>CP144692.1:20393828-21637161 GCA_036885675.1 Vigna mungo | reverse complement strand
TGATCACCTTCCTTTGTCGGCAGGCTGGGGTGGATACTGCAGTTCCCCCATATGAGAGACACAGGAATGCTATTGATGCATCCTACTTCCATCAGTTCTGCGCTGAGGTAGGAGCAGCACCCAGGAGACATCATAGAAGAGCTGCAGCGCAGCAGGAGCAGGTGCCTGTTGATGCACCAGCACAACATGCCAAGCCATTTCAGATGCGAGACATGTATATGTCCCTACTGGAGGCTAAGATGGATTCTCTTCGCAGAGGACAGGTAGCTCTTGCTGAGATATCAATGGGGCAATATGATCATCCACCAGTGCACAGGTGGACTATGGATGAGTTCTACAGTGTGACGGCTTGGCCTCAGGAGCAGGGACATGGCAATGATTTTGGAGCAGCTGGAGCAACAAATTAGGATGAAGGTGAAGAAGATTTTGAGGATGCTGATGATGGGAACTAGGAGGATTCAGATGACAACATGGGATGAGTGAGGGCATCTGCTGATGGATGCCCATATTGTAGACAAGGTTTTATTTTTCTTTCTTTCGCCTTTGCATTTTAAACTCGTAGAATAGGTTGAATTTTATATTCCGTGTGTATGCTTGGCTTAAATACTTTACTAAAGGTGTTTGACTGACTAATTGCATAATGAGCCTGTTTGATGATGATCTGATGTGAATGATTAGCAAGTTGTCTTGCATGTTGATATTCTGTGAAACAGATGTGTGATGTATTATGATTGTGGTTATGATGCTGAGCACGGTGTATGAATGAATATGTGTGAGAAATCATGTTGTGTGAGGTATTGAGCTCCAGAGTTTTACTGTTTTATGAACTCATTTACAGGAAAGCATGAATGATATTGCCTAAGTCTTGATGATTGATTGAATTGCATGTTTATGCCATATGATCAAGGCCATTTTTGGAAGCCCTTACTTAGCCAAATTTTTACCCAAAGTTCTTGAAATTTTATACCCTTTTTGACCCTTATGCTGAAACTATCTACTTTGAATTGGGTTAATGTCTGTAAGTACATTCAAGGTTCAAGTTTGAGGTTGTGGGGAAAGTTTGAATGGCAAAAAGAAAGGCATTGAGCTCAAGTGTTGAAAATGAAAAATACATGAGAAAAATAAAAATCATGAAAGATGAGCTCAATGTAAAAATAAAAGAAAAAGGGAAGAAGTTGGGGACAAGTGAGATTGGTTAAGAAAGAGAGTTGAACTTGAACCTTGAATGATAAATGAGCTCTCTTGATTCAAAGATTTTGTGACCCAGAAAAACCAATTTTTCTTGGTAGCCCAGCCTCATTACAAGCTTTGGAAAAGTCCTTTTGATGGCATTTGCAGGTAATGGTTTTGATTGTTTGAGATGAACGACAATTTTATTTCATGTGACTTGTGAATGATGAAGAGTTGAAGTGCCACCCTAAACACTTGAGTGATTGAGTGAAACACTTGCTTGGTGAGAATTTCTAAATTTAATCTTTGCTTAGTGGATTGGTCATTCATAATATGAAACATCTGTTGAGGAATGTGTGAGATAACTGAATTGAAAGCATGCATGCATCTTAATTTGATTACCACAGATGATCTGAAATTGAGTAGTTCTCATAATGTACTTTAGGATTGTTGAACCATCGGATAAAATTGTCGAAAGCCAAGTTTTGTTTGGTTTTAGTTTTATTTTGTTTGCTTGAGGACAAGCAAATTTCTAAGTTTGGGTTGTGATAACGGTTGAAAAACCGTTATTTTCATATGTTATTTTAGACCAAATTACTCCCTTTACTACTTAGAATGAGCTTAGAATCAAGCAAAACTCAATAAATGAGTCAGTTGAGAGTCAAAAGCTGTTTTTAGCGATATTATGCTTGTTTTGCATTGTTTTGTAGCAACTTTGATGGAAGTGAAGAATGGAGGTGAAGATGAAGGCCTTAGACTCAAGAGAGAGGAAGAAAATCAAGAAAAGAAGAGTCTAGGAACCGCCCAGCGGCAGCAATACACCGTTGGGCGGCCAAATGCGAGGGGATGGCACCATGGCAGGGACGCCTAACGGTTTTGCAATAAGAGGCAAACCGTCGGGCGGCATAAATGAGACACCGGGCGATTGCTTGTTGGGCTTGGGCCTGTTTTCTGTGACGCTCCTCAGCTATAAATAGCCCTGTTGCGATTTCATTCTCATTCTTTTGACAGAAGAGGGTGGCCAGACCTAATTCTCACTCTCTAGAGAAGATCTCTTGGATGCTTAGGCTCCTTTTCATCCTATCTAGGGTTTGCTCTTCCATTCTTCCATTATTTTCATCTTGGTTCACCATGAGAATGGTGAACTAAACCCTTTTGTTGTCGGGGGAAACAATGTAATCTTTTGAAACTCTCTTTTATTGAAACTCTTGTTTATTTATATGATTCTCATATGCTTTGATTATCAATTGTTGGGTTCTCATCTGCGCTTAAAGCTTTTATCGTTTAACTCATTCGATAACTGTTGTTTGTCTCTATTGATACGGGAACGTAATGTAATGTCATGAACCGGTGAGTAATTCCCTTGGTTAAGCAATACCACCTAGGGATAGGGAGGTAGGACAATCAATTGTTTTTGCTTCTGTTCGGTAATGCATTGCTAGTTACTAGGGGAGGCTAGGGATAACAAGCTGGTAATTAGTAATAGGCTCTTTTCGCCGAGGGATCGGGCTAAGGGAAAGCAAAGAAAGTTTGCATAACAATTAGATAACAAAGCAATTTAAACAAGAGGAGTAGATAAGAGAGAGCGGATAAGACGAAATTGTAAACCCCCAACAACGCCATTCATCCATAGTCTTTTTCATCAACTGAATCAACACATTGCATGTTTATTTTCTGTCTTTGCATTCCACACAATTAATTTTTCTCTCTACAAGTCTTACGATTTTAGTTCACACGAAAGATAAGGCCTTTCCAGTCTCTAGGGAAGAATGATATCGGGCTTTACCAATTATATTACTTTGAATGATCTGGTACGCTTGCTAGGGATTCAACACCTGAGCGGTTGTCTGTTGTTATATTTTGGATTCTGAGATCTTTCTGTTATCTTTTTGGCTTATATATAGCCCCAGTGCAAATCCAAATGTATTCTTTTGGCAGAGAGAAACGTCCGCAGCAGCTCTACACACCTTTGAGGAGATTTCTTGGATGCTTAGGCTCCACTTTATCAAATCTAGGGTTTACTTTTCCATTCTTTCATTATGTTCATCTAGATTCACCATGATTATGATGAACTAAACCCTAGGTTGTTGGGGAACAATGTAATCTTTTGAAACTCTCATACATCCAAATTCTTATTTATTTTATATGCTTGCATATGCTTGATTTATCAATTGTTGGGTTCTTTACCTGTATTTAATGTTTTTACCGTTTAACTCATTCGGTAGATGTTATTTGTCTTTATTGATACGGGGACATACAATAATGTCATGAACTGGGAAGAATTGCTTGATTATGCTAATACCGCCTAGGGATAGGGGTAGGACGATCAATTGTATTTTGCTTTTGTTTATCTTGCATTATTAATTACTAGGGGAGGCTAGGGATAGCAAGCCGGTAATTAGTAATAAGCTCTTTTCACCAAGGGATTGGGTTAAGGGTAGACCAAGAAAGTTTGCATGACAATATGATAAATAAGCAAAGTAAATAAGAAGAGTAGATATATGAGGGTGGATAAGATTAAATTGTAAACCCCAACAACTCTATTCATCCATAGTTTCTTTTAGCTAATTGAATCACTGCATTTACATGTTTACTTTTGCATTTAAAAACTAAAATTAATTTCTTTTGTCAAGTCTTATGTGATTAGTTTACATGAAAGATTAGGCCTTAGAGTCTTGGGAAGAACGATATTGGGTTTACCAATTATATTACTTGATATGATCTGGTGCACTTGCCAGGGTCTTAACAAGTTTTTGGCGCCGTAGCCGGGGACTTTTGTAGTAGTGTAAATTGATTAAATTTGACTTGATTTTTTATGTTTATTTTTATTTTTGTTCTAATAAATGTTTTCTAGGGTTTTGTGCCTAATGTTTGCAGGATGCAGTATGGACAAGAATTTGATTATATGGGCACTCAATTCTACCAAAATGATTTCAACCACTAGGGGAACCTTATTCAAATATGTACCTAAGCCAATTTGGGCAACGATCCTCTTTGCGAAAAGAAACATTGGGGGAAGCTGAACAACATTTATGGCAGCAACAAAGTTCTTTATCAACAGAAACGTGGGAGTACGATCAACAACTATGTCATCAAATAGCTGATGTGACAAAACAAGTCAAAATCCTTAATGAGAAGTTTGACAAATTTTTGGAGAAGTACGATTCCAAGAGCTATGAAGTTACCTTGAGGAATTTGGAGACACAAATTGATGAGGTTGTTGATGAGGACAAGATAGAGAGAGAGGTGAAAAAGACAGAAGAGATATAAACAAAAAAGGTTGTTGCTGAGGAGAAGATAGAAGAAGAAAAGATAGAGAGTGATTTAAAGGAAGAAGAAACAGAAAAGTTGAGTAAGGGAGAGAAAGATGAGGAGAGAGAAAAAGCAGTGGTTGAGAAAAAAGAAAAAAAGAAAAAATATGCGAAAATAAAGAAGAAAAGAAGAAAAGAGAAAAAGAGAAAGTTGAGGGAGGAGATTAAGAAAAAAAGGAAGAGAGGAAAGAAGAAAAGATTATATGTAAAACCCCTTCCTCATCAAAAGAAATATCATAGGAAAGAAAATAAATTTATGTGCTCTATGGAGATCTTCAAGAAATTGGAGATCAAAGTTCCTATGATTGAAACATGGAAACAAGTGCTTGGTGTTCTTAATTTTCTAAAGAAATTCAGCAGAAAGAAGAAAAAGAAAAGAATATCAAGCAAAGAGAATTAACACCTACTGAGGGGTGTTTTTATCCTTATGTTTTTATTTTTCTGTTTTTATTTAAAAAAAAAATTAAAAAAAATGAAAATTAAAAATAAAATAATATTTTGGGTTAAATATGCTTTTACTCCCTCAAGTATCAGTGATTTTTGGTTTTAGTCCCTGTTCAGAACATTGATGGCATTTCATCCTCTTAGTATCGAAACATGTAACTTTAGTCCTTGAAAATAAACGACGTTAAGTTTTTGCTGATATGGCTAACGACACTTCCAAGTCTTCATTCAGCTTCACTGCCACGTAGCATTTTTAACATTAACGACTTTTGCAATTTTTTGTCTCTGGATCTGTTCTTCCCAATTTCACCAAACCCTAATTTTCTAAATCGTCCAATTTCTAGGTTTGGAATTCAAGAATGGAGCAGCAGGACAACAAGATGTACAACCTGTTCGTGAAACACTTAGATGAAAAAATCCTAAACCTCTTATTTCCCTCTCTGATCCTCTACGTGAGTTTCATCAAGGGTCGCCTTTTCGGACTCACTGGAATTCCCGTGCAGCACCAACACCTCGTCACCGGCTTCCAACACCTCAACGGCGTAATCCAATGCTTCCCGGAAGATGACAACATGTTCCCGTCCGTGCGGCTGGTGCTGCGTCTCAAAGGCGGAAAGGGAGGCTTGGGGTCACTTCTTCGTGGTGAAAATCTAAATTTGCCTGTAGATAGTTATAGCAAGTTGATTCCTTTGAGGTTCATTTTCATTTTCAATTGAAGCACACTGCTGTCATGGTCTAGATGAAGCACACACACGCTCCTTTCAATGTGTTAAGGCTAAATATTTTTTTTTTGAGAAAGAGGATTATGTTTGAAACAGTGATTGATTGAGTGGTGCAGAGGTGATTTTTTAATTTCTTTTAGAGAAGCATATTTTCCTTTAGAGTGGGTGCAACAGTGATTTTAGTTGGGAAAGAGGAAAGCATACGCTGCTGCTGCCACATCCAGAAATTTCTTTTACCGCTGCAATTGTATTTTAGCTTCTTTCAATTTTCGTTTGGGAAAAAGCACACAGCACACTCTGTTTGCTTGCTTGGGAGACGCGGGTTTTAAAAGTCAAATGCCACGTTTCAGAAATAGAAAACAGTGCACAGTGAACACCTGGAAGTGCCGTTAGTGACATAAGCAAAAATTTAACGCTGTCCATTTTTAAGGACTAAAGTTACATGTTTCAATACTAAGAGGATGAAATGCCATCAATGTTCTGAACAGGGACTAAAACCAAAAATCACTGATACTTGAGGGACTAAAAGCATATTTAACCCTAATATTTTTATTGTTTTTATTTTTTGGGCTAATTCTGTACTCTAGTGCAGTGTTTTTTAGTATGTGCAGGATAAAATTTGCACTAGGAGCACAAGATCATCAGGAGATGGATAAGAAAGGAGAATTGGTTCACCAACACCCTGATGTGAAAAGTGACAAACCCAAACCTGGCACACCAAGTGAAATTCAAGAATAGGTTATGGGTTGTCAAGACTATTAAAGCAGACAGAGCTTTTAAAGTTGGTGATAAGGAGAATATTAACACCTACTGATGGGTGTTTGAGCTTTACCGGGTCAAGCTAATGACGTTAAAAGAGCGCTTACTGGGAGGCACCCCAGTGATCCAAGAACAATACTCTTGTACTTTAAATTTTTAAATCTTGGTACAGGAAAGTACACCTACTGATGGGTGATGATAAGGTTTGCACCTACTGATGGGTGCTAGAAAGGTTTGGGTCAGGCTCGTAACGTTAAACAAGCGCTACCTGGGAGGCAACTTAGTTGACTGGTTTGTTTCCTTTGCATGTTCAAATTCTGTTCTAGTTGCATTTAGGGCTTAATTTTTGCATAAGTGATTGGGAATTGCTTGAAACTTGAAATTTGAAAGTTGAAATTGAGAGTTACAGGTCACAGATGTTTGAAGCAAAGCAAAAAAGGGGGAAAAAACTAAATCGCCTACCGCTGGGCGGTGAACTCACCTTTGGGCAGTGGCGATGCTGAGGGGTCAAAGTGTTTTTAAAGTTGGTATTTGTTTTCTTGGCCCATTGCATGAATTTTATACCCTTAGAGCTCACCCAAACATCCAATTTAAGATCCCCAACATCTCTTTCACTTTCAAACACTCTTCCAAATTTTTCGCATCACTTCTCCTATCATCCTCTCTCTTGAAAACCCAATTTTTATTAATTTTTCCATCCAAGTTTGGGGTTTTGTGAGAGCACAACTATTTGGGCTTGATTCCTCCACATTAATTGGAAGAAATTTTGTATTGTACTAACGCTTAAATGAGATTTCTTATGGTTTTGTGAATTGTACTTGATGCAGGGATGACCTCCTCATCAGGAGAGAGGATCAAGACTGTGGGGAACAAGAGGAAGGAATCAAAGTTGGAGCAGCTGAAGCTTCATCTATGGAGGAAGATGTTGAGGATGACGATTTTGAAAAAGGAGATGATGAATGTTATCTACACTGGAACATGATTTTCTATCTTTTGTTTTTATATTTATTTGTTTCTGTTTTGTAGTATAGGAACATTTTATTTTTGTGTCTGTGCTTGGCTTGTACACTGGTTCTGATGGTGGTTTGATTTTATAATGCATGATGAGTTATTCAATGATGATTGAATGTGGTTGATGACTAAGAATGTGTGTGTGTGTGTGTTGATATCCAGATGAATGGTTCACTAATTATATGAACAGATGTATTGTGGTTCATGATTGCGATTGTAATGCTAAGCAGGATTCATGAATGATGTGTGAGAAAGCATGTGTGTAAAGTATTGAGCTCCAGAGTTTTTATTGATATATGTATTATTCACAGGGAATCATGAATGATATTGCCTTAGTCTTGATAATTGATTGAATTACATGCTATGTTGAATGATCAAGGCCATGTTTGGAAGCCCTTATCTAGCCAAATTTTCACCCAAAAAGTTTAAAATTTTATACCCTTTTTGAACCTTGGCCTTAAACAGGATGAAAACCCTTGATTTGAAATTGTTTACTTTGAGTTGGGTTGAGAATAATTGTATGAAATGAAAAGGTTCAAGTTTGGGGTTGTATGGGGAAAATTGAAAGACAAAAGAAAAACATTGAGCTCAAGTGTTGAAAAGAAAAATGCATGAGTAAAGAAAAAGAAAAAGCATGAAAGATGAGCTCAATGAAAAATCAATGAAAAGGGAAGAAGTTGGGAATGAGTGAAATTGGTGACAAAGAGAGAGTTTAAACTTGAACCTTTTCAATGATGAAATAGTTCTCTTAACTCAAGGATTTTGTGATCCAGAAAAACCAATTTTTCTTGATAGCCCAACCTCATTACAAGCCTTGGAAAAGTCCTTGTGATAGCATTTGCATGTAAGGATTTTAATTGTTTTAGATAAATGGCAATATTGTTTTATGTGATGTGAATAGTAAAGAGTGAAGTGATTCCTTAAACACTTGAGTGATTGAGTGAAACACTTGCTTGGTGAGAATTGTTGAAATCCATGTTTACATCTATGCTTAGTGGATTGATCATTCATGAATGAAACATCTGTTGGGAGATATTTGATTATGTGAATATGATTAGATTGAAGGCATGCATGCATTTTGGTAGGATTCCACTGAAAATCTAAATTGAATAATAACTTGTTGTGAAGAAAAGGATTTTTGAAAAGTGTTGAACTACTTGATGAAAAAGTGGAAAGCCAAGTTTTGTTTTGTTTGCTTGAGGACAAGCAAAGTTTTAATTTTGGGGTTGTGATAACGGTCTAAAAACCGTTATTTTCATGCTTGAATTTGATATCAAAACACACCCTTTGTAGCTTAAAATGGGCTTAGAATCAAGTAAAACTCTTAGGTTGTGTCACATGAGAGTCAAAAGTTGTTTTTAGAGATATTATGCTTGTTTTGCATTGTTTTGCAGGGTTTATGATGAGAATTTAAGATGGAAGTGAAGTAGGAAGGTCATAGACTCAAAATGAAGGAGAAAAAGGAAGAAAAGAAGAGTCTATGGACCGCTCAAGCGTCAAATTCCAATGTTGAGCGTCCTAATTCGAGGTGGAGCTACTGTCTGGCGCCTAGGCGGCGAGGCTGAGCGTCCAGGACGATAAGAAGCAAACCGCTCAGCGGTCCATTTTGGCGCCTGGGCGGTGGCGCAGATTGAGGTAAACGCTGAGTGGCCAACTTTGGCGCCTGGGCGGTTGTCTGTTTTTATATTTTGGATTCTGAGATCTTTCTGTTATCTTTTTGGCTTATATATAGCCCCAGTGCGAATCCAAATGTATTCTTTTGGCAGAGAGAAACGTCCACAATAGCTCTACACACCTTGGAGGAGATTTCTTGGATGCTTAGGCTCCACTTTATAAAATCTAGGGTTTACTTTTCCATTCTTTCATTATTTTCATCTAGATTCACCATGATTATGGTGAACTAAACCCTAGGTTGTTGGGGAGCAATGTAATCTTTTGAAACTCTCATATATCCAAATTCTAATTTATTTTATATGCTTGCATATGCTTGATTTATCAATTGTTGGGTTCTTTACCTGTATTTAATGTTTTTACCGTTTAACTCATTCGGTAGATGTTGTTTGTCTTTATTGATACGGGGACGTACAATAATGTCATGAACTGCGAAAAATTCCTTGATTATGCTAATACCGCCTAGGGATAAGGGTAGGACGATCAATTGTATTTTGCTTCTGTTTATCATGCATTATTAATTACTAGGGGAGGTTAGGGATAGCAAGCCGGTAATTAGTAATAGACTCTTTTCACCAAGGGATTGGCTTAAGGGTAGACCAAGAAAGTTTGCATGGCAATATGATAAATAAACAAAGTAAATAAGAAGAGTAGTTATATAAGGGTGGATAAGATGAAATTGTAAACCCCAACAACTCCATTCATGCATAAATTCTTCTAGCCAATTGAATCACTGCATTTGCATTTAAAAACTAAAATTAATTTCTTTTGTCAAGTCTTATGTGATTAGTTTACATGAAAGATTAGACCTTAGAGTCCTTTGGGAAGAACGATATTGGGTTTACCAATTATATTACTTGATACGATCTGGTACACTTGCCAGGGTCTTAACACCTACCCTCATTTATTCTCGGGTAAGTCCTAATTTTCGAGGACGAAAATTTTTATTTGTTGGGGGGAATGTAATAACCCTTTTATTTTCCCTAGGTTAGTGGGTGACAAGTGTCAAGTCAGATTTAATTCCCTAGGTTAATGGAGGAGCAAAGAGTACAGTGCATTTAATTTCCCACTTCTCGGTAACCGTGTGGCAGCAGAGGGAATGTGAGTTTCTAGAAAGTGGAAAACAGGTGGCAGGTAGGAAGTGGACCATTCGGTTTTTGGGGCAAAGAGTACAATGCTCGGTCTTGTACTGGCACTCGGTCTATTGAAGAGGACTCCTTTATTTTAAGGCATTCGGCCAAACTGTAAAGTACTCGGTTTTTCTCAGTGTTTGACCGTTTGGTCACTTACTAAAGTAGTCTTTGATAATCAGTTTTCCCCTCAGTGTTAGACCGTTCGGTAATCCCTCTTAACATTTTATATTCTTCTGGATGTGTTAGTGTGTACTCGGTTTTAAATTGGTTGAATTTGGTTAAGTAAGAGAATTCCAAGGGAGGAATGTCTCATAATTGGTGATGATTGGTAAAGTATGAACATGGTCAGACTCTGCTGTCGTTTTGATCCTGATATTCTGTGAGGATGCTTTCTCATGTAGAGGAAGGTCTTTCATGCGTGGGAATGACAGGAGGTCTGCGGTCATAAGACCAGATGACCGTTTTAGGACTAACCTTGGGTGGCAGCTGATGACTTATGCCAGCTACTACACCACACTGGGTGCTAGAAACGTCGAGCTACATGGTTCATACAGTCCAGACAGTGTCAAAAGTGGTCGGTCATGATAGTTTGAACGTTCGGTTTATACAGTTATGCATGTATGAGGATCTTATGAATGAAATGTATTTTGTACTATTCGGTTTTCATGTTTATATGTATGTTGGAAATGATTAATTAAATTTACATAAGCTTACCCTTCTCTTTTCGTCTTTTCTTGTTACCGTCCGATACCTTACCGTTCGGTCGTTCTCTTCACTGCAATGATCATCCTTTGGATGTGAGCAGAAGGTGTTATTGAAGATTCATTGGAGGACGTCCTCCTGATTGAGCAGTCTGAAGTTAGTGTGCCTGAAGATAGTATAGGACCGTTCGGTCCTTAGTTTAGGATTCTATCTTAATATTTTGTATAGTTAATTGTTCGGTTGTTTAGCATTTTGTAAAACCGTTCGGTGTAGCTCTTATATTAAGCCGTTCGGTATCATTGTTGAACCTTAGACCGTTCGGTATTTTTGTGTACATTCTATTTCTTGGACAACTTTAAATTCCATGTGATATATTGCATTTCCTTCTTCTTTCTTTCTTATTCTCCACTGTTCTTTATGATTGTTATTGTCAACTCCTTAAAATAATTATAGTTTTCAACCTATATTTATTGGGATGTCACACTTCACGTCACAGGTATTCAATTAAAAACAACTCAAAAATATCACGTAGTATTAGAAGCTTTTATAAAAATGTAATAATTATTTTTGAAAAAATCTTATGATCACAAAATTTTAATTTAGAATTTTAAAAAATTATAAAATATCATAAAATTTATAAAAGTTTTATGGATTTATAAGGATATAAATTAGTTCATGATTTTACAAGTACCATAAATATTATATATTTTTACTTTTCTCAGTGATGAAATGTGTTCTTACATAATATTTTGCAGCATTAAATGAATCAAAGTTCATTTTTAAACAATTTTATTACCTTTTTCTTATTTTTTTAATTTGATTTTTAGTAAGAAACTAATTATTATAAAATATAATATTATCAAATATTAAATTAACACATTCAAATTCAAATAAAAGAATAGAGAATTTAATTAAAAAATTAGTATAAAAAATAATATAAATAAATAAATCATAAACTCCTAGTTCATTTGTTACTCTTAATTAAAAAAGACGGAGATGTCTCAATCATTTATGTGAATGAATTCTAATTTATTACAATCTACTTATTTTATTTCTCTTTTTGGTAAAGACAACCATAAGAAAATGAAGTTGTCATTTTTTACGATTTAAGGTGGTATTAACTGAACTCATATAATATGCATACACTAGTTTTATAACATTAAAAGCACAAGTCTTCCATTTAATAAAGTTATATATATATATATATATATTACCAATTTATATTATCTGCACATAAATATTTAATTAGAATTTTATAAGATCTTACATCATTAAATTTTAGTTTTTTTCTATTAATTTGTTTCCTTCTTTTAAATTATATTTCGTAAAATTTCTAGCTACATATTTTAATTTAGACGATGTTGTTGAAATTCAATCATAGTCATCTCATTAAAAAAATGTTTTAAAGTCGAATAAGTCATAACAACATGTGTAAAAGTCAAATTAAAAAAAAAAATCATTTATTGAACAACCATATGTAGTAATAGTAATAATCAAGAAATTAATTGTAAAAAGGATAATTTAAAACTATAATAAAATAATCATACTTATAAATGTTAGAAATAAGATAATTAACCACGAATAAAAGGATAAGATAATGCTTCTATAACAATTTTGCTACTGGTCTAAACAATGACAATTTATTAATTTTTAAACTTCTCACAAATAAAATCACACATAATGAATTGTAATTAAATGAACATAATTTCTTTTATATAATAATTGTAGATTCCAATTTATTAGTTATGTATTAATTACTTAATAATGAATTGTAATTAAATAAACATAATTTCTTTTATAATATAGTAGTTGTAAATTTTAATGTATTAATTACTTAAATTGTAACGTCCGAAATCTATACATCTACTCACATCCATAATGTTATTATTGTAAATGAAAGAAAGACATAAACATAAAAACATAAAAAAAAGGTACGGTAATATACAAGAGTTTTGATAAAATATTTAAATTACTTAAATTATGAACTAAGTATAAATATATATATATATATATATATATATATATATATATATAAACAATTAACATTCAATTATCCTGATACATGTTTTAGATATAGAATTTTAACGTAGGTGTTACTTGTACTGGTATTTATGCTCTACAGATTCATAAACAAAGGGTTTATCAACATACTACTTACAAGATAAGTCTTCTTCATAGGACCAACAATCTAGGCACTAGGACCTCGTATGAGTGTCACAACATAACTCATTCTACTCTATTTGAGTGTGGATAGTCATTAGAGTTCAAGATACATCCTTTCTGACCCCCGCCATATGCCAATGCGTACATTAAGATCATTACCACAAAATTTTTTCGTGGAATTCTCTCAACACTATCACCATATATGTCTACAACCATAGTCATCATCTCAGTTAATAATAAACAACATTATACATGTTAAATATAGTGAAAACTATATATGAAATTTATCTCCCTTGTGTTGTTGAATATACACATAAGGTCCTCTATTTACAATAGAAGAAATATGGACTAAACCCAAAATACAAATAAGAAATAATAATAAACCTACTAAAGATAATATATCTAACACTTCCCCTCAAGTTAGCATACAAATCGTACATATCAAACTTGTTACTAATATAATCCAAAAAGACTTAATGAAAATATCTACTTCTGCACTCGAGTGACACCAAATTACTAATGATTTGTAAGACGAAATACCAACCCAAAATACTTCCCTAAGCAACAAATCTGGGAGGTTTCTCTATGTAAATCTCTTATTGCATATCGCCGTTGAGGAATGCATTGTTGACATCCAATAGATAAAAAGGTCATTGTTGGAGAGCCACCACGACTATAAATAAACTAACAAAAGCCATCTTTTTCATGAAGAAAAAACATATAAGGACGGGTCAAATGCAATGGTGATAAAAGGGAGGTCAGAAGAGACGATTGTGGAAGAAGCCATGAATGAACAAGAGAGAAACCAAAAAAATCCAAGATTCTCCAATCAGGGCACCCAAAAAAGGAAAATGAGCAAACTCGACACTCTGAATAGTTGCTTGAGAGGAGACAAAACATGCGACAAAGCATGATGAACTTGAAAGAGGAAAACGATCGACCTCGATACTTTGAATTACTACCAGACATGCCACCAGCACGACGAAAAGAGGAGCAAATCCACAACTTCAAAAGGCGCTGAGAGTGCATAAGACCTTCGATGAAGGAGTCATTGATGACATGGTGGTCGCTTGGCCGAGACAATCAAAACCATGTGATAATCGATCGAAACTAAAATTCTAGTAGTGGCAACAATAGACGATGGCGCCGCCGACAACGGTAGATAGTTTCACCATCGGTAGAGGTGGGTGTAGTGGCAAAGGCAACATAAATTTTTTCCTCAAAAGAGCCTAGCTTTGGATACCATATTGAATATAGTGAAAATTATATGAGCTTTATCTCCCTTGTGTTGAATATACACATAGGATCCTTTATTTATAATTGAAGAAATATAGACTTAACTCAAAATAAAAATAAGAAATAATAACAAACTAACTAAAGATAAAAGATAAATATAAAATAAAGATAATATATCTTACACACATAAATCAGTTCCATCATTTTGACATTCGCAAAATCACACATTGAACATACTAGAAGAAAACATAAGAAAATAGAATTAGGCCCCCTTAATCTCGCTCAACAAGAATATCTATTTACTCAACGAGTAGTACCTAAATGCACATTCGCCCAACAACCATATAGTTCGCCCATCGATATTATCACTAAAACTCACAAGCTTAAATTCTCACAAGAATCGTCCATTGAGACTTGTCTCGCCCAACCACTTTCAAGTCAGCGAGCTCTTTAAGATTTTTCTACGCGATGAGACTTCTGTCTATGTAACGAGACTTGTAACTTGAGTGACAAGCTAACACTTAAACATTATATTCCCATTATATATATATATACTCGAGCTCTTTATCTCTCAAACAATCATTATGTTGCTTGAGCATTAAGTATAATCTCTTCAATATCATATGAATAACTGAGCAAGAAGTCTCCGACATAACCAATACGGTGGTAAAAAGTTAAAAAAATTTGGTAAAAAGGACTAAAACCAGAGTTTTCTAAAGTTGAAGGACTAAATTGTACCTTAGTTTGAAAGAGGGACTAAAACCAAAATCGCCCCAAAGTATAGGGACTAAAAACATATTTAACCCTATTTTTAATGATTTTTTTAAGGTGGAAATAAATTTTCTCAAATTTCTTAAAAGGGTCCATGCAAATTAGATTTGTGTGTATTAGTTAAACTTTTGTGATAATGCTTATGGACCTAATTAGAGTCCACGTTTAGACCCATTTGCTTCAATTTTCAATCCATTTAAATAATCTATATGTGCTTTAAACTTTAGTACATAAATTATTTGCTTAATTTCAACATTTTTAGGAATTTTTTCTTGACCCTCTTTTCTCTCTTTTTTTTTTGTTCTTGACTTTTTCTATTCTTCTCTGGTTGTGTTATTTGTTCTTCAATAATGGAAAACTAATATATAAGAATTAATTTAAAGAATCAAATATCAAACAAGCTAAATCGAGTTTTGCACTATTCACCACTTTGAGTTTGTTTTCTTATCTAATTTTGAATTTCTTTTGTGATTGCAAATTGTGTTTTGGGTTTTACAAATCAAATTAGTAATAAATTTAATCTTGATTTGATAATTAAATACAAATTGGATTGAATGATACTTTTATTTGATTCGTATAATTGATTTAGTTGATTAATTGAAGGTTTAGTGAACTATGGTCAAAAGATTGTTTGATTCTCAAATATAAGGATTTAGCTCTTTTAATACGAAATATTGAATACAATCAATATGTTTCGTCTAATAACTGATCTAAGATGTACAATAGATTTAATTAGTAATTTGGTTCCTATATTTAGACTTATGATTCACTTTGGTCTTATATTTTTTTAATCAGTTGTATCCTAATATTTGTTAAATAGAGTCAAGTTGTTCCCTTCCATTAAATTGATGTTAATATAATTTGAAAGAGTGTCATGTATCAAAATCTGGATCATTTTCTACCTTTGAACCTCTTTGATTTTTTTTTCTCCCAACCTTCCTTCACCTTTCTCCATCTCCCACCACTTTCCTCCATCTTCCTCTCTCTCACCACCTTGTTAAACTAGACATTTTTATGAGATAAAGTTGTTTTTAAGGTCTTATTCTATGCAAAATTCAAGGGACACTTTGATATAAGACAACCTTAGAGATAACATTAGAGATATTTAGGAGTTTATACACTTAAATCTTATCAGTAAGCCCTTAAATCTCTACATATAATCTGCATATAAAAACTCTACATCAAAATATGCAACAAAAATTAGCTCTACATACATTTTCAAGATTTGCAAGAAGTGGGTATTATGGACCTTCAACATGGTTGAACAAGTAGCTGAAGCTCATCTAAAACTATTATAAATAGAGATATCCACTATATCTTTTAAGGAATTAATTGATCACATCATCGATCTACCACCACTGCCCTTCATGTATAGGTTGGTCTTCCACATGGAAGATTAATCCTTCTTGGGTGACACTTGTAATTTCATAGTTGATTCAATGGTTATATGCAATAATGTATTATTCTTTTATTTTATTAAACATGGTATATTTTCTTCTCTTCTTTTTTAGTTTTGATTATTATTCCTAAGATGGTTTAATCTTACTTTTGTAGTTAGAATTCTTATTGGTTTACTATTAACCTTTTTTTAAGTCCAATTTATCATTTGAACTTGTGAGGTATAATTAACGATCTATTCATATATGTTGGAATAAGTGTAGTGTAATGTGTGTTCACTTGCATTCGTTTGAAAAGGTGAGAAGCTAAGGAAAGAGTACGATTTCACCTACATTTATTTGAACATGTGAAATATAAATAAAGTCTTAATTGCATTTGTTAGAACAATTGAGTCTAGACAAAGATTAATCTTAGTTAATTTATGTTATTTTGAAATATTAGTTTATAAATTAAATGAACAATAATCATATGATGACCAATAAAGGTTCAACTATGGAAAAGTTACAGGATTAACCCGTCCTTTATATTTGTTTTCTTATTTGTCTTTATTGCTTTATTGTTAAGACAAGATCATCTAGGATGTCTAAAGCATCTCTAGTTTTGAAGTTTAACAAACAACATTAAACGAAATAGTCCAGGGTAATAAAATATGTAGAAATGTAAAAGAGCATAAACACAAAGAACAAATACAAAGGTTGTGAAAGATAAAACGTCTAAAAACTAAAGATCGAAGATTACAAAACCAACTAGAGAACTAGTGTCATAAAGGAAACACTTAGATTAGAAACATCTATGGGACAAGTCTAATCAAGGTAACGTCTAAAGATACATAAAGGTGTTAAATGATAGAAGAGTAAGCTGAAACAACATAAGAGCATAAGAGAAGTCCACACATAGTAGGCCTAAACACATACGTTCACATAATAATAAGTACAATAAATATTCAAGTAAAACGAACAAAATATTGAGAGCAACATCACACATTATCTAAAGAACTTAATATGCAAAATGTAAGAATACACTCATAGCCTAGAGGATGACACTTCACTCTTGAGAATAATATAAAAAGAGTCATGCAATTAATCAATATTGCAAGAAAACAAAAAGGTTGATAAGAAAAATGTTAAGATTGTCTAGTGACTTCACGCATCTTAAGAACTAATGAAAAATGTTAGGAAAAAATACATTTGAAAAAGTATTATCCTTTTGGAACCCATAACACAGATTGAAATACAAGTTATAAACAAAACATCAAAGAAAAATTTAAGTAAAACACATCAATACTTGAACAAACGCACAATTAAAGGATGATATAATATTCCTTGTGTTTTGTTACCATCATGCCATGTCATGTGTTGTGTTGTTTTCATTAAAGAAAACATTTCTTGTATTCTTTTAATTATCGACAAGTAGAACATGGGCTTTAATGGAATCAATTTTTTTCCTCCGACCAGCATGGATTATGTGAAGGGTACCCAAAAAATTTGCATTCAAGCAGAGATACATCTTTTTTGTCAATGTCATTGTCATAAAAAAACATGCAACTATTAACAAAACAATCAATCTTCTTAGCTTCCAATCCCAACTTAGAGACATATCTCTTAGCTTCATAATAATTCTTTGGCAAAGAATTATTCGGTGCTGTCAGATCTAAAAAGATTCTTGAAATGAAGTCCAATGCTTAGCTAGGAACATTCCAATTAGATTTACAAGTCATAAGTGTAATGCACACTGAAAATCTTGACACTTTTGACCCTTGAAATACAAGCTCATTTTCCTCTGCCAATAAATTGTAAAACATCTGAGTGACTTCATTTAAATACTCCTCTAAACTACTATCATCTACTTGTTGTTGTTCACCATGTCGACTAAGAGCATTATTAACCATCTCTTGAATATACATAAATTGATCAATCTTACAGGTCTTTACAAAAGTGTTCGAACCTTAGGGGTTGCCAACTTTCACGAGCAGTCGATGTATAAGGATTTTTTTCACTATGAAATGTCTAACTCTTGTAAGTTGGCATGAAACCATTTTGGTAAGGGTGAACTTTTACCACTTCATCTTTCAAAATTCTTGTACATTCATACTTGATGCATAGACATATGATTCCTTCATCAAGAACATAATATTTATATTGTCGAATTGTCTGAAAAAACTCTTCAACTCATTGTGCAAAACTCTCCTTTAAACCTCTCCTACAACTATAACAACGGCCATACATCCACCCACGGTGGTTCGGAGCTTCGACCAAGTTTTGTGACAAGCCAAAGGAATAAAATGTTTAGTGAATTAAAGGTGAAACTAATCTTATTGTTGGCATCTCAACACACATGCAAAAGGAGGAAAATGTTCGTGTTATTTCTTTACAGTTTTGAGTTTTTTCCTCTCAAAACAAAAGCAAATGGATTGATTTGATCAACAATTAAAAGGAAAAACAAGCAAAATTGAAATGAAGGTGCTCAAATGGAAATCATATCATCGACTTGGACGATGGAGGGAAAAAATGGACCCAAAAATCTCATCAGTAGAACAAAAAGGAGGAAGAGGAAGAAAGACATCATACCCTTTCACCAAAGGCCATTTTTTTTATTAGTGAATACTAAAAAACTGGCTCCTAAAACTAAACCAGTTTCAGGTTTGTTGTTGAAGTGAAAAATCTTATTTGAGTAGTTAAAGCGAATATGCATATGTGTGTGTGATGCCTATAGTACATACAATATAAAAGAACAAGTGACAAACTGTCAAAGCTACTAAAAATTGAAGAAAAGAAACTACCTAAATTAGTAACTCCTATAGCTAAGAACTGATAACACTAACTAAATACTTTCAAAACACTTTCCTAAAATTCAAAATAGCAAAAACAATGTGCAACCAACCTCAAAACAACAAACAAAATTAAAACTGTATAAAAAACCATGCATAAAATTATCTACACAATTGACCTAGGGTTGAGTTTCACATTGGAGGTTCAAAACCATGAACAAGGTATTGTAAACGTTTAAAGACAATTAAATACACTTGTACATGGCTAATTGAAGAAGAATTAAGGGGAATTTCCAACAGTGAATGAGACTACTGCGAAGAAGAATAATTAAAGAGTTGAATTTTAATTATGGAGTGGAATTTTTCTTTACAAGCTCAAATGCAAGTTCTAGATGTTAGAGACCTTAAAAGACATATCATGAGAAGTTTTCAAAGGTAAAACAAACATTGGAGTGCATTTAACTGTTGTCATCTGTGTCACTAACCAAAGTTACATGACTTTAGTTTAGTTAATTATTCTACTTAATTAATTTTTGCTTTTAGAGAGTAAGAAGTTGATTAGTTAGTTTAATTGAGTTTAGGTTTAGTCTAGCCTTGTACATAAAGCCAAAAACTCAAACCATGGGGAAAATTTCGTAGCTTTCATTTTTTCCCATTTCATATTTTCAATCCAGTTCTTTAGTTTTGAAGTTGGTATTATTCTGCATTGCTTAAGGCGAAACTGCACTGCTTAAGGTGTATGGAGTTATTCATACAAAAACTAAAATCATTTGGTTCAAAGGGGGCAAATTCTGCCATGGTTGGCCTAGGGCATAAACCTCTATCCTTTATAAGTCAATTGGTTTCCTCACTAAGGGGTTGTTATCATACACACCATACAAAGCTCGGCCAGCCTGACTCTTATCAATAATTAAATAGAAAATGCCCAATTCAAAAATGGTAATGGGAACCAAATCAGATTTCACAACCAAATGCTAATGCATATCCTTATGCACAAATTTCACACCCTACTACAAATAACGGGGTTCAAAGTTTAGCATATTTATTCTACAAATACACATTACATCGATGATCCTTGGATAGTGATTTGGATGGCAACCATTGCAACCTCCCTCAACGATAGTAGGGTAAAAACACGCAGACTAAGATTCCTTAACACGAACAACACATTGCAGCAACCTCTTGTTGTAGCAGCCTCCCATCATAGCTGGGTCATGTCATGATAGTGGCTTCCTCGCGACAATCAACGCGGGGTAGGGGAAGGGAAGTGATGGTATACGCCTGAGGATCCTTCGTCTTTTTGTATTTTACATTTTTCAGTGTATTGTATTGTTAGCTTGTAAGGAGCATGTGTCTTATAAATACCCATCTCCACCATTGTAAACTTCACTTTTGAGAATAATAAATTGTGATTTCTATAGAGAAAATCCAGGCACAATTTTCTCTTGAAATTCAAAGCTAGAGAGTCTAAATGATTCGTCTCTAGCCACCTTCTAAGCACCCTACCTCCATTCTCATTTTCCAATTCCATGGTGCACCACATATTTCTCTTTCCTCCATGTTGCATTCCTCCGCTGCCACGTCCTTCGTGCGTCAACACTTCTCCCACGCCACGTCTTCATTGCATCACGGATTTGCATCAGCACACATCATTTTGCACTTCGCTGACGCTCAACCACTTCGTTTTCTCTCTCGAGCAAGAGAGGCATTTCTCCCGTACTCGAGAGCGCATTTCTTTGTCTCCAACCAATCGTCGTCACAAATCCACTCCTTCGTCACTGTAAGTTCATTGTCTTCACAGTTTCATCATCTCCAGTCACTTTCCTTCTACTTTCACCAATTGTTCTTCCATATCCACCAATTAAAACCACTTTTGAACCGATCGAACCTTTTTCCACCGTTTAACCTTCACTTTCAACCGATTAATTGGTTCCATTTCACCTTTTCCACAATTAATCGGTCTGGTCTAGTGATTCCTCATCGATCTAAGGTTTTGCACCGTCCAAAACATCTTCATCCACCATACCTTCAACTTACATCGATCAAACCCTAGGTCCTAGGGTTTCCTTGTGTTTGATTTTGGTTTCCACTTCAACCTCGAGTTCCTATTCTTTTCTGCTACGTCTTCACTCGTCGGAGAAGCTTCGGGAATCCAGATCACACTCCTGTTGCCTCAGTCGGTCTCATCTCCTCCGGCTCTTCCATCAGTTGGTAGTCAGAGCCCAGATTCAAACACGCTTTAGAGGTAAGTTGTCTCACGTTCTCTGTCTTCAATTTTTTTTCTTTTTCGCGTTGTTTTCTCTTGATTCTGAGTTGAGTTTTGATTCACGTTTGTCTTTTTGACTCTTTCTTGTCTCTGATTCATTTTTTTTTCTGATTCATGTAATGTTTGAGTGTCTTCTGTTGAATGTTTCAGTTTATGTTGTTTCAATTTTCTTTCACTATTTCGTGTTTCTGTTAAATTTTCTTCACTTCCGCGTTGTTCAATACATGCGTTTTACTGTCGTGTGATCTGCTTTTATTCATCATTGGATCAATTCAATATGTCTGTTCTGGTTTGATGTTGAAGTATTGTGCATCTTATTCAGTGAAGTTTGTTTTCCTGTGTTATGTTTCCAATTTCTCTTCAATAGGTTTTGATTATGTGTTTGCGTAATTGATCTAAGTCTTGTTTTCATTTTTTATTCGGTGCATTCCATGTTATTGAGTCTTCAATTCTTGATTCATGTCCTGTTATGTCTTAAGTCATGTTAGTTCCTTAATTTTCATACTAATTCTAGTTTAATTGTTTGATTTTACTCTATTTTTGGTGCTGTTCTACATTTTCAAAGTGGCACACCAAATGAGCAATGAAATTTCAATTACACGCTTAGTGACCACTAGCAGTGTACACTGCGTGACCTAAGTTGCACTGAATTAGCTTATATATGTGAGTTTTGATGTGTCTTGAGTTTTGATGTTGTCCATTACATGTAATTGTATTGCTCTTTTGAAATGTTTTGAGCTGAAAGTTGAATCTACTTGTGGATAGCAAATGCACACCAATTAAGCTATGAAATGTTGCATTGCGCTTGGATGCAAGATGCTTACAACAACATCAGTTTCTCTTTTGTCAGTTAAATTGAAACTGGTTTTTCTTTGAAATCTGTTTTTCAGAGTCTTGTGTGTCTTTTCTAGTTAGTATTATATCACTACTAAGTATCTAGTATCTTTAAAATCCTAGAGTCATTGTGTTCGAGTTCTTTAATTTCTTTTCTACAGAATTAAATTTGATTTGACTTTTGTTACTGCACCTTTGATGATTAAGTTAAAAAAAACATCTGCATCACGTTAGCAGTATTTGTAATCTTGTACAAAACATCCCCTAAATATGTGATTTCAATTTGAACCAAGCAGTAACACTTGTAATTGGAGTTGCTTCTACTGATTTCATTGTGAAAAAGTGCATAAGGCTGAAAATAACAATGTTAGATGTTGCACTACAAATCCAAAATGAAGTGAATTAGTTTGAGCATTTGTTTATAAAAATTCTACAATTTGTTCTTGATCTTTTTATTGTTTTGATAATCTGTTCTAGATCCTTTGGTAGGTTCCCTTTGAGTGCTCACTTTCTTCAAAGCTTTGTCTTTTTTTGCTTGTCTTGGTTGATAACTTTGGTTTTTTCTATTGCATGTGTAATTTATCTACCGTTCCTAATTGAAGCTTTGGTTTGTTTTCATAATCTGATCTAGAGTTTGTCTACAACTGTCTTCTTTGCTCTACTGTCAGTTTCCATTTGTTTGTGGTTGTCCTGTTCTGTTCTAGTTTCTGACTTTGACCTTAGCCTAGCCCTTACTTGATTGAGAAGCTATATGATAACGGTCTAAAAACCGTTATTTTCATGCTTGAATTTGATATCAAAACACACCCTTTGTAGCTTAAAATGAGCTTAGAATCAAGTAAAACTCTTAAGTTGTGTCACATGAGAGTTAAAAGCTGTTTTTAGAGATATTATGCTTGTTTTGCATTGCTTTTTATGAGAATTGAAGATGGAAATGAGGTAGGAAGGTCATAGACTCAAGAATGAAGGAGAAAAAGGAAGAAAAAGAAGAGTCTATGGACCGCTCAAGTGTCAAATTCCAACGCTGAGCATCGTAATTCGAGGTAGAAGCTATTGTCTGGCGCCCAGGCGGCGACGCTGAACGTCCAGAACGACAAGGGGCAAACCGCTCAGCGGTCCATTTTGGTGCCGGAGCGGTGGAGCGGCTTGAGGCAAACCGCTGAGCGGCCAACTTAGGCACCTGGGTGGTTGTCTGTTTTTATACTTTGGATTCTCAGATCTTTCTGTTATCATTTTGGCTTATATATAGCCCTAGAGCGAATCCAAATGTATTATTTTGGCAGAGAAAAACGTCCAGAGCTGTTCCATGCACCTTGGAGGAGATTATTTAGATGCTTAGGCTCCACTTTATCAAATCTGGGGTTTGCTTTTCCATTCTTTCATTATATTTCATCTAGTTTCACCATGATTATGGTGAACTAAACCCTAGGTTTTTGGGGAACAATGTAATCTTTTGAAACTCTCATGTATCCAAATTCTGATTTAATTTATATGCTTGCATATGCTTGATTTATCAATTGTTGGGTTCTTTACCTGTATTTAATGCTTTTACCGTTTAACTCATTCGGTAGATGTTGTTTGTCTTTATTGATACGGGGACATACAATAATGTCATGAACTAGGAAGAATTCCTTGATTATGCTAATACCGCCTAGGGATAGGGGTAGGACGATCAATTGTTTTTTGCTTCCGTTTATCATGCATTATTAATTACTAGGGGAGGCTAGGGATAGCAAACCAGTAATTAGTAATAGGCTTTTCACCAAGGGATTGGATTAAGGGTAGACCAAGAAAGTTTGCATGGCAATATGATAAATAAGCAAATTAAATAAGAAGAGTAGATATATGAGGGTGGATAAGATGAAATTGTAAACCCCAACAACTCTATTCATCCATATTTTCTTTTCTTTTAGCCAATTGAATCACTGCATTTGCATGTTTACCTTTTTTTTTGCATACAAAAATTCAAATTAATTTCTTTTCTCAAGTCTTAAGCGATTAGTTTACATGAAAGATAAGGCCTTAGAGTCCTTTGGAAAGAACGATATTGGGTTACCAATTATATTACTTGATACGATCTGGTACACTTGCCAGGGTCTTAACAAGTTTTTGACGCCGTTGTCGGTGACTCTTGGTTTAACTTTTCTAGTAGTGTAAATTGATTAACTTTGACTTGATTGTAGATATTTGTATATATTTTGTTTTTATCTTTTTATTTTTTTTATTTTTTATAAAAGTGCTACTAGGGTTTGTGTTTCTTGTGCATGCAGCAGGAGACTAGACATACTAGAAGCGTGAAAAATATTCAACCTCTTATTGAAGGCTTGAACGAGACAAGGGGAGGAAGGAGAGTTAGATGTCCATCTCGGGATTTTTTTCCTTCTCCTAGCAGATTATTATCACATTCACCAGATAGAACCAATCTAATGTTGTTGGTAGCATCTTAGGTGGTGGTGGTCTGAAAGACTCTCAAGCCTTGAACTACCAAGGGAGAAATTCCCTTCCAAACCTTTCCATTTTGAGTGCTTTAAACTTTCAGAGATAAACCTAATTTTGTGAGCTTTGTGTGGCTGCATCTAAGAGCCAAATTTCTTGTTGAGAGTCTGTTCTTGTTTAAGTGCTGAAATAAGTTGTGAAATTGAACTGTGATAACTATTTAAAGTTGGGCAACCTTCTTTTTGGTTGATATCTATAGGTATAAATGTTATTCAGAACTTGAATTATAAATAGTTTCAATAGTGTGCACAACTGATTAGTTTAAGCACACTAAAAGCAGTCATCTAAACTGAAGGGAGTTTCTTCTACCTTTAATTACTTTTGTTGTGATTGAACTGCTCTTGTTATGTTTTGTAGTTGCTTGCAATGTGTGCTCTATTGAATCTGGAATAATTGTTTGTGCTGAGTTGCTTTGATTGGAATTCAGTTTGTTAGGAGTATAGTTGGGGCAAACAATAGCAGCAACATACATGTTGTGCAGTTCTGAATTGAAGGGAGTCTTCTTCCTTAAATTGCTTCTGTTTTGCTTAAATTGCTTGTGTTCTGGCTTGTACTTTGTTAGATTGATTGATCTACTGATTAGACAGACTTCCTTGTGCATATTTGAGCTTATTGGAATTAAACAGCTAGAAACAGCCATATAAGTTGAAAGATTGTATTTTGAGAGCAAACGAAATTCTTTTGGTTGCATCAAGTGTACAAACTCACCAAAAAGGAAGTGCTTACTGCCATATATATCTGTTGTGCAATCTGCTTGGCTAAAGGGTGTAAGTTGTTAGCAAAATGATGAAGATGAAGTTTTGATGATGTCCAAATCAAGTCAAGATTTATCAAGTTTCATGAAGATCCTTGAAGACTTATTTTTGTTATGAAAAGCTTTTGTAATAATTGTAGTTTAATTGTTTAGGACTTAGATTTGTAGTAGTTTTGATTATTGTACCTTTATATTTTGTATTTGTTGTTTAGAATCAAAACTTCCCTGTTTTAATCGATTAATCCCTGATATATACCTTACCGACGAATATATTTGTCGGTAAATACAACAGACACATTTGTCGGTAAATTTGTCAAAAATTAACATTTACCGATGGAATCAAATATGTTGGTAAAAGTCCATTGGAAATATGCATTTTTGTTGTAATGTAAGTATTAGGAAATAGGTAGGCTTCGTTTTACACTAAGAGGGGGGGGGGTGAATTGGTAGTTCAAAAACAAAATCTTTTTGCAATCTTTATACAAAAGTATAAAGCTTTTTTATCTTTCTTGAAATGCAAGCAATAAAAATTTTTATGCAATGGAAAAATGTAGTTGACTACTAAACAAATAGAGTCGACTAAAATAAAGAGTGCAGGGACAGAGAAAATCAAACACTGGTTTTTATACTGGTTCAGCCAACAATGCCTACATCCAGTATCCTTCTAACCCAGGAAGCAAATGGACTATAGTGGTTGTTGTTAACACCTTGACAAGTGTACCAGATCGTTATCAAGTAATACAATTGGTAAACCCAATATCGTTCTCCCAAAGGACTCAAAGGCCTAATCTTTCGTGTAACCCAATCGCTTAAGACTTGAGAAAAGAATTAAATTTAAGTTTTGAATGCAAAGAACAAAAACTAAACATGTAAATGCGAGTGATTCAATTGGTAAGGAAAAACTATGAATGGATGAAGTTGTTGGGGTTTACAATTTCATCTTATCCACTCTCATAAATCTACTCTTCTTATTTAATTCACTTGTTTATCCAATTGCCATGCAAACTTTCTTGGTCAACCTTTAATCCAATCCCTTCAGGAAAAGAGCCTATTATTATCTACCGGCTTGTTATCCCTAGCCTCCCCTAGTAACTAATAATGCAAAACGAACGGAAGCAAAATACAATTTATCGTCCTACCCCTATCCTTAGGCGGTATTAGCATAATCAAGGCATTTCCCACCAGTTCATGACATTACCGTACGTCCCCGTATCAATAAAGACAAACAACTTTTACCGAATGAGTTAAACGATAAAAGCATTAAGCATAGATGAGAACCCAACAATTGATAAACCAAGTATATGATAAACATATGAAATAAATAAGAATTTGGATAAATGAGAGTTTCAAAAGATTACATTGTTCCCCAACAACAAAGGGTTTAGTTCACCATTGTCATGGTGAAACTAGATGAAATATAATGAAAGAATGGAAAAGCAAACCCTAGATTGGATAAAAAGGAGCCTAAGCATCCAAGAAATCTTCTCCAAGGAGTGTAAAGTAGCTCTGGACGTCTTCCTCTGCCAAAAAGAATCTGTGAACTCTTCTTTTCTTGAGTCTATGACCTTCCTACTTCACTTCCATCCTTAATATTTATCAAAACCCTGCAAAACAAGCATAATATATGTAAAAACAGCTTTTGACTCTCATGTGATACAACTTAAGAGTTTTACTTGATTCTAAGCTCATTCTAAGCCACAAAGGGTGTGTTTTGATATCAAATTTATTCATGGAAATAACGGTTTCTAGACCGTTATGACAACCCCAAACTTAGAACTTTGCTTGTCCTCAAGCAAACAAAACAAAACATGGCTTTACACTTAATCATCAAATAGCTCAATACTTTCCAACAATCCTTTTACTCATGACAAGTCATTATACAATTCATATTTTCAGTGGAATCCTATCAAAATGCATGTATGCTTTCCATCTAATTTGGTTCGTAGTAGCACATTATTTCCAACAGATGTTTCATTCATGAATGACCAATCCACTAAGCATAGATGTAAACATGAATTTGACAATTCTCACCAAGAAAGTGTTTCACTCAATTACTCAAGTGTTTAAAACAACACTCCACTCTTTACTATTCACATGCCACACCAAATAATATTTCCATTCATTTAAAACAATGAAAATCTTCACATGCAAATATTATCACAAGGACTTTTCCAAGACTTGTAATGAGGCTGGGCTAACAAGAAAAATTAGTTTTTCTGGATCACAAAATCCTTGAGTTAAGTGAACTATTTCATCATTGAAAAGGTTCAACTTTTAAACTCTCTCTTTGTCACCAATCTCACTCATTCCCAACTTCTTCCCTTTTCATTGATTTTACATTGAGCTCATCTTTCGTGCTTTTTCTTTTCACTTTTTCTTTTTCTTTACTCATGCATTATTCTTTTTAATATTGGAGCTCAATGCTTTTCTTTTGCCTTTCAATTTTCCCCATACAACCCCAAACTTGAACCTTTTCATTGCGTACAATTATTCTCAACCCAACTCAAAGTAAATACTTTTAAATCAAGGGTTTTTACTACTATTTAAGGTCAAGGTTCGAAAAGGATATAAAATTTTAAACTTTTTGGGTGAAAATTTGGCTAAGTAAGGGTTTCCAAACATGGCCTTGATCATATAACATATGCATGCAATTCAATCAATCATTAAGACTAAGGCAATATCATTTATGATTCTTTGTGAATAGTACATATATCAATAAAAAATCTGGAGTTCAATACCTCACACAACATGCTTTCTCACACATGAATCTTGCTTACCATCACAATCACAATCATAAACCATCACACATCTGTTTACGAGTTAGTGAACCATTCCTGGATATCAACATACACACATTCAATCACCAACCACATCCAATCATCATTTGAATGACTCATCATGCAATACATAAAATCAAGCCATTATCCAAACAAGTGTACACGCGAAGCCATAGACACACAAAATAAAACTCCTACTCTAGAAGTCAAAACTACAAAGGGAAAAGAAAAATAAAACCCTGTCTAAGTGCAGAAATCCATCAATAGATGCCATATCAATCCATATCCTCATCCAAGTCATAATCATCCCCATCCTGGGCATCTTCGAAATCCTCATCCTCTTGGTCATCATTATCTCTTCCTGGAGCTTCAGCTGCTCCAGAACCACTACCTTGTGCCTGCTCTTGAGGCTAAGCCATCGCACTGTGGAACTCATCCCTAGTCCACCTATGCACTGGTGGCTGGTCATAAAGCTCTATGATCATCTCAGCAGTGGCCACCTGCCCTCTACGGAGAAACTCCATCGTCACCTCCATCATGGACATATACATGTCCCTCATCTGGAAAGGCTCTGGCTGTTTTGCCAGTGCATCCGTAGGTAGATCCTCCTGCTGGGCTGCTCCCCTTCTAGGACGTCTCCTAGGAGTTGCTCTGACTGCTCCCTCCTCCAAACAGTACTGCCGGAAATAGGATGCATCTATGGCCCTCCTAGGTCTCTCATAAGGTGGGACTGTTGTGTCCACCCCTGCCTGCTGACATAAGAAGGTAATAAGGGATGGATGTCCCAGTGGCGTCCTGCTACTTATAGTGTTAGCACAACTCAGAATTTCGCTGGTGATAATCTTCCCAACGTTCACGTCCATCTGCCTCAGCATACAATAAATGACCAGAATCCGATGCATTGTGATGTCAGAAACATGAGAGCATGGTTGGATGTTGGCATGAGTAAATGCCATCCAATACTTGGCTAGGGGAGTCAAATCTGCCCTAAGGATGTTAACTAGCGCTCCATTAAGGTTTCTCTGAAAATGCCTCCTAGGGATGCACATCACTCTCTTAATCTCTTCATAATCCCTAGCCTCCCCTAGTATAGAAGCATACCTGCACTGTTCTCCTGGCCACTCAGTCCCCAAGAAAGCGTTAATGGTGTCGGGGTCATAGCTGATCAAATGTCCCCTCACGTAACTCATGTATCTCCCAGCTGATATTCCTTCCCTGGGCAAAGCATTAGCATAGAACTCCTTCACCAACTCAATACCGGCTGGTGTTGGATAATTAGTTAGTCTCTCCCAGCTTCGCCTCTCAATCTCCAAACTAAATTCTGGAGCTAAATCAGCGATGTACATGACCTTCCTTTCCATTAGCAAACGTCTCTCTTAAACAATAACATAATGCTCTTCATGCTTCCTTGAAAGGAACCTGGAAGAATAGAATCTCCTCGGTCTCTCTAGCTCCTTCCTTTTGTTCCCCATAGTTTTAACTCTTCTTGAGGTAGACATTCCTGCATTAAATCATCCAAATAACATTCACAAAACATCATTAGAGGTTAGTACATCATCAATTCTATGACTTGGATCACACAAAATCTAGTTTTTGAGGGAAAACACGGCCCCTCAATAGACAAACATTCAAAAATTCCAGCATTTAGGCAAAATCTGCTGCAGACTGCTCAGCGTCAATGAAGACCACACAGGTGGTTTTCCTCTAGCCGCGCCACCGCTCAGCGCCAAACAGACCGCTCAGCGGTGGCGGCTAGGTTTTCCCAAAAACTCTTCCTAAATGGTCCTAATCTCCACTCTTTTACTACTTTCATCAACTCAAACCAAAATCATGCAATTTAATTGGTTCAAACAGTTCCTATTTCATCAATTCATGCATAGAAATCAAAAGCCCTAATTTATCATGTTCCTAATCATGTTCATTAACAAATCCCCAAAATAGAAACCCTAGACATGAATTTGCATACTTACTTGAGTGGAGACTTTGAATGCTTGCAGAAAAATTGTTCAATTGATGATGAATGTCCTCTCTAGTGCAAAGCCCTTAACCAAAAACCCCAAACTTTGACAAAGCAATGTAGAAAATTGAATTTTTGGTGAGTGGGTGATGAGAAAGTGAGGAAATCTCTCTAAGAAGCTCTTGAAAGTGAAAGGAGAGTGCTAAGGCTTAGGAAGACCGCTCAGGCGAAATGCAAAGAAGGGTTTCAAAGTGAAGAACTTCCAAAACCGCTTAGCTTTTAAGAAAAGCCGAGACCTTAGTGCCGCAACCGCTCAGCGGTCTGCAGTATTTTTCACTTCTCCCTTTTTGCTTTCTTTTGAGTAATCTTACCTTATATCACTCAGTTCCAACCTTCAATTTTTCAATTATGTGCCTTTCCCCTCTCAAATGCAACAATTACACATGCAATGCATTTAACACAGGATCAAAACAATACAATCAACTGGGTTGCCTCCCAGGTAGCGCTTGTTTAATGTCACGAGCCTGACCCAAACCTACTTACATGCATCCTTCAGTAGATACATTAAAACTTAGCATCCCTCAGTAGATGCTACCCAAAATTGTTTCAAAATTCAACAAATTACAAATCGAAAATCAAATAATCCTATAACTACAATTGTTTTATAATACAGGGATTAAATCAAATGTCTTCAAATCTTTTTATCCCGGTTGGGTTCTTCATCTACCCAACTCATCAATTGCTTTCTATCCACTCTTTTAATGGCTTTTGTATATGGTTTTCTAATTTCCAGCTTTCCATCTTCCCGGATCTTGATAACAATCCACTTCTTATTCTTGAATCTCATTTGTGCTCCTAGTGGAAGTGGTGTATATTCTGAGTGGATAATGCCTCCTTTATCATCCTTCTCATCTTTAGGTACCTACAAAACATTACAACTGTTAGAATTGGTACCTGATGTGTTATCCTCTTCATCTGATGCAACTTCCTTTCTTGACTTTTTATGTTGGCTCTCTTTTTAACTCTAACCTTCTTCTCTTTAGAGCCACTACATAAAAGCACATGCTCTTTATCTCTCATCATGATTCTTGCATCATGGACACTAATAAACATCTTGGATGTTGCAATGAAAGGTCTTCCAAGAATTATTGGAATCCTCTCCTCATCTTCCATGCCCATGACAATAAAATCAGCCAAAAATTCTAGCTGCTACACACGCACAACCACATTTTCTACCATAACAAATGGTGTTTTAAATGACTCATCTGCCACTATCACAATAAGATTAGATGGTTTTAATGTTAGCCCTCCAATTTTCTTAAAGGAACGCATGGGTATCATGTTAATGCTAGATCTAGAATCTATCATTGCTTCTCCTACATCAACATCATTTATAGTACATGTCAAATTCAAATAACCTGGATCTTTTGCTTTAGGCGGATAATTCTTTGGAGGTTCAATATCAAATTCCTGCTCATCATAATCTTCATCTAAATCAATGGTATCTCCTAAATAATATTTCATCCTTTCAGCAAATACAGGAATCTGTTGAATAACAAAAGACACTACAGTCACTTGGTTGAAAATTTCTCTGATTTGCCCATCATGACTGAATTTTGTTTCCTCGTCTTCCTCTCCTTCACTACTATCTAGCTCAATAATTTTTCTCTTCTCTTCTTCCTCATTACTGCTTCTAATCTTCACAACTTCTCTTTCAACTTTTCTTTTGTTCCTTGTAACAACATCTTTACATTCTTCTTTAGGGTTAACCTCAGTGTTAGCCCTAAATTGATTTTTCTCCGTAGTTTCAACCCTTTTTGACAGCTGCCCAATTTGCATCTCTAGAGATTTGAAACTAGCTTGATCATGTGCATGATTGGACTCGTAAACTTTCAAGAATTTATCAAATGTATCACTTAAGTCTTTGACAAATTTCGTCAAATGATTAACCTGCTGCCACATAGGAGAAGGTTGCTGCTTCCTAAAGCCTCCTGTTTGTCCAGATGGGTTATTTTGTGTCTGACCAATACCAGGATTGTTCTTCCAACCTTGGCTAGAATTGCCTTGTTTGATGTTCCCCTGCCTGTACTGATACTAATTTCCCATATAATTGGCTTCCTGCTACATCTCCTCTAGTATAGCACATTGACCACTAATATGGTCACCCCCACAAAAATCACATAGCTACTGTGTTTGGGCGACATTACGAATAGGAAGTTGTGAGAGGATCTTTGTCAAATTATCAAGCTTTTGAGTCAGAAGATGGTTTTGAGATAACATGGCATCATCTGCAAGTAGATGCAGGACTCCCCTTTTTTGTGTAGGTACGCCTCTTTCAGTATAAGTTTCTTGCTCATTAGCCGTCATTCTCTCTATCAAGTCATAGGTTTCATCTTCAGTCTTTTGTTTAAAATCACCTCCAGTTGAGGCATCCAGCATCATTTTAGACTGAGTGTTCAAACCTCCAAGGTATGCAAGAACCAAGGTGGTCTTGTCAAAACCATGGGTTGGCATCTTTCTTAGCAAGCCCTTGAATCTTTCCCATGCTTGACCTAGAGTCTCTTCCATGCCCTACTTGAATGATGAGATCTCCAACTTTCCTTGAGTAATTTTGGACTGTGGAAAATATTTAGTGACAAACTTTGTAGCCACAGTCTCCCATGTGGTGAATGATCATTCAAGAAAGCAATTAAGCCACGCTTTAGCATTGCCCGCCAATGAGAATGGAAATAAGCTAAGCTTTACTCGTTCATCTGATACACCTGCCATCTTCATAGTATTGCAGATTTCACTAAACGTTGTCAAATGATCGTATGGACTCTCATTTGACAAGTCGTGAAACTGGTTGCCTTGTACTAGGTGTATAAGTGCTGGATTCATCACCATGTTGGTCGTTTGATCCGTAGGCATGGCTATGCTTTTGAAGTGGAAAGGACCAACAACATTAGATTGGTCTGCCAATGTGCGTCTTGGAGGAGGTTGTTCAGCAATCTCCTCTGATCTTCTAACTGGTGAAGGTGAAAGTAATCTGTTAGGGGAAAGAAACAAATCCCTAGAGGAACGTCTGACTCTCCTTCTTTCCCTTGTCTCGCTCAAGCCTTCAAGAAGAGGTTGTGTATTTTTCTTGCTCCTAGTATGTCTTGTCTCCTGCAGCATGCACAAGAAACACAAACCCTAGTAGCACTTTTATATGAAAATAAAAAAAATAAAAACAAAATGTAAACAAAATATTTACAATCAAGTCAAAATTAATCAGTTTACACTACTCGAAAAGTTAAACCACGAGTCCCCGGCAACAGCGCCAAAAACTTGTTAAGACCCTGACAAGTGCACCATATCGTTATCAAGTAATATAATTGGTAAGTCCAATATCGTTCTCCCAAAGGACTCAAAGGCCTAATCTTTCGTGTAACCCAATCGCTAAAGACTTGAGAAAAGAATTAAATTTAAGTTTTGAATTCAAAGAACAAAAACTAAACATGCAAATGCAAGTGATTCAATTGGCAAGGAAAAACTATGAATGGATGGAGTTGTTGGGGTTTACAATTTCATCTTATCCACTCTCATAAATCTACTCTTCTTATTTCATTCACTTGTTTATCCAATTGTCATGCAAACTTTCTTGGTCTACCTTTAATCCAATCCCTTCGGGAAAAGAGCCTATTATTAATTATCGGCTTGTTATCCCTAGCCTCACCTAGTAACTAATAATGCAAAATGAACGGAAGCAAAATACAATTTATCGTCCTACCCCTATCCTTAGGCGGTATTAGCATAATCAAGGCATTTCCCACCAGTTCATGACATTACCGTACGTCCCCGTATCAATAAAGACAAACACCTTTTACTGAATGAGTTAAACGATAAAAGCACTAAGCATAGATGAGAACCCAACAATTAATAAACCAAGTATATGACAAGCATATGAAATAAATAAGAATTTGGATAAATGAGAGTTTCGAAAGATTTCATTGTTCCCCAACAACAAATGGTTTAGTTCACCATTGTCATGGTGAAACTAGATGAAATATAATAAAAGAATGGAAAAGCAAACCCTAGATTGGATAAAAAGGAGCCTAAGCATCCAAGAAATCTTTTCCAAGGAGTGTAAAGTAGCTCTAGACGTCTTTCTCTACCAAAAGAATCCGTTTTCAACTCGCACTGAAGCTATATATAGGCCAAAAAGGTAACAGAATCTATCAAAATCCAAGCCCATAAAAATAGATAATTGCCCAAGTGCCAAAGTTCACCGCTCAACGGTTTCCCTCTTGCCGCTTTGACCGCTCAGCGGTCAGTTTTGCCGCTTAGCAGTTTCCCTCTAATCGCTCTGAGCGCTCAGCGCTGGAATTTAGCGTTGAGCGGTCTGTGAACCCTTCTTTTCTTTCTTTTCTTCTTCTTTTCTTGAGTCTATGACCTTCCTACTTCACTTTCATCCTTAATATTCATCAAAACCGTGCAAAACAAGCGTAATATCTCTAAAAACAACTTTTGACTCTCATGTGATACAACTTAAGAGTTTTACTTGATTCTAAGCTCATTCTAAGCCACAAAGGGTGTGTTTTGACATCAAATTTATCCTTGAAAATAACTGTTTTTTCACCGTTATCAGTTGCGGTTTTTACAACAAAGAATTTATAGAAGCCTCACGCAAAAATATAAATCTCCTCTCTAACCCAAAACCAAAATATAGTTGCACAAGAAAACCAGAATTGCAGTAAGATTCCCCTATTCTGCAATCTGAATCCACGTCAAACAATCCTCAACGTGTAACTAGCACTCTTCACAGGATGCCAAGCCTTAACACAGCAGTCTTCACAGGATGCCAAGCCTTCAATCAACGCAGCAGTCTTTACAGGATGTCAAGCCTTAGCACAGTAGTCTTCATAGGATGTCAAACCTTCAAAGATCAATCAAGAAGAACCTTCTTCGTGCAGATAATGATCACACAGTTAGCGCATAAGCCTTTTCCCTTTGAATCTCTCTCAAGATAGATCACTACCGTTTTCTTGGAGAATTCTTGGAGCTGTTAACACAGAGAATTCAATCTGAAACAAGAAATGAAAATGTCAGAGTGTCAAAAGTCTCGGAACAACTCGTGTTCAGTCTATTTATAGTTTTCTGTCAGTGAGATTGTTTCTCAGTCGAATAGCCTACTAATTCAGTCGACTGTATTGATACAGTTATAATAGAAAGTCAACACAGAGGCTCTCAGTCAACAAAAATCAACACACATTCATTACAGTTGACCAAGTCATCAATGCTTAACTAACTTCCAAAAATATAGCCGTTGGAGCGTGTAAGCATAACATAATTCCAATTACTCTGCATATTCAGCAAAATACAATTAATACAGTTCAATTACTCTGCATATTCAGCAAAATATCAAGCAGATAAAGTAAGAGACAGATTATTCTCCCCCTTTCATAAAGCATTTATACTTGCTCTCATACTCTCATATATATATATCTCCCCCTTTGTGCATTAACAAAAAAGGAATGCTTCAGATATTTATGCAGATTTGAAAATTGAGATGCATCAGAAAGATATGCAGTTTGTAAAATACAATGATGCTCTCAAAATCACAATTTCAACAAAACAGTATAAACTCCCCTTGAAATGTAGGTGTGAGATGAAAAAATGTGTAAAACAGTGATACTCCCCCTATCATTATGCATGAGTAATATAATCAATTTAAGTGCACAATGCAGTATATCACAGATTTAACAATAGATTAAGCACAAAGTTGTATCAAAGACAGAATATCAAACTACATAGATATGCAATGACACAATCTTCAACAATCTCACAATATTATATCAATTCAGATATTGAAACAGATAAAAATCAGAGATAATAACAGATTATATATGATTTAAGCAAACAGTAAAGATGGAACCAGATTCCAGATATGGAATTGTTAACCCATTTTGACGCAGTCGAATGCTTTAAATCATCAGTCGAATGCATTGTTTTTGCAAATGTTGAATTCCAATTGTAGATTTCCAAAGCAATGTCCTTCTTGTAAAACCCTTCAACAACCTTTTTTAGATCAAGCATAATGGTTAAGCTAGAATTATTACCAATAACAACAAAAGTCAATATGTAAAGATGTATGACAGAATAAGCATAGTCGACTTCAAACAGGACATAGTCGACTTCAAACAGGACATAGTCGAATCAATCAATCAATATATCAGATATTATTCAAACAGATTAAGTAAATGGATTGATTCAAAAAGACTAATTTCATTTCCTTGAATAAAAGATATTACAATGGTGGGATTATACAAGGAAATCAAAACAAAACAACAAAAGATGGCTTTCTATGCCAAAATGAAAAGGCATACTATTCCTACAGACACCACATTGCTACATGTACTGGCTATTTCAACTGATAGTCCTTAGTCTATCTCAGAGGATTCAGTAGAGTATTCTTCTGGTGTACTACTTTCATCTTGTGGTTGAGATCTCTCATGATCATTCAGGTTTACACTTATAGTCTTTAACTGATCAGCCACAAATATCTCAAACTTTGTCATAGGTGAAAACTTGGTTTCATCTTCCAAGAACCATCCTATAAAACCCTTTTTCATTCTCATTTCTTCTAGGGTACCATTTTTATCTTATTTGAGTAATCACAGCAGCAGGATTTTTCATCACTTACTTTAACACCTTGCACCAAGAGAATTCTGCTAATGAGTACTGCATATGGAAGATAGGGTGAGTTCTTGAAAGCTGTCAGCCTCATGTGAATTTTGATCACTTCTATTAGGAATTTTATTGATGATAGCATGCATCAAATATATGTCTTCAATGGTTAGACGGTTGTGACCAATTCTCCCAGGTAGTATGATCCATGAGAGAATATGAGCAATGATCCTTTCCTCTTTGTTTAAACCATCATGAGAAAACTTTCCTTGTAGAGATGCATCTTCATGATATCTTCTCCAGGTGGAGTACAATTTCCTTTTCTTTAAATGTACATTCAGTTCTGAGTTGGGCAAATGTGAGAGTGCACCTTTTTCTTCAAGTCCAGTGAACAACATCCAAATGAAATCATTTATTTCAATATTTACTCCTTTTACTCTGGACTTCATAATGTCATTTTCAACTCTAAGATTGTGGTAAAATACTTCCACCAAGTTAGGATACCATGCACCTTTCATGTGGACGAGACTTGTCATATCTTGGAACTCCAGTAAGTCTGGAAAATTAAATCCGTCTTTTCTGAATTTTCTAAACTTGATGTAGTATGGACAAGCCACAGTTTTTGATGGATTTTTCAGAAATTTGCTTCTTAACTCATCATCATTACTCCATCCAGAAGGATAAGGATTCCTTAATACAGCAACTTCCTTTCCTTTTCCCTTGTTTGAACTTTGGTTTGAAGAGGTCATCACGAGATCACAATTCTTTAGAGCACACTTTCTTGGTCTTAGGGATATCAGAGAAATTTGCTTGTACAGTAGCAGACCCAATACAGGGTTAAGGACAATGTAAGCATTTACGGCATTTCATAAGACCCCATACTCAAATCTTAACTTTCAAAAACCGAGTTTTACACACAATCATGTAACTCAGTCGATTGAATTAATATTGGAGTCGACTGTCACTCGAGAAAATCATTTTCAAGCAAATTCAATCAATCAAACAATTAAGCATACAACACAAACAATCATACAACAACAACCAATCAATATGAGTATGATGCAGCAGATAGATACAGTTTTACCAGTTGTAGATTCTCAAGATTTTTTATATGTTCCATAGTTGATTCGTTCTTGAGATCAATTCTGCATCAGCTGTGTATCCTGCAAAACAATTAAGTTTTGGTTGCTAGTACCCATTTGACTTTGGGTCCTTGATTGTTAATCCTTGTTACATGTTCCTTTGGTATCCAAACATATAATCCTTTAGGAACAACAACATTTATGTAATAACAATTTCTAACAGTATGACCAATACAATTGTAATAAAAACATGCGTTTCTAGCATGTTTGCTTAACTCAGTAAATTTCCTAGCATTGGTTCTATTAGATTGAGCTTTGTAACCAATTCCTTGCCTATTTATAATTATGCCAGATGAGTTTAAAACAGCTTCTAAGTTGTCTCTACCTTGAGCAAACTTAGCTAGCGTGCTAGTCAAGTAATTTATCTTTTCAATATGAGTAGGAATATTTTCACAAGCTTTTTCTACAGTAAGAGTTTTAACTTCTACATTCTTAGCAGATAACAATGCTTCATTCAATTCTTTTTCTAATTTTTCATTTTCTGCAACAAGGTTGTTAATTTTGTATTCATAATCTCTTTTTTTCAGAGTTCAGTCGATTAACCTTGTATTCTAGTCGCATTGCTTCAGCTTGTAGTTCTCTGAATGTCTCTATCAGCTGCTGATATTTTTCTTCTATAGGTAGCTTCTCAAATTCATCATCATTGTCACACTCAATCCTTGCAGTTCCAGCCATGTGACATACGTTGGATTTCTTCACTTGGTCAGCATCTTCATCACTTGAGCTTTTAGAATCAGAGTTCTCCCAAGCAATGTATGCTCCTTTTCTTCTCATATTTCTGCCTTAAGGGAATCTTTTCTTTCATTTTTGCTTCGGCTGTAAGTCAGGACAATCAGGCTTGATGTGACCTTCTTTTCTACATTCATAGCACTGGACAACATTTGTACTGAAGCTCTTCTTTTTGCTTTGACCTGCATGGTTAGACAGTTCACTATCATTTTGCATAAGTTGACTAAACTTTCTTACCATCAAGGTCATCAATTCTTTGTCGTCCATGTCTATTTCTGTGTTGTTCTTGCTTGAGGCTTTCAGAGCAATGGACTTCTTTTCTTCAATCTCCTCTTCATCCTTTAATCTACCAAGTTCCAACTCATGTTCCCGTAACTTGCCAAACAAGGTAGCCATGTTCATAGTTGTAAGATCTTTGGATTCAGAGATTGCAGTGACTTTTGGTTGCCAATTCCTGTTCAGACTTTTCCAAATCTTGATGTTGATCTCCTCCTTATCAAACACTTTGCCAAGAGCCATTAGATGACTTACAATATGAGTGAATCGTTTTTACACATCATAGATGTTTTCACCAGCCTTCATTCTAAACAATTCATACTCCTGTATCAATGAGTTCTTTCTGGCTCTCTTGACTTCATCCATGCCTTCATGAGTTACGTCTAGGACATCCCACATTTCCTTTGCAGATTTGCATTGAGATATCCTGAAAAATTCATCAATTGTTAGTGCAGAGGCAATTATATTTCTAGCTTTAACATCATACTGAGCTTTTCTATTTTCATCAGCAGTCCACTCAGTAAAAGGTTTTAAAACAGTTTCTTTATCAACAGTTTTTGTAGGCACATATGGACCATTCAAAGTGGCATCCAAAATTCCCTTATCTTGCCATTCAAGAAAGATTTGCATTTGAATTTTCCAAAAAGGATAATTTTCACTAACAAACAGAGGTGATCTGTTTGTTGAAGCACCTTCACCAAAAGTTTGAAAACTAGAAGCCATCCCAAGTTTTATAGTCGAATAAGATAAAAACAGAGTCGACTAAATTTTCAAATATCTTATGAAAGCAGCTCTGGTGCCAATTGTTAGGAAACAGGTAGGCTTCGTTTTACACCAAGAGGGCGGGTGAATTGGTGTTAGTTCAAAAAAAAAATCTTTATACAAAAGTATAAAGCTTTTTTATCTTTCTTGAAATGCAAGCAATGAAAATTTCTATCCAGCGGAAAAACGTAGTGGACTGCTAAACAGATAGAGTCGAATGAAATAAAGAGTGCAGGGATAGAGAAAATCAAATACTGGTTTTTACACTGGTTCGGCCAACAATGCCTACATCCAGTGTCCTTCCAACCCAGGAAGCAAATGCACTATAATGGTTGCGGTTTTTACAACAAAGAATTTATAGAAGCCTCACGCAAAAATATAAATCTCATCTCTAACCCAAAACCAAAATATAGCTACACAACAAAACCAGAATTGCAGCAAGAATCCCCTCTTCTACAATCTGAACCCACGTCGAATAATCCTCCACGTGTAACCAGCACACTTCACAGGATGTCAAGCCTTAACACAGCAGTCTTCACAGGATGCTAAGCCTTCAATCAACGCTGCATTCTTTACAGGATGCCAAGCCTTAACACAACAGTCTTCACAGGATGCCAAGCCTTCAAAGATCAATCAAGAAGCACCTTCTTCGTGCAGATAATGATCACACAGTCAACGCATAAGCCTTCTCCCTTTGACTCTGTCTCAAGATAGATCACCACCATCTTCTTGGAGAATTCTTGGAGCCGTTAACAAAGAGAATTCAATTTGAAACAAGAAATGAAAATGTCAGAGTGTCAAAAGTCTCAGAACAACTCGTGTTCAGTCTATTTATAGTTTTTTGTCAGTTAGATTGCTTCTCGGTCGAATAGCCTACTAATTCAGTCGACTGTATTAATACAGTTATAACAGACACTCAACAAAGAGGCTCTCAGTCAACTAAAATCAACACACATTCGTTACAGTTGACCAAGTCATCAATGCTTAACTAACTTTCAAAAATATAGTCGTTGGAGCGTGTAAGCATAACAAATTCCAAAACCGATCAATAACACAGTTGAATATTGTTGACTCCTTGGCAAGCGTACTAGATCGTTTCAAGTAATATAATCGTAAGACTTGTAGAGAGAAAAAAATAATTGTGTGGAATGCAAAGACAGAAAATAAGCATTCAATGTGTTGATTCAATTGACGAAAAAGACAGTAGATGAATGGAGTTGTTGGGGGTATACAATTTCATCTTATCCGCGCTCTCTTATCTACTGCTCTTGTTTAAATTGCTTTGTTATCTCATTGTTATGCAAACTTTCTTGGCCTACCCTTAGCCCGATCCCTCGGCGAAAAGAGCCTATTACTAATTACCGGCTTGCTATCCCTAGCCTCCCCTAGTAACTAGCAATGCATTACCGAACACAAGCAAAAACAATTGATCGTCCTACCTCCCTATCCCTAGGTGGTATTGCTTAACCAAGGAATTACTCACCAGTTCATGACATTACTGTACGTTCCTGTATCAGTAGAGACAAACAACAGTTATCGAATAAGTTAAACGATAAAAGCTTTAAGCGCAGATGAGAACCCAACAATTGATAATCAAAGCATATGAAAATCATATAAATAAACAAGAGTTTCAATAAAATAGAGTTTCAAAAGATTACATTGTTTCCCCCAACAACAAAAGGGTTTAGTTCACCATTGTCATGGTGAACCAAGATGAAAATAATGGAAGAATAGAAGAGCAAACCCTAGATAGGATGAAAAGGAGCCTAAGCATCCAAGAGATCTTCTCCATAGAATGGAAATTATGTCTGGCCGCCCTCTTCTGTCAAAAGAATGAGAATGAAATCGCAACAGGGCTATTTATAGCTGAGGAGCGTCACAGAAAACAGGCCCAAGCCCAACAGGCAACCGCCCGGCGTCACACTTATGCCGCCCGGCGGATTGCCTCTTATCGCGCTACCGCCTGGCGTCAGGGGTCCACCGCCCGGCGGTTTGCCTCTTACCGCAAAACCGCCAGGCGTCCCTGCCATGGTGCCACCTCCTCGCATTTGACCGCCCAACAGTGTATTTGTGCCGTTGGGCAGTTCCTAGACTCTTCTTTTCTTGATTTTCTTCCTCTGTCTTGAGTCTAAGGCCTTCATCTTCACCTCCATTCTTCACTTCCATCAAAATTGCTACAAAACAATGCAAAACAAGCATAATAGCGCTAAAAATAACTTTTGACTCTCAACTTACTCATTTATTGAGTTTTGCTTGATTCTAAGCTCATTCTAAGCAGTAAAGGGAGTAATTTGGTCTAAAATACCATATGAAAATAACGGTTTTTCAACCGTTATCACAACCCCAAACTTAGAACTTTGCTTGTCCTCAAGCAAACAAAACAAAATTGTCATTCACAAGTCACATGAAATAAAATTGTCGTTCATCTCAAACAGTCAAAATCATTACATGCAAATGCCATCAAAAGGACTTTTCCAAGGCTTGTAATGAGGTTGGGCTATCAAGAAAAATTGGTTTTTCTAGATCACAAAATATTTGAATCAAGAAAGCTCATTTATCATTCAAGGTTCAAGTTCAACTCTCTTTCTTAACCAATCTCACTTGTCCCCACCTTCTTCCCTTTTTCTTTTATTTTTGCATTGACCTCATCCTTCATGATTTTTCTTTTTCTCATGTATTTTTCATTTTCAACACTTGAGATCAATGTCTTTCTTTTTGCCATTCAAACTTTCCCCACAACCCCAAACTTCAACCTTGAATATACTTATAGTCATTAACCCAATTCGAAGTAAATAGATTCAGCACAGGGGTTTTCATTTTGTTTAGGGCCACGATTCAAAAAGGGTATAAACTTTCAAGCACTTTGGGTGAAAATTTGGCTAAGTAGGGGCTTCAAAAAATGGCCTTGATCATATGACATATACATGCAATTCAATCAATCATCAAGACTTAGGCAATATCATTCATGCTTTCCTGTGAATAAATTCATACAACAATAAAATTCTAGAGCTCAATACCTCACACAACATGCTTTCTCACACACATTCATTCATACATCTGCTCAACATCATAACCACAACATAATTCATCACACATCTGTTTTCACAGGATATCAACATGCAACACAACTTAATTATCCACATCAAATCATCATCAAACAGGCTTATTATGCAATTAGTCAGTCAAACATCTTCAGAAAAGTATTCAAGCCAAGCTTAAATACTGAAAAATAAAATTCAACCTATTCTAAGAAATTAAAATTTAAAAGTGAAAGAGAGAATCTAGGTTGCCTCCTAGTAGCACTTGTTTAACATCACGAGCCTGACCCAAACCTGTTTAGCACTTGTCAGTAAGTGCAATCCTTCCAACACCCATTAGTAGGTGTGTCTTCCTGGTACCCTTCAGTGGATACCAAAATTAGCATCCCTCAGTAGATGCTACCCCAGAATTGTTCAAAAATTCAAAAATTTACATGTTCAATAAAAATAAACCTAAAGCTAAAATTTACAAAATAAATTGTCCCAACAACATCACGTGTTGTCCTTTTTGTTGGTGTCTCCATTACACCGAATCCTCAGCTTTCTTTTATCCACTTGCTTAGTATGTCCACTGTATGGTGCCTCTATCTCCACCATCCTTTTCTCTTTCAGCTCCTTCAACACCCAGTCCTTCTTCTTATATTTCACTTTAATGCCTGGATGGAATGGGTCTTCCTTTAATTCAGGATGGACAAATACCTGCAACATATTACAATTGTTAGTATAATCAATACATGATGTGCTATCTTTAGATGCAGCTGCTTTCTCTAGCTTCTCATGTTTGTCTCTTTTCACCAGTTCAACCTCATCTTCCTCATAACCAGTGTATAGAAGCAAATATTCCTCATCTCTCATCATTATTCTTCTATCATGCACACTAATAAAAATCTTTGACATTGCCATGAAGGGTCTTCCCAAGATCACAAGTATCTTTTCATCATTCTCCACATCCATGACAACGAAATTAGCTAAAAACTCTAGCTGCTCCACTCGCACAATAACATCCTCCACTATACCAAGTGGTTTTGCTATAGATCCGTCTACCACCGTCACCGTAACACTAGACGGCTTCAATACCAGCCCTCTGATTTTCCATAAAAAATGCTTGGGCATCATATTGATGCTTGCCCCAGAATCTATCATAGCTTTTCCTATATCAAAATCATTTAGAACACATGATATTGTTAAACATCCTGGATCCTCTACCTTAGGCGGATGACTCGTCTTCTGAGGCTGAACAACAGGATCCTCTTCTTCAGCAGTGAGTTCAGCTTGCTCTTCATTTTCTGGCTCAATGATTTCTTCTTCAGATCCTCTTCCTCATCAATGATTTCAACTTCATCTTGATTGCCTCTTTTCTCATTGACTTCATCAGTACTCATCTTCTCCTTCATTGCTTTTAAAGTTAGTTGGCTCACCTTCTGCCTTCCTTTTTTTGCTTGTCAGAATAACTTTGCATTCATCCTTAGGATTAACTTCAGTGTTAGCCCTGAACTGATTCTTTTTGGTGATTTCTATCCTTTTAGACAGTTGGCCAATCTCTGATTCCAGTGATCTGAAGCTGGCTTGATTATTGTTTAACTGAGACTTATAAGCTTTAAAAAAATTATCAAATCGGTCACTGAGGGCTTTAACCGTCTCAGTCAAGCTAACTGCTGCCATAAAGGTGACGGTTATTGTTGTCGGAAGCCTCCTACTTGCCCAGAAGAAGTATTCTGATTCTGTCCAATACTGGGGTGGTTCTTCCAACCTTGGCTAGACTTGCCTTGGTTAAAATTACCTTGTTTGTACTAGAATTGGTTTCGCATGTAGTTCACTTCATGCTACATTTCTTCAGTAAAAGCACATTGACCATTGATGTGGTCACCACCGCATAAATCGCAAAGTTGCTGAGAAATACTCCTTAACCCTGTTGTAAATTCAGAAAGGACCTTTGTTAGCTTGTCCGATTTTTGGTTAAGGAGATGATTTTGTGTAGCCATTGCATCATTAGCAGGGAGATGCAAGAGTCCTCCTTTCTGTACTCCCCTCTCACTTTGGGACACTCCATTCAGAGTCATCTCTTCAATTAATTCTTATGCCTCATCTTCAGTCTTTCTATTTATACTACCTCCAGCTGAAGCATTCATCATCATCTTAGACTGAGTATTCAGCCCTCCAAGGAAAGCAAGTAAATATGAGGTCTTATCAAATCCATGGACTGGAGTTTTCATCAACAGGCCTTTAAATCTTTCCCAAGCCTGCCCGAGAGTTTCTTCCATTCCTTGCTTGAATGAAGAGATTTCCAGCTTCCCCTGATTGATCTTGGTCTGCGGAAAAAATTTGGTAACAAACTGTCTTGCCAAAGCATCCCAAGTTCGAAAAGTTCCTTCCGGGAATGAATGCAACTAATCTTTAGCGTTTCCTCCCAGAGAGAAAGGAAACAGGCTGAGTCTGACCCTATCATCTGAAACTCCAGTCATTCTGACAGTATTGCAAATTTCACCAAAGATTGTCAAATGCTTATACGGATTCTCATTTGACAACCCGTGAAATTGGTTATTCTGAATTAACTGGATGAGTGCAGGGCTCATCACCAAGTTGGTTGTATTGTCAGCTGCTATAGTTATGCTGTTGAAGTTCAAAGGACCCACAGTGTTTGCTGAGTCCCCTAGTGTGCATCTTGGAGGAGGTTGGTCCCCATCTCCTCTATATCCTGTGTGTTAGGGGCTGGAAAGTATATGAGAGGAAAAGATATAAGAGGGACCGAACGGTAGAGGGACCGGACGGTTCAAGCGGGAACCGAACGGTAGAAGCTGGAGCCTAACAGTACAAGCGGGAACCGGACGGTAGAAGCGGGAATCTAATTAAAGTAACAAAAGAGATATTCAGAGAGAAGATATTCCGCAAGGCATAATTAGAGTAACTAGATCATATCGTAATATATTATTCGGTAGATCTTAATATATTATTCAGTATAAGTTAAATATAGTAAATAGGATTATTTTCTAATATTCAGTACATTTTGGGAGGGGATTAATTAGTATAAATAAAGGGGGAAGCCTAGGGTTAAAGGCACGCTTTTGGATTGTGAGTTTTGTAGAGAGGTTATGCTCTCAGGTAACTTACGGAGGTTATGCTCCCAGTTATTGGTTGTTTTCTTTGATTCAGTATTTCCCATTCAATAAAAGAGGTCTTTATTCATTTGTTTTTCCATTATTTCTCTGTGAGGGTGTGTAAGGGAAGCACTCTAGTTACGTTCCATTATGGGATACGTAACAATTGGTCCGACCTGCCGGATCGAAGGGAGGAGCGAACGGCTAGCGGGTACTGATTGATGGAAATAGTAGAGGCCATGGAAGGAAGAATGACTACGGTCGAAGGGAAATTAAAGGAAGTGGAGGCAACAGTGCAAAGTGGGTTCCAAGAATTGATGAAGATGATTGAAGGATTAAACCGACAGCGGGAGGGACACGCAGAACAGAGCCAATCCTCGGTTCAAGGCGCATTGAAGGATAACATGAGCGAGAAGGGTGATGGAGCGAACGATAGGGAGAGGAACGAACCGAACGGTAACGTCGTAGGCGGACCGAACGGTGTCGAAGGAGGAGGTCCGAACCCGGACGGTGTAGGACGACCGGAGGAACAATCAAACTGGAGGAAGAGGGTAGAATTACCCGTTTTTGAAGGCTTTGATCCACTAAATTGGATCAATAGGGCGGAAAATTCTTTGAGTTGCAAGGAGTAACGGAGGAAGAGAAGTTACGACTTGCCTACATCTGTATGGAAGGCAGTGCGGGGTTTTGGTTCAGGTTTTGGAGGGAGCAGACGGGAAACCGAACGTGGACAGGGCTAAAGGAGGCAATGGTATAGCGATACGGAGGAAGGAGCCAGGGCCCAATCTACGAAAGATTGGCAGCTATTAAACAATCCGGATCAGTAGAAGACTACGTTCAAGAATTCAAAATCTTGGTGGGACAGACCAAAGGGATTGCCAAGGAACCACTAATGGGGTATTTCATGGCCGGGTTGAGGAATGAAATTCGGAATCAAGTCCAACTCCTTGATCCACAGGAGCTAATGATAGCCATAAGGATGGCAAGGGATGTGGAGGAAATCCAAGGCGGTATGAAGACGGGCAGTGGGAATACGAGCAGAACGCAATCCTAGGGCAGACCGAACGGCACAGGAACACGAATAGAAAGCAGCCGTTCCAGCCAAACCCGTACGGGAATTGCCACAGGGAACCGAACGGGGCCCACGGAGAATGGGGGGACTGGAGGAAAAGAAGGAGCGTCCAGGAACGACCGAACCGCCAGGAACAGGGAAAGAAACGTACGGAATTTACCGCACGCGGAATATTTGAAAAGAAGGGAAGAGGGAAGATGCTTCAAGTGTGGGGGACCGTTCAGACCAGGCCATCAATGCCCCGAACGCAGTCTGCGGATGACCATATTAGCCGAAGATGAGAAAGACGAGGATGAAGAGGAAGGGGCGACCGAACTCGACCATATACAAATGGAGTTGTCAGCCTTCTCAGCTGGGGGCCTAACCCAACCCCGAACGATGAAGTTACATGGACAGATAGGAGGAAAACAGGTGCTAATCTTGATTGTAGTGGTGTCAGCCACAATTTCATAAGCAACGAATTGGTAAGGGCGCTCGGGCTAGCCGTAGAAGACACTCCTCCTTATTTGGTGAGTTTAGGAGACGGACAGAAGAAGAAGACTCGAGGACGTTGTGAAGGGGTGACCATAGAGGTGGGGAAAACGAAAATTACCGAACGGTTCCATTTGTTCGAACTGGGAGGGGTTGATGCGATATTAGGAGTGGAATGGCTCGCCAAGCTGGGAGAAGTAACGTTAAACTGGAGGGATTTGACAATGGTGTTTGGGCAAGAAGGAAAGAAGACGACCATAAAAGGAGACCCCACTTTAGATCGGAGAGTGGTTGAACCAGAAACGTTGTTCAAAATGAGGGAAGTGGAAGCATGGATGATAGTATGGGAGCTCGGGTGGACAAAGAAGAGTGAGGAAGAAAAATCGTTCAGTCATAAGCCGACCGAGAAGCAGAAACAGGCCATGGATCAGACCCTAAAACAGTACGAAGGGGTTTTTCAAGAAATCAGAGGATTGCCACCGGACAGAGGCATGGTTCATCAAATACCATTGAAAGAGGGGACGGATCCCGTGAATGTAAGGCCATACCGTTATCCACATATGATGAAAGGCGAGATAGAAAAACAGGTGTCTGAGATGTTGAAGACCGGAGTCATAAGGCCGAGCACGAGTCCCTACTCTAGTCCTGTGATACTAGTAAAGAAGAAGGATGGCAGCTGGAGATTCTGTGTAGATTATAGAGCACTTAACCGAGCAACAGTACCTGATAAGTTTCCTATCCCACTGATAGAAGAGCTGTTGGATGAATTAAAAGGGGCCAAGTATTTTTCAAAGGTGGATTTGAAGTCAGGCTACCACCAGATTCGGATGGGAGAAAGAGACATAGAAAGGACGGCCTTTCGGACACACCAGGGTCATTATGAGTTCATGGTGATGCCGTTCGGACTCACCAACGCACCAGCCACATTCCAGAGTGCGATGAACAATCTGATACAGTCTTACTTGAGGAAATTCGTACTCGTATTTTTTGATGATATTCTGGTCTATAGCAGGTCATGGGAGGAACACTTGGGGCATGTCGCGCTGGTACTGAGAAGACTCAAGGAGAACCACTGGGTGGCCAATAGGAAGAAGTGTGAGTTTGGCAAGGTCCAAATAGGATACTTGGGTCATCAGATATCGGAGAAGGGAGTTGAGATGGACCCAGACAAAGTAAGAGAGGTGATGGATTGGGAGAAGCCCAAGACGGTGAAGGCTTTGAGAGGGTTCCTGGGTCTGACAGGTTACTATAGGCGGTTTGTAAAGGACTATGGGAAAATTGCCAAACCACTGACCGACCTTCTAAAGAAAGGGCAATTCACGTGGACGAAACAGGCGGAGGAAGCCATGGCTAGTTTAAAGAAGGTCGTCACCACTGCCCCAGTACTGGTTCTGCCTGACTTTAACCAACCCTTCCATATCGAGTGCGATGCTTCCGGGAGAGGAATAGGGGCGGTTCTCACACAAGGAAGGAGACCCATTACTTTTTTCAGCAAGGCTTTGTCGGAGAGATCACTGAGTAAGTCGGTTTATGAGAAAGAACTGATGGCATTGGTCCTAGCCATACAACACTGGCAACATTATCTGTTAGGACAAAAGTTTGTGGTTCACATGGATCAGAGAAGCCTGAGATACCTTTTGGAGCAGCGCATCACCACCCAGAACCAGCAGAATTGGATTGCGAAACTCCTAAGGTATGATTTTGAGATTGTTTATAAGTCGGGAATCACCAATAGGGTAGCAGACGCCCTATCCCAAAAGGAGGAAGAAGACACGGAGGAGACAAGGGAATTGGGAATGGTGGCCCGACCGTTCTGGCAAGATTTTGGGGAGATCCTAGAGGAAGTTGAGAAGGATGAGGCGCTAAAAAAGGTAATAGAAGACCTGAGAAAGGACCCCAACTCACATCCCTCGTTTACTATGGAGAACGATCGTCTACACTATAAGGGGAGACTTGTGATTTCAGCGCACTCAACCTGGGTGCCTAAGATGATAGCAGAGTTTCACACAACTCAGACCGGAGGGCATTCAGGGGTTTATAGGACGTATCGCAAGGTAGCACAATCATTTTATTGGATCGGGATGAAGAAAACAGTGACCGACTTCGTAGCAAGCTGCCTGGTATGCCAACAACATAAATATCTGTCATCATCTCCACAAGGGTTGTTGCAGCCATTGCCCATACCGAACGCCATTTGGGAAGAAATAAGTATGGACTTTATAGTGAAGTTGCCTAAATCCCACGGGTATGACGCTGTTTTGGTAGTAGTGGACCGACTCAGTAAATATGGCCATTTCATACCACTGAAACACCCCTATTCTGCTCGTACCATAGCGGAAGTATTTGTGAAAGAGGTTGTCCGACTGCATGGGGTACCAATATCTATTGTCAGTGACCGGGATCCACTGTTTCTGAGTATTTTTTGGAAGGAGCTTTTTAAACTGCAGGGTACTCAGCTGAAAATGAGCACAGCCTATCATCCTGAATCAGATGGGCAGACCGAGGTCGTAAACAGAGTATTGGAGGGTTATCTGAGGTGCTTCTGCTCAGAACAACCAAAGGGATGGAGTGTCGTCCTACCCTGGGCAGAATATTGGTACAATACCAGCTACCAAGAGGCAGCAAGATGCACACCGTTTGAAGCAGTGTACGGACGGTCCCCCCCTTCTCTGCATAGGTTTATACCGGGGGAGACCTTAGTGGAAGCGGTCGGCCAGGAGTTGCAGACAAGGGACGAAGCACTAAAACAGCTGAAGTTTCATCTAGCAAGGGCCCAGGAACTAATGGTGAAACAGGTCGATAAAAGAAGGAGACCGGCAGATGTGGAAGTGGGTGATTGGGTGTACCTAAAGATCAGACCGCACAAGCAGTCGTCAATGCCGACCAGATTGTATCCTAAACTAGCCGCACGGTATTTTGGACCGTACCAGGTCATACAGAAGATTGGGGAAGTGGCCTTTAAGCTTCAACTACCAGAGACCGCACGGATACATCCAGTTTTCCATGTTTCTCAATTGAAGAAGGCAGTGGGGGAAAGAAGTGTGGAGAAGGAGTTACCGGGAGATTTGCAAATGGAGGGACCCTCCTTTTGGCCGATCAGAATTTTGGATAGAAGACAGATACAACAAGGGGAGGACGTGGTACACCAAGTGTTAATAGAGTGGCAAGAGGGAAGGACGGACGGTGCAACCTGGGAAGACGCCCTGACTATTAAAGATCAATATCCAGACTTCAACCTTGAGGACAAGGTTGATCATCAGGCGGTGGGTAATGTTAGGGGCTGGAAAGTATATGAGAGGAAAAGATATAAGAGGGACCGAACGGTAGAGGGACCGGACGGTTCAAGCGGGAACCGAACGGTAGAAGCTGGAGCCTAACAGTACAAGCGGGAACCGGACGGTAGAAGCGGGAATCTAATTAAAGTAACAAAAGAGATATTCAGAGAGAAGATATTCCGCAAGGCATAATTAGAGTAACTAGATCATATCGTAATATATTATTCGGTAGATCTTAATATATTATTCAGTATAAGTTAAATATAGTAAATAGGATTATTTTCTAATATTCAGTACATTTTGGGAGGGGATTAATTAGTATAAATAAAGGGGGAAGCCTAGGGTTAAAGGCACGCTTTTGGATTGTGAGTTTTGTAGAGAGGTTATGCTCTCAGGTAACTGACGGAGGTTATGCTCCCAGTTATTGGTTGTTTTCTTTGATTCAGTATTTCCCATTCAATAAAAGAGGTCTTTATTCATTTGTTTTTCCATTATTTCTCTGTGAGGGTGTGTAAGGGAAGCACTCTAGTTACGTTCCATTTTGGGATACGTAACACTGTGCCTCAAAAGAAGAGTCCAAAAGTTCCTCAGGAGAAGGAAAGTTTTCCCTTGCAGGATGTCTGACTTTCCTCCTTCTCCTGTCCGAGAGTCCTCCCAAAAGTGGTTGCTGGTCTTTTCTGCTTCTAGTGTGTATTCCTTCCTACGTACACAAGAAACAACACCCCTAAAAGCACTTTTACAGAAAACAAAACAAAATAAAATAAGCAAACGAAAAAAAAATAATTAAAAACAAGTCAAATTCAGTCAATTCACACTACTTGAAAAAGTTCAACCTCAAGTTCCCCGGCAACGGTGCCAAAAACTTGTTGACTCCCTGGCAAGCGTACTAGATCGTTCCAAGTAATATAATCGGTAAAGCCCGATATCGTTCTTCCCTAGAGACTCGAAAGGCCTTATCTTTCGTGTGAATCAAAATCGTAAGACTTGCAGAGAGAAAAAAATAATTGTGTGAAATGCAAAGACAGAAAATAAAAATGCAATGTGTTGATTCAATTGACGAAAAAGACAGTAGATGAATCGAGTTGTTGGGGGTTTACAATTCCATCTTATCAGCCCTCTCTTATCTACTCCTCTTGTTTAAATTGCTTTGTTATCTCATTGTTATGCAAACTTTCTTGGCCTACCTTTAGCCCGACCCCTCGACGAAAAGAGCCTATTACTAATTACTAGCTTGTTATCCCTAGCCTCCCCTAGTAACTAGCAATGCATTACCGAACAGAAGCAAAAACAATTGATCGTCTTACCTCCCTATCCCTAGGTGGTATTGCTTAACCAAGGAATTACTCACCAGTTCATGACATTACTGTACGTTCCCGTATTAGTAGAGACAAACAACAGTTATCAAATGAGTTAAACGATAAAAGCTTTAAGCGCATATGAGAACCCAACAATTGATAATCAAAGCATATGAAAATCATATAAATAAACAAGAGTTTCAATAAAAGAGAGTTTCAAAAGATTAGATTGTTTCCCCCAACAACAAAAGGGTTTAGTTCACCATTGTCATGGTGAACCAAGATGAAAATAATGGAAGAATGGAAGAGCAAACCCTAGATAGGATGAAAAGGAGCCTAAGCATCCAAGAGATCTTCTCCAGAGAATGGAAATTAGGTCTGGCGCCCTCTTCTGTCAAAAGAATGAGAATGAAATCGCAACAGGGCTATTTATAGCTGAGGAGCGTCACAGAAAACAGGCCCAAGCCCAACAGGCAACCGCCCGGCGTCACACTTATGCCGCCCGGCGGTTTGCCTCTTATCGCAAAACCATCGGGCGTCCCTGCCATGGTGCCACCTCCTCGCATTTGACCGCCCAGCGGTGTATTTCTGCCGCTGGGCGGTTCCTAGACTCTTCTTTTCTTGATTTTCTTCCTCTGTCTTGAGTCTAAGGCCTTCATCTTCACCTTCATTCTTCACTTCCATCAAAATTTCTACAAAACAATGCAAAACAAGCATAATAGCGCTAAAAACAGCTTTTGACTCTCAACTGACTCATTTACTGAGTTTTGCTTGATTCTAAGCTCATTCTAAGCAGTAAATGGAGTAATTTAGTCTATATAAAGAGGACTGCATGAAGAGAAGAGAACAAGAATCAAGATTTATTATTGCCATTAGGATGTCAACATTCTCTTAAGCTTATGTCATCTAGACTTCATCTTTGAAAACGAAAAAGTTTCTTTACAAGTTTTTAGATATTCTTTGTATCGATTTTGTATCATCTTGAAGAGAGTAAACATCCGTACTTGTATTTCAAAAACACTTTGTTGTTTTAAGATTCAGAAGTGACTCAAAACTCTTGTAAGTTTAATTCAGTTGAGTTAAATAATCTAGTCAATTGGACTTATGTTATACTAGGAGTGTTGAAAGTCGTCTAACCAGTTGGGTTAGTTTGTAAAACTAGGAATGGTCAAATTCATTTATAATCTTTTAAAAGATTAATGAAATCTCTTAAAAATTATTAAAAGAGATCTAGACATAGTTCAGTTTGAAGTGAATCAATATAAAAATATGTTTATCTTTTATTTTTCTTTAAGAAAAAAAATAAAGACTTTTCAAACACTTAAAATTTTAAATGTTTAACACTACTTGGAGAATGTCTAATCCCTATAATAACACCTAATACTTATTTATAAAAGAATTTAAAACTCTATTAATTTTTTTTCTAAAGTTTTCTTTTGTTTCAAATTAAATTTTTATAACCAAAATATTTAAATATTGTTCATAACGTCATCAATTTACTTTAGTTAATAATTAAAATATAAATATTGGTAAGATAATTCTGGAATATCAGGTACATACAATTATGCTTCCGCCATTTATTGTTCTTATTTTACATATTTCTATATAGTTCCCTTTGATAATAACATTATAAGCTTTTCCCTTTCTATTATAATAATTAAAGAGGGAAAAAATATTAATAAAGAATATAGAATAATAAATAATAAAAAAATACCAATATGGATAACAATATTGATATAATTTTAAAAATTAAGTACTTTAAATATTAGTTTTATTTATTTCAATAAACCTTTTTATTTCATTTTTTTCATCTATTTTTTTAATAAACTAAATATATTTTTCATTTCTAAACTGTTATAAAAAATTTAATTTCTTCTAAAATTAAATTATAAACTATTTCACTCCTAAATTTTATTTATATTATGTAAAATATTATTCTCAATAAATATTATATAAAGTATTTTCCATATTATAAATGAAGTTCTATACTATACTATATTGTGTAATTTTTATAAAATTTAGAAATAAAATAGTTTATAATTTAATAGAGACTAAATAATTTTTAATCATAATTTAAGAAAAAAAAAACGTATTTAACTTCATTTTTTTATCAACCCACTTTTACTTTATCTTCCATCTCTATTTTCTCTCTATTTGTACCAAACATTAGGTTATGCAAGTAGCACTCATAGGAGGATTGAAAATAAGAAAACAAATTTCACAATTATTTAACTCGCATGCTTTTAGTCATCTAAATTTCGCTTTTTTTTTGTCATTTTTTAATGGAAGAGATTATTTATATTTATTGCTTATCTGCACTGGCATTTGGCGAATAGAAAATAGCAACTATCAAATTATTTATTCGTTTTCTGTCATCAATCAAATCAGCATGCTAATAATTTTTTAAAATTCTAGTATTGATCATGCACGAAGATTAATCAAGATCATGAGTTTGATCTTATATTGACCTCAAATAGTAACCTGATATTGTTAATAATTAATTATGGCCATGACTCATGACTTGGCCACTTACAATTTTTTAGGAAGAAATAAAAGTCATTTATGATGTGATTCATTCTCTTGTTTTCCGTGTAATGAGGTGATGGACACATGCATACATTACACAACTTCACCATTTTCATTGATAAAGACAAAGGTTATAATACAATGCTTTTGTCTTGTTATAACTACAACATGTAAGCAATAGAATGGTCATTGGATAAGATTATTCGCTGATCGATCTAAATATTCATCTAGTTAGATTGAGTTATTTTTATTTATAATTAGATAAAAACCGAACTAATCGAAACAAACATGATTTTATATAATAGGTTGAGTAATGAGTTTAGTATAGATAACTTCGGATCTAATTAATTACTCATTTTTATATTTGTGTTTTTGGACACATTATATTATGTTTTTTTTTTCAAGTTCTAAAATTAATTTGAAAAAACTTATTATGATTTGACTTGATAAGTTACTTCAAGTCTTAAATTAATTTTTATAAAAAAAAAGCGTTATTTTTGTTTTAAGTAGACTATATTTGAAAATTACATATTTTAACAAATAAAAAATTCAACATTTTGATCCAATTGACTCATCTTACTTCAACTCGTACAAAAGTAAGTTAAATTAGATTGGATTTAACATAAAAAAAAATAGAGAAATTCAACTCAACCTAATTTAATATTTATTTTACGTTGGGTTGGATAATCAATTTCTTCTTGTACCATCATATTTCTTCTTGCACTCCAATAAAATAAATCCGATATTACCTTCTTGTATTGTACAATTTGAAAAAGTTGTTTTTTTTAAAAAAAAAAAATGGATTGCATAATGTGAAGCCGAAAATGTCTTTTAAATTGGATAATTTGGAAATCAAATTTTAAATTATACAATTCAGAAACCAAATAAACTTTGGATTATACAATTTAGAAACTAATCATTTTTTATATCATGATTGTATACTCATTTTTATTTTTAGATTTTTTAATTCATAAGGCATTTTCTGTGAAAAAATAAATTTTAAATAATGTAATCTAAAATTTAAAAATATTTCTGGATTGTATAATCGAAAAAGGAAAAAATTTAAAATTCAATTTAATCTATTTTATAGGTTTAATAATATTTAGGTCTTTCGATCTGATAGCAGAACTTTAACGATATGTGGATGCAGATCCTTCCATGCTGACAACTTAGTATTTCCTTCATAAAAATTCTGAAGATTCATGGATCTCAAAGGATTTTGATTTCTTTCTCCAGTGCGGTTGAGTACTAACATTATATTTTTATTTTATTCTCAAAGTTATTTTATTTGTTTACTCATTTTATATATTTGTTTCTTAAAATTTATGCAATTTTTTAATTTGTCTCTGTACATCGTTATCCAGTCACAATCAGTCAATTATATATTATTTCCCTTTCACTGCACATCTTCTCCATGTCCGTTCTATATTTTTTCTATTATATTCAAAAGAGGCCTTTGTTCATCCAATAAAAATTAATGGATTAAACATGTTTTTGTCTTTTAACTTTTAAGTAAAGATTGAAATTAGTCTCTCTTCAAAATTTTAGCTTAATTTAGTCTTTCAATTTTAAAAAAATATGAATTTAGTCCTTTTAATCAAATTTTGTTAGGTTTATTTGATGTTTCAAGCACGTTTCATGATAGCATTTTGGTTGTTTACACTGTTTGACACATTTTTGCTTCAATGTTAACTTAGAAACGCGTTTGAAACATCAAATAAAGTTAACAAAATTTGATTAAAAGGACTAAATTCATACATTTTTAAAGTTTGGGGACTAAATTAGGCCAATATTTTTAAGAGGGACTAATTCCAATTTTCACTCAAAGTTAAGGGACCAAAAACATATTTAACCCAAAATTAATTAATTGAAAAGATATATTAAATATTAAATATCTTACACATTCTAAATGTAATAAGATATATTAAATATTATAAAGAGTTGAGAGTCTCGGCGTAGCCATGTTTAACTTATTGAAGTTGTTATAATAAAAAAGTACATTAGAGATAATTAAATAGTCAATGTGGTTATTAATAGATAATTTGTTAAGTTCTATGTATAAGTAAATACACAAGTCTTTTAAACTTAAAATTTGTGCAATATTATTTAATTTGTTGGAATTTAAGAGTATTAGAGACAATTTTCAAATTCATGAAAAATTACAATTATTCATGAAGAGTTACCATTCATGAAGAGTTACCACTCATGAAGAGTTACAATTATTCATGAAGAGTTACCATTTATGAAGGGTTACAATTATTCATGAAGAAATGTAACTAATAGTATTTCTTGGATTTGAAAGATGCCTGATCAACATATATATAAAAGGATCTTGTGCTCTACTGAAATTCATTCGGTCATTCTCTTAACACGCAAATCAATTCCTGACAATCATATTCTTCTTTAATGTTAATATTAAGAGTGAGTATTATCGTTGTATTTCTTCTTTGTATCTCAAAAGCGGATTTCGTGATCCCCTTCACTCTTATAAGGGATGAAATATTGCTTTTAAGAAAGTGTGTATTTACGACAAGAAGAATATATCAAGTCTACATTTGTTGTTCATCTTGTTTCCCTAAGTTCTTGGAAAATTGTTCCAACAGTCTCAAAGCAATATCTTTTCTAAGATGACAACAATTCGTGAGATGTCTGCAAACTTTCACAAGTTAGACAAGTTTGAAGGCGTTGGTTTCTGACGATGGCAAAATAAGATGCATTTCCTTCTCTCAGCTCTAAACGTGGCATATGTTCTAAGTTCTCCCTAACCCAAAGAAAGCAAAACTGAGACATTGGAGGAACAACGAAAAAGGAACAAATGGGAGAATGATGCTTATGTTTGTCGTGGTCAAATTCTGAACGGTATGTCTGATCCTTTATTTGACATATATCAATATGTGGATTCTGCAAAAGAACTTTGGGATCAACTTGAAAGTAAATACATTTCTAAAGATGCATCAAGCAAGAAATTTCTGGTTAGTAATTTTAATAATTACAAAATGATTGATGCTAAACCAATAATGGAACAATTTCATGAAATTCAAAGAATCCTAGGAAGTTTCAAGCAACATAATATTGCAATGGATGAAACATTCAATGTTTCTTATATAATTGACAAACTACCACCAAATTGGAAATATGTTAGAAATTCTTTGAAACATAATAAAGATGATATGAATGTTGAACAATTGGTTGCTCATCTTCAGATAGAAGAAGGGATCTGTCTGCAAGATGGTCAAAAGGATTCCAATCATCCTAATTCTTCTACTGTTAATATGGTGGAAGATGGAAAAGCAAAAACAATACCAAATAACAAGAAAAGGCCTCATAATTTCTATAAAGGAAAGATGAATAAAAGGCCAAAATTTGGTAAAGAAAGTCAACAAGCCAATTGTTGGAAATGTGGCAAGCCTGGTAATTTAAAGAGGGATTACACAATCTGGAAAAGGAAGATGACCAAGAATGGCAGTAAACAAGGTCAAGGCGAGTCTAGCCAAGGCCAACTGAAAAAAGGTAATTGTACACAAATTGCACATAATTCTGTTTTGAATTTTGTGAAGATGGTTTCTGAAATCTTTTGTGTGCAAACTGATGATTCATGGTGGATCTATTCAAGGGCTTCAAGACATGTTTGTAAAGAACGTTGTTTATTCAAAACTTTTAAAGAAGATGACAGTAGAGAAGTTCTTTACATGGGAAATGATTCTATGGCTAAAGTCCTCGGTGTTGGACAGGTATAATTATTACTTAGTTTTGGAAAATCACTTGTTTTAAGAGATGTATTATATGCTCCACTTAATAAGATATTTAGTGTCTGGAGTAATCTTGAATCGATTGGGATTTAAATTGGTATTTGAATGTGATAAATTCATATAATTCAAGGGTGGTGTATTTGTTGGACTAGGATATCTTTGTAATAATATGTTCAAACTATGTGTAATAAATGATGTGAAAGACTCTGTTTATGTTGTCAATCATGATTCTTCTTTATGGCATTTTCGTCTTGGGCATGTTAATTATAGAAAATTATATTCAATGTCTAAATTTGATTTAATTCCTCCTTTTGATTTGAACATAGAAAAATGCAGGACCTGTATGTTGACAAAGATAACAAGAAATCATTTTCCTAATATTGAACAGAATTCAACATTGCTTGAATTAGTGCATAGTGACTTATGTGATTTCCATAATACACCTTCATTAGGAAATAAGAAATATTTAATAACATTCATTGATGATCATTCTCGTTATTGTTATGTTTATCTTCTGTTTTCTAAGGATGAAGCCTTAGAAAAATTTAAAGTTTATAAAAATGAAGTAGAGTTACAACTAAGTGTTAAAGTTAAAAGATTGAGAACGGATAAAGGTGGTGAATATTATGATCCAATTTATTTTCAGTCTATGGGTATTATACATGAAACAACTACAACATATACACCACAACAAGATGGTGTAGCAGAAAGAAAGAATAGGACCTTAGAAGAAATGGTCAACTCCATGTTGTCCTATTCAAGATTAAGTGAAGGATTTTGGGGTGAAGCCGTGTTAACGGCTTGTTATATTCTAAATCGAGTTCCAATGAAAAGTAATGAAGTAACCCCACATGAACTTTGGTATAAAAGAAACCCAAATTTGAATTATTTCAAAATTTGGGGTTGTAGGGCAATTGTAAAAGTGTCAGAACCCAAACGCAAGAAATTGGGAGAAAGGGGAATTGAATGCATCTTCATAGGATATGCTGAATATAGCAAAGCATATAGATTCTATGTAATAGAACAAAATGACTATGTATCGCTTCATTCAATTATAGAATCAAGAAATGCAATATTTGCTGAAAAGAGGTTTTCTTCAATTCCTCGTCCAAAGGATTTAACTCCTAAAACTAATATTGAAGGTTTATACCAAAACTTAATTGATCAAGGATCAAATGATCAAACTCCAAATCAGAGTGATGCTTCTACATCTCAACTTAGAAGAAGCAAAAGGGCAAGAAAAGAGAAATCTTTTGGCTCAGATTTTCATGTATATTTAGTTGAAGGTATAAGAGATGGTATCTTAACAAAGTTTTCATATTGTTATAATATAGAAGAAGATTCATTGACATATCAAGAGGCCATAAGGTCTCAAGATGCAGCTTTCTGGAAAGAAGCAATTAATGATGAGATGGAATCTATCCTGGGAAATAACACATGGATCTTAGTTGACTTACCTCCTAAGTGTAAGCCAATAGGATGTAAATGGATTTTTAAAAGGAAAATGAAGGCTGATGGAACTATTGATAAGTTCAAGGGACGTTTAGTGGCATAAGGTTTTAGACAAAAACCAGGAATCGATTATTTTGATACATATGCTCCAGTGGCTAGAATCTCCACTATAAGGCTATTGATTGCTCTTGCAGCAGTTCATAAACTTGTAATTCATCAAATGGATGTCAAGACAACATTCTTGAATGGAGAATTAGAAGAAGAAGTTTATATAGAAGGTTTCATTATGAAAAACCAAGAACACAAGGTATGTAAATTGATTAAATCCTTGTATGGGTTGAAACAAGCACCAAAAAATTGGTACCAAAAGTTTGATGATGTTGTGTTACCAAATGGTTTCAAGATAAATAACTCAGACAAGTGTGTGTATAGTAAATTTGTTGACAACGGTAATGGTGTCATAATCTGCTTATATGTTGATGATATGCTAATTTTTGGAACAAATTTAGATCAAGTTAATTTGACCAAAACATTTCTATCATCTTATTTCTCTATGAAGGATATGGGAGAAGCAGATGTTATACTGGGTATAAAGATCAAAAGAGAAAATGAGAAATTAATTTTTTCTCAATCTTATTACATTGAGAAAGTACTCAAGAAATTCAACAATGATGAATGCTTTCTTGTTTCAACTCTTATGGTCCTAGTTTAAAGATATTACCTAATGGTGGTAAAGCAGTTTTACAACTGGAATATCCAAGGGTAATAGGATGTTTACTGTATGCAATGACAAGTACAAGACCATATATTGCTTTTGCGGTAAGAAAATTGAGTAGATATACTAGTAACCCTAGTCTATCACATTGGCAAGCAATACGTCGAGTACTTAAGTATATAAAGAAAACTATTACTTATGGATTAACATATAGTGGTTATCCTTCAGTTTTGGAAGGATATTCTGATGCAAGTTGGATTACAAATGCAGAAGATCACTCTTCAACTAGTGGTTGGATTTTCCTTCTTGGGGGAGGTGCAATTTCTTGTTCGTCCAAGAAAAAAACTTGTATTACAGTTTCCACTATGGCTTCAGAGTTTATAGCTCTAGCTTCTACAGGAAAGGAAGCAGAATGGTTGAGGAATCTCATGTTCGAAATACCATTGTTACCAAAACCAATATCACCAATAGCAATTCATTGTGACAATGCTACAACATTGGCAAAGGCTTATAGTCAAGTATACAATGGCAAATCAAGACATATTGCTGTGAGATATAGTTATGTCCAAGGACTCATCAAAGATGGAATTATTATAGTAGATTTCGTACGAAGAAAGTTTAATTTGGCTTATGGATTTACTAAGGCATTTGCTAAAGATTCCATTTCCAGAATGACAATTGGAATAGGAATGGAGCCCATGATTAATCACAAGTAAGAGAATCTTAACTTAACGCTTAATATGACATTGAGTCTTAAGTTCAATAAGATTAAATCTCTTATTTGATGATTGAAAGCACATATAATTATTTCAAGAGTGCTTTAGATCTGTGATGCTTAGGAGGTTGAATAATTCTTAATTGATTTCTTGAATTTATGCTTTGTCATAGGAACATGTTTACCTAGGAAATCAACCTATGTAAGTGCGAAGTTTGACGGCTTCAAGAAGTCAAAGGGCGTGACTTTGTTGCACTTATGAATGGATACGGACGCATGGCCCTATTGTGTCAAGTATAACAAGAATATGTAATTTATCTTATATGTAGAGTATCTTCAAGACTTCATTATGTATTATGTTGGTTCAATCGTTTCAACACCAATAAAATACGAATTCCTGAAATGTGTATTCTACTAAGTGAAAGTTCAAGTCTATGTACACTTTCATTTATGTGTAAGATTACAATTATTAAATTGATTTTTGTGTTAAGTAATTATACAATACTCTCAAATGGTGGAGGATTATTGGAATTTAAGAGTATTATAGACAGTTTTCAAATTCATGAAGAGTTACAATTATTCATGAAAAGTTACCATTCATGAAAAGTTACAATTATTCATGAAAAGTTACCATTCATGATAAGTTACAATTATTCATTAAGAGTTACCACTCATGAAGAGTTACAATTATTCATGAAGAGTTACCATTCATGAAGGGTTACAATTATTCATGAAGAAATGTAACCAATCAGAATTTGGTATCTCTTGGATTTGAAAGATGCCTGATCAACATCTATATAAAGGGATCCTATGCTCTACTGAAATTCATTCGGTCATTCTCTTAACACACAAATCTATTCCTGACAATCATATTCTTGTTTAACGTTAATACTAAGAGTGAGTATTATCGTTGTATTTCTTCTTTGTATCTCAAAAGCGGATTTCTTGATCCCCTTCACTCTTATAAGGGACAAAATATTGCTTTTAGGAAAGTGTGTATTCACGCCTAGAAGAATATATCAAGTCTACATTTTGTTCATCTTGTTTCCCTAAGTTCTAGGAAAATTGTTCCAACATAATTAGGTAGATAATTTATTTGAATTGATATTGTTGACAACGATTATTCAAGATATCATAAAAGTCTGTAAATTATTGGTTTGTTTGTATAGTTGAGTGTAATGCTAAAGAAGTAACTTAACATGGTGTTAGTGATAAGGAATATTGATGTTTTTAGAAGCATTTATATGCAAGTTTATGTGATGATTGTTGAAAGGATCATTGTTTATTAATAGTGCGTGAAAATTTGATCACCACAAATGAAAGTTTTCATGCATTATTAAATGAATAGATTATTGGGTTAATGGTTTTATTGAAGTATAGATGAAAATGTGTAGCCTTATAAAGATGCAGTAGGTCATTGTTATGTTATTCTTTCACTATTCTTCACTTACTTTTTATTCTAAATGATTCTATTAAGTTTCTAATTTTTTTATCACCCTATTTTTTTATTTGGGTAAATGTTTTTTTTTTAAATCTTGTGTCTATTTTTTTGTTTCGAAAAATGTATAAAGTATTTGTTTTCACTAATAGGCTAAGTGACTTTTCTTTTCACAATCATTCAGTTGCTAACGATGTCTTTAATGTCTCTCTATCATTGTTCATGATGTGGCGGAGGAAGTAGTTATCCATGTTCTACTGAAAAGAAAAGCTTCTAATATGAAACCTTGTGATAAAAGGAAAATAAAAAAACAAGTAGGATCAAGTTCTTGACTCTCAAAGTTGTCCATTATTTCTATCGAAGTATTGCAATTTGTGATGGTAAGTAAGGTTAGTTTGATTGCTGTCGAGGAGTTTTCAATAAGTAATAGGATATATAAAAAACCAAAAATCAATGATAACAATTTCACCTTTGTATAATTCCTAAATACTTTGATGCACTTTTACTGGTTTTGAGTGTCAAATGCACACCATCTTAGCCAACTTCAGTCAAATAAATGGATATTCCTAACATTTTTTCAAAATTGTGTTAATTAAATGCATATCATTCCAACAACAAACAAATTAGTGAATGACCATAAAATTTGAGACTTGAGAATTATTGTTTGGTAATTGATGTTTTAGGGCTTATGTATTTCTTTAAAATATAATTGTTATGTTAATTATTTGAACTTATTTTAATAAAGTACAATATATGTTTGGTATGTTGTTAATTTTATGTGTTTGATATTATCAATGTAATGGGTTGACTTGTTAATAAAAATGGGATATAGAATTAAAAGGTTGTGGGTTCAATTCTAGGGAGAGAGTGTTAAGGAAAACCATTGTTTTATTTGTATTTTTGCCTAGGAGCAAAATGGTCTTTTATCCTTTATTAATCCCAATGCATTTTTGTTAAAAGTGACGAATTTGATGAAGAATGAATGTGGACCAAGGTTGATGAGTTGTAGATCATGATGATGAGTAGAGAATGAGATTAGTGGCTATGTTTAGGGTCAAGTTTGACTTATGGTTGAAGTTGGAGCATGAGTGAGTGTTAGAGTATACCTGAATGTGTGGTGGATGATCATAAAAGTGGGGGATAACTCTACTTGTTGTACCTAGTAAATCTTGAGACTATCGGCCATGCGATACGAGATAACAACTCCCTTTGGCCTTGTGTGTGAAAAGGGAAAGGTGTTCAAGTATTGAACCTTCTTGATGGTGTTTTGGCTAGTCCTTGTGTGGTAGGAAAACATGTTATTTAGCCAGAGGGCGGGACTGCTCGAGCAGAGCTGTAGGGGAGGATACAGGGGGCATGTAGGGAAGGCTACAGGTTTGTGAGGTAGGGTACAAAAATGTGACTGATTCTTTTCACTGTCTAGTTTATGGTATTGTGGATGTTATGGTGATGTTCATGACGAGGATATTCATGATGGAGGTACATGTGTTGATGTTCGTAATGACGATGATGCTCTAGGGAATGCTATGTTGATAGTGATTGGGTTATGTGGAGTAGTTATCATAAGTGTTAATGAATGGATAGACTGTTGGTCTAAGTGTGTGATCTTCATGATGACATCGAGGATCGAGGATGAAGGATCGAAGCTTAGGGAACGAGTGATAACGGTTGAATTTACCATTAACTGATACTTAATTTTGATACTAAAAACACCTTTTTTGACTTAGAAACTTACTTGAAATCATAATTTTGTTTAAGTTGTGTGAATAAGAGAGTTGAGGGTGAACTTAATGATTTTATGGCTAGATTCCTTGTTTTAGCAAGAATTGAGATGATTTGGAAGAAGAGTTGAAGTACCAAGGAGTTGGAACTCAGGAAGGACTGGAAAAGCATCAGAAAGGAGGATTCTAGCATGCCTGAGCACCCTTTTCAAGGGCCTTCGGCGCCAAAATTCACTGTCTCACGCCTGGCTACCCTTTTCCGAGGCCCTCAGCGTAGGAAACTTCAGGCTCGCGCCTGAGCGCCCTTTTTGAGACGCCAAGTGTCACTTCCTCGAGCCGCACCACGCCTGGGCACTCTTTCAGGGGCACTGAGCGCCAATACTTGTTGTTTCACACCTGAGCGCCCTAAGTGGAGCGTTGAGCGTTGGTGATATAGGCTTGGGCTAGGTTCCTATTTTTATTTTGATCTATTTAAGGACTTAGATGTCCTAGGCATTGTATCTTTTGATAGAAGAGGCGTAGAAACAGACTCTTTCACTCTCTGGAGGCGGATTTGGATGCGAGAGCATCCATCTTAAACTTTTAGGGTTTTTCTATCTTATCCTTTTCCATTGTTCATCTAGTTTCTCCATGTTAATGGGGAACTAAATTCCATTTATTGTTGGGGGAAGATGTAGTCCTTTGAAACTCTCATGTATTTGAATTGATTCATATATACAAATGCTTCTTTCATTAATTGTTAGGGTTTTTCCTCTATAATCTATGCATTGCTTTGTTTAACTCATTCATAGCATGATTATTGATTCCGTTGGTATGGACACATACGGGGGAATCTAGATCTGGGGAATCTTTCCCAAGGGAACTATTGCCTAGACATAGGGATAGAACACTTCGTTGCCTTAAGCTTTTGTGCGGATGTAATGCAGAATTAATTGCTAGGGAGACAAGACATTGTAAACTAGTAATTAAGGATAGGCTTTCTTCATCGAGACATCGGGTTTTAAGTAAATTAGAAAGTGGCATTAACATTAATGAAGAAGAAGAATTCATATATGCATGAGAATGGATAGGAGAAATCGAAACCCCAACAACATATTCATTCCATATTTTACCAATCATTCATTCACTTTTGTGTCTCTTTCCAATCGAAACCCCAACAACATATTGCATTATAAAACAAATGAGTTCTTTTTCAAGTCTTAATTAATCAAGGTATCACATAACTGTTTAGGTCGTGAGTCTCTTGGAAAAAGATACTTGGTCTTACTATGTTTATTACTTAATTAATCAAGGTATCACATGCAGGAGTAATCCCAAAAGATTTAAACTGGCAACAAAAGAAAAACTTTTTGCATGATGCAAAACAATTTATCTGGGATGATCCTTTCTTGTTTAAAATTGGAGCAAATAATCTTTTGAGGCGGTGTGTCACTAATGAAGAAGTAGAAGGAATTCTTTGGCATTGTCATGATTCACCTTATGGGAGACATTTTAATGGAGAGAGAACAACTACAAAAGTTCTCCAATCAGGTTTTTATTGCCTACCTTGTTTAAAGATGCTCATAATCATGCTAGAAACTGTGATAAGTGTCAAAGAACTGAAAGCATCTCAAGAAGACATTTAATGTCATTACAGGGAATTTGGGAGGTTGAAGTCTTTGATTGTTGGGGAATAGATTTTGTGGGGCCTTTTCCACCATCTTTTAATAATAAATATATATTGGTGGTAGTGGATTATGTGAGTAAATGGGTAGAAGCAGTTGCTTGACCCAAAAAATGATGTCAGCACTATTATTAAGTTTTTGAAAGGCGAGTCTTTGCCCGATTTGGAGTTCTTAGAGTTCTGATTAGTGATGGAGGATCTCATTTTTGCAATGCTCAGCTTGCAAAGGTACTCAAGCATTATGGTGTGAGACATAAGGTAGCTGCAAGTTATCATCCACAGACAAATGGGCAAGTTGAGGTATCTAATAGGGAGTTCATAAAGGTTTTGGAGAAGACTATAGTTGTATCACGGAAGGATTGGTCTCAAAAGCTAGATTATGCTCTTTGGGCGTATATCACTACATTGAAAATGTCTATTGGGTTATCTCCTTTTCAATTAGTTTATGTAAAAGCATGTCATCTGCCAGTAGAGATGGAACACCAAGCTTTGTGGACTTTGAAATTCTTAAATTTTGATCCATTTGATATTGCTGATAGGAGAAGAAGACAAATCCTTGAGCTTGAAGAGATGCGTTTACACGCATATGATTCTTCTAGGAATTACAAAGAAAAGGTAAAATTCTATCATGACAGAAAGTTGGTAAATAAGGTTTTTACCTAGGGCACCAAGTGCTACTATTTAATTCACGCCTAAAGCTTTTTCCTGGGAAGTTGAGGTCAAAGTGGTTAGGGCCATTTACAATTAAGAATGTTCGTCCGCATGGAGCAATTGAGTTGATAGATCCAACTGCTCATGATCCACAAAGAAGTTGGGTGGTAAATGGTCAACGTCTCAAGCATTATTTGGGTGGAGAAGTTGAACGCCTTTCCACAGTTATGGAGTTGGTTGACCCATGAGCATAATGATGTAAAGCTAGTGACGTTAAAGAAGCGCTTATTGGGAGGAAACCCAACTTTCTGAACTTATATCTTTATTTTGTTTTATTGTTTTTAGTGTAGGTTATGATGTACTTGGTCTGAACTTAACGGTCCTGCGATGTTTTGAGTATGATTTATTGTGTGATGAGTATTGCTTTATGATGTTGATTATATTGATTGATGTTGAGATGATGCATGATGTGCTTTTATACAGGTAAACTTTTGATTGAGATAATGAGCATGATGTTATCTGAATTTTGGAACTTGAATTAACTTGTATGAGGATTAGACTCCAGAGTTTTTGTGAATGATTGTTATTACTTTGAAAGCATCAATGACCTTGCCCAGGTTTCTATGATTTAATCACTTGCTTGCTTGTTTCATATGATCAAGGTCATCTGTTGTTATCCCTTTTTAGTCAATGCATGATTCTAGCAAAATAAAAAGATAACAATGTGTTTTATCCTTTGAACCTTGAGCCTTAAATATGAGAAAAAACCTTTTTGAAAATCTTTACCTTGAGATAAGTTGAGAATATTTGTGTGATATTGATAAAGGTTCAAGTTTGGGGTTGTTGGGAAATTTGAAAAAGAGAATAAAAAAAAATAAAAAGAATAAGCATTGAGCTAAGTATTGAGCAAATGAAAAGCAAAAAAAGAAAAGAAAAGAAAGAAAGAAAAGCTCAATGCAAGGGAAAGTTGAGAATAAGTGAAAATGGTTTCTTGGAAAGAGAGATTGTGTTTGAATGATGAAATTAGGAATGACTCTCTTCACTCAAGGATTTTGTTATCCGGAAAAAACCAATTTTCTTCTTAGCCCAGCCACGTTACAAGCCATAAAAAGACCTTGTGATGATAACTTGCTTGTGAGTATGTTTGATTGTGGTTAAATGCAAGGCAAAGTTGATTTATGTGACATTGTGATAGTAGATTGAATGAGTCACCTCAATATACACCTGTGTGTTTGAGTGAAACACTTTTTTTGGTGAGGAGTAGTTCCATGTATGCATGATTACATCTGTGCTTGGTTGATTGATGATTCGTGAGGATAGCATCTGTTGAATATTCTCTGATTATGTGACCACCACAATGAGCTTGATTGAATTAAGGCATATGTACATCTTGATTGACATTTTTATGACAGGTTGATATGAGTAATTACTTGTCTTGTAAGAAAGAGTTTTGATATGTGTTGAACCATTATAGTCATTGTTTGTAGGCTAAGTTACATTTTGTTTTGCTTGACGACAAGCAAAGTTCTAAGTATGGGGTTGTGATAACAGTTGAATTTATCGTTATCTGATACTTAATTTTGATACTAAAAACGCCCTTTTTTACTTAGAAACTTGCTTGAAATCATGATTTTGTTTAAGTTGTGTGAATAAGAGAGTTGAGGGTGAACTTAATGATTTTATGGCTAGATTCCCTTGTTTTAGTAGGAAATGAGATGATTTGGAAGAAGAGTTGAAGTACCAAGGAGTTGGAACTCAGGAAGGACTGTGGAAAAGCATCAGAAAGAAGGTTGGCGATATGGGCTTGGGTTGTGTTTTTGTTTTTATTTCGATCTATTTAAGGACTTGGATGTCCTAGGCATTGTATCTTTTAACAGAAGAGGCGCAGAAACACACTTTTTCACTATCTGGAGGCAGATTTGGATGCAGGAGCTTCCATCTTCAACTTTTAGAGTTATTCTATCTCATTTTTTCCATTGTTCATCTAGTTTCTCCATGTTAATGGGGAATAATCCTTTGAAACTCTCATGTATTTGAATTGATTCATATTTACAAATGCTTCTTTCATTATTTGTTAGGGTTTTTCCTCTATACTCTATGCATTGCTTTGTTTAACTCATTCATAGCATGATTATTGATTTCGTTGATATGGACACATACGGGGGAATCTAGATTTGGAGAATCTCTCCCAAGGAAACTATTGCCTAGAGATAGAATATATATATATATATATATATATATATATATATATATATATATATATATATATATATATATATATATATATATATATATATATATATATATATATATATATATATATATATATATATATATATATATATATATATATATATATATATATATATATATCCTGCAAAAGAATAAGATAAGAAGATAAAAAAAAATTGACTCATGCATTTTATCCTTCTCAACTTTGCCTTAATTATACTATTGGTACCTATTTTTTGTTCACACACTAACACCACTTCATACTTAAAATTGTCTTGACTTTAGCTAGTGTGATGTGAGAGCTTGAAAAGTTTACTTCACCATTTGTGTTCAAAATGAAAAAAAAAAATAATTAGGGTTTCTTTTATATGATGCCTTATTTAATGGTAAACAGAGGAAGCATTTCATGAGCTTGGGATTGGAATTCTACCATACAACCCTCTTGGTTGAGGTTTCTTTGGTGGCAAAGGAGTTCTGGAAACCGTGTCAACTGTTAGCTCCCTAGTATAATATTAATTATCAATATTCTTCATCTTTTTTATGTGTTCATCAAAATGCAAATACTTGAACGAAAGCCATGATTTTCCACATCAAAGAGACTTCACTTAAAAAGAAAATTTTAAGATGAATATGGGTATATGATAAATATTTGTTTCAAGGCTTCCTGTTTTCTATATGCTTTTCTTGCATGGATCCTAAAATCCCCTTTGACTTAATGTATTCTATTCAGGCCGAAAGGCGTAGTCGATGGACAACAGGTGAATATTCCTGTACTACCCTTTGTTGGTCCCGAGGGACGGAGGAGGCTAGGTTAGCCGAAAGATGGTTATCGGTTCAAGGACGCATGGTGCCCCTGCTTTTTCAGGGTAATAAGGGGTAGAGAAAATGCCTCGAGCCAAAGTTCGAGTACCAGGCGCTACAGCGCTGAAGTAATCCATGCCATACTCCCAGGAAAAGCTCGAACGACCTTCAACAAATGGGTACCTGTACCCGAAACCGACACAGGTGGGTAGGTAGAGAATACCTAGGGGCGCGAGACAACTCTCTCTAAGGAACTCGGCAAAATAGTCCCGAAAATATTTGAATCCTAATAATAACTAATAGAGTATGTATATTTTAACTTAATCTATATTGTTTAAGTAATACCTTGTTCTTGCACTAGTAAATCGGATGGCTTTTACACTATTCAAATTAGTTACAGCAGTTGAGAGGGAAATGACAGTAGCTCTAACACTTGGGTCAATACCTATAGACGCTTCAGGTTCAAATGGAAACACATTCTTCTTTGGGGAAACACTAGCTTACTTGCAGGTAATTTCTATACATTCTCAAATCTTCCTCGTGTAATTTGATTAATGTTTAACTGGTACATTGAATTCTTCGTCACAACATCATCTTCTTTTAAACAAAGCTGGTAGACTAATTATATGGTTTATTGTTTGTGTTAATCAAGCTTGTGGTTAAACCTGCTTTGTAACAGAGCCGAGGTTTTCCAACCTCTATATATATATATATATATATATATATATATATATATATATATATATATATATATATATATATATATATATATATATGTGTGTGTGTATATATCAATATATATAATTAATTCTAGTTGTTCTGATAAACAATTTTTTTAAGGTATGAGCAAAGCATAGATAAGACTAACGGTTATATTTTGTCTTTTTAAGCTGCTTCAGATTCTTGGGGAAATTAAGTAAGCTTCATTAGCATAATTTTGCTACCAATTTTAAGAAATGTTGCAGAACAAGGTGGTACGGGTTGTCAATTTATAACACATGAGATTAAGTTTAGTTTAATATTAATGAATGATACTATGTGGTGAATAATATTATGCAGGACATATTCTTAGCAATATTTGCAATCAAATGCATCATCATCAACATCATCAAGACTTTTCTATATACCTGATAAATCTTCTACTCAACAATACAAGAATTGAAGATTCTCTATTTGGGGTTTAGAGTCATCGCCTTGATGATAAATGACTAGTTCGTAGTGCTTCAAACATTGGTGGAACAATTCTTAGATAGCTTTTCACATATAACGAATTGTATAAGTAGTTTAGTTTACTATTATATTTTCCATATTATGATTTGTACTATTTGTACATATAACTAATTGTACAAACATCATGTTTTAATAAAAACTAACAGATATTTAGTATTATTTTTTACAATTTGACAGTTTTATTTGACTTTTATCAGTATATGGAACTGTTAGTTATTGGGTATAGATGTGAGATCATCTAATTGTTTTTTTTATACAACCACAAAGTTACATACGATTTTTTTCCGTATGTAATTACATATGAATTTTACATATGGATTTGTCCGTATATAATTATATAAGGATTTTTCCGTTTGTAATTACATACGGATTTTACATACGGATCTGTCCGTATATAATTAAATACAGATTTTTTCGTATGTGATCACATACGAATTTTTCCGTATGTAATTACATACGGATAAATCCGTATATAAGTTATATACAGATATATTCGTATATAATTTATTTACGACAATTTTATATACGAATTTTTATCCGTATGTAAGCCGTATGTAACCAAGTGTTATATAAGGATTTTAGGCCTTATATACGGATTTTGGCTGTATGTAATTTAGTTTCTTCTTGTAGTGGTAATGCAGAATTAATTGTTTGTAAAACAAGACATTATAAAATAATAATTAAGGATAGGTTTTCTTCGCTGAGATATCAGGTTTTAAGTAAATTAGAAAGTGACATTAACATTAATGAAGAAGAAGAATTCTTATATGCATGAGTGGATAGGAGAAATCGAAACCCCAACAACATATTCATTCCATATTTTACCAATCATTCGTTCACTTTTGTGTCTCTTTCCAATTGATCAAAATTCCATTCATGTTTACTTTTATTTGCATTATAAAACAAATGAGTTCGTTTTCGAGTCTTAACTAATCAAGGTATCACATAACTGTTTAGGTCGTGAGTCTCTTAGGAAACGATACTTAGTCTTACCATGTTTATTACTTGATACGATTCAGTACACTTGTCGATTCATTAACAATGAGTAACTGGATATAATTAATTTGTTATGATTAGAGGATTAAGAATCATATTGTTATTACTTCTATGTATGAGGTGTTTGATTATGGTTGATATAATCAGTATATATCTATGTTGTTTTTTATGATTGTTTTATCAGTAGCTTACCCCATACGTGTTTGTATTTATGTGTTTGTGAATGAAATTACCGGACTGTATAATGTGTTATACGTGAGCAGATGATGTTGCAGATGTTATTAAGGCATGATAGATTTGAGAGATGACGAGGGATAGACTTGTGATTTTCTTTTAAAGTTATTGTGTTTGAATTTTTTAGACAATGTATTGGAGTTTATTTATTTCCTTCGTTACTTTCATTATTTTTTAATAATGTAATTGGATAAGGCTTTTAGAATTATAATGTTTTGAATAAATTATTCACGTTAAATATTGAGGTTTTTTAAAAGTACGTTTCCACACTATAAGAATGTTTTGTAATTTACTAGTTTTTGTAATAATTCGTGACACCATGAATTTGGGGCATTACATTTTGGTATCATAGCTAGGTTTTTGAAAAAAAAAAACTTTTGGGACATTTCGGAAGTAAGCTCATCTAGCTTTTATGTGACTTTAATGCATTCGTATGTATATGACTGTGTGGTTTGCATGTGTATATGTATGATTGTGTTGATTGCATGCATATGTGTATGATTGTATGAATTAAAGTGATTAAATAAGTGTTATTGTTATGTGTGTAAAAAGATGTATCGTAGACCAAGATCCCCTACCAATACCCTTGAGGATATTGCTCACACTCTCGAGCAGATGGTGCACACACTACAGGGTCAACTTGCAGGACCTGTCTTAAGGCATCGTGTCAGTGTGAATGACTATTTACGTCATAATTCATCGAAATTCATTAAAAAGGCTACTCTTAGTGAGACAGATGACTGGATCTACAACAACGAAAAGATCTTTGAAGTGATCGACTGTAATGAGGAGCAGAAGTTGATATTCTCTACTTTCATGTTAGCTTGGGAGGCAAGAGTACTCGTGGAGGAGCACGAGTTGATGACTCTTAAGGGAGAGGACATCAATTGGGTGACTTTCCATTATAAAATTAAGAAATTTTAAGATTATAAGATTATAATATTATAAGATTATGAAATTATAAAATTACAAAATTATAAAATTATAGAATTATCAAATTGTGAAATTTCAAAATTAAAATATTACAAAATTCAAAATTTTAAAATTTTATAATTTTAAAAATATAAAATTATAAAATTGAAAAATTACATAATTATAAAATTATAAAATTATAGGATTATAGAATTATAAAATTAGAAAACAATAAAACTATAAAATTATGAAATCATGAAATTTTAAATTTATACAACTATAGAATTATAAAATTATTAAGTATCAAAATTTTAAAATTTTAATATTATAAAATTATAAAATTATAGGATTATAGAATTATAAAATTAGAAAACAATAAAACTATAAAATTATGAAATCATAAAATTTTAAATTTATAGAATTATAGAATTATAAAGTTATTGAGTATATTTTAAAATTTTAATATTACAAAATTATAAAACGAGAGAGAGAGAGAGAAAGATAACGTCACTTGTAAAAATAAAAAAGAAAAAAAAAATAACTTATGCATATAAATAACAATAACAATCATTATATTGGTAGGGGGATGTTAATAGACTGGCAGGTACTTTTAAAAAAGTATTCAAGTTATACTACTAAGATTATACTGATAAAAGAAAGTTAAAACTCACTGATATACTCTGATATAAATATATAACGTGCATCATAGTGTTTGAGAGACGAACACATCTCACAATAGAAAGACAACTGAGGTAACCACTCTTTTTGGCTCCCACTACAAGACTCTATATATAGGAAAACAACAAAATTCAATATACTGTTTCAAAAACATAAATCTGTGCATTGGGCTCGCAAAATGATCAGGAACTATAGATGTAAGGAACAAAATTTCAATATGCATATTAATAAAGAAATTGTGCAAATAAAAAGATATAGAATTTACAAAGGAATTATTTTACATCCATTAAGTGATTAATTTTCACTTCTCTAAGAGCAGCTACATACATTAGGGTCATCAACATATCTAGCATATCACAGAAATCCAGCCTCCACCTTCAAATTCACAATTCTTTTCCTCTTACCCACTTCCATATAGCATCCTTAAAAACTTCATCAAATAGTTTGATAGGCTTGAAGCACCCGTAAGTGGCACAAAATACTTTATGCACATTTTTTTTGTTTGGTGTGACAAAAATAGCAGTAACATGATCTGCTCTTTCTGCTCTCCAAGTAACAAAAAATCATTCTTCTCATAAACAAACTTTGCCTCCAATTATTTGCCTAGCTCAGTGTAAAGCTACAACCATGTACTTAAAAACTTTGGTCTCCGCATCCTTAACCAATTACAATCTGGTTGTTGATCCATGGTAACTTTCTTGTTCACCGTTTCAGCAGAAGGTTCTTCTGAGGCTACAACACCCTTCAAGGGTGGCTGTGGATTAGTACTCACTGAAGACTCCACAACCTGAGTCACCATTTGTAACACTTCACTCATCTTTGGGCGATTCTTTGGGTTTCTTACCAAGCATTTGTTGGCTATTACAGCAAGTTTTTGTGCTGACTTGAAGAGGTGTTTCCTCTCAAGTCTTGGATCCAATATTAATTGAAATTTCCTTCCATCTGAAAGGTATGGCCTTATCCATTCCAACATCTTCTGCTCACCTTTGGGGCGATTTCGGTCAATCGGCCGCCGGCCAGTAATGAGCTCATAAAGGAAGACACCGTAGCTCCATACATCACTCTTTGATGTAAGACGTCCAGTTTGAACATACTCCGGAGCTGCATAACCCATCGTTCCAACTACCTGATGAATAAACAGACCATATGAACATAAGTTGTATGTTGATTCACAAGATTCCAGCTCTATGTAGTTTGTTAATGAGTTTGTTAATCATTTAGCTGTTTGTTCATCAGCATGATCATATTAAATATAACATGAGTCAACAGAAAATAGAGTAATTGTCTGAGTAATGTTATATCCACATATAATATCTTATTGATTCTGAGTACTTAACAAAGTATTCAATGAAAAGATAAGAAATGCAGGTTTGAATTGGTGAAGAATTAGCTTGGTTATATCCACATTTAATATCTTGAAAATATAGACATTCAACATTTTCATCATTTATCAAGTAGGAACGTTGCAGGAGGGTTTATATAATTCATTGGATAAGAAATTATTTCATTTTTTCAGCAATTGAAGATTTTTGTCAAAGGGCATCATATTCTTTTGCTTCTTACATCTCAGCATAAATGTGAACATCATATTAGTAAGTGAAATATGAGATCAATAAACAAGACCATACCGCTGTTGAGACATGAGTCAACCCATCAGATGGTCCCAATCTTGCTAGCCCAAAGTCTGACAGCTTTGCTTTCCACTGCTCGTCCAAAAGAATATTTGAAGATTTGAAATCTCTGAAAATTATCTAAACCACCCAACAGATAACAGTCACCACAGCAATTCCAAGCTGCACAACATATACTTAAATAGCAAATAAAATTAAGAATTAAATATGTTTTTAGTTTCTAAATTTAGATGTGAAATTAGAATTTGTCTTTGTTTCAAACTTTGATATATTTTAGTTTCAAACTTTAAAAAATGAATGGATATAGTCATTTTAATCCAATTGTGTTAATTTTTTTTGACATGTCAAAAGACATTGCAAGTTAGAGTTTGAGCTGTTATACCTTTTGACACGTTCTAACTTAGATACCAGTCTGAAAGGTCATTTAACAAATCCAAAACAATTAATGTTGTTGAGTTAGAAAGACTATATTCATTCATTTTTAAAGTTTTGGGACTAAAATCTATCAAAGTTTGGGAAAAAAATGAATTTCAATTTCGCGTATAAGTTTAGGAACTAAAAACATATTTAATCCTAAAATTAAATTTCAACAGAATTCCAATTTAGCTGTTCACATCTTCCTTCTATTGGGATGTCTAAATGAGATAAAAACAGTTAAGTTTTACTTTCTGCACAAGGTAATGAAGGAATTATCTAATTGATTAGTAAAGTTATGCTATATGACTATACCTGAAAATCCATTTCCTCATGCAGGTATGTTAAGCCACGAGCAGCATCTTGGGCTATTTTCAACCTCCTATTCCATGGGAGAGGAGTTTCTGATCGTGGTGATAAATGGTGTTCCACACTTCTGTTGGGCATATATTCATACACCAGAAGCCTTTGGATTCCTCTTTCATCATCATCAGCGCAGTATCCCACTAGTTTGACCAGATTTGGATGCTCCACAATACCCAGAACATTCACTTCTGTGACCCATTCCTTGTGCCCCTGTAATCCAAAAGTAGCAAATATTTTAATGTAGAGTAAATGGTAAAGAAAAACAATGCACCTTATTTTATTTTAGGTTTAAACCATTTAGTTGTCCCTATTTTTGGGAGGTTTTTCCATTTTGATCCTTGTCTTATTAGAATTCCCAATTGAGTCCCTATAAGTGCTAATTTCAATCAATTAAGCCCCTGCCGTTAAATTTAGCTAACCAGATTAACTTTTTTGCATAGCTGGGAGGATAACCTGTTAAATTCTATAAATGTGGCCTATTTAGAGTTGAAACGTGGCATGAATTGAGTCCCATAAGTGCTAAGTTCAATCAATTTCAACTCTAATTCATACCACGTTTCAACTCTAAATAGGTCACGTTTATAGAAATTAATAGGTCATCCTCCCAGCTGTGCAGAAAAGTTAATCTCGTTAACTAAATTTAACGGCAGGGGCTTAATTGATTGAAATTAGCAATTATAGGGACTCAATTGGGGATTCGAATAAGACGGGGATCAAAATGGGAAAACCTCCCGAAAATAGGGACAACTAAATGGTTTAAACCTTTATTTTACTAATATTCCTCCTGGCACTGCAGAAGCACCTAAATCTGTGGAATGAGTGCTTGAACAGAAAAGTCTATCAGAAAATTGTTCTAAGAGATCTCTAGCATTGAATCGGCAATTCAAACTTCATCTTAAGAGGAAAACTTAGAAGGAAACTCCTTGCCTGAATTCCTCTTCTGCCAAGCTGTTTAACAGCAACTTCAATTCTTGTGGAAGGATCATCAACACTCTTGATCAACCCCTTGTAGACACACCCAAACCCACCCTCTCCAAGCATCATAGAGCGACTAAAACTCTTTGTGGATGTTTTTAGTTCGGGCACAGTAAATACTCTGAGGTTGCTGGGTCTTTGAGACAAGCTGGGAAATGCATTTCTCCGAAGGGAGTCTGTGCTGGTGTCTGATGCATCCATTGAGTTCAATTCAGAACCAGATCTCCTCATCTCAGCCTCAACAGTAGTAGAAATGTTGGACCGACCCGATATGGACTGCAAGCTCTTAGGACCATCCTTCTTCTCTCCAAAGTAGAATGGAAAACACTTCATTGCTATCTGATTTGAACTAGACTGCATTATCAGAAAATTTTAACGACAAATTAAGAAACGTAGACCCATTGAAAAGTAACATGGCATCTGAATTGAAGGTCACACATGATGTTTCAGGGTGTTTGATTTCAAATCCTACATATAATTTTCACGTTTAATAAGAAGTTATTTGTTGGATACATCGACTAAGGTTTAATGGGATTAAGTTAGGTTCTTTTTAATTCTATTTTATAGCTTCCACATCCCTCACATGATTTTCTACTTTCTCCACAATTTTTCAAACGCACTTTCTTTCCTAATTCATCAACAATTCAGAAAGGGGAAACCCTTTTGGAGACTCACTACTGCATCCCCCTCCCAACAACTCTAATTTCAGATAACCCCATCAGAAATTGTGTTAACTAATTCTAGCCAACATGATTCACAGAACCAATCAATCCTATTCTAGAAATCAATCTTTCAAGTAAGCCAATTTTAAATTACGAAACTGAAATAGAATTGGTAACAAGCCAAAAAGTTTTTGGAAAACAAAAACTAAGAATGGCATGTGTCTACAAATTAAGAAGAGGGATTTAAGGAAATAGAAACCCCTGTATACCTTTCAACTCATTTCGTTTGGGTTCAATTGCAGACCATACTAGTTTACCAAGAAAAACCAAAAAAACATATCTTGATTCTAAAACTCACCTTAAGTTCAAATAGATATAAATTGACCCCAAAAAGCGTCGGCTTTCTGACTCAAAAAAACCACAAATCCCTTTTTTTCCTTCTGTGTTTGGCATCCAGATTCTGACAAAGAAGACCCACTTAAGCCATTGCTCCCAAAAAGAGAAGAACAAAGAGAAAGGCCCCAGCAGAAGGCTCTGCTCTGCACAACTCGCAGGGTCGAAGGCAAATCAAGCAAACAACCTCAATTGATACAAATTGATTTTTCTTACAGTAGCATTGTTTAAGATCCAAACTTTTTGTGGTGTGAACGTGTCTTCTGTATTTGAGAGACCAAGTAATAAAGAGATGAAGAAAAAGAAGAAGAAACAGACACAGCCAGCTTAAGTTGTTGTCGTTGTGTTCTTGTGAGGGTAAGAAGCATAATTGGGTTTGTCAAGTCAAGGCGATACACGCAGCCTTGTCTCTTATTTCTTTTTGGTGGATTCACACGTATGAGTAGAGTTAGTTCATTTGCAGTGGAAAGTTAAATGGTAGATAGAACAAGTCAATAAGAAACAATCTTTGCAATTTGTACGTTACAGGGCAAAGTTCATTGCAGAAAAAGACATGTTTTTTTCTTTTTCCTTTTTATAACTAATAGACTTGAGAAAGGACGAGATGTTGCGAAAAAAAAAAAAGGCAAAATATGTTTTTATTACACTAAATTTAGTTTTAGATCTTCTAACATCTTTCCCACTTTAAATTTAAAACGTCGTATTGTTAAACTCTTTGTAAATACTAAGTACTTTATTTATATTTTTGTATGAAACACTGTCCAAACAACTTGAAAAGACTAAATGATGTATTCTACATTTTTTTTTTAAAATAAACAAATATTTAAACTAAACCTAGAAAATGTTAAAAAGAGAAAATAAGTGCTTTGTACAAAGGATCCTCTCAAGACCTTCGTCGAGGTTACCGATGTTGACCGTTGACCGGGTCAGTATCATGAATTGTGATTTTTGAAGGATAATGAAATAAGTGTTTCTGCCTTTGGAATTTCGTTTTCAAAGGTGAATTAGAATTAGTTTGGGATCATTGCTTTTCAGTTTCCACAAAACAATGCGTATTAATTTATTACTAGTTTATTTGATTTGTAAAAAGCTTTTGGTCAAGATAAGACTTGATATTATGTGTTGAGTTGGAGCTTTATATCTGCCACTTGTATTATAAGTTTACAGTTTTAAAACAAAAGGTATAATAAATTTTTAGGTTAACTTATGTGCCACGTAGTAAAGGGGTTTATATTTTAATGTTGGCTGATGATACCGGTTCTAAACCTAAGTTCCAATTTGAATCTATCAATGTTAACAATGTTATTTTAGATATGTGAAATTAAATTGCGTTGAAAGAGAATTGTTTATTTAATGTGTACATACAATTTCTTTTATCATGTCTATCTATTTTTAAGTTATTTGGATAGAGTACATTTCAGTTATTATAAATATTAGAACCAAATTTTAACACAAAAACTAAATTAACAATTTGAGGAAAGTAAAGCATGTGAAATAGTATGAAATAATGCAACTAACAAATGAAATACATCTTCTTACTTAATTTTATTTTTACATGTAAAAATGATTATGAATATTATCAAAAAAAATATTTAATCATTTTTTTGTTATTCTTATAATATTCTTTCGTATATGGAGTTTTACTCCATAAATAAATGTTATAACTAGATTTCATCTTAAAGGGATTAAAGGAAGTATAGTGTGACAAAAAAAAAGGATAATGTTTGACACATGAATATGACAAACTTTTGACACTAAATATGAGTCGCGTCGTTATTGGACTATGTGGAAATTGTTTTAAAAAATAGAAAATAAGGTGGAAATTAAAGGAGTATATGGTTTTTGGTTTTGCAGGTCTTATTTGGTGAGTTTAGAAAAAGAGAAAGGTAGCCCTCTCTCCCAGAAGCATCTTTGCGAGAACATTTTCCTCCTCCATTGTACTCACCCAGAAAGTTTTGTCATCCACAACTGTCGTTGCCATTGAAGGAGTTTGGTGTTGGCCGGAGGCATGCTATTGACCTCAACTCACTAAAACGATGTTGTTCCGCCATTAAGTGCTTATGAACCCCAAAAACGTCATTAGAGGTGTTTTTTGAACCTTTTTTCTGTTTGTATCAGTAAAGGAATATTTTTGTTCAGTGGGTTAAATATTTTTTTAAATTTTTTGGGCATTTAGGTTTTGTCTTATTATTTGGTTATTTTGTTCAACTTTTGGTTGAACATTTTTGGCTTTATGTCCTTGAGATATTTTTTTTTACCTTTTTTGGTATAGTGTAATGGAGGAACTTGGTCAACACACTGAATGTTTTGATAGCATGAAGAAGGTATGTGGGGTTGTATTAGATTTGCATAGATTTGTCGTTTTTATGTATTTAAATAGATACCATGTTTTTGTATGTAATTAGTCTTTAAATATTTCTACAAGTCGAAATTGTTAGGTGCTTTGAACGAAAGGCTGAGCTCTTAACAAAAGGCTTTGATTGAGAACACTGTTTTTTCTTGGTTTTTATTGTTGCCAGATTGTATTAAGATAGGTGGGAATTTTTTGGGTGAGTTATGTGGTAGATGGGTAGATAACATGGGTTGGTTTTCTTTTGGGCAAAAAATTATTGAATTTAATGAATTTGATGTATGTTTGTCGTTAGGGTTGCCTGTTGTTGATGAACCAATAGATTTTAAATAAATTTGGCCATCAAAGTGTGTGTAGCGACTAATTTCCTGATGGGAAAGTAGATGTTAAGATGGTGTACGAATTTTTGTTAGAGGAACATGAGAATTTTCCAATACAACATTGTTGCAGCTTGTATATATTAGTTGGGATATCTGATTTCATACTTCCCAATCCTAGTGGATTAGTGTTTCAAATTCTTTTTGACCATGTTTCGGAGTTGGGGTGTGTGGGTAACTACAAGTGAGGTAGTGTAATTTTTTAGTACTTTTTGAAAGTTTGTCTAGTGCTTCTACAACAATGAAGAATAAAACAACCAAATGTCATTTTCATCTTTCTGGATGTGCTTACCCTTTGCAGCTATATGTTTTCTATGTAATTGTTAATGAAAGAGAATGACTTGTTATGGTTTTTTATCAATTTTGATGTGAATATTGTTCGATTTATCTTTTACAGGTTTGGTTTTGTCATCATTTTATGACATCCAAGTCAATGTATAGTACATAAATAACAAAATTTCCAAGGTTGTTGAACTGGATTGATATCAACATTGGTGACAAGTTCATAAAAAATGTTTTGGCTAATGGATCAGTGAGTAATTTAATATTTAAGGAATGTGTTGGTTCAATGTATTTTATATTTTGTGTTTTATATAATGAAATTTCTTAATTTATTCAGGTTGTTGTTGATGTTGGGGGGTCGAAAAAAGAGCTTTCTTATGGTATGGGCAAAGAAGCTGTTCAAAAATATAGTGTGCCATTCAACCGACAAAATAGAGGAGATAAGGAGAAAATAATTCCCATTGTAGAGGAACAAACGCGGGTTATTGGCGACATGCAAAATAGTATTGATCATTTAAGAAAGTTGGTTGAAGCCAAAAATGAAGATAAGGGTCAAGACTTTGAGGATAGAGCATTTTGTGGAACTGAAGATCCTTTTCAAAGCACACCGGTTCAACATCAGCAACAAACCCCGCGGTGTGAGCCTCAGGATGAAATCAAGAAAAACACAATGTATGATTGAATGAAGGTTGCACCCCAAAGACGGTTCAAGAGTCGGGTGAATAGAACTCCATTTACATCAGATGGAAGAAGAAAAGAATGAGTAAAAGAAAACAATGAGTAGTTGAATAAGTTGTAGTTATTGTTAACACTTTGGCAAGTGTACCAGATCGTATCAAGTAATAATAAGACGGTAAGTCCGAATATCGTTTCCTTAAGGACTCTTAGGCCTAAACGTTCATGTGATGTTTTGACATCATAAGACTTAAGTGAACAATAATTTGAGTTTTAAATGAAAAACGGAAAATAAACATGCATGCGAGAATTGATCAATTGACAGTTGAACGATATGGATGAATGATGTTGTTGGGGTTTACGGTTTCATACTAATCCACTCTCAAATATCTATTATTCTTACTAAATTCAACTTTATTATTAATGTTCATGCCACTTTCTATTTTACCCTAAACCCAATGTCTTGGTGAAAAGAGCCTACTCCTAATTACTAGTTTACTATGTCTAGTCTTCCCAGCAATTATTCATGCATTACATTTGCACAGAAGCTTTAGGCAATTAATTCTCTTATTCCTATGTTTAGGTAATATTGCTATCAAGAGAATTCCCTCATGTCTAGACCTAATTATAGTGTCCATATAGAAAGTATCAAAGATTATTCATTTGAATAATGTCTTAAACAAAGCATGAAATATAACGGAGGAAAAACTCAAACAATTGATAAACAAAGCATATGAATAAAGTAAGAATTTCAATATAAGAGAGTTTCAAAGAGGATTACATCGTTCCCCCAACAACAAAGGAGTTTAGTTCACCATAATCATGGTGAAACTAGAAGAATTGAATGCAAAGAATGAAAAAGATAACCCTAGAATTGAGAGATTGGAGCTTCTGCATCCAAAATCCGCCTCCAAGGAGTGAAGAGAGTGTTTCTGCGTCCTTTCTATCAAAAGATGACCCCTCTGGTTCGTCTGGGGTCCATTTATAACTCAGAAAAATAACAGAATTTTGGCCTAGGCCCATAAGTACATCGCCTAGCGGTGAGTTGCACCGCCCAGCGGTAGGTGCGACACATGGTATCACCTTTCAGCGCTGCCGCTTGAGCGTCTTCCAGAGATTCCACTGAAGAGTCCACCGCTCGGCAGTGGGTTGCACCACCCGACGATATGTGCGATTCTCCTGTCACCCCTTGGTGTTGTCCCTTAAGCGCATAACAGGGAATGCATTGAAGGTCACACTGCCCGGTGGTGGTTTCACCGCCCGGCAGTGACTGCGGTTCTTCGTTTCTTCACTTTTCCACCTTTTTTTGCATCCAACACTTCTCTTCCTTCACTTCCTTCACCAAACTCTTGATAAATCCTACCAAAACAAGGGAAAACCAAGCATAAAACCCAGAAAACCTACTTTGACTCTCTTCTTCTCTAACTTAAGCAATTTGCATGATTTCAAGCTAATTTTAAGTCATAAAGGATGTGATATAGTATCAATTTTAAGTATGAAAATAATAGTTTTTGAACCATTATCAGTTATTTTTTATGTTAAGAACTTCAGTTGGATGTTGAAGTAGAATATGAAATGTAAATGTTACTTAACATGTTGATGTACAAACATTTATTCTTTGCCATTAATTTGAATTGAATTGGATTGTATGAAAGTGGTTCAATTAGATTGATTTATGTTTTATGTTTGTGGACATAAAATAAAATTGTTACGCAGGTATGTGAAGTTAGTTGGCCAACCAAATAAGGAGGTCTGTTATGTTCATGTTAGGTATTATCTTAAAAAATGTGTTTGATTTTGTGAAGGTGTATGTTATTGTTGATGATAGAGGAAAGTTGTTGAAATGAAGTTTGTATGGACATGATGCGTGGTTATTTAAACTTTGGTCCCCATTGTTTTGTTCATCTTAGAGCATGTTTTGTAAAACTCATTGTGCATAAACAGAACGGGGAGCAAAGGCCAAATAAATGGGGAGATTTTATTTTTTTTCAACAAAGAGATTTTGTTTTTTTCTTCAATAACGTTTTTTTATAATAATAATGTTTATCCATTATAGCTAATTTTTTCCCCAATCACACATATTTATAGTTTTTATTAGAAGTGAGAATAATCTTTTATTCAAATATGAGATTAATCATTCAATCATCAATCATGTGAACTAGAATATAAATGGATGTCTAATAATAACTATCAAAATTTTAACTAATTATTATTTTTAAATTAATTTCTATAGAGATAAATTAAACTATAATTCATAAACAAATTATAATATTTTTATTAATAATAAAGATTATTTTAAATACTAATAATATTTAGTTATAAAATAATGACTAACTTTTTTAATATGATTACTAATTATTTTTTTTCTCCTAAATTTGGTTATTATTTAATGATTTTCTTATAACGAGTGATATAAGAATTCATATATGTATTTCACAAAATATGAATATCATCCATAAGATTACATAAGTGTAAAGGTTAGTATCTAAAACAAACAAAATGTCATATCAACTTAAAGAACACAAGAATATTAGTGAAACAAGATTGAAAACATAACAACACAATAACAAAGTAAGAATTCAAGAGGAAAGAGGAAAGATAAAGTGGAGAAGATGACGTGAGAATATGGGTGTCAGTTAAAGATAGAGAATTCTTCATCTTCATGATAAGCTCCAATGGAGAATTGAAACTTAACTCCTAAGAGAATAAGGTGAAGAATTCAAACACAGTTTTTATACTGGTTCGGCCAAGCTGTCTACATCCAGTGTCCTTCCTGTTTCCGGAAGCAAATGCACTATAATAGTCAAGGTTTTTACAACAAGGTTTATACAGCAACCTCCACGTCAAAATATAAAACACCTCTCTAACCCTCTAACCAAAATATAGACATATACAAAACAAATAACAGCAGCAAGACATCCCCTCCCCTGCAGTCTTTAACCACTTTAAACAATCCTCAAAGTCCTAGAACGCAGCACGTCCTCTTCCTGTAATCACAACAGGGCAGCCACAATCTTCACAAGATTGAGTGAAGTAGTTGATCATGTTTCAGAACACCTCTATATGCAATATGATCAATATGTCTTTTAGCACAAAATTCTCGCTCTTCAAGCAACCACCAAAGAATGATCACAACGGTCTTCTTAATGAGTTCTTGGAGCTTAACACGTTCTGCAAATCTGAAAAGAATCAATGAAAGCGTTAAATTCACCAAAGTCTCTTTCAAAAATCAAATTTGCATCTATATATAGTTTATCACAAAATTGACGCTCCTCTAGTCGATTGTGCTACTAATGTAGTCGACTCAATGCAGCCACTTATAAATTTTATAACAGATAGCAACAATTAGACCAACTTAATTGATTACACATTTAATGTAGTTGACTCACAATTAATGCTTGGTCAAAGATATAAAATATAGTTGTTATACTTCACAAGCATTAACAAATTTTCAAAACAAAACTAACTAAGTCGAATGGCTTGCGCACATAGTCGACTAAGTCACTCTTTAATGCAGTTTTGAAGAACTTTTTTTGCTGAACTGTTTGCAGCACACTTTGAAAACGTTTGTGCAAAGACACGAGTTTTAATCGACTTGCTTCATAATGAAGTCGGCCTAAAACTGTTATTTTGCCACACAATATAAGTTCAAAAAAGTGCATGTGGTTTTTTTTATCAATCAAATGTTATGCAATCACAGATAATATCTCATGTAGAACATAGTGAAATTGCACACAATGACAGAGTCAACACAAACATGTTCTCAAGTAATTATAAACATGAAAGAATGAACATGTAACACATATCAATACATGTGTTATTAATAATGTGTTGTCATCATCAAAAACCAGAAACACTGTGAGATTGTAAGGTTTAGCTAAACCAATGCTCCTCTTATCAACAATCTCAACAATCTCCCACTTTTTGGATGATGCAAAACCATGATTAATAAACAACCATGTTTGTACACAATAATTCATATAATCATTCATTTAATCACATTGTATCATAGGAAATGATTTCACAACTGATCAAATGCAGAATAGACATTGAAATATGATATCAGATCAATCAAAATAAAGTCTATCAAAATTTAAAATGAATATATTAGTATCCAACGGTATCAAGCAATCAAGTATCAAGCAATAAGCAATCAAACTTTCTCCCCCTTTGTGCATTAGCAAAAAAGGTATGCTCTATAATAATGATATGTTGATAAACAGTTATTCAGAGATGCATTAATAGAAACATATTAATCAATCAATGATGATCCCCCTGTAACAGATAATCACATGATAAAGAAATAATCTCCCCCTTAAGTGTAGGCATGTGAAATATCTAAACTATCATGCAATGCTCCCCCTAACATTATGCAAGTTTTATAATCAAAACTCAAATGCACAATGCAATTATCAGAGATTTTAGAGCATATAAAAGCATGTGACAGAATTGTATCAAAACCAGAAATTGTACAATCAAATCAATTAAGCATAGATACAATCAATCAACAATCTCAATAGTATCTCAAATATATCAATCAATCAAAGAAATAGAGATATATTGAAAGAAACAGTATATGATATGGGATTAGTAAATCAACAATCTCAATAGTATATGATTTTAAATCAACTTCATTCCACATATAATTGATTTTAATCTATGTTACACTACTTTCATTTAAGATTCCAAATTCATTTCGAATAGTAAAAAATATTTCCTTGTTCAACGGTTTTGTAAAGATATCAGCCCATTGATGTAAGGTAGAGCTGTCAAAATGGGCCACAACCCGCGGGCCAACCCGGTCCGTCACGGGTTTGGGCCAGGCTGGGTTTAAAAAATACAACCCACCTATATGCGGGTCAGATTTCAACCCGGTTCATGCGAGTTGAACCCGTGGTGAGCCGGGTTGGCCCACCAACCCATCGACCTAATTTTATTTTTTTAATTTATTATTTTATTTATTAAACCCTAAGCAATAAAATACTCTCTTCACTCACTCTGTATACCAAAACAGTAACCTCTGCTCTCACAAATCACTCTCAAAGTACTTGCTCTCCTTTGACGGTACTCTCACTCTCACTTCACTAAAATTCTTCAAGGAGCAGGTAAAACACATTTCCTTTTTTCTTCTCTTTAGTCTTGGTTCTCGTGTGCTAACCAAATATCGTTCCTCCATTCTTCCAGAGAATGTTGAGGCACTCATTTTAACTCAAAATTGATTACATGGTTTTGAATTAATAGGTAACATTATTATTAGTACTACGAAATTTATTTAATTATTTACTACTTTGTGTTTCAATATCATTAGTTAACACTTTTTTTTATTGAATTGTAGATGGAGATAAAGAAGATGATTCAAGAGAGCACAATATTGTGGATTTATCTATTCAAGATTCTAATACTGTAAATGGATAAGGAACAAAAAATGATAAATATAAGAAACTTATTTGTATGTTTTTTGTGTTTGTTTTTGGATGACATTTGGATTATATTGTAATTATTATTATTATTTTGAATTGTCTTTAACATAATTTTTGGAGAGTGAAATTTGTTTAAATTTAAATTACAGAAAGTTTGTATTTTTTTATTTTAAAAAAATGTAATTAAATGGGCTAGTGAGCCAACACGTTTACCCACCAACCTATGGTGGGTCAGGCCGGGTTCAAGTTTTTCTGGCTCGCTAATAAATGAGCCGGGTTGGGCTGGCTCACTAAGTGACCAACTCGTGGTGGGCCGGGTTACCCGTTTTGACAGCTCTAATGTAAGGTATCTACATATTCGACCTTAATTTCACCCTTAAGAATGTGGTCTCGTATGAAGTGATTCCTTATCTCAATATGCTTGGTTTTCAAATGAAGAACAAGATTTTTAGTCAAATTGATAGCACTTGTGTTGTCACATTTTAAAGGAATATGATCTAATACAATGTCATAATCTTCTAATTGACTCTTAATCCAAAGAGATTGTGCACAACAGCTTCCAGCTGTTATGTATTCAACTTTTGTGGTAGATAATGTCACACAAGCCTGTTTCTTTGAATGCCAAGAGACCAAAGAAGATCCAAGTAGATGACAAGTGTCACTAGTGCTCTTTCTATCTAGCTTACAGCCTCCAAAGTCAGAATCACTATAACCTTCAAGGAAGATATTTGTACCATTTAGATACCACAGTCCTAGACTTTTGGTTCCTTTAAGATATTTCAAAATTCTTTTAACAACAGTTAAGTGTGATTCTTTGGGTGAAGACTGAAATCTAGCGCAAAGACATACAATGTGCATTATGTCAGGTCTACTGATAGTTAGATATAGTAGAGATCTGATCATACCTCTATAGATTTTCTGATCGATATCCTTACCAGCTTCATCAAGATCCAACTAGCAATTTGTTACCATAAGAGTTGCAGCTTCCTTGTAATCCAACATTTTGAATTTCTTCAACAGATCAGCACAGTACTTGAATTGGTGAATGAAAATTCCATTTTTGGCTTGCTTGACTTGAAGTCCAAGAAAATAAGTCAGCTCTCCTATAATAGACATTTCAAACTCATCTGCATGGTCTTGGAAAATTCCCTAGAGAAACCCTTCGTTATTAGGAATTCACTCAAGCGCTCATACCATGACCTTGGTGCTTTCTCTAGTCCATATAAAGCCTTTTTGAGCTTGAAGACATGATCTAGACATTCAAAGTCCTCAAATCCTGGTGGTTGTTCCACATAAACTTCCTCCTTAATATATCCATTTAAGAATGCACTTTTGACATCCATTTGATATAGTTTGAATTTCACCATTGAAGCAATAGTAAGAAGAATCCTTATTGCCTCCAGTCTAGCCACAGGTGCATATGTTTCATCATAATTGATTCCTTCCTCCTAGCAATAGCCTTTTGCAACAACACTTGCTTTATTCTTTATAATCTCTCCTGAATCATCCATCTTATTTCTAAAGACCCATTTAGTGCCTATGACCTGTAGGTTATCTGTTCTAGGTATCAGTTCCCATACATTATTCCTTTTGAACTGGTTTAGTTCTTCTTGCATGGCCATCATCAAATTTTCATCTCCAAGAGCATCTTCAATCCTTTTTGGCTCAATCTTCGACACGTATGCAACATTCATGTAAAACTGATTCAGTTGTCGTCTTGTAGTCACACCTCTTGAAATATCACCAATTATGTTACCTGTAGAAACATTTTTGGGAACTTTCCATTTCTTAACTGATTTTGTTATGGGATAATCGATTACATCTTCAGAGTTCTCTTCTTCTGGAACTTCCTCATTTTCTTCCTCCTCTCCAACAGAATTATCAGCTTCTATGGATTTTCTAGTCTATTCAAGATTGCTAGTTGTTTCAACATATTCATCAAAAGCCACGTAAACCGATTCATCAACACACATATTTCTTTTGTTGTATACTCTGTATGCTTTGCTTATAAGTGAGTATCCTATGAAGATTGCTTTATCAGCCTTGGAGTCAAACTTGCCAAGGTTTTCCTTTCCATTGTTCATCACAAAACATTTACATCTAAAGACTCTTAGATGAGAGATATTTGGTTTTCTTCCTTTAAGAAGCTCATATGGAGTTAACTTCAGCATTGATCTTATTACCGTTAAGTTTAACACATAGCAAGTTGTACTTACTGCATCCGCCTAAAAATACTTAGACATGTTTCTCTCATTCAGCATGGTTCTAGCTAGCTCTTCCCAAGTCTCTATTCTTTCTTTCAACCACACAGTTTTGTTGAGGTGTTCTAGGTGCAAAGAAGCTATGTGATATTCCCATTTAAGCGCAATACTCATCAAAAGCTTCATTTTGAAATTATTTTTTGTGGTCACTTCTGATCGACTTGATTCTAAGGTCCATCTCATTTTGAATGACAACAGCGAACTTCTTGAAGACTTTAAGTGTGTCACTCTTGGCAGGAATGAAGAATGTCCAAGTGAAGCGAGAATAGTCATCAACAATTACAAGACCATAAGAATTTCCACCAACACTTTTCACCCTTGAAGGACCAAATAAGTCCATGTGCAGAAGTTGCAGAGGTCTGGAAGTTGACATCTCCCTTTTGTTCTTGAAGGACTACCTTGTTTTTGTTTTCCTTTTTGGCATTCATCACATAGCCTCTCGGAAGCATGGCGAATGTTGGGAAGGACAATAACAAGATCCTTGGATACTAGCTTGTTCATTTGACCCGTGTTGATATGAGCAAGTCTCTTGTGCCAAAGCCAAACATCATCTTCTTTAGTCATTAGACAAACAACAGACTTGAATTAAGTTTCTTTAAAATCGATTATGTAGATGTTGTTATGCCTTTTTCCCACAAGTAGCAGCTCATCGATTGAGCCATTGCTGATCAGACAATACTTCGATTCAAAAGTAATCTTTAATCCTCTATCACACAACTGACTGATGCTTAGTAGATTGTACTTTAACCCTTCAACAAGAAGTACATTTCTAATCTCATAAGATGGACTTTTTATTTTACCTATACTGATGACTTCCCTTTGTTGTTGTCACCGTATGTGACATGACCAGAAGTCTTGTAAGAAATACTTGAAAATTTGGTAGGATCCCTTGTCATGTGTCTTGAGCATCCACCATCCAAGTACCACATGGAGTTTTTTGTTCCTTATTTCAGATTCGCGTCTGCAATTTCATATTCGCTTCGCAGTTTAAGATTTTGCCATCATGATAAGATCATTTTCAGATGCATTCTTCTTGTTATCACTTTGACTCCTTTGACTTTTCTTTTCATTGAGAAATCTTGTAAATCTATCAGCATGCAGATTGATTCTTTGTGATATGGGACCAGCCTTATCACCATAAGTTGTCTTGTCTCGCAAGATCCCTGTTTCAAAAGATTCATAGAATCCATTAGTAATAGAATTTGATTTTGCATTGCAAGTAGCTTATATCAATTCAAGTGCGGATTCACTTATCCTTCTTGTTTGATAAACAGAAGCCATTTTCCAGGAATATTCCATTAAAAGAAAAATGTAGTCGATTAGTTTTTCAAATATCTTATGAAAACCAGCTCTGGTGCCAATTGTTGAAAATAAAATGGCTTAGTTTCAACACCAAGAAGGGGTGAATTGGTGAGGTACAAAATTCAGAGTCTTTTCCAAATCTTTTTCGTAAAAGTAAGAACTTTCAAAAGTTTCTTGAATCGCAAGGAAAAAGAAAATTCAAGTGTAGTGGAAGATAGTAGACTACGTTAAAAGTAAAGTCGACTTGGAATGTAAAAGTGCAGAGATAGAAGATTCAAACGCAGTTTTTATACTAGTTCAACCAAACTACATACATCTAGTGTCCTTCCTGTACCTGGAAGCAAATGCACTATAATGGTCAAGGTTTTGTTAGCAAAATGATGAAGATGAAGTTTTGATGATGTCCAAATCAAGCCAAGATTTATCAAGATTCATGAATATCCTTTGAAGACTTAATTTTGTTACTTTTGTAATAATTGTAGTTTATTGTCTAGGACTTAGATTCTCATTGGTTTTGATTCCATGTACTTTCATATATTGTAATTAGTGTTAAGAGTCAAAATCGCACGTTTTTAATCAATTTTATCGATTAAAACGAGTAAAAGCTGAAAACTCAACTTTTGTTGTTTTAATAGATTAAAATTCATTTTAATCTATTAGCTAATCGATTAAAATTCATTATAATCGATTAAAAGTGACTGTTGGAGTTTTCTACTTTTGAAAACTAGCTGTTGTAATCATTTTAATCGATTAACACTTGTATTAATCGATTAAAAGCGTTAAATGGCCAGTTTCGAAGAATGGAAGAGTTTTTCCTTGAGTCTATAAATAGGCACTCATTTTCCATCAAAAACAACTCTTCCCTTGCACTCTAGTACTCAGAAATCATTAAGACTTGTGTGTTCTTGTCGGCTTGAGAAACTCTCGTCTGTGGAGCTGGTGAAGTGCTGCTACGGTGACAGAGGAATAGCCGGTTCATCCTTGGTGCGTCTAAGGAGGTGTGTGGAAGAGGATCATCCTTCATGAAGTATTCGGAGGAGGTGTTTCATCCTTCGTGAAGTATTCGGAGGAGGTGTTTCATCCTTTGTGAATATTCAAAGGAGGTGTAGGTTCATCTCTTGTGGTATCAAGAGAGGTGGTTTCTAAACTCTTACAAATTGTTTCTTTGTGAATGTATTTTGTAATTATTTTGTGCTTAGTGAACTGTTTATCTTGATTTGAGATAAGTGACTGGACGTAGGATTGGTAAGATCCGAACCAGTATAAAAATCATCTGTGCAAATTTCTCTCAACCTTACTCTTTTATTTATATTTATTATTTGCGTAGTAAGATAAATTGAGCATAAATTAAAAGGCACACATTAATATTAAAAACCCTCTTGGTTTGTTATTCCACGCTAACAATTCTGCTGCAGCAGTTCTGACAGGTTTTTACAACAAGGTTTCTATAGCGACCTCCATGTCAAAATATAAAATACCTCTCTAACCCTCTAACCAAAATATAGGCATATACAAAACAAAAAACAACAACAAGATATCCCATTTCCTACAGCCTTTAACCACTTTGAACAATCCTCAAAGTCCTAGAACGCAACACGTCCTCTTCATGTAATCACAACAGGACAACCACAATCTTCACAAGATTGAGAGAAGTAGTTGATCATGTTTCATAACACCTCTATGTGCAGTATGATCAATCTGTCTTTCAACACAAAATTCTTGCTCTTCAAGCAACCACCAAAGAATGATCACCACGATCTTCTTGATGAGTTCTTGGAGCTTAGCATGTTCTGCAAATATGAAAAGAATCAATGAAAGTGTTAAATTCACCAAAGTCTCTTTCAAAAATGAAATTTGCATCTATATATAGTTTATCACAAAACTGACGCTCCTCTAGTCGATTATGCTACTAATGCAGTCGACTAAATGTAGACAGTTATAAGATATAATAGTAATAAGACCAACTTAATTGATTACACATTTAATGCAGTTGACTCACAATTAATGCTTGGTCAAAGATATAAAATATAGTCGTTATACTTCATAAGCATTAACAGATTTTCAAAACAAAACTAACTAAGTCGAATGGCTTGCGCACATAGTCGACTAAGTCACTCTTTAATGCAGTTTTGATAAACTTCTTTGCAGAACTATTCACAACACACTTTGAAAATATTTGTACAAAGACACGAGTTTTAATCAACTTGCTTCATAATGAACTCGACTTAAAACTATTGTTTTGCCACACAATATAAGTTTAACAAAAGTGCATGTGGTTTTTCTTTTTCAAATCAAATGTTATGCAATCACAAATAATATCTCATATAGAACATAGTGAAATTGCATACAATGACAAAATCAACACAAACATGTTCTCAAGTAATTATAAACATGAAAGAATGAACATGTAACACATATCAATACATGTGTTATTAATAATGTGTTGTCATCATAAAAAACTAGAAACACTGTGAGATTTTAAGGTTTAGCTAAATCAATGCTCCCCTTATCAACAATCTCAACACTAAAGTTGAATGAAAGTAACCCTAGTGAATTAAAGAGTCAAATTATTTATGTGGGTCACATTTTTTTAACAAAGTGGTATCAGAGCTTTATGCTCTAAGTACCGAGAGAGAGAGAGAGAGAAAGGAGAGTCAAACATTATAAGGGAGAAAGTGAGTTCTTGAGTTTTTTGTGAGAGAAATGACAAAGGTAGTCATTGGAATGAGTGTGCCATAATTGTCGAAAAATATCAATTACGACAATTGGTCTTTGCAGGTTCTTCTTGGATCCCATGATGTATAGGACATAGTGGAGGACGGGTATAATGAACCCACGGATGATGAGAATTAGACCATGAACCAAACTGCTACACTGAAAAAGACACGAGTGAAAAACAAATCAACTTTTTATTTTTTGTATAATGTAGTGGATGAATTAAGATTCGAGAAAATAGCTAATACAAAGTTGGCAAAAGAAGCATGGGAAATTCTAGAGGTGGCATACAAAAGAGATATCTGCGTGAGACAAGTTCGAGTACAAGCTCTCAGAAGAGAGTTTGAACATATAGAGATGGATGACAAGCAAGGAGTTGTTGAGTTTATAGCTCGAGTGTAGAAGATGGCCAACCAACTCAGAATGAACGGAGAAGAGGTTCCTCCTAACCGGGTTGTAGAAAAGATCTTGAGAAATCTGACAAATAATTTGGAAAGTATCGTGGCAACTATTGAAGAGACAAAGGATTTGTCAACTCTTATTGTGGAGGAGTTAATTGGGTCATTAAAGGCCCACGAACTGAGGAAGAAGAAGAAAAAGAGAGAACCCGACAATCAAGCACTACAAACACAGTTTGACTCGAATGGAACTCGGAATACTCAGAGCTGAGGTCTTGAACGCAGAGGATGAGGAGGCTGAGGATAAGGTGGACGTGGCTGAGGTAATGAAGAACAAATCGGTCAGCAAAATTGGCATGACCGAGGACAAGGAAAAGGCCGAGGAGATCGATCAGAAGTGGGGTGTTTTAAGTGTGGCAATCATGGTCATTATGCAAACGATTGCAGATCGAGGAAGTGCTATAATTGTGGTAAGTTTGGCCACATTGCAAAGTATTGCAAGGTTGAGACAAAGGGGGAGACAAATCCCCTTACTGAATATGCGGAAGAAGGGTGTGGAATCTTGTTGATTGCAAAGAACTCAAATGTAGTGGGCATGGAGAGTTCGATCCCAAAATTGGATGAAGTGATCTTGGTAAATGGAGCGACAATGCTGAAAAGGAAAACTTGGAGAAGAAACTTAGACAAAAATATGAAGAGATTCAACAGATAGGAAGAATTCTGGATGAAGCAAATGAGATTATGAATAAAAAAAGGGTCAAGCTTGAGGAGCTGAAGAAGGCAGTTCTTGACAAGGAGGAAGAAGCATCTAGTGTTCTTGAACCAGATGAAAAAGAGAAAGATGAAGATGAAGATGTTGAGAAGAACCAAGGTGTGAGAAGCTTGGATATTGAGATAGCAAAAGATATGATGCATAAAGTTTCAGAGGAGATGAAGAAGTCAGCCAATATTGTTGAGAGGTCGACCAAGATTATTGAGAAATCACCTGAGGTCAGAAGCGAGTTGGTCGAGATTATTAAGAAGTTAGGCATAACATAGTCAGTCAAAGTCAAAGAGAGATCAACCAAGGTAAAGGACAAGAGGGCCAGAAGGAAAAAGAAGAATTCAAATATGATTGAAAGAAGTAGGCTCAATGTGGGATGATGCACATGGAAAGCCAAATAAAGGATGAAAAATCTAAGTTTATAGGGGAGTTTTGTTAGGATAAATTTAAATTTTAGAGATTTATTAAAATCTTATTTTATTAGTTTTGGATCTAGTGATATTTAGTTTGATTTTGATGGAGATAAAAGAGGGATATGTAGTTTTGACTTTCCATTTATTTAGGATACTATTATTTTATTTTATTGATATAAGATAGAGATAGATTGAGTAGATTTTATTTAAGTTAGTTGATATTTTATTGTCAGTTTTTATTATTTGTACTTGGCCCAAGATCCTATTTGCACTATTTAAAGGTTGCCAAAGTTGAATGAAAGTAACTCCAATAAATTGAAGAGTCAAATTATTTTTGTCACATTTTTTTAACATAGATGAGATTTAAATGTGTCTCAAGTTACATGCAAATACTAGCTTATAACGTATGTTAGATTAAACAAACCCCACTTTATTTTGATTAAGCGTATTACAACTAATATTAGATATGATTTTTAAATAATCATATCATGATAGACACAAGTGTGTCATTTAGCCAAAAGACACATAACTTCTTGCATGTATATATTTGTATAGTAAGCTAATGCTTTGAACAAACAATAGGGATACATAGTCTGAACATTTCATGGTACATCTTGATATTATAATGTTCATTCTATGTATGATGAGAATGTTCATTTCTTCCACCTTAGAATAGAATCTCATGAAGAATTTTCTATATCGAAGATCTCTTGAAAGAAGTGCTAATTAGTTGTTCTATGTCAACAACATTTTTTAAAAGAGTATATGTCAACTTTACGAAGATCATCAACCTTGTATACTTTTTTTCTTTTTACTCAGATTTGGATAAAAACCATGTAACTTATGTGTGATAAGGTATGTCTTGTATTAAAATGTTGCTTGAAGAAGAGATATGAATTTAATGTTACTTGAAGAGCATTTAATGTGTTTCTATGTACTTATATGGACAAATGCAAATTGAAGAAGAAAAAAAAACTTCTCCAATACTCGTAATAGTTATAAAGGGTTCACAACGAATCTTTCTTCTCAACCTTTATACATAGAAAATTCACTTGAAGAAGAATGGTTGATGACAACAACAATAATATTCTTGAAATCTTTAAGCAATCAAGAAGCCTTAGAATTTTAGAAAGAATTGTGTTATGTTGATTTTAAAGAACACCTTCAAAGGTCCAAGTGAAGATAAAGATGTTTTGGTGATGTTTAGCTTTCTTTGATTTTGTTAGTATCCTTCACACAAGTTGTTTACTAGAGCCGTCAAAATGGGTTACAACCGCGAGCCAACCCGGCCCGTCACGGGTTCGGGCCGGGTTGGGTTTGAAAAATGCAACCCATTTATATGCGGGTCAGATTTCAACCCGGCTCATTTAAACCTGGCTCATGCGGGTTAAACCCGTAGTGAGCCGGGTTGGCCCACCAACCCACATACCTAATTTTATTTTTTTAATTTATTATTTTATTAATGAAACTCTAAAAAATAAAATACTTTCTTCACTCATTGTGTGTACAAAAAAGTAACATCTGCTTTCACAAATCACTCTCATGGTACTTGCTCTCATTTGACGGTGCTCTCACCCTCACTCCACTGAAGTTCTTCAAGGAGCAAGTAAAACACTCTTCCTTTTTTCTTCTCTTTTCTCCACATTTTTGTTTTCTCACTTCTCTTTCTTTTTTTTTTCAAAAACCCTATAATGACAAAAATAGGGGTTTGTGAATTTGTTTTTTGTTTTGGGGGATTTGAAGACATGGAATGATTTTTTTCATGTTCTGACATGCTTGTATCAAATTTTGTTCATTTTATTTAAACAATTTGAGTATATATTATTTGAACAAGCTCTTTTTTATATCTTTAAATTTGGGAAATTATATTACAAATTAAACTATTAATTTTTTGTTGATGTTATTCATTATTGGTTCTCTTTTTTTTTACTAATATTTTTTTATTGATTGTCAGAATTGTTCTGATATTAGGAAAATCTTTATTAGTAAATTTAGAGACAACAAGAACAAGGGTCAAGGGTTACAAGAATTGATATGATAGACTACATTCAGGTAGGTTTGACATTCAGGATGATTCAAGAGAGCATAATATTGTGGATTTATCTATTCAAGATTCTAATATCGTAAATGGATAAGGAACAAAAAATGATGAATATAAGAAACTTATTTGTATGTTTTTTGTGTTTTTTTTATGACATTTGGATTATATTGTACTTTTTATTATTATTTTGAATTGTCTTTAACATAATTTTTTGAGAGTGAAATTTGTTTAAATTTAAATTACAGAAAGTTTGTATTTTTTATTTAAAAAATAATAATTAAATGAGTTAGTGAGCCAACCCATTTACCCACCAACCCGTGGTGGGTCGGGCCGGGTTTAAGTTTTTCTGACTCGCTAATAAATGAGCCGGGTTGGGTTGGCTCACTAAATGACCAACCCGTGGTGAGCCGGGCCGGGTCGAGCCGGGTTACCCGTTGACAGCTCTGTTGATTACTAAAGACTTTTTAATTCAACACACAACTTATCTTAAAGAAATTGAAAGAAAATGTTTTTTTAGAGTTAAAATAAAGTTTAAAAGATTATTTTACGTTTTTAATGGATTAGATTTATATTTAATTGATTAATTTGTTCTTGAGATTGTTTAGAAAAAAAAAATCAATTATCTAGTTTTATAATAGATTAATCCAGGGAGCACCTTAAGTATTTTTCAATCTCTCGTAATTATAATCAACTAAGATCTTTAAACAATCCATTAACCTGTTTTGAACAATTAATGAGAAACGTATTTAATCAATATCTTATTTAATAATAGATTTTATCAGAAAGATGTTTGTAACTATTTTCAAAATTATGTTAAAATAATCAATTAAGAGTTTGGTTTAATCAATTAAATGCATTATAAAATGTTTTAATTCAGCGTTTGAAAAGTATATAAATAAAATTTCATAGAGAGAATTACACTATCTTTCATGAGTTACTCTATCCATTTCCAAATATAGGTGATGTTGAATTCTTAAGTCCTAGTAAATTGTTTCTGTTGTGGTAAACTTTTTTTAATTTATTTTTAGTGGAGTGTTTTCAATTTTGTATTTGGTTGTTGGTCTATCGAAAGATTTTTAGTGTTTGTTTTGTGTGTGTTTACCACAAGAGTTGATAAGACATACATATTTTGGACAATTAAAGAGTAGATAAGACTATAATTGAAGTGTTTCACGAGTTAGATAAAACATATATCGTTTTTATTTTTGATTATGATACGGGTTAAGAGTTTCTTAATTTGAATGTTTTTAAATATTTTCTTGTCTTAAACAAGTATTTAATTGATAATGAAACTACTTTTTTAACGGAGAAAAATTGAGAATTAGATGTACAATTAGTTGAATCCTTACCCTTTAAATATGTTTTTAGTCTCTATATTTTAGGGCGATTTTGGTTTTAGTCCCTCTTTCAAACTAAGGTACAATTTAGTCCTTCAACTTTAGAAAACTCTAGTTTAAGTCTTTTTACCAAAATTTTTTTAACTTTATTTGTTTTTTCAAACACGTTTCTCATTTAATATTGAAGCAAAAATGTGTGAAACAGTATAAACAATCCAAATAATATAATGCATTTAATATTGAAGCAAAAATGTGTCAAACAGTATAAACAATCCAAATAATATAATGAAACGTGTTTGAAACAACAAATAAAGTTAAAAAAATTTTGGTATAAAAGACTTAAACTAGAGTTTTCTAAAGTTGAAGGACTAAATTGTACCTTAGTTTGAAAGAGGGACTAAAACCAAAATTTCCCCAAAGTATAGGGACTAAAAACATATTTAATACCGCATATAAATTCTTGTATAATTTTCATCATATTATATATATATATATATATATATATATATATATATATATATATATATATATATATATATATATATATAATTTTTTTTCTCCTTTGCAATGCTTTCCAATTCATGTATCTAACAAGTTTCTCAAATTAATTGCATTCTAATTTTTTATTTGAACATGCTTTAAAAAGTTTTTTAAAAAGTGTTTCTTTGTAGAAAAACTTTTTTAAAACCAATTGACTATCGCCTCCTGTATTAGTTTAACAAAGTTGTTTTTTTTTTCCAATGAGTTATTTAAAACAAAGATCCTAAAGTTTTGCTTTTAGATGAATGTGATAAATTTGTATTTTTTGAAAGGTGAAATATGACCTGTGGAGAAAGTTTTTCAAGTTAGAAAAACAAAATGTGATTATTTGTTGAATTTGTGGATAGTAAAGGATTGGATTATTTTTATGACCAATAATGTGTAGGATAAAAAAAATCAAATGGAATCCAGAATAGTTTTATTAAAATTATATATAAGTAATAAAATAATGTTTTAAGAAACATACATAACTCATAATTTTATGATGAATATGTTTAGTTCATGATTGTTCATGAAATTTCCAACATATCAAACATGTTTACATATAATGGGAGGTCTCCCTACAAAAATAAATGGCCTCCTACGTTAAGGTGAACAAAATGAATTGAACTATAAAAACTGTAACGAAACAAAAAAATATTTTAACTTAACTTAAAATTACTTTAGATGAATTGAATTATTTTTGTTTTCTAGTGAACTATTTTTTAAAAATTTTGAAAAAAATAAAAAGAAAATTAACTAAGTAGACTAAAAAAATTTGTCTCAACATAGACAAAATAAATTAAAAATCAATACATGTTCAAATATAAGTTGCATTTTAAAATACAACTTATCAACACATCTTCAATCATCTAAATTAATAACACTTGAAAATCCATCCTTATCTTGAGAGGTTATATCTAAAAACAAATATTTCTATCATTTTTTTTAAAACTTAAAATATAAACTAAAATATATATAATTTTTTCATATAAACTCACCTTACTCAAATTTATTAAACTCTTTAAGCTCTTCATCAAAAAGTATAAAGAAAGATATTCCTTTTAACCAATCTTGAATGCACACTATGATGTTACTTTAGATTGAGAATGATTAACACCTCTCGAGCCATGTTCGTAAGGATAGGAAATCCAATTAAGTTGTCTTTCCACTAATGTAAAACATTAGTTCAACTAGTTTTGTATACTTCAGATCTTCTCTTAAATATTTTTCAAGCTTACTTTCCACCAATGTAAAACATTGACTCAACTAGCTTTGTATAAGATTAAGATTCTTTCTTAAATATTTTTCAAACTCTGATATATAATTAATTAACTACATGTAACTCTTAGTAGAAACTCATACAAAGAGGTATGTTATTTTCATCGTTTATTTGGGATTCTTGATGAATATTTTGAAAACATTCTTCAATACCTAGATATTATTCATAAAGTGGTTTTAAATATAACAATAATTTTAATTTCAATTCACTACCATGATAGATTCAAATATATAGCCAAGCAGAAACAATCAATAATAAGATATTAATTTCATTAGGACTTTTCAATATTTGTCATACATACACTTCATTCTCATTACCATCCCATCACTGTTATCAAAATATTGTTAAATTTTTTTACCACTAAATAACTATATATATATATATATATATATATATATATATATATGACTAGTCATGTAAAAAGAATGTTTAATGTCTCAATAGGTCCCTATTTTCGCCCAGAATCTCAAATAGGTCCCTTTCCGTCAAATTGAGATGACATCATTAAGAAGTGTATCTTGATCGTGTAGTTTTTTATTACGTGACATTAAAAATGTGACTGAATTGTATTTTTTTAATTTTTGAATTAAAAAATGAAGTATACTCTTTATATTTCATTTTTTAATTCAAAAATTAAAAAAATACAGTCATGTTTTTAATGCCAAGTAATAAAAAACTACACTGTTAGCATATCTTTCTTAATTGGACGGAAAGACCCTATTTGATTCGATTTTACAAAAACAAGGACTCAATTGAGACATCGAAAAAGAAAGGGACCTATTTGAAATTCTGGACGAAAATAGGGACCTATTGAAATATTAAACCTAAAAAGAACCATGCATGCTAAAGTCATAAAAACATCATTTCTTTAAAATGTAAAACAGACATTGTATACTTTTAATCCTATTTTAATGGCATACTACCATTACTTTGGCCATTTCAACACAAAATTTCAATAAGAGTAATAATACCATGACACACTTTTACATTAATTTAACACATAATACAAGGATAAAATGGTCCAAAAAGTGTAAAGTTTTGTAGTTTTTAAAGAAATAAGAGAGTAAAAAGTAAGTAAAGGTAGTATCAAATAAATATAAAAAATTTAGGCGTGTCAAAGATTCATTTTCATTTCTCTTTCAATAATGACCTATTTTGTGTTTCAAACTTGTCTCTAATTCTAATATTAAATAAGTTAGAATTTCACTCTTTAATAGGCAAACAACACTTTTATAAGAAATCCCCTCGTATTTAACACAAGTCTCAAATCTAACCCATCTAATTCGAGAAAATTTCACATATTTAACTCCATTTTGAATTTTTTAAATTGAATTTTTAATCTCTTTTAAACCATTTTCACAATTAAACTCAAGGTATCTGTACAACAATAAACATATTTTCCCTTTTTAGTCAACTTTACCTTTATCACATGCATAAGCACACGTACAATCTCAAAATCAAACAAAACAAGAACCCACCCATTCAAAGCCATGTAACAAAGCAATATAAATTTAAATCACATTGATTCAACCTAAAAATAAAAGCTACGTGTAAATGGGTTTTAAAGTTACTAACAGGCAGATAGTCAAACCCTCGTCGAAAATTGCAGGGGTGGCCAAGGATTCGACGTCGCAGCGCAACGATAAAATTCAGTCAGACAACTAGCGGTGATGACGGCCAACGACGATCACGAACGAACCGAAGACGACAACGATGGCCCAGGGTAGAGGTGAAAGATGTGCGACGACTCCCGTGATCATAGGCCCAAGTTGACATGGGTTTGGTGATAGTTGCCTAGATAGTAGCAGTAACGATACCGGAGAACAATGAGCGGGACATGCGCGCAGTGGTTCGAACAGGAGAGAAGAAGGTGCTCGCGTCGACACAAGGTTTGGACGGAAGTGAGAGAAAGCAATGGAAGAGACTCATTAGTTAGTTAACTGAAGTAATTTTAGAAGATAATTTTTTAAAATTAAACTGTTAAATGATTCAATTAAGTTTTTATCATAAATAATTCAATTCTTTTTAGTAAAATATTATGTAGTTATTTCACAAATTTAATTAATTTAATCAAGTTATATAATTATGATCATTACATCATCCACCAATGTAGTTATAAGATAATGAATAATTTTTCTTGTTTTCCAGAAGAACATTATAAATTAAACAATGAAAAATTATATATCTATTTCTTTCAAAGTCAAAAACCATAATTAATTATTATATTTGTAGTGTGTACATTTCAATAATAAAAAAAAAAACTGCTAGAATGCTTGAGTAAAATATAGTATTATTTGAAGATAGATATATGTAATATTGAATAAATGAATACTAAAATGGAGTCAAAAAATAAAGCATGAGAAAGAGTATGGAAAGTGTTTTAGCGAACCATGAAGAGAAAGAGAGAGAATATGGAAAGAATGTAGATGCTTGAATCTAGCCACCCATTTCTCCGGGCCATTTCTTGAATCCAAAGCAAAACCATTACCAATGAGCAAGCCTTTGACTCCTCCTCTCCTTTCTTTCTCTCATCCATGCCATGCTATGCTTTTCTCCATAGCCTCCTGCTTCCTTCATCCTCCTCCACACTACGCCAATGAGGAACCATGCTTCTTCCCTCTCTTTCCTTTTCCTCTTCATCCCTTTCTTCCCGACCATTCAATGCGCCGATAACACTTTCGCCCCATCCTTTTACACCGAAGAGATATACAAGGAGCTTGAAAACCTCGCCATTCTTTTAAACAAGGATATCAAAGCAGGTTTAGGTTTCTGCATCAAGGATGTGTGAGTCACTCCTTTTCTATATATCATTCCTTCCTCTTATACTCCTTCTACTAACCAACCATGCTTTCATCCCAATGCGTTGAAGCTTTTCTTATTCCTTGCTGACAGAACTGTTGGCATTTCAGGCACAAAGATTGGGAGGAAGCATTTGATTTTAAAGGAAGGTTGGATTTCGTGGATTCTTGTGTTAAGAAAAAAGGTATCAGCTTTCGTTTTCGTATTTCTAGTGTATGATGAAATTTAGTTTGCTGTTTTCATCTTATTTATTTCATGCAAGTGGGTAATGTGATTTTATTGACAGGGGATTTCAGAGATAGAATATGTACTGTGTCTGAAATAAGGTACTACTTCCATGGTTTCCTGGAACAAGGGGCAACATCTAGCAATTATGTAAAACCTAACAGGAACTGCAACTTGACCTCGTGGGTTTCTGGTTGCGAACCTGGATGGAGTTGTAGTGCTGGCAAAAATTTTGACCTCAAAAGAGACATAAAGGACATTCCCTTTAGAACCAGCAACTGTCAGGCTTGTTGTGAGGGGTTTTTCTGCCCTCAAGGATTGACTTGCATGATACGTAAGTATGTCATACCTCTTTAATTTTTACCATTACTTGCCAATGTAGGATGAAATTCTGTTAATTGTTGAGACAAACATGTTATGTTCTTGAAACAAACATGTTTTGCTGTTGAAACATCCATCAAATACTCTTTCCTGCATATGCATCTCCCCCATTATTTGTGTGTTTGTTATTTTGGTCTTCACAGCTTCATTGCATAATATATACTCAGAATCAAAAGGAATTTCTTGAAAATAAGGTTAATCTAACTAGTATATATACCCAAGCTTATAGAAAAGGACCTGTTCTGAATATGCCGAAGTCGAAGAGAAAAATTCTCCTAAAGTACTAGGAACAATGTCTTCAAGTAAGAGTTTCTTAAAAAGAATACTAATGTTAACATCATTCTAGAATGACCTACATGGCAAATTTTATCATCACAAATCTTCTTATTGTAGGTTAGAGCTATTGAATCTCTTCAAAATTACAATATTAAACCTGGCTTTATTAATTTACCATCCATATACCGCTAAATGATGTAATGTGTAAATAGTTTTTCTTTTTCTAGCTAAACGAAAAATAGTAGCGTATAATGCATACATAAGCCTTTATCTTCTTTTCTTAGAGTTTGATTTTGTTAGTGATAACTTTTTATATCACGAAGAAAGCAGCTTCGGTTTTGTTTAAAATTTCGATTCTCTTTTATGAATAAAATCAGTCCGCACGGTTTTTTTATTTTTTTCTTAACTTTTCTGATTTTCCTCTGTATGAAGCTTGCCCACTAGGTTCTTATTGTCCACTTGCAAAACTGAATAATGCGACTGGAATATGTGACCCGTAAGTTCTACTTCTCGACTGTTTTCTATGTTTTTTTTTTTTTACTCAAAGTGATATTTTCTAACTTCAACACTGAAAATGAATTTTCAGATATAGTTACCAAATACCTCAGGGAGAAACAAATCATAGTTGTGGCAGTGCTGACATTTGGACTGGCGTGGTGAACAATAGTGATATCTTTTGTTCTCCAGGATCATACTGCCCCACTACAACACGTAAAGTCTCTTGTGATAGTGGGTATTGATTTATCCCATGCCTTATTTTGCCCATTTTAATTTATCAAAATTCCCCTTTTTATTATTCAATCTAAATAAAACTCCATTATTACCTGCTTCTAGTCTTCATGCACATTGCAACCAACCTAGTACTACTCACTACCGAGCATTCATGCTAATTAGTTATCTTTTCCTAATTTCAGATATTATTGCCGGAGGGGTTCTACTCATCAAAATAGTGAGTTTTTGCTGTTGTATATATGATAAGTATAGTTTATTTGGTCCATTTATTATTCGCTATGTCATTAAATAGGAGTCCATAAAGGAGACTGTAATAAGTGAAAGCCTTATAACAAAGTTGATATCATAAATGGGCTAGATCATGGAAATTATCTGTCAATAATTGAATTTAACGTTGCCTTATTTTCTTGATCTGTTATGTTTGAGAATTGAGGGCACTAATTCAAAACTTTTCTCAATGTTGTTCATTTCTGCAGAATGCTCCAGCTTGAGTTCCTGCAATCCAAACACTGCAAACCAAAACATGCATGCTTATGGCGCTTTACTTATTGTAAGTAGAATTTAATATGCTATTTAAATTTCTTGTCATGCTTCTATCAGGGTTTTGATATGGTTTGAGTTTTGAGTTATTATTCTTGAAGATCATAGCATTTGTGTTTTATTTTACAAGCACATTATTGGAGCTTATGGTTGTGTTGTTGCTCAATGAAGAAATGCAACATGGTATCAGCACAAAAATGTCCCAAAGTTTACTTGCTTTATACTTTTGCGTATGCTCTGAAGTAACATGAGATATTGTCAAATATTTTCCAAGAATGTCTTCTCCCTGTGTACAGTTTATCATATTTGGTATCATTCCCCCTTGCAGGTTGCATTGAGCACTCTCCTGATCTTCATTTATAATTGTTCTGATCAAGTTCTAGTTACTCGAGAAAGGAGAAAGGCAAAATCTAGAGAAGCTGCTGCTAGACAGGTAAGGGAAACTGTGCAGGCTAGGGAACGGTGGAAAATAGCAAAAGATATTGCTAAGAAAGGTAAAGGGGGAGGATTAGGTGAGCAATTATCTCGAACCTTTTCTCGAAAAAAATCAGCGAAATCAGATACCTTAAAGGTTGGTAACCAAGCTAAACGTGGTATGGGAGATACGTTTTTGCCATCGGTACAAAATTCAAGCTATGAGCAACAGTCTGCAGCTTCAGACGTGCAAAAAAAGGAACCTACCAACCTTACTAAAATGTTGAATTCCCTTGAGGATGACCCACATAGCAATGAAGGATTCAACCTACAAATTGGAGATAAAAACATCAAAAAGCAGATGCCAAAGGGCAAGAATTTACACACACAAAGCCAAATTTTAAGGTATGCTTATGGTCAAATTGAGAAGGAGAAAGCTCAACAAGAGAAAAACAAGAACTTGACTTTCTCCGGAGTTATTTCGATGGCCACAGAAGGTGAGGTTCGAACAAGGCCTGTGATTGAGGTAGCTTTTAAGGACTTAACTCTCACTTTGAAAGGTAAAAGAAAACATCTACTGAGATGTGTGTATGGTAAACTCATGCCGGGTAGAGTTTCTGCTGTGATGGGTCCCTCAGGAGCTGGCAAAACTACATTTCTTTCTGCATTGGCAGGGAAGGCAAGAGGATGCACTATGACGGGATCAATTCTAATTAATGGAAAGGCCGAATCCATTCACTGTTATCAGAAAATTATTGGTTTTGTTCCACAAGATGATATTGTGCATGGGAACTTGACCGTGGAAGAAAATCTTCGTTTCAGTGCAAGATGCAGGTTTCTGATTTACCTTGGAGAACTTACTTTGTGGCTCTTTTATAAATGCTATAAATGTTAACTTTGTTACATTACCTCCAATTCACTGTACATCATTCAAAGGTTAAATAATTTAGCACACTTTATTTTGAATGGTTTTAGCAGTTATATATGATTCATTCCTAATCTCATGCTTATCAATCTTTTGACTAGTATGCCATGTTTTTGAGAATTCGCTTCATAATATTTTAGGTTAGTTTTAAATAATTGTCGTGTGATCAATTTATTAATATTGAAACACTCCACATATTTTAATATATGTGCTCCCTTTTTCCTGCTCTTCCTGATTTTATAGTGAACACATGCACTAACTGTCTCATTCAAAATGATTGCATTAACTTTCTCATGAATTTGCATATCTTCTTGCCTTCTTTTCATTGTTAATTTCATTTACATGGTTGTTTCTTATTACTGAAGACTATCCGCGGATATGCCAAAACCAGACAAGGTTCTGATTGTTGAAAGAGTGATTGAGTCCTTAGGACTCCAGGCAGTGAGGGATTCCCTTGTTGGGACAGTAGAAAAACGAGGTATATCTGGGGGACAACGTAAACGTGTAAATGTAGGGATGGAAATGGTTATGGAGCCATCATTATTAATCTTAGACGAACCTACAACTGGCTTAGACAGTGCATCTTCCACTTTATTGCTTAAGGCACTTCGTCGTGAAGCACTAGAAGGGGTAAATATCTGCATGGTACTTCATCAACCAAGGTAAGATCTTGCCTCTCCTATTCTCTTTTTGATGAAGTACACATACACCTTACAATATATAGTAGATGTCTGACTCTGATTTTGTTGTGATACAGCTATACTTTGTTCAGAATGTTTGATGATATAGTGTTTCTAGCCAAAGGAGGTCTTACTGCATATCATGGTCCTGTTAAGAAAGTAGAAGAATACTTTGCTGGCATTGGAATCAATGTACCTGATAGAGTGAATCCTCCCGACCATTTCATTGACATTTTGGAAGGTTTAGTGAAACCAAATGGAGCTGTGACTCATGAGCAGCTTCCTGTCAGATGGATGTTACATAACAGTTACCCAGTACCACCAGACATGCTTCATTTTGCTGATGAAATTGCTGCAGCCTCAACAAATAGCACTGGGGCAAATCCAATAAAGCCCCCAGAGGAAGTTGATGATCAATCCTTTGCTGGAGAGTTTTGGGAGGATATGAAGAGTAATGTTCAGATGCGAAAAGATCATATAGAAGCAACCTTCTTAAAGACTAAGGACTTGTCTAATCGAAGAACTCCTGGTGTAGCTCGACAATACAGATACTACCTTGGACGGTATGAATTATGAAACCTTAAGGTTTACTATAGACAATTGCCCTTAAAGTTAACTAACTAACAAGAATCGATTTCTAGCTTCTTTTAATCAAGTTTGTCATCTTTGTCTAGTATAAGTATTGGAGATCTCACATCAACTAGAGATAAGACGAGTGTACAGTATATAAGTGGATGGAAATCTCATCTTATGAGTTGATTTTATAAGATTGAGTTAGACTTAAAGTCTACTTCTTAACAATAAGAAGTAAATTGGAGTTAGAATCAAGTAACTATCTATGTATCTTAACATACATATGATATGATGTAGAGTTTTTAGCATGAAACTTGAAATCTTAGTTAATCTGTTTTCTTAAGTTTAAATTTCATAGTGTATATTTGAACAAATTGAGTTGTTTCTGGTTTTTTTCGTACAATGAATTATATACTTTGTGGATTACGTTAGTTAATTATTAACCATTTTCATTGTGTTCAGGGTTTGTAAGCAGGCGCTAAGAGAAGGAAAATCACAAGCAGTTGACTATCTCCTTTTATTGGTTGCTGGCGCTATATTAGGAACTCTTACTAAAGTAAATGACGAAACCTTTGGGTCCCTCGGATATACCTATACCGTTATTGCTGTCTGTAAGTTTCAAAACTCCATACCAAATTTGATTCTACTTTTTCTTTGTTGGTTAATTGAATTTCTAATTTAGATTCCTTTAAAAATTTTGAATGGCTCTAGCTGTATCAAACTTTAGTTCTTGCTCCTTACGATTTGTCTCTTTCCTCATTCATTTTGAACACTTGCAGCTTTACTTTGCAAGATTTCAGCTCTGAGATCATTTTCTCTGGATAAATTACAATATTGGAGGGAGAGTGCATCTGGAATTAGCAATCTGGCACATTTTTTGGCCAAAGATTCAATTGATATTTTCAATACAGTCATAAAACCTGTAGTTTATCTGTCCATGTTCTATTTTTTTAGCAATCCAAGGTCAAGTTTCGCAAGTAATTATGTCATTTTGCTTTGCCTTGTGTACTGTGTAACTGGCATGGCATATATAATGGCAATTTATTTTGAGCCTGCTCCAGCACAATTGGTACGGATCATAAAGATATAAACATTTTCAAATTGTTGATATAATATAACTGCAAATATGACCCTTTTTTGTTTTCTTCACTTTTAGTGGTCAGTGCTTCTCCCAGTAGTTATGACTCTCATTGCAAACCAGAAGAAAGACACTCTCTTTATGAAGATCCTTGTAAAGTTGTGCTACCCAAATTGGGCTTTAGAGGCATTTATCATTGCAAATGCTGAAAGGTCGGTTTCAATTAGTGAGTTTATATTCCCTTTCCTTATTTGGTCCTTAACTAATGAAGATTCCTTAGTTTCAACAACCTTTTATTCTCACCATGTAACTCTTGTTTTTTATTTTTCTTAGGTACACTGGAGTTTGGTTGATTACTCGGTGTAGTTCACTAATGAATAATGGCTATAATGTCGGAGACTGGCCTATTTGTATGCTTGCCCTCGTTTTGTATGGTATAATTGCTCGAATTGTGGCCTTCTTTTGTTTAGTGATCACTCAGAAGAAGTGATTTGAGATATGCTTGTGATCCTTGTGTACAAATCAAAGCTTTTAAGATGCCATTGCTAGTGTGTTATAGCAAGTAGGGATAGTTTCCAATTTTTCAGGAGAACGCTTAATGCAAGATTTAGTCAAACATTTGGACTTAGCAGTAAGATGTTTTTAGGTTACATGTTGTAACAATGCCTACTTTTGTGTAAGTATTTTTGTTTTCTGTTAGTCATTTGCTCACTTGGGTAAATGACAAATAGTTTGTGCACAAATGTATAATAGCAAAAGATATTCTCTTAAGCTTGTTCAAATCTTATCTGTAACTAGTATGTTTAATTAGTAGTGTGATGAACGTATTGTTTTTTAAATAATTTCTATAAAATAACAATTACCGATTTAATTAATTTATAAATTGTATAATTATAAATAAAATGAGGTTGGGAAATGGTTTATTATCAGCAACGAATAAAAGAATTAAAAGCACAAATTGATATTTTTATTTTATTTTTAAGTTAAATTGGTAACTATAATTGATTTTTCTTAAAAGGAAAAACATTGATCACATTAAAATGGGTTAATATTTAATTATGATATATAGAAATATATATGTTACTTTTTGTATGTTTACAATTTATTGTAATCTTTAATGAGATAAAATTAAGTCTGAATATTTTTATATATAATATTACATTCTTAACTCTTAATTTTATTGAACCAAATCTCTAAAATATATATTTCTATTTGACATTAATGAATTATTTTATAATGATTATAGTATTGCTCTCTTACTATTAAAATTTATATAATAAACTAAACTTTAAACAAGAGCAACGACTATGCTAATATTTGGTTGAGATCCTTGAAACTCACCATTGATAGAATATAATAAATAAATATATATCTTTGGATCTAAGATAACCCTTATCCCAAACGAATATTCAGATAAAGGGAAAATGTATAGCCATTTATATGTGGAAGAAAGCCAACCAACAATCGAAAAAATAGATGGATGGATAAATTTCTTATTATAAAAAAAATTAAAAATCAATGTAATTTAATCGATCCATAGATAATATTTTCATGAATGATATTCAATTCATCCATAATATGTGAAAGATCCATTATATTTTGAAAAATAATGATATATAGATAATTAATCATTGATAAATTAAATGAATGGATTAAATTTGTTATATTAATGGATTAAATAAAGTCAATGGTATGATAGACAAATAAATTGTTTTGTTACCTTTATTATCTGAAACTCTTTACAAGTTTTGCAAAAGATTTTAAAAATAGACATTTGTAAAGGATTTTGTGACAACTTTTTTTTCCTAAAAAAATTATTAGAAAAGTGAACATAGGAGTAGTTCATCATTAAATTATATATCATAAACATTGTCATAATATGAATGCATTAGAATCAATAACAATATTTGTGAACATAATCATGAGTGTCTTTTAAATAATATCACAACTAATCAGAAAAAATCATTTCTCAACTTAAAGTTAATATATATTGTGATGTCTCGCTAAAGCGAAACATATAATGGTTAAGCATTATAAGCTTATTAAAGCCAGTAGGATTAAAATTTTGTAAGTGTTTGAGATTGGAAACTAATGCTTAAGCAACTAACTTTGAGCATTTTATTAGCTCAAGTAAATGTTATTTCATAAATATTTATGCAGTGACATCCTCCAAATGTAAAATATGTTAAGTGTTTAGCTATTTACATTCATACTTAAGTAGATTTCAAGGGACATTTAAGTTACACTTTACAAGACATTGAGCTAGTAAGCTCCCACAAATCTACTGTACCAACAAGCAATGATTTACTACGACAATACATAAATTGAAGTTAGGGTTCAAAAAAGTTGAAGTTAGGATTAGGGTTTATGAAACTCAAAATAACCTATGAGAAGAGAAAACAACTAACATAAAAAAGAAAAAACACTTTCAGAAAGACTTGTATGGAGAAAAATATGCCTTTACTAAGAATTTTACTCAATATATCAATATGTACAAATCTCATTTTTACAAGCTGATTTTAAAAAACTAAATTACCTTAAAATCAATTTTTTAACAAAAATAATTATAAAGTTAATTTTTTTATAGGAAATTTAGAATATTAAGTTGATTTAAAAATTGGCCATGCATCTTCTTTGAAATGTTTCAATCAAAATTGATGCGAAGAAAGAAAAATCAGAAAAAGAAAGAAAAAAGAATTTTACTCAATAAAAAAAATCCTAAGAATATGAAAAAAAATAATGTCATATTTATATCATGTTTGAATTTATAAAACACCTATTAATCAGACTAAATTAGTAAATTTAATCAAAATAATCAAACCTAGTCCAATAATTCACTAATAACATAGTAATAGTTTCCTAAAACAAAATGAATGCAAAGCCGTAATTTGGTAACATACATTTATAAGCCTTTAGATGTGTTAATTGGGTTTTGTTCGTAAAACAGGAGTCACATAACTCTCTTTCTTTATGGATGTTTCACCCTACACCTCATCCTATATCTTCAATTTCTTAAAATATCCCTAATTAATAACTTGTTTATTTATTAATTTTATGTTTGTTAACAATTTCTATGCCATAGACTACACCCAATTTTCTTCTTATCATACATCCATGCACCTCATTTTCTCACTTATTGAAATGAAACCCTACACCTCATTTAAATTACACCTGCAATAATATCTTGTCTTCTTTAATATTTTTAAATTTATGTATAAATTTATATGAGTTTATAATGTAATTATATAATTTTTAGTTATTATAAATTAATTTGTATGTATTTATTAAAATTAATAAATATATTTTAGAATAATATTTTTTAACATATATCGGATACGAAAATCGGATATAGATATTCGATGTTTTGCTAGATCCTCGCAATTATCTCTTTCTTCAATACTCAACAGAAAAACACAACAGAAAGAAAAAACAGCAGAACCAACATCTCCATACTCCTTCATCCCAACACACCATCATCTTCAACAACTCAACACCAATCTCCATTTTCATTCATCCTAATGCAATCTACAAAGAGGCACACGCAAAGATGGAGAACCAGACCCGCCTCCATCCTTCTTCATAAGCCACCCTTCATCATAACCTGTGCATCATCTTCGTTCTCCAAACTCACACTAAGCTACGAATCGCAACCCAAATAGAGAACCCACGCCTGGGTCAAGAGGAAAAACAGAACCACGCCAGCGGTAGGGTCGTAGCTGTGGCTGGGCTTCTGGCCAACTGGTGTGGAGTCGTAGGGGTTGTCTGATTTTGATTTAGGTTTTACGATGCATCTTAAAACAAAGGAATCGGTGAAGAAGAAAGAGAGGACAAGTGTCGCCTGTCATATGGAGGAGCTTCTAATATTGGGGTTGGCGCTGCGATGCGTGCGAAGATGGAGACGAAGAAAGAGCCTCTTCGCTAGCGACGCCTCTGATGGTTGACGGCGGGATGTAATGTTAAAAGGGTGCAAACTGATTTTAATAAGAATGAGAAAAAAAAATGTATTTATTAAAAGAATTTTTAAAAAAATTGAAGATGGAAGGTGAAACACATTGAATTTAAACGGTTTAAGAATATTTGACCTGATTCTATTTAGTTTTCTATAAATTAAATGCACTCTTAATTAGGGGTGAAATTGATATTTTTTAAAAGATTGGAGGTGGAGTATGAAACACCCTCTCTTTATTTTAGGGACATCATTAATATCCAAATTCAAATTTAACAACTCAAACATTAGATTGATTTTCAAAGTAATAAAATATAAAAATGACCTATATTTAAAAAATAAGATCAATAAGAATCACAAAACAAAAAACAATCAGTTTATTAATATAAAAAACTATGAAAGGTCAAACAAGTCTAAAACAATGCATAGAAAGATGTATCACAAATGCTCTATGAAATATCTTCACATTTAATCTTTTGAACTTTGGGATAAAATCTCATTTATTAACCTATAACTTACGTTAAAATTTGTAACACTTCTCAATGAATCACAACCGTATGAAAAAGAAAAATACAAACATTCAAAGCATGAAGGTTATTAAAAAAAACTATGAACTCATTTATAACATTTAAAGAAAACAAGATGATAAGTTAAATTAATGAATAGTCCGAAATTGATGGAACCATCACAAGATAGTCTCTAACTTAACATTCAATATTTAAATTTATGTTTACACTTTAACACAATTCAAACTAGTACAACAAATCTTTGACTAGCTTCGAATTTTATAAGCTTGAAATACATGCAATTGAAGATTAAAAGGAAATATTGTAGATGTGGGAATTTTTATATTGAAAATCTTCTTGATAAGAGTTTGAGAAAAGTATGTCCTAATATGGTATCACAACAATATAAGAAGGTCACCAATTAAATACTTGTGGTTATTCATTGTTGAGAATGTTCCATTCAAGGAAGAATGTAATAATGTAGAAAAAAAAAATTACCTTGAATAGATGAGAAAGTTAAATACCTTATTATAATTCGAAAATCTATAAATCTCACTCTAAGATTTTGGATTGAAAATTGTGTCAATATTTTATATAAGTTGAAAATTATATTTCCTTAATGAATCCACTCAAAAGACTCATGTATTGGATTGATGGATGAAAAAAAAAAAAGAGTGGAAAGTAGTTAATTATTTGGATTAAGAAAAAGTGAATAAGTTTAAATAGAAAGTTTCTAGTAGATGTAATTGAAAAATAAAATTTAATTTTTATATTTTTAATTTAATTATATTAAGTATTTATTTTATTATAGTAAATAAAAACATAAACATTAATAAAAAAAACTTATGCATAATTGATTATTTAAACTTTATAATCGATTATGCTTTATTTTACAACTTTCTTCACTACTTACCATGAAAAGTTTACAAACATGTTTTGACTTGAACTTTGTGATGTATTACTTCGTTTTTCATGCTTGCACTCACAATATATTTGTCTAGTTATTTTTGTCATTCAATACAAAGCATGCGCCTAATGAGATATTAGGATCATTACCTATATATACTATTTTAATATATTTTATTTGTATAAACCTTGATAATGTACTATATTAATCTTAACATGTGATTAGTTCATCATCTAATGAAGTGTTTATCAATATGTGATTGAGATGTACCAATACTTCGTATATTTATTATTGAGGTGCTCTTTATTTCTTAATATACCAGATCAATGCTTTAAGGTAGAGAGTTCATATAATTATTGAAATGTTCATAAAGTAATTATTGATAAATTTGATAAAAACCCTCACTTTCTTACTTTTTGTTAACTCCAATATCTTTTGAGATAAATTGTTTTATAAAAAAATAAAGAATAATAGTAAAATAATACACATTTACTTTTATTTGATATACATTATAAAAATAATAAAATAATTATAAAAAAATAATTTTTTTTATATTTAAAAAAATTGTCAAATGATTTAAAAAAAATTATATATGTTAAAGTATTATTTAAAAAAATTTCTTAAACCCACGACTTACCGTTATGTTGAATAAGTAAGTAGCTTTATAAATCAATTAGTTTTTATCATTGTTATAATATATACTGTAATTTGATCTTTTATAATTGAAATTTTTCATACTCATTAGTTGAGCATTTATTTTATAGTTAGAAATCTCAGACCACAAATCTCCCAGTGACTTGCCACCACTAAAATTCAAAAACATTTTTCATCTGTCAAAGAATCATCTTCAGTAACATCAAGTGTCATTTAATATGCCTAACTTTTCTACCAGAAACATCCAGGTGACATCAAAACGCACAAAATAAAAGAGGCTGCTATTACGTCCATAGGTAACACGTCATCAATACATTAAAAATTATAAATTTCACATTAAATAAAATAAAATAAATATTATATAAAAAATTCATAAATCAATTATTTTATATTTTGAATTGAAAGTTATGTTAATCTATTATATTCTTACAATAGATCGAGTTCAAATAACATTTAAATAATTTATTTTTAATAATTATTTTTCGAAATTATCACAATCTTTAACATATTTTTTATATTAAATTTAATAATTGATAACTAATTAAAAAATAAAAAATCGATAAAATATTAAAATTTTATAAAGATTTTCTACAGTATGTTTCTGAATTTTTATGTTTCATTTTTAATTAAGAATATAAATGTGTCTTACGGTTTAATTGTATATATTATACATTTATACTTATAAAATTAAGATATAAATTTTAATTTTCGATTATGATATTATTTAATTTATTTATGAAAATGAAGGAAAGTTTTAATTACAAATATCACACAACAATTATAAAAATAAAAAATCACAGCATGTTTTTTTTTATTTAAAAAATTCATTATAAAATATTTAATAATTTTATAATAAAAATTGTAAAATGTAATTCAAAATATGTCCTTTTATTTAAAAATTTTTTTTTTAAAGTATTTAAAATATTATGTTAAAATTAAATTAAATTGAATGATATTTAATTTTTATATTTAGTGCATATAAACTTTTAGTAAAAAGCTAAACTAAACTAATTTTTGTAAAAGTTTAGAAAATAATATTTTAGAAATGATAGCATATTTTAAATAAATGAGATTTAGATATTTTAATGTTAAAAGTTTAAATTTAAATAAAAATTTTATTATCTAAAATTATATTATCTTTCTAAAATTTTATTCTTAAAGTTTTCTACACTCTCTCTGAGATTTTTATTATTTTTTAATCTGTTTGAAAATCAAAAAATATTTAAAGAATCTTTGAGGTGATGTCTTTAATTCTTGCCAATTAGGTTTTGTTAGAAAGTAAGTTGGTTTCTACTCTTTTCTTTTGTCTACATGTTCTTACATGCATGTGAGTGATTCTTACTTGGATGTGAAGTTTGAGTCTTTCATAAGACTCTCTATTGTAACTATAAGCCCCAATCATGTTTATGTTGTTTGTAGGAGTTGTTAGAGTGTTCTTTCTTGGTGGAGTTGTTTTTAGGTCCCTTAAGCTTATTGATCATTTATAAGGTAAGGGGGCTTGAATGTCTTAGTATGTGAGAGTTGAATGCTGTGAATTAAAATTTCTTTATAAAATTTGATATGTTGTTGTGATGAATTAGAATATGATATATTGTTTTGTTGAATAAGAATATGCTTTGTTGTTGTGTTGCCTAACATTGTGTGTTTAATTGTTAAATGAAGTGTTGATTTTGCTTGGACTGTGGTGATTAAGGAAACCGAGGAATTGACCATTTGATCAAGTTGGTTTTCCATTTTAACGTTTAAAACTCTTTTTGAACTAAGTACTGAGTAAAGAATATTAATTTGATCATCTCAACTTGAAGTTTTCATTTGTTGATATGGCGTTGAGCGCTAGTTTGGCATTTCAGATCTGGAAGCGTTTTAGTTCCAGACCACTGAGTGCCACTTTTTCTTGCTGAGTGACCATTTTTGCAAATGGTCTGGTACTGAACGGTGATAGGCACCGTTGAGCACATCTTCCACTACAGGTCTAGAACCAATTTAAGTCCAACTCGTTGAGTGAAAAAATGGTCTCGTTAAGCAAGCCATTTTTGTGAGAAGAATTGTGTTGAGCGCAAGTTCTAATTCAGGTTTTTGGTTAAGTTTCTTTGGTTGTTGGTATTACTCAACATCATTCTTGATTGTTGCTGATAAGTATAATAATTAAATCAATATATATATGGTAACTTTGATATAATGATGTGTATTTGGATATTGAGAGAATTTCAAGAAGAAATTCCATGTCTTGGAAAATTATTAGTGTAAACTTGACATACTAGAGTTCAGAAAGAAGGTATCTTTATATTTTACCAACCATTCAAATCAAGTAGAGAGGAATGAAGTAGGGAGAGAATGATAAGAGATCTTTACCCTACACTTTTAGTGTTAGGCATGAAAGATTAACATCGTGAGTAGTAGGGTGGTAACCTCGTGTTTATAACTCTACAAAGTATAAATACTACTACGAGTGCACACCTTTAGTGAAGTTTTATATCAAGACATGTATCTAGATGATTGAGTCTAAAGTCATTTATGTGTATGTTATATGAGATATGAAATTTTATACATGAGGATTTTTATTTTGTTTTAAATTGTTTGTAATGAGATTTCTTTTCCTTTCGAACTCTAGCTTATCTTTCCTTCTTTTCTTTGTGTTGTTTTTTTTATTGCAATGGTCATTTATTTGATGTGAGCAGAGGATGGGTCAAGTGCAGATATGCCATTAGTGGAGGCATATGATGTCGTCAAATGATCTTTTATGTTTAAGTTCATATGTTCTTATATAATCTATCTTTTGAAACACTTACTTTAGTGTTCTATAAACTTTTACATATATTATGTTAGTATAGTTATTACTTTGGATAACTATATTAATATTTTGTATGTTTTCTACCTATCTGTTGTGAATTATCAAAATTTTAATATTTTGTTTAGTAGTTTATACTATTAGATGAGATGTTACATTTTTTTGTATAAGAGCGGTAGTTTCTCAGGAGATCCGTAGATGTAAGCTTGCTTAGCCTTTATTGTGTGTTCTTTGCATTATGTTTAAGTGAGTTGTGTGACTGTCTTGTGTTAAACTGATGATTTCTTTCTCGATGATTTATCAAGACCAACAAACTGTCTTTTTCCATATAAAGTAGACATCAAGTAGTGTCCAAATTCGACGTGAATATCTTCGTTAGTATTTATAAAAAAAAAAAAACTGCCGGCAAATAAAACGTCGAAGCCCCAAATAGTATGACGTTTTATTAGCCAACCAGTAGCTAAAGGGTCACTCCCTTTTTTATTCTTTTTTTTCTTTTTTCTTTTAAACCTACCATAAAACATCGAACAAGTTAGGGGCTTCGACGTGAATACTGGGCTTTTTAGATTTTCAAATTTTCAAATGGGCCTTTTTTGCACTTAATAGATTTGAGAATATATTGCGTCAGAAACTAGATTCTTAAACCCTAATTGTAAATTTGTTCTTGTACCATTGCATTAGAAACTAGATTCTTAAACCCTAATTGAGAAAAAGACTCTTTGTAAAATCCTATTCTCAAATGACTTCTTCATCTTCATGGCGTGGAAAGAAGGCTGCACAAGTTGTAAGAAGTACTAGTCCAAATAGGTGGATCAGTGATGAAGTAGCACGATTCAAATTTTCTATTTGTAGAAAACTCATGGAGGTGGTCTCTCACAAGTTCTTGAATCGGCAATCATTTAGAAATGAAGGGTTCCTATTTCAAGAATGGCTTGCACATCAGGGTCTTGAGAAATTCGTTCAAACGATGGGTGATTTCTATTCTGACCTGGTAGAAGTCTTCTACGTCAATCTGAAGGTTGTCAATGGTGTTATATGCTCTTGGTTAAAAAGTGTTGATATTAAAATTGATGATGAAATGTGGCTATCTTTTACTGGTCTCAAAGCAGAATGCTACAGGTCTCATAAACAAAATTATGATCTTAACAAATGGACCAACTAGAAGAAGATTTATAAGGATTGTCTGAGAAATACAAAAAGGCAAAAGGTATACAAGTTGTTTCTACATGATGGAATGAAAAGGGAAGAAAAAATGCGTGCCTTTTTATTGTTTATTGTTATTATGTATTTGTTTTGGTTTTGTTTTCATTTATGAACCTATGTTCTGTAAAAATGGATTTCTTTTAGAAATCCTTCAAGGTGTTTTACGTCGAATCCTTATAGAATTAAACGTCCCATTGTATAACAACATTTATAAATACTAACCAAATGTTCTTCCCCATGCACAAATAACGTCGAGTACTGTCTAAATTTGATGTTAACATCTTCGTTTCTAAGAAAAACATTTATCATGATCAACAAATTGCCATTTTTAATATAAAGTAGACGTCGAATAGTATCCAGGTTCGACGTGAATCTGTTTGTTTGTAACAACAACATTTATCAAGACTAACTAAATGCACTTTCCTATGCATAGATAACGTCGCAGACTTTCCAAATTCGACGTGAATATCTTCATTTGTAACAACAACATTTATCAAGACTAACCAAATGTACTTCCTCATGCACAGATTATGTCGCAGACTTTCCAAATTCGACGTGAATATGTTCATTTCTAGCAACAACATTTATCAAGACCAATAAACTGCCTTTTCCCATATAAATAGGGTAGATATTAAATAGTGTCCAAATTTGACATCGAAGTACACGTCCATTTTCTTTAAATACAATTTTGAATCCTTGGAAATCATCTAAACCTCCACTTATAAAAATTTTCGTAACTGCTTCCTCTGTTAACATTTTTTCTTTGGTTTTCTCTTAGCTTTCAAGGTCAGAAAAGTTTGTGTGATGCATGAAGGAGCAATAGAAATCCAAAGAAAAAAGTTAACAGATTTGGATTTCACTTTAGGTAGGACCCTTTGAAACCTAGACAACATAACTTCTGTAACCAAATTCATGTTAACTTTGTCCTTTGGTTTTCCTTCGATCCTCCACTAAACGAGGACATTTCTTTGTCAATGATGAAGACATGAAGAAAAATCAGAGGAAAATGTTAACACTTATGAATTTCAAAAACATTCTCCATTGTTTTGTTGTTTTTTTTTATTTACTTCCTGTGTTTCGTTATAATGTATTATTTCTTGTTCAGTGTTCATTTTTTACGCTATGTTTTATAAAAGTGGATTTTTTCAGAAACCCTCTATGATATAGGACATCAATTAATTTAAAAAATGAATAAACTCCAATTCTTTGCATCTAATGCAGTCAATATTTGACGTCATACTAAGATTTAAACTGCCTTTATGTTGTTTCCACCCTAAGATATTAGTTAGCTCTGAAATCTAATGGTAGAAAACAACTTCAGGAGAATTTAAAAAATGAATCATACATTGCTAATGACGAAGTTGAACAACTTCTTTTTATAGATTTACTTTAGTTCTTAAAATTGTTTCAGCATTAAACATATTGTGAACCATATTTCTTTTTCTTGGAGACTTCTCTTTCAGTAAGATATCTTAACCATTTCTGTATTATAAAAACATTTTGTTGACTTGAATTTTAAAGGGCACATTCATATGAACTGAAGTTGAATGCGCCACTTTGAAATTCAAGTTAGGAAATTGCAATTTAAAGAACAAAAATGCTTTGAAATCTAAGGAAAGGAAAATGCAAAGGAAATAAAAAACATGAATCCTAATATGTTCAATAGGGAAACAGGAGGAAAAGGGTTATGTGAAATGCAAGCTATATTTATAGATGAATACGTGACGTCGACTTGGCCAAGACATCGACGTGCAATAACATTACATCATGAATAAGCAGTACATCGTGTAATTATGCCTACCAACTATCATTGTCCACTATCTAGTATGAATGTTGAAGCCTATCTGAATTCGATGTTTAAACATCATTATGTGAAAAGGTAATAGATCTCTTAGTATTATGATATGAACAGGTTGACGTCGAAGCCTACTAAAAATCGACGTATTATACGCGGTCGTTGAAGCTATCAAATTAATACTACTTTTCAAGGCAACTTTAGTATTTCTAAGTAGTATTCAAGAAAGTAGGTAGGATTAAAGTAACCCTGAGTCGTCTCCCAATGAATACGAAATTGATTTTCAATATTTGACTCTCATTAATGCTATGCAATGTCGGAAACAATCGGTATCGAATAGTCGCACAGCGGAATAAAAGTAAGATAACGGAAAGGATGTTCGGTAACAAATCAAGTTAAGATGGTCTATTTTAGAAAATTAATTTTCTTAGAGAAAATTTATCGAACAGTTGATATGCATAAAATATAAATAGTGTAGGGAGTAGAAAATTCTAACACAAAATTTTTATACTGGTTTGATTCAAAAGAATATACATCCAGTTGTTAATCACTATAAAAAGTGATCAACGTTTTCACTAAAAACAGTTTTAGAGATTACAATAAAGTGATATAAAATATGATAAAACCTTCCTTCGACAAACAAACCGGAAGGGTGCTTCCTTCAACCAACGAACCGGAAGCAAAACAATCTGCACTTTCCTTCGACAAACTGTTAACCGGATGGCAAGTGTACCATATCGTTTCAAGTAATAAAAATGGTAAAACCCATTATCGTTATTCCCATGAGACTCGAACAGCCTTATCGTTCATATGAATTAAAATCGTAAGACTTGTGAAAGAAAAATTAATTGTTGTGGTGAATGCAATGACAGAAAATAAACATGCAATGAGTGATTCAATTGGCGAGAAAAGAGTATGTATAAATGGAGTTGTTGGGGGTTTACAATTTCATCTAATCCGCTATCTCTTATTTACTCCTCTTGTTTAAATTGCCTTATTATCTAATTGCATGCAAACTTTCTTGGCCTCCCCTTAACTCGATCCCTCAGCGAAAAGGGCCTATTACTAATTACCGGCTTGCTATCCCTAGCCTCCCCTAGCAACTACCAACGCATTACAAACGGAGGCAAATACAATTGATCGTCCTACCCCCTATCCCTAGGTGGTATTGCTTAACCAAGGAAATTCTCACCATTTCGTGACATTACTGTACGTCCCCGTATCAATAAAGGCAAATATCAGTTACCGAATGAGTTAAACGATAAAAGCTTTAAGCACAGTATGAGAATCCAACAATTCATAATAAACGCATATGAAAATCATATAATTCAAACAAGAGTTTCAATAAAAGAGAGCATCAAAAGATTACATTGTTCCCCCAACAACAAAAGGGTTTAGTTCACCACTGTCATGGTGAACCAAGATGAAAATAATGGAAGATATGGAAAGCAAACCCTAGAAAAGATGAAAAGGAGGCTAAGCATCCAAGAGATCCTCTCCAGAGAGTGAAAAGTAGGTCTAGCCGCCCTCTTCTGTCAAAAGAATGAGTCTAAACTCGCACTAAGGCTATTTATAACCAAGAAAAGTAACAAAATTCAAGCCCAGGCCCATCAGAGAACCACCCGGCGCTTTGCCTCAACCCGTAGGACCGCCCGACGTAGAAAATGGCCGCCCGGCGGTTTTGGTCAACCGCCCGGCGCTGGTCAACTGCGCTCTGGTCAACTGGTTGACTTTCTGGTTGACTGGTTGACTTTCTGGTTGACTGGTTCACTGGTTGACTTTTCTACATTCTGGTTAACTTTTCTGCCCTGCAACCGTTTGATCTGCAACCTTTCTTTCCAGTCATCTCCAATTCTCATCAAAACCCTGCAAAACAAGCATAATATCTCTAAAAACAACTTTTAACTCTTAAATAACTCATTTATTGAGTTTTACTTGATTTTAAGCTCATTCTAAGCAGTAAAGGGTGTAATTTAGTCCAAAATAACATGAAATAACGGTTTGCAACCGTTATCACAAACGAACCAGAACATTGTAGAAACGATCTTCCTTCGACCTACAAATCGGAAGATAGCAGCCTTGCCAACTCGATGAGAACCGCTCCGACCTTTGACCCACAAAGCGCGAGCTTCTCTTATTCACGAGACCAGGCAATGCACTTGAACTAGCTTTTTAGAACTTCCTCAGACAAATTGTATTCTCAAAAAGCTCAACTTTTTTTCTCTAAGGGTTTAGAACATTATATATAGCCTACAAGTTTGAATTTGAAAATACACATTACAACTACCAGTGATAATCGATTATTGTAAGTTATAATCCATTATTCAAGACCGTTACAGGTGTTTTCAAATAGTGATAATCGATTACTCTGAAGAATAATTGATTATTCCAGGGATTTTGGCAGTTCTCATCAAGACCTGTGATAATCGATTATTTTGAATAATAATCGATTATTCCAGAGCGAAATGGTTTTTATGGAATGCTCAGGATAATCGATTATAGCTTCACATAATCGATTAAATACGTAACTTGAATAAAGATACAAGATTTTTTAAGGAATACATATTCAAAGTCTTTCCTAAAACATTTATATCCTACAAAGTGCTTTTAAAACAATTATAACAGTTTCTTCAAGTCAATTTTCTTACAGCATCATCAAAATCATTTATCTTCAAATTTACCAATGCTCCTCATTGGTAACATGCAATGCTTTAGAATAAAAGCGAGAAACTATGCTAATGAAATTAATGTTTGAAGAATGTTGAAGAAAAAAATATGAAACTTAAAAACAATTATAATGAAATAGGCTAATTCCACTGCTTTTCCAAGATAGATTCATCATCGGTTATCCACAAATTATTGTTCAATTGATTATTGTTTGGGTTTCAAATTAATTGAAGTACATTCTCAATTAGTTTGAGGGCGATCATGCAGTTAACCAAAGTAGATTCTCAATCAAATGTAAGACCTTCCTAGATTATTCACAATGAATTCAACCAAAGTACATTATCAATCAAATCGTATTGTGTTTAATCATGTCTATTCCTAAATCTCTAAACCAAATTAAAAGTTAATTAATCAAAGTAAATTCTCAATTAATTACAGTTGAAGTTATTACCACAAACCAAAGTACATTCTTAATTGATAGCAAAAATTAGTTTAATCATATGAAAGTTCCTAAATTTAACCAAAGTAAATTCTCAATTAAACCGAAAACCCTTGAACTAATATGACTAATATGCATGTAGATTCAAACACCTTATGATGCAAAAATCATTGCTTGTAATATAATTGAGAGATGAAAGACATAAAAGAATAATAACTCAAATCAATAATCAAAAGAAACAAATACATTAATTCAACTTAACCTCAGAATCCATAATGAAATTACAGTGGAATATCCCTAGAAGCTTAGCCCTCTATGGATGGAGTAGAACAGATGGCAAAATAAAAGTGAGAGGAGTGGTGGACGAATGAATTGATAATTTCTGCCTCCCCTGCGTCTCTTTATATAGGCTTGATTGGACTTGGACTCTGAATCTTCTGTTGATAAAATATTTTCTTATATCTAATATCTTTCAAATATTCAACAGATTTAATCAGTTTTTAAGAATATTTGATAATATCTTTCCTAGATTCAAAAAGATTTGACAAATATTATCTTTTGATATTTATTGATATAGTTAAATAAGGTAATTATTTAACAATATCAAGTAAAATATCTTAAGATTTATTTTCACCAAAATATCTTTTAAAATATCTAACAGATTTAAACTTGTCAAAAATTACATTTCAACCCTTTTTATTTTATTCAAAATTACACAGAAGTCCAAAATTTTCCTCTAATTGCAGTTTAGCCATCTCTTTATTTTCAAAATTGCATAGGAGCCCTAAGTTGACCAGATTAGACCATATTTGATCATTCAATTTCATGCTTTAAATGAATAAAATTCTAACTTCAGTTGCACAAATAAACATTAGAACATCTAAAATAATTTATGCAACTAAGAATCACATTTTAAGCATCTTTAATTCCTAAACCCAATAAATTAAATCGTCACAAATTCATTTTAAATCAATCATTTAAGCACAACAATCTCATCAAAAATTTGAATTCTAAAACATAAGTGTGGGCATAAATATGCACTCATCAACGTGAAAAACTTCGTTGGTAATAACACACAATTAATGCACCCAACCACTCCAATATCCTTCATGTCGAATCCCCAGAGACTTTGACGTTTTGGGGGGTTTAAAAAGGGAGTATGTGCCCAACTACTCCAATGCTCGTCATGTTGAAGCCCTAAAGAGCTTTGATGTTTAATGGTTGGTTTAAAAGAAAAAAAAAGAATTACTGCTGGCAATGAAAACATCGAAGCCACCAAAGACTACGATGTTTTATTGTTGGTTTAAAATAACAAAGAAAAAATAAGAAAAAGGGGAGCGACCTTTGGCTTCTGGATGGCAAATAAAACTTCGAAGCCCTAATAGAGTTCAACGTGTATTGTTTGATTAAAAGAAAAAAGAATTAAAAAGGGAGTAACTCTTTGGCTTTTGGCTGACCAATAAAACGTGGAATAACCATAGAATTCAACGTATTATAGGTGGTTTAAAAGAAAAAGGAAAAAAAAATTAAAAACGGAGTAAATCTTTGGCTTCTTACTGACCAATAAAACGTTGAATCCCTAGAGAATTCGACGTATTATTGGTTTTTTAAAAGAAAAAAAAAAGAATAAAACAATGGCAGGTTGGTTTAAATGTTTACCACTATAGAACGTCTGGTTATATTGGGATTCAAAGTTTTATTTAAATAGAACATCAAAATTACCTTAGGTTCGACGTTGAATCTGTTTTAATGAATGCAAAAAACAAAACACAGTCTCACTGTTTCTTCGCTTTTTCATTTCTTCTTGAACTTTCTTCTTCGAGGATGAGTACGAACAATAAACAAGGTTAGTTTTTAGTCATTTGTGTCTTGCAAAAGTCATTTGATACTCATTTACTTTATTTTTCATTTGGTTTGACCAATTGATTTTTGTTTATCTTTAGGCTTTTTCTGTATGTAGTCAGCGAGACTTCATCTTCTTCTTCAGCAACACCATTTCGAGGTTGGTTTTTTTTTCCTTCAGTTTATTACGATAGATATATGTGTTTGTGTTTGTGGTTGTGTTTATGGGCTTTGGACTATTTCTAGGTTAGTTTTTTTTTCCTTCAATGTATTACAATAAACATATGTGTTCGTGTTTGTGGTTGTTTTTGTTGGTTCTGGACATAAGTTAGCTTTATTTTTTGACATGGTTTGTTTGCTTTTGTTGTTTTAAAATTACTTAGAGTAGTATGGATTGAAGCTGGATTCATAAGCGTCGTATTAGTGAAAAGAATGAAAGAGGGGTTTTTGACTTCATAGAATATGTTAACGAACACGCAAAACCAGTGAACGGGACATATTATTGCCCTTGTGTTCGTTGTCTCAATCAAGTATTTGAAGACTTGGACAACATTCGTGATCATTTGTTCATATATGGAATAATGAGAAGTTATACAGTTTGGACTTGGCATGGGGAAGTATTATATAAGCCAAAAACGTTAAGAGGTTTGGATTATGTCGACGAATGGATGAGTGATCATTTAAACGAAATTGTACTTGACGTTAGCGAAGAAAATTTTGGAAGAGCTCACTTATACAAAAGTCTTAAGAACAATTCAGAGCAAGAGTTGTATCCAAGATGCATAAACCTTACACGATTGTCGGCAACTTTGAAATTATTTTGTTTGAAAGCAAGAAACGATGGACTGATAAAAGTTTCACAGAATTGTTGGCGTTGTTGAAGGAGATGCTTCCAGAAAATAACATGTTGCCCATCCGTTATTACGATGCGAAGAAAATTCTATGCTCAATGGGTTTGAAATACCAAAAGATATAAGCATGTCCCAATGATTGCGTATTGTATAGAGATTAATATGCTTCAATGAAGGTGTGTTCGACGTGTGGTTCATCGATATAAGAAGAAAATTGATGGAAATAACGATGAAGACAATGACCGTCCACATGTTAAGGTCATGTGGTACTTACCTATAGTACCTAGGTTGAAACGATTTTTTTCTGTTAAAGAATATGCGAAGAATCTTATGTGGCACGTTGATGGAAGAAAATGTCATAATCTTCTTCGACACCCAGCTGATTCTCCACAATGGAAGAAGATTGATGAAACATTTCCCGAATTTAGTGTAGACCCAAGAAACTTAAGACTTGCACTACCGATGTTTATGGCAACTTAAGTAGCAAACATAGTTCATGACCAGTTCTGTTGATGATTGACAATCTATCTCCTGTGTTGTGCATGAAGAGAAAATTCATGATGTTGTCTATGATGATATCGGGTCCTAGACAAACTGGAAATGACATTGATGTTTATCTAAACCCGTTAATTGATGATTTAAAAATTTTGTTGGAAGAGGTTGCTGAGGTCTTCGATTCATATTCAGAAGAAAACTTTCATTTGTGTGTAATGTTGCTTTGCACCATAAATGATTTCCCAACGTATGGGAACTTGAGTGGTTACAATGTTAAAGGTCATTTTGCATGTCTGATTTATGAAGAAAATACTTGTTATCTTCCACTGAAGCACGGGCAAAAAACTGGGCACACAAAACACCGAAGATTCCTTCCTCGAAATCACCCTTACCGTAGATTGAAAAAATTGTTTAATGGATGTCCTAAAGATGATGTAGTGTCCAGACCCCGTAATGGGGAAGAGGTATACAACCAGGTGAAGAGCATTGATGTTGTCTTCGGAAAACATAAAAAAAAAGACCATTGAGAAAAACATTTGGAAAAAGTGATCAATATTCTTTAATCTTACGTATTGGTGTAAACTTGATGTACGACATTGCATAGAGAGATGTATGTGATAGTGTTGTTGGGACTTTACTGAATGTAAAAGGAAAGACAAAAGATGGAGTGAAAGCACATTAAGACTTGGTTGACATGTGAATCCATTATGAGTTACATCCGCAATCCATAGGAAGACACATTTATCTTGCTCCAACTTGTCACACAAAAGAAAAGAAATTTTTTTGTCAATGTTTACATAGTGTGAAGGTTCCACAAGGTTATTCATCGAATACTAGTAGCCTTGTTTCTATGCAAGATTTAAATTTAGTTGGTTTAAAGTCTCACGATTATCATGTCTTAATGCAACAACTTTTACCAGTAGCTATTCGAGTCATATTACCTGCTTCTGTTAGAGGTATTTTCACACATTTGAGTTTGTTTTTCAATGTCATTTGCAAGAAAGTTATTGATCCTCAACAGTTAGATGATTTGCAAAATGAGGCCATCAGCCTATTGTGCTAAATGGAAATGTATTTCTCTCCCTCATTTTTCAATATCATGGTTCATTTGATTGTCCATCTAGTGAGAGAAATTCGAATATGCGGGCCAGTTTTCTTTAGGTGGATGTACCCGATTGAAAGATACATGAAGATCTTAAAGGGATATATTAAGAATCAATTAAGACCGGAAGCTTCGATTATAGAGCACTACATTGTAGAGGAAGCCATTGAATTCTACTCCAGTTATATGCCAAGTTGTGAACCAATAGGACTTCCAAACAATACACATGAAGATAGATGTGCAGGAAAGGGAGTTTGAGGAGTGAAGATTGAAAGTGTTAGTGGAAAAGAAGTTAATCAAGCTCATTTGTAGATTTTAAACAACACAGAGGATGTTATTCCTTACATTTCACAACACATTTATGAAATTAAGACTTCACATCCACGTATGAGTGAAAAGTGGACACTTCATGAACATGACAAATCCTTTCTAACTTGGTTTAAGAAAACATTTACACGACTCCAAATGTTTCTTAAAATCTATTGATATTAGCTCGTGGACCTAACACCGATGTGATCACTCTCGACGACTATTACATAAACAATTATTTGTTCTATTTAAAGGAGGAAGATGATAAAAGCATAGTTCAAAATAGTGGAGTTACCCTACAAGCTAAGGATGTACACTTTTCTAGTTCTAAGGATAAGAATCCAATTATAGCATCAATGAGTTATTTTGGAATAATACAAGAAATTTTGGAAGTTGATTATATCACTTTTAGAGTTCTAGTTTTCAAGTGTAAATGGGTTGATAGTAACTTTGGTGTGGTGACAGAGGACTTCAAATTCACTTTGGTGGATCTTAACAAAATGAGTTACATGGATGAACCATTTATTATGGCTAGTCAAGCAAGACAAATATTTTATGTTACTAACCTAGTGAATCATAAATGGTCAATGATATTGGAAGGCAGAGCCATGTACATAACTGATGATGAAGACTCTCTAGATATACTTGAGACAAGCTCCTTCTCATCAAGAATAATTGAAAGTAAAGTTGATGATGTACCCGATGAAATACATGCAATTCGATGTGATAACAACGAAGGCATATGGCAGAAATAGGTATCTTTTTATTGTTTTAATTATGTATACAATTTATTTATTTTGTCTGTTCTAACTTTAATTTACAAACACTTTGTAAACAGGTATGACGAGCTCTGTATCAGGTCAGACGGGAGGACGTGCTAGATCTGTGACTTGGTTGCCTGATGTCACATCCCGTCAAGTTGTAGAGGAGAAGTTGACGGTGGAGATTGATCCCCGATCTGGTGCTCCTACTGGGGCACATGCAGAAAATTAGTTTAGGAGTTACTTGGGCATGTTGGAAAAAACACATGTCTCTATTGTCATTAATTGTTGGGATGATGTCCAGAGGTTGAGAAAAATCTATTGTGGCAATTGTGGTATGTTTAAGATGTTTTACTTCCATCGTTAACTTATTTTTGTTGAAGATGCTTTAACATTAATTTTGTTTTTAACAGCAAAATTTTGATATTCCTAATAATGAGAGGATAAGGAAGAAGACTTTATCCCATATTGCAATCAGATTGAGGGATTTCAAGACTAGACTCACATGTCTATACGTCTTTGGTGCTAAACAGGACGATACTACTTATGCAAAATATAAAATAATTGAGGAGGAGTGGGTCCAGTTTAAAGCATCCAGACTTTCTGAGGACTGACAGGTATGTTTTTTAATATTTTGGTATAGTCATACAAGAATAATTTTAATTGTTTCATAGGAAAAAGGATAGCCGCCCAGCAGAGGCAGAGGCTTAATGATGCACAACACGTACTGTCATGTGATGATTATGCATTATTAGAGAAAAGGATGAAAAAAAGTCGTGTTGAGGCTTTAGGTCTTGAGTCATCTGACCTAGCACCTCCACCAGCTAGGTATGAATTATGAAAGGTTGCACGGACCAAGACCAATGGCCAGATGACATCCCAAACTGCTCAAGTTATATCCCAGAGAATTGTAAGTGGAAACTTTTAACTAATTACCATAGTTCATATCGATTTTATGTAACAAACTTTTTTATGTATCTAAGTTCATTATGGTATGTAGGATGAGTTGGTTAAGCAACAGACTCATGGCATATTTATGGGGCAAGGTAGGGAGGACATCCCAGTAGCAGCCACAGGTTGGCTAGATTGTCCAAGTCGTGTGCGTGCTGTTGGAGGAGCTACTGGATTGAGGGACTACTTTGGCCCTAAACTAAGAAGCAAAGAGTCAACAAGTTAGGAAGCGCTGAGTAACCTAAGGCAAGAGATGCAACTCGAGATAGAGGAACGCATGAGAGTTGTTAAACGCTTCCAACAACAAGAAGCCGCATATCAAAAGCTTCTTGAAGAAAAACTTCAAATGATGTCCTAACAATAGCAGAAGGACGTCCCCACAGATGATCCTACAACACCTCGTGTGAGCACCAAATGCTTCTACTATATTGTAGATCTTATTGACTACACTTGTTAGTATGAGTTTTTGGTTAATGAGAATCCTCAGCGCGTAGTGGTCATGGGACGACAAATTGTAGGAGGCCAGACCCTTCATGGTGCTCCTTTTTTGCCCACTCACGCACAGGTCACAGTTGATGAAGTTAAAGACCCCTAGGCTCGAGTGTCAATACCTACATCTGAAATCCAATTCATGGGGAAGGACTTAGGCACATTTATAGCTTGGCCTAAAGCATGATCATGCCATATTTTGGCCTACCAGCAGTATTATATTCTTTTTTTATTATTTAAATCTTCAAGTTATAATTAAATGATTCCTAAATTTTGTAAATGTGACTTGCAGTTCTACCGTCCTGAGAAACAATCAATGGCTCAACCTGCAAATGAAGATAATGAGGAAGCAGAATATGATGATGATCCTCTAGGCATATTGATGAAGAAATTACTTAAGTTGAATAAAGGACTAGTATAACTGCAGTGGGAGTTAAGAACATTTGGCATCCAGTGTCATGTGCCATTGTATATTGCTTTAAATGATGCACTAGAGATCGTTGGTGGAGAAAGAATGTTGAACATTTCATTAATACAACTACGGTGCATGTAAGTTTTTTAATTGTTATTTAACTTTTTGAATATTAGTATTATTACTTTTTAATAAATATACTTAACTTTATTGTTATAGATACATGGACACCATCATAGTGGAACAAGGTCGGGTAACAATGTATGGCTTTCTTGAACCCCAAACCATTCAACCATCTGGACACACATTAGATTCGAGACAATTATATATGCAAACATGGATGACTGAGTATAAAAGAGAGTTGTATATCGCGCCATAACTGATGGGTATGTGTTTCTCAATATTGTCAACTTATATCAAAATTTAATTAATAAATTCACTAGTTGTTGGTACATGTTAGGGGTGATAACGGTTGAAAAACCGTTATTTTCATATGCTAATTTGGACTAAATTACGCCCTTTATTGCTTAGAATGAACTTGAAATCAAACAAAACTCAATAAATGATTCAGTCGAGAGTCAAAAGCTGTTTTTAGCGATTTTATGCTTGTTTTGCATTGTTTTACAGCAAAATTGACAGAAGTGAAGATTGGGAATAAAGATGAAGGTCATAGACTCAAGAAAAGCGAGAAAATCAAAGAAAAGAAGAGTCTAGGCACCGCCCGATGGTAGACCCCTGGCGTCGGGCGATCAAATGGAAGGAGAAGACACTAGCATTGGGCGCCGGACGGTAGACCCCTGACGCCGGGCGGTTTTGCGGAACGAGGAAAACCGCCGGGCAGTAGACCCCAACCGCCGGGCGATGGTGCGATTTAAGGTCCACCGCCGGGCGGCAAAGTGTGACGCCGTGCGGTGGTCAGCTGGGCTTGGGCCTATTTTTCTGCTGCGCTTCTCACCTATAAATAGCCCTGTTACGAATTCCAATTCATTCTTTTGACAGAGGAGGGCGGCCAGACCTACTTTTCACTCTTTGGAGAGGATCTCTTGGATGCATAGACTCCTTTTCGTCTTTTCTAGGGTTTGCTTTCCATATCTTCCATTATTTTCATCTTGGTTCACCATGACTATGGTGAACTAAACCCTTTTTGTTGTTGGGGGAACAATGTAATATTTTGATACTCTCATTTATTGAAACTCTTGTTTGAATTATATGTTTTGCATATGCGTTTATTATCAATTGTTGGATTCTCATACTGTGCTTAATGCCTTTATCGTTTAACTCATTCGGTAATTGATCTTTGACTTTATTGATACGAGGACGTACAGTAATGACATGAAATGGTGAGATTTTCCTTGCTTAAGCAATACCACCTAGGGATAGGGGAGTAGGACGACCAATTGTATTTGCTTCTGTTTGTAATGCGTTGCTAGTTGCTAGGGGAGGCTAGGGATAGCAAGCCGGTAATTAGTAATAGGCCTTTTTCGCCGAGGGATCGGGTTAAGGGGAGGCCAAGAACGTTTGCATGCAATTAGATAATAAAACAAGAGGAGTAAATAATAGATAAAGGATTATATGAAATTGTAAACCCCTAACAACTCCATTCATCCATTGCCTAAATCTTGTCAATTGAATCACACATTGTATATTTCTTTTCTATCATTGCATCCTCCACAATTATTGAATTTTTCTCCGCAAGTCTTACGATATTGATTCACGCGAACGATAAGGCCTTTCGAGTCTCATGGGAAGAACGATAATGGGTTTTACCATTTTTATTACTTGATACGATTTGGTACACTTGCCAATCCACTAACAAAGGGTCATTGGCAAATGATGGTGATCATTCCAAAAAAATGCACAAGTTGTATGGTTTTGTTCTTTTCATAGGAAGATGAAATCAGATTTGAAGTCCTTGTTACAAATGTAAGTATTACATTCATTAATATCAATTCATTATGATATTAATATATTAACTTATATTTCTAATGTTTCAAATTTGCTTAGAGTTGTGGCTAGGCCTAGAGCACAACAAATTGAAATTATATATCCTAAGGTTGGAATTTGTTGATCTTTAACTTATTAATTTTCGTAGTCATATTTAAACCATTATATTTGACTAAGTTCTTTCACATGTTTAGTGTAACAAGCAGACAGATTCTTGGGCATATGGCTACTACATCATGTCATGGATGAAGACAATCATATGAGCAGGAATCAGAGCATATTGGATTGAGGTAAAAATTTACATTTGAAATCTTACAAATACCAATAAACTTTTAAAATTTGAATGAATATAATTGTGAAGTTTCCTTGATTTTGCAGCGGTTCAATAGTACCAATTCATTGTCACAAGCCATAATAGGGAAGCTAAGAAGGGAATGGGCAGGATATTTTAATCAACATTTTCATTAGCTATAGTTTTAGGTTTTTCCTTAAAGTTTTGCAGCGTTTTGATGATAACATATTCTTAGCTTATAGTTTTACTTTTGAAAGGATGAATTGATGATAACATGGTTTAAACTATGAATTGATGAATTCTGTGAATATATATGAATTGGACAACTAGGTTCTTTTTGTTGTGATGATAGCATTTGCTTTAGTCTTTTAGTTTTACTTTTGAATTGGAATTGATGAATTGATGATAACATGGTTTAAACTGTGAATTGATGAATTTTGTGAATATAAAAATTGGAAAACTGGTTTCTGTATTTTAGGTTTGGTTAAATGAGTAAAAACGAACTAAATTTAAGAAAAAACACTGGAACTGACGTCAAATTATACACTAGCGGACGTTAATATATGTATATTAACGTTGACGTATACACTAAATGACATTAAACCTTTTACAGTAGATAAACACAAAAATGAAACGCTAGGCGAGCTTCTCTCTAGCTCAGTGAGGGTGACGTCGGCCACCCGTTATATTTGGCGTCAAACCTTTTACACTGGAAACCATAGAAATGCAACTTTGGGCGAGCTCCTCTCTGGATCAATGAGGATAACGTTGCTTCACATTATATTCGATGTTAAACCTTTTACATTGGTTGGGCGAGCTCCTCTTTGGCTCAGCGAGAATGACGTCAGTTCACATTAAATGCGATGTCACATTTACGTCTAACCTCTTTCCATTTGACGACAACTTTACGTCTCGTCTCCTAACAGTGGACGTCAAGTTTTCCTTTAAATACAATTATTTACTCCAACTCACTAGTGCAAAAACAACGTATAATGTCACGCGTTTAACGTCGAACCACTCAATAGCCAACGTTAAAAATGACCGGTGGCATATTTGTAAAGAAATACAATTATTAAACGTCGTTTAGAATTGTAATTTGATGTAAAAAGATATAAAACGTTGAATGCCCCAGCGTTAGACGTTAAAAGTTAGTGAATTAAAAAAAAACGATATAAGCGGGAGATTGAAAATTCATTCATTTTATCTTAGTGCGCGAGACCCTTTTCTCTGCTCAAACTTTTTTCGAAGTTTGACAACCATCACATGTAATCTTTCTTTCATTTGATACAAATGCATGTTAATTAACTACTTTAGGTATGATTTTCGTTTGTTTTCACCGATTATTTTCGTGTTCTTGTCCTTCATAGGTGGATTCTACTTTCTCTCTCACTGATGGCAACACTTTATTCCGATGAACCCACCTTTTAAAGGTTAGTTTTTATTTTCGTTTTCGTTTTGAAGAACTTATTTTTGATAACTTGTTTGTTATTTATTTTTGTTGAACTTGTTTGTTGAACTTGTTTGTTGTTATTGTTTGATTGAACTTGTTTTGTTGTTTGATTGAACTTCTCTTTTGTGTGTTATTGTTCTTTGATTGATCTTATATTATTGTTCATAGTTCATGCTTTATAAAATACCAAAAACTGAAATTTATTATTTTTGTGTTTTTCAGGTCTCGTAGAGTTGTAGAAAATGATCACAATTAATTAAAAAAATAAAAACAAATTGATTAATGTCGTATATTGACAAAATTCGACATTAAATTAACGTTCTATATTGACAAGATTCGACATTAAATTAACGTTATATATTGACAAAATTCGACATTAAATTAACGTCAAAGTTTTTAAATTCGACGTCAATTTAACGTCTCCTAATATGACGTCGTTCTCGAATTCGACATGAAAGACAAAAAATATTCGACATTATACGTTGTTTTTGTACTAGTGACTCCAAATTTAGTAAATGAAAAAGTAATAAAGAATGAACAATAATTCAATTAAAAATAAAGTGTGACAACATGAAACCAAATTCTAATGTAAGCAAAATGTAATGAGGGAATATATAATATAAATATAAACCTTTATTGTCTTAATAAATGCTAAATAAAATTAATTGATATAATTCAAAAATAGATTAGTATAATTAATTATGTAACCACGATTTAAATACGAGAGAAAACTACTTCTATTTATATACATTAAGTTAAGTGTTAAAGAAATTTGTTATTTCAAGTAAGTTATTATTTCAGACCTTTTGGATCAATATTTAAAAAAAAAATATTATTACAATACTTATCTAATTAATAAAGAGGAACTAGGAGAGTCAGGGATAGATGAACATTTCAATCAGTGGTTAAAAATTTAGAATCAAATCCTCAAGAAAATAATTAGAAAACAAAATACTTTTTTTTAATGGTAATGTCTAGAATTATTGCGAAGTTCTTCTAACCATATACTAACCAAAGAATGTTGAATAATTTTATTAATAAATCCTTCTGTCTGCATAAATTTAGACTAATAACTAAGTTGTTAGTTGGGGTTGGGGTAAAATACTAAAGTAAACAGATTCGAAAGAAAAAAAAAAGTATACTATTTGAAAATGTTAATTGCTTAATATAATTTAAAAAAATAAATCTATACACTTACAAAACAATAACATTAAAAAAAAACAAACAAACAAACTCAGTCCAGAACGTATAATGTGACTTGGCCCACTTAAACTAAGCCATGAAGTAATTGTAGAACCTATAATAACTCTTAAAAATTGTTCTGGTGGAAATTGGATTCTTGGCCTTTGTTATAATACTAACGGTTAGATTCTAGGTATTTAAAATCAAGATTATAGATAGAATCACTCATAAAATTGTAAATCGTAACACGATTTGTAAATTTGATTTTATTGTTAAAATAAAAAATTATTTAAATAAAATCAATTCCTCTATAAATATTTCATCAAATTTAAGTTTACAAAACTAATCACATTTTTAGCCTCTTAGAATCCTAATTATAAGAGTTTTAAGGATGTGTCAATAATTCATTAAACTTAAATTTATACAATTAATCACTTTTTTAAACCTCTTAGAATCATAACTACAAGAGTTCTAAGGGTGTAAAAGTGTTTTATTTTAATTGATTGAAAATCAATGCATGTAAATGATGTAACAAAAAGTACCCTTTATTTTCAATTGGACATAAATTTTGTTTTAATTAAAATCTCATTTACCAGCTTTAATTGTATTTTATTTTAATTGAAATTCATTCAACAAGGTAAATTTTGGATGATGTTACAATAAGATAAATTTTTAATTTTATTAAACTTTAACTGGATGGTGTTGCAATTGATACTAAGTGTACTATTTTTTTCATTAAATTTATGTTTTATTTGAATTAAATACATTAAGATGATAAGTGGTGTAGAAAAAATAAATAAAAATAACAATTTATATGATTTTACAATTTTGTTTGATGATGATAATCTTACCATGTTATATAAGGACCCAAATATAAATACATTATATATAATTTTGTTTTCTCTAGTTTCTGTTGAACTTTCTAAACAATAGAGTCATTTTTTTGAGAATTCTTCTCTCTCTAGAAAGCTCCCTCATCCTTTTCTCTGCTTTCTTTTTTCCATTGCTATACACTGACTCATTGCATGTTCTTTTAGGAAGTGCCCAAGTGTCCGCAACGTCGATGGCTTCCTTTTGATCCGATTAGATTTTATTTCTTCACCAGTAAATAGTTTTCCCCTCTTCTCCGCAGTTTCTGAAACTTTTGGGCATGCTATTTTACAGGCTGCAGACAAATAAGAGCGTTCTTCTTCTTATTTTGTTTAAGGCTTAACTCTAAGAGTTGATTCCTTCACCATTTCGGTGATATATAGGTACTGTCAATTTCTGTGCTGTATAAAGTTGCTGTGAGAGGGTCCCCGTAAGCTAGACAATTTGTCTTTGAGGTAAGGGGAGCTAATTATTTTCTTGGTTGAATCTGTTTAATGTTTTATGCATGTTGAATTAAAAAAATATGATGTACTGTTGAGAATGTTTTGTTACTATTTTAAGTATTTGGTTTGGTATGAACTGGATTGCATAAATTATGAGTTGTGAATGATTCCTGTATATTATTGATGAATGTAATCTGTCTGGAATGTGATTGACTTGTTTTGGGAAGGTCTTGGGTGAGACTTTAACTAGCATTGCTATGGGTACTAATAAGGTGCATGGGTGTTTTTTCATATTACTGTGAGAGGGGGTAAAATATAAAAATTGGGCGTTTGAGGTTTAGAGCACAACAGACTAGTTTAGATAACTCAAATAAAGCAATTATAACTTGTTGAGAGCCTTTCTTTGTTGGTAGGATAGAGGGGACTTAAAAACTTGAGTTGGCATATCCCTAATCATAGAGCAGTCCTAGTCTGGTCCAGTCAGTTGTGACTAGTCATATGTGCTAGCGCTGAAGGTGAGTCTAATGCGTTCAGACATTTGAACCCTCTTCGGTGACCAACTGGGTAGTGAGGTGAGGTTGGGAGTGAGCATTTTGTAGTGTTAAATAATTTAGCAGACAGTTTCATAATTAAGGGAGCATTGTAAGCTATTTGGATGGTGATTTTGTACATTTGGGGTAATGAGTGCATTTGATTTGTTTGGCAGTTTAGACAAGTCAGTTGTGACTTGTTAGACATATAAAATTGAACAAAAACACATTAAAAATGGCAAAATTGAATTAGAATCCATAAGTAATAGGATGCAATGTTTTGAAGTTAAATCCAAGCCTAAAAACTTTAGAATCACTGTATAATTGGTAAAATCCATCTAGATAAGTTTAAATAGGTGCCTATCACAAATTTGGGGTGTTAAAATATGAAAAGTATGATACACACACACACATATATATATATATATATATATATAAATAATATGGAAATATAAATTAGGAAAGCATGATAGATATTATATTAATATAATAGGGATATATAAGATGCAGGGAATTATGTATGACGTAAATTGTTATCATAATATTTATATATAAAAGAAAGTATGAGATATATTATATTAATATATTATATATATAAGAGATGCAAGAAAGTAAATACGATAATAAATTATATTGTTTTAGAGAAAATTAGTACTAAAGATTACGTATGATATTAAATTTTACCTTTACCTGTGAGGATGTATTATTTTACAAGAAATTGTAGAGTTTTGTAGTGTGATTGAGATAACATGACAGTATTGTCTATTTGAGATGATTGAAAGTGGTTGTGGAGCAAGTTCTGGTACATATGACTTGATCTTTAAGGCTTAAACATGTGGTTTGTGAATTGGGAAAGACTGAAACATGATTTCATGGTCTCTTATGGTAGTTTCAAATGTAGAATCTCTTGGTGAGATTCTTAGTGTTTTAGAGTGAAAGTAGGAGCTCAGTCTTGGGGTCTTCCTGACGCTCCAATGGACTTTCTTCTCACGTAGAGAGGACTGAACCATGTGGTGAGGAGTAGCAGGAGGTCTTAGTCTTGGAGGCTTCCATCATGCTCCAGGGCGCGGAACAGACTAACCTCGTGAGTGCGGCAGGGCGGGGGAGCCTAAGTATCACAAGCCACCATGGGTGCATGACCCGCCATAGCTCAACTATCATTCTAAAGTCCGGACGAGTCAAGTCTAGTATTTAACATGATAGGATGGATGTTTTATCCTGGTTGCTTTAAATTAATCTCTTGTATGTACATGCTCTTAATTGTAAGATTTTTATATAATTAGCTCACTGATGAGTCGATATTGTATACCATTAACTTAGTTTTTCGCGCCGAATTGTGTTGATGATTTGCGCTTAATTCTTAGTTATTGTGTCATTTTCACCATTTGGGCTTAATTAGACCAATAATTCTGATTTTAATTAATTTGAATTAATTGAGCTTAATTATTCCTATTTTTATTTTCAGGGAAATTTTGGAAATACACTGGGAGACTTTTGGAAGGGCACAAGCAATTGAAGAAATTTTACAATTTCATTTTAGAATTAATTAAACTTTAATCTAGTGTTTTAGAATTTGTAGACAAATGTTTTGTAATTTTGGGCCAATTTTTGGTAGAATTAACAAAAGCCCAAATGTTAGAATAGATGACACTTGACACCTAGGGTTTTGGGTGGACCCCACCCCATTTTTTTGGAGGACACACGGTCCTAGAAGGGGAACACAGCCGTCACACTATTAGAGACACACATTCTCGGAGGGAGCAGTTTTGGAGCTGGAAATATTTTCTCCTTTCTTGAAAAACCATGTTTGCATTTGATGATTTTGGTTGAATGAAAAGTTTTCAGTAGTTACTCCTTTTTCTTTGACTTTGGCTTACACGTTATTTTTTTTCTTTGCATAGCATATTTCCTTGAATCATATTCTCTGCAGATTTTAGTTCTTAAAAAATGTATGGAACGGTTTTTCATGGGTTTCTTTATTTTGAATGTTTTTGGGGAACAGTCGACACCTCATTCATGGAAGGAGCTGGAACATTTTGGCAGCAACAGGGTTTCGAGAGGAGCATCTTCCTCCTCCTTCCCCTTCGGGGAGGTTTAGTTTTTTTTTCCTTCATTCCATTTACATGTAGTGAACTCCATTTACATTGCAATTTAAGAGTTGAAATCATTGTTGCATCTACTTTTCAGTTTCATTTTAATGTTCATTGTCTTCGTCACTGTTGCATGTTACTGTTCTACGAGTTTATTGTTCCAATATTTGGTTTCTCCAATTTCGTTTCCGCTGCACTGTGTTTTGATTTCTGCAAGTTTATCGTCCGGTTTTCCAATAGCACCGTTCGGTCTCTAACAAGCTTCACTATTAGAGACCGTTCGACTTTCTTGATTCTACGAGTTTACTGTTCCAACATTTTGTTTCTCCAATTTCGTTTCCGCTGCACTGTGTTTTGATTTCTGCAAGTTTACCGTCCGGTTTTCCAATAGCACCGTTCGGTCCCTAACAAGCTTCACTATTAGAGACCGTTCGACTTTCTTGATTCTACGAGTTTACTGTTCCAACATTTTGTTTCTCCAATTTCGTTTCCGCTGCACTGTGTTTTGATTTCTGCAAGTTTACCGTCCGGTTTTCCAATAGCACCGTTCGGTCTCTAACAAGCTTCACTATTAGAGACCGTTCGACTTTCTTGATTCTACGAGTTTACTGTTCCAACATTTTGTTTCTCCAATTTCGTTTCCGCTGCACTGTGTTTTGATTGCTGCAAGTTTACTGTTTTTGCATTACCGTCCGGTTTTCCAATAGCACCGTTCGGTCTCTAACAAGCTTCACTATTAGAGACCGTTCGACCTTCTTCTACATTGACTTGCCCAATTTTTACATTTTTATTTGCATTCGGTCTTGCTTTTAATCCGTTCGGCTTCTTTGTTTGACTAGTTTCCTTTTTTGCTTCAATTGTCGTTCGGTTTCCTTACCAGGACCGTTCGGTCTTATGAACAGAACCGGTCGGTATCTGGCACACTCGTGTTAAAACCGTTCGGCCTTGTGAAGAACCGTTCGGTTTTCATGTTTTTTCACATTCAATTCAATACTTTAAATTCTGGTTACATCTTTATTTAATTTCCAGTTTTAATTAGGTTAAACTCTTCTTGCATTCACAAAACAATTTCAAATCCCCCCCACTTCGTGTTAGACTTGACTCTGAACCGCAGTTGGTCCTTGAGAGACGACCTAGGAGTCACTTCCTAGCTATACTGCATTTCTTATATGCAATCAAATTTGTATGGGCCGCAACAACCCATCACTCACCCTTGCAATTGCTTGTGTTTGTACCATGTTTGCGTCTGTTTCCTTTGCAATGATCATCCACTTAGATGGGAACAGATGGCGAGGAGGATGGAGATGTCAATGCTGCTGCCTAGTTCTCTAGGCTTTAATTCTCTTGTCCTAGGATATTTTGAAGAAACTTTATTATGTTCTAAGTTTTTAAATTCTCTATATTTTAAGGGAGAAACTCTAGTACTCCAACTACACATTTTTGTACTGTTCTAAGGATGATTGTAATCCTAATTACTTCTATTATCCTCCAATTGCTTTCAATTATTATGCATGATGACGTCTTGATTATGTATGTCTTTCTATATAATTGGGATGACACATTACAATTATGCATGATATCAAAATCTTGAATATAATGTAAAATTATATAATCTTACAATTTTATGATTTAAATCTAGATTTTAATTCCAATAGTATCACAAAGTCAAAAAGTTATAATTAATAGTTAGATTATAACTTTTTTTATTTAATAACTTAATAGCCTAAACATCATTATTTGATTTGATTATTGACTTGATTTACGGAATTCGTTATCAGAAGATACACTACAAAAGAACCCAATTTTACTAGGGTCTTTTTTTTAATGTTACCGAAAGTTTTAACCTCCTCTAAATATGTTTCCGGCGGTTACATAAACCACGGGAAAGATGGCGTCGCAATTATCTGCGATTTTTAAAACCGCTATAATTACTTGGGGTTTTTCCAAAACCGCCAGCACATAAGTTTTTTTTTTTTAAAATAAAATTATTGACATTAAGGGCAACCTTAGCATTTCCAGTATATTTATTGGCAGTATATTAGGTAACCTTGCACATATTAAGCATTTCCTTGTAAGTAACCTCAAAACAATATAAACAAATATTAAGCATCAAAATTTAGTACCCTAAAACATTGCACATAATCAGAAAACAAATGCCTAGTCAAAATTGAACCTTGCATCCAAAGCTCCAACTTCTCATTATACGGTACTCATCTCTCTTTGTTTCTCAAGCATCATCTGAAGACGTTTCCCTTGGTCTTCGATTTGAATTTGCAACTTTCTTTGGATTTGCATACACAACATAACAGTTACAGTCTCAGAAAGAAAGAGCAACCAAACACAACTGATAAGTTAACATCCTCAAGTTGCTCGTGAAGTCGCTTCTGGAGATCCATCTGCAATCGTAATTAATGCTTCAGTGATCCCTTTACTCCTGCAAAAGAATTACCGAAGTATGTTTCTGAGCATTGCTATGTTCACTCTGAGAAAGGAATCTCAAGGAGCAACTGTTCATATATGACATCAGAATGGTATCATAGCAAGAAATGAATTAATTGGTACTAATCTTAAAATATATCTCAAATTATAATATTAGAGAAGAGTTAAACTGAGAAAAATTTACATTCTCTAATTACTAGTATGCATGAGCCTGCACAGAGAGGGAGAGAGAGAACTAACGTTTTTAAGTCTTGAGATTTCATTTCTTCTATTGGGGTCGTCTTTTTCTCTGATGTTCCTGCATGCATAGAAAAGCAGCTCATTCATAGCCAAAAAAGAAAAAAGAATTTATGTGTGAAGACTTAACTTTCTCTTTGTTTGGATGAGAGAAAAGGAGAAAATAATTTGAACTTTAAAATGAAGAGAAAAAATTGAATTTTTATCCTCATTCAACAACCAAAGGAAATTCCCATTTTGTATAACGTTCTTTCCTTCCTATTGTCTCTCTGAAAGCAAACAGGTTAAGGAAGTATGAAGAAAGAGGCATAATATGATTCCTAATCACACTTTAGCATACCTTCTTATTACTCTGGTTTGTATCTGGCAGTTCTATATTTCTGAAATTAAAAGCATTTGGAAAACATGAGATTAAATAAATTGACACACCTTCTGATTACTCTGGTTTGATTTTTTTTGGCATAAAAACATATAATTAAATAATTATGGGAAGTGATGTTATGGAATTTAATAGCACTGACTACCTCCCGGGGCTGCAATGAATGAATGCAGTTGGTTTCCCTAATGTAAATAGATTCATCCACGTTGCTTTTTTTCAAGAGCATCTCCAATTTAATACATCTAAAATATCACTTCAAATATCTTCTATATACACAATTGTTCTTTAATTTCGTAACTGCAAAAAGTCGTTTAATTTTTTTATTAATTTAATGTCCTTATAAAATAATTATAAACATGTCAACAATCGAAACATGAAAATAAAATACCTAAAACATTCTAAAAAGGCATGAATCAAATCATGTCATATCCAATGTTAATTTACATTCTTATGTTAAGAAAGAAAAAAAAAAATGTTTTAGCTTAAAAGTTGTTATTATTATTATAACTACGTATAGTCTAGGTTTTGATACAAGTATTTACTAAAACAATTTAATAGAACTCATTTTTAAGTTTATTTTAGACTTTCCAAACTGTTAAATGATCTCTAGTGATAAGAAGTTAAGAAAACTTCTACGTACCTAACACGTGTAGAATTATAACTTAAGATGTTGTTAAAATCCATACACACAATTAATAAAAGATATTTTCTATAACAAATTTGTCAATTTGTATAATAATAATTTAAAAATCAAATTTTGTAATTAGATGACGTAATTACATGTGAGTAAATGAATATTCAAATCTCTTTAAATTGTGTTAGAAACTTACCAATAATTTTGAAATATAAAATAAAATATTTAGCACAACCTCGTTTTTACTAAAATAACGTCATCTGCTAGAAAAACCGGCAATCAAAATAAAAAAAATCAAATTTTAAAAAAACCGTGTACAGCTAATACACACGAGAAAAACGGGAAGGACGGATGAGTGAGTTCAGTTGAGTAGTAGCTTCAAGTGATAGCTTCGAGTGATGGATGGACGGAACCAAAAACGACGTCGTGGTCGTCGCTATGGTAAAGCAAAGAGTAAAAGCAAGTGGGAGAGTAACGGGTTTTCTGACAGCGTTAAGATGTGACAGCGTCAGGAGTAAGAAAGCGACCACAAACAGAACCAATGAATGTGGCACACGTGTCCGGTCTCAGCAAACTCGGAACGCACAATTTGGATGACAACCCCGCGTCGGAAAAAATAAAATACAAAATTAAGAAAAAATAAAAAACTTGGGATGCCGTCGAATAAAAACAGCGCACCTCCCATCACTCCGTTTCGTGTCACTTTTTGGCGGTTTTAGCTTTTTTCGGTTTCGAACATTCGCTCGAATTTCTCTCTAACTCTCACTCTCCGTCTCTCTCTCTCTCTTCAATTCAACACTTCGAGGTTCGATCTTCGACATAGTTCTCGCTACTTTTCTCTTTACTTTTCTTCTGTAGATTAGATCTTAGTGTTTTCTGTGTTCGTTTTTAATTCTTCGTATTTTAATTTAATTCTGTTTTCACTCTCTGATTGCGAAGGTTAGGGATAGGCTAGTTCGGGATTGCTTTGGCCGATGAATGAGCGAGGTTGGGGTTTTCAATTTGCATAGTTCATTTCTTCGTTTCGAATTTCTCGATGAAACTTGTTGTCTTAAGTAGCTCGATTTTGCCGATAAAATGAAGCAGAAAATTACGGGCGAAATAGTTGGACTCCGTTTTATATATATATCTTTTAGCTTTTAATCGGAACTGCTATATTCTTGCTCTTTATTTATTTAATTGTAAAAGACTTAAATAGTTATAGCGTGTTTTAATCTGTGCTTTAGATAATGCTGTTAATTGACAGCTTCACGGCGATATGAGTTGTCTTCGTAATTATTAACTATATGTGTTAGGATTGCTTTTCAAATTGTTACGTTGTCTGACGACCTTTAGGGATGTTTTTTTGTCTTTATATGTAATTAAATATATTCTTCATTTGTATTGATATAAATTAGTATGAGCAGCAATGGTGGACGTAATTTTGGTTACTGTGGTTGAGTGTGTGGTTTGAAGGTAAAAAAATTTATGATTGGAGAAAGAGAGAGAATATTTTGTGGTTGGTGTGGTTCTGGTTTTCTGGCTGTGGTTTAGTTCTTGTGAATTTAGAAATGTATGGATTTTCAATGAGCTTTGCATCAGTGGGAGTGTTTTTATAGCCTCGGTATGTTCTAGGCCTTTTAGTTCTCTAAAGGATATATATACGATGGGAGGGCTTTGTAGTCTTGTGTTTTGTTTATAGATTTTATTTGTTCTGTTTCTCTCTTAAGAGAGATATAGGGCCTCCCACTTGTTTTCTGTTCTCTGCCTTGTTCAAGAATTTATTTTAGATTTTGACAATCATGCGTTTGAAACCATTGGTTTTTATTTGTTATATACTGATAGAAGAACAATGATTAAAAATTTGAATAATTTGAGGTATGGAAGTTGTTAATGGACAATCAATGCTGGACTTTTGGGAATTCTTATTGATGGAAAATGATGAACTTTTTGTTTGGTTGGGCATATATGTATCCTTTTGGTCATAGGCACTTTTGTTTGGAATGAATGAGTTCACAATATTGCTTATGCATAATATTTTCTGCGTAAATGTATTGTATATGAAATTAGCATACATAGAGTATTGTCTCCAACAGACAAATGATTACTTGCTTTCAACCTACAAATGCATCCAAACACTATTGATGAATATTATTTTTCGTTTTCTTTTGATTTATGTTTACATAAATAGTTGCAGAGTTGACATAGTGGTTGTTCTTTCCATGTTGTAGTCTTACAATTTCAACATGGGTAAAACAGTTGTAGGACGATTGGTGCTTTTAGTGTTATTTTTCCAATTAAAACTGGTTTTATCATGTTAACGTGTACTGACCTTTATTTTGCAATTTACTAGGTAAAACTTCAATTTTTATTGCAGAACAATGGTAAAAGCACCTATGGTACTGTAACTGAAATTTGTCTTTTCAATATATGTATATATAGTTTACGAGTGAAGATCTTGCGTTTGTGACAATGTACACTGGTGGAGACGTGGGCAGCATGAGGTGCTTAAGTCTTACATCGAGTAGTATATGGATTGTTTGGTGAAATTTTTTAAATGTTTGGTTCTCCCTCTTTAATATCTCTTTTTTGATGGTGACTTCCCCAAGTACTTGGGTTCTTATACACAAGTCACACATAAATGTTATATTATATATGCTTTTGTTCTTCTCTTCATAAGAATGTGTGTGAATATATTTATATATGTGGATATAAATGAGAATAAAATGATTAATCGTGTGTATGTTGAAGTTGTAGGATGCTATTCAACACAACATGAGATGGATCGTGAAGACTATTTGCGGAAGTGTTCCAATATGAAATGCCAAAGAGTAAGGATTCTGTTCATGTTTTAACTACAAATATTGAGTTCAATCTATCATGTTATTTCTCCCATTGCATTTTTTTTGCATTTTGCAGCATCTAAAAAAGTATCTATTTAGTGTATTTGATTATCTCGTATTGTTGCACCTAATTAAATATTTCAGATCATGATTGTAATTGTTCTAATTATATTTTGTTAGGTACCCGGGTTTGGAACCTAACAAGAACACTAACAGTAGGCAGAAACAGTAATGGAAGAATGGGTCTTCTATATTATTCACAGTAAAAGAATTCCTCTTTACAAAGGTTGAGGGCATAACCCCTCTCTACAAGCAATAAGCCTGATTTTACACAACAAAACACTCGATACCTCCTGACACATAACCGGGTCTTATTTATAGAATTCCTCCACCTTCTATTCTAAACCATTAAGTCCTCTTACCCTGTATCCTATCATTACATACCGCTGCAAAACAACCTTGTCCTCAAGGTTGGAACAATGAAACTTGAGCCCATTGCATTGTGATGTGGTCTTATCATAAGGAGAGAACCCGCTGACTACTACTTGCAACTTCAGGTCTGGAGGCTTAGGAGGTGGCAACCCCTCCTCCACTATCTTCCATTCTTCCTCTTTCCTTCCTATCACCCCCAAATTCCACCCAAAGATCCCCGATTTCACTTCCTTTATTTTTAACAAAGCTTCTGGCTCCCCCCACCTTCTAGCTAGTGTTGGATACCCCTTGCTGAATACCTTCTTCCCTCCTTGATTGAACACCGTCGTCATTACCTTTCGGTTTCTTCCTATAATGGTCAACACCGTTCGGTTCTGTCCTATATTGGTCAATACCGTCCGGTTTCGTCCTATAATGGTCGACACCGTTCAGTTTCGTCCTTTAATGGGTAAACCCCGTTCCGCTATTAGTCCCTTGCCTATGAAACTGTGGCTGGCTCCACTGTCGGTCAAAACCATACCCATTCGGCCCCCTATCAAACCTTTTGGCTTCATCAATTTTTGCTGAGTGAGGCCTCTAGCCGAGAAAGTTGACATCTCCATCTGCTTCCGATCTACTTCGGTCTCAGCTTCCTCAGTCTCCACCTTTTCATCCTCCCCCAAAATAACCACCCCAGACTCTTTTCTGGCCAATGATGGCCTGGACCGACCGGTCATCCTGGATTATGGCAATCGGCCTCAGACCGTTCGGTAACCACTCCTCGCGTTCGTCCCCCAAAGGACTCGTCTTTTGATCCACGACCCACCAACATCTTGAGGTCTTGTACAGACTCGTCCACTGTCCCCTTCTGTTTGGCTGTCGCCAAACGCTCAACGTAGGTTCCAAACCATATCACTAGAGCTTCCTTCAAACCATCCCAAGAACGATTCTTGGCTTTCTCCTTCCAGGCTCTGAACCAGTAACCCGCGCTCCCCTCCATATTGAATTCCGCTAGGCGCACCCTTTCCTCCTTTGCCACGCCTTGCAACTCGAAGAACTTCTCTGCCTTCGATACCCACCCCAACGGATCAAACCCTTCGAAAGTGGGTAGTTCTACCCTTTTCTTCCCGTTGGGTTGCACTTCATGGCGTTCATCCCCTCTCTCTCTTTCTCTTCCTCTCGTCGGTCCCAATGTTAGCCTTCCTTGTGACCTCGACCACCCAACCTCCTTATGATTTCTTGCAAATCTTGGCGTATTGCTTTAGAATCTTGGCATATTGCTGCATAATCTGGTCGGAGCGCTCCTGGTTGCGCCTTTATTCTATCAACTGCAATTTCCTTCACCCCCATACGATTCCGGCAACATGTCTCGATACGGCAGTTTCTTGAAACGACATGTTCTAGAATCCGGCACCCCCACTTCGAAATGACAGTTTCTTGGTAATGTTTTTATCCCTTCTTGATTCTCTGACACTTGTCTCCTAAGGATACTCGGCAACGCTCCTGATGATTTTGTAGTTTCTTGATAATCCGACAGCTTCTTGATCCTCCACCCCCACTTCGATAACGACTGGTCGGACCAATTTGTTAGGTACCTGAGTTTGGAACCTAACAAGAACACTAACAATAGGTAGAAATAGTAATGGAAGAATGGGTCTTCTATATCATTCACAGTAAAAGAATTCCTCTTTACAAAGAATGGTTTGGGAGCATAACCTCTCTGGTTGAGGGCATAACCCCTCTCTACAAGCAATAAGCCTGATTTTACACAACAAAACACTCGATACCCCCCTGACACATAACCGGGTCTTATTTATAGAATTCTTCCACCTTCTATTATAAACATTAAGTCCTCTTACCCTGTATCCTATCATATTTCATGGTTGGAAATACTTTGACACCTCGCTCCTAGTATTAAATTACTTTAGATGATATAAATCAGTACAATAAAAAACAACAATTTAGCTTTTCCAAAGTTTGTCAGAAGATAAATTAAACTATTCTAACAGCAATATAGATATGAGGATGAAGCATAATCCTTCCATCCAAAATGATTAGCTGAGAAGATCTATAGGAGTGCAATGTTTTTTCTTTTATTACCATATGATGTGTTGAACTCAATATCATCAAAAGAATTTAACCTTATAGCTGGTTTTTGTGCCGGTCATAAATATTTTGATTAGTTGACAATAAATGGTTGATTGAGATGTGACAAAACTTTACATTGATAATGGATAACAAGAGTTTGTAATAAGGTGATAAATATTTTTATCATTTTCCTACTTAGTGTTGAAGGTGATAAATGTATTATTATTTTTATCTTGTTATAACTGATTTGTTGTTTCCTCAAACAGTTCAAATTTGTTTTCTTTGAAGAATAGATTGCATTTTTGGTAGTAAGTGTGAGTCAACATAACCTTTGATTGGAAGGTTCTCTTGGTCTACCATATATTTGGTCCTTGCAAGCTTAATATTTTGACAGAAGAATTTTAAGGCTATTTCTCTGTGAATGTGTTTGTGGATTTACTTCCTTGTTTCATAATTCTCTCTACTATTTAAATAAACAAAGTAGCAATGTGGTTTGCCTAAAACGTATCACTTGTGTTATCTCTTTTTTAATTTTCCCTAGGTTCAGGTGGATGAATCATATGTACCTGCTCTTCAAGATGAAGTAATGGAATTTGAGCATTTGCTTGCAGAACCTAGAAACAATCTTGCTCCCCAGGATGGTATATTCCATTTTAATGAGTAGAGTATGGGGAAATGCTATGTTGCTGAAAATATTTCCTCTGGATTTGAATTTGGTTTTAAATCAATTAGCGGTTATTCTTAAATGCATTAAAGCTGTTCTTTCTGATTCCATTGCTTGAAATCCAAAATGACATTTTACACTGAAAACTGGTAAGAAGCTATTATTCTGGGTTTGCATGTTCTTCCTGAAAAACTGGAATAAATGAAGTAAAATGATGTGGTGAAAGAATGGAGAATGAAACGAGAAACAAGCTGTATAAGATCTTGAGCTTGGTTTGACAGAGGCTGCTTAGAAGCTTAGAATTGATGTTGCATTGTAAGGAAACCAAACATTTCATACTTGAGACGTTACAATTGCTTGGAACCTTTTTTGGCTTTGTCAGGGGTTTCTCTTAGTCCACTTGGCTCAATTAGATAAATTTAATGGTTGATAAAGCTGTATATTAACAGTGTCTTATATTCAGAGCATAACAATAACTTTTGCTTTCAAACTTTCTATGGGGGCAATATTTCTAATAGTAGTAGTCTGTTTACTTTCATCAGGTAGCTTGGATTCTCATACAACTTTGAATAGAAAGGATGATTTGGAACTGGAGGTATTTGTCTTCGAACTCTCAGTTGTTGTTGGGGTAATATTGAAGCTAGCAATTCATAGATTTTTTATATTTATGGTGCTTGTTATAGATTTTTGGACTTCCTGCGTCTGTCATCTCAGGTTTATATTACCTTGTTTAAAATCAATTCGAATTACGTAACTATATCACCTTGTTTAACGTCAATTCAAATTGCATAACTATATCACCTTGTTTAACGTCAATTCAAATTGCATAACTATATCACCTTGTTTAACGTCAATTCAAATTGCATAACTATATCACCTTGTTTAACGTCAATTCAAATTGCATAACGTTACTAGTTTGTTACTTAGCTGCTAAATTGCTTATGTTCTTGTTTTATTGATATGAACATTATCTTTAATTTTTTGAGGTACTTGATGGATTGCTAGATGATGTGGAAATTGATGATCTTGAAGGAGCTGAATGTTTCCCGGGTGCATGTGAAGAATATTTTTTTGGTAAAATATTAATTGTTCTTAGAGATGTAACACAATAATTCTTTTGTATTCCCCTTAAGAATTATGCTTTTGAAATAATTGGTTCATGACATTATATGATGAATCGTGTAAAATAGTTTTACACTGTCATTCAGTTAGAAATCATGTTGGTATGACTTTTAAGGTACTTATTCTAAAAGCCAACAAACTGATCATACCTGGTAATTTGTGATTGGATGACACTGAAACACTGTTGTATACTGTCTGTGCATATATTTATCCTCCTATACGGCAGTCTTTATGACTAAATGATCAAGGCTCGAAACTGATCCATTGCTGCTATCCTCCAATAAAAAACGTTGATTGTGAGCCCGCGTTTTATTTTTGCTTTAAACTCATAAGATCCTTGATTGAATCTCTTAGAGATGTAATATGAAACTATTGGTAAGTTTTCAGCTTGCCTAACTTGAACTGTTGATGACAATTGATAACTATTATGCTAGTGTTTGGATAGAAAGGAAGAAAAACAAAATCCGTGTTTGCTTCCTTTTTTAACACTTCTTTATGTTTTTCTCATTTGCAATCTACAGATTTTGAATTTGCTGACAAATTTGAGGAGGTACTGGGTTCTGGTCCTTTTGAAGGTTCAGAAAGTCATTCGTCAGGATTAAGTAGAAGTAGCATTGTTGGTGGGGTTTTAGAATCAACAGAAGTACCTATTGCACAATCTGAAAGCAAAAATGATTCTCTGGATGAGACAGTAACCTATGAATCACATGGTGCCTTCAGCAACAATCCTAGTCAACCATCACAAGGAAATTGCAGGTACAACATTTCACTTGATATACAGCATCTGCAAGAGTTGGATAACTGTCGTCATTTAGCTGGTGGTATACTGACTTGTAAGAAGGAAAAGGGTCCTGTCGAAAAAGGCCAACCTGCTGCACTTAGAGAGAAAAGGTTCCGGAAGCCTACGCAAAGGTATATCGAAGAATTTTCAAATGCGAGGTCAAAGGAAAAGGTACCACCTGCTGGTACAAAAACTAAACATTCGAGTAACTCATCATGTAATGTACTTCATATAAGAATTAAATCATTGAAAAGGAGTCCAAGCGAGAAGTCTAGTAATGAAAATAGTGAGGTGATGCTTCCTGAGTTGCAAGTTAGCAAAGGGCATCAGAAGAAAGAGGTACTGTTTTCATTAAGTGCATTTTATCCCTTTTTGTATATTTTCTTAAGTAGATGAGGATATAACATGCCCTTGGGTTGAGAGACAGATTCTTTCTTTGGTTATAATTGTATCATTGTGAATGTAATGTATATCTTTAGGATCTGTTACATATACCATCTGGTCTTGGATAATTATTATAGATTTTGACCATCAATGTTAGATTATTATGTGACCTGTTTATGCTCTCAAATTGTATCATTTGAGAAGTAGACTTCTGACTCTTAATTTATTGAATGTGATGTTTAGTTCAACATGTGTGCTAATGATACGAAAGTGCTTCGTCATGCTTCCCTCTTTTCTTGGCTCTAAGTGAGGGATGCTTGATTTCATGTACATTGATAATTTATAGCCTACAACGTGGTCTTTATGGTTCTCTACATTTATATATATATATATATATATATATATATACACATATACATATATTACCAAATCATGGTATTCATGTATTTTTTATTTATGTTGTTATCAATGCCCATTACTCGTTTCTGTTACCGGGCATTGGTAGCAGAATTGTTCCTATGGTTGAGATTTAGTATTTGTCATCTGAAATTAAGATACCCTTGTGTTAGTGGGAAATTTGTAAATTTGTGAGACAATTACTGCAGATTGATGTAGCCTAATATTCATGGCCATGGTCTGTGGATATAAATTATTCTCATGCGTTTAACAAGCGAATTCTTTTCTAGAAACTTCAGTATGAGTATGAATCATTTCCCTCGGAATCTGAGGATGGATGTTCAACCACAAAAAGGTCTAGAAGAAAAGATAGAAGAAAGCATCAGAAGATGTGGACTCTCCCTGAAGTGTTGAAGTTGGTTGAAGGTATATCTGAATATGGAGTTGGTCGTTGGACTGATATTAAGAAGTTCTTGTTTTCTTCTTCAAGCTACAGAACTCCCATAGATCTCAGGGTACTTCACAAAGCTTTACTCGTTCAATTTCATGTTCTTCCAAACCTGTTTTCTAAAAGTGAATTCTGCAGGACAAGTGGCGAAACCTTTTGAGAGCCAGTTCTGTGCAGAAAAACAAGAAAGAGGTTAACTTTCCTTTTTTTCCTTTTTGGAACTTTATTCATTGATGTTTCATATGCATGTCTCAGAAACTTAAATTGGTGTACCAAAGTAGTTTTTTAATATGCTATCCCTGACAAGATTTAGTTTGGGGAGAATGGGGACTAGTTAATAATGTAAATGGTCATGTGGTGATTACAGGTTGAGCAAAATGACGAGTTAGCCCTACGTCCCTTACCATTTAATGTGGTACACCGTGTGCGAGAATTGGCTAAAATTCACCCATACCCAAGGCAACGTGGGTCAAAGAAGTTGCGTGTTAGCCAAGCTGGCCCCTCTGTCGTTGCAGATTCTCCTCCCGTTAGTCTTAGCAAAAGAAATGTACGTAGAAAGTTTACTTAGAAGAAGTCCATGTGTAAAACAGTCCAGGGAAATCTATAGTCAAAAGAATGTTGTTGAAATTAGGTATCATATTTGCACAATTTTATACTGTCAAGAAATTCCTGCATGTGTATCTACAAAGGCATAGAAATTTTGAATTGTAAACATGAGGAAATCATTTGTGATCCTACAATAGATTGGGATGATGCATACATCTCTAACCGCTTAAGTTCTGTGATTTTCTTAGTGTGCTAGAACCTGGTCTTCATGCCCGACTAATGTGTTTAGAGTTGCGTCTGACTCTGCTGCAAATGAATGGTTGGGTGGGTGAAGGGAGTTGATAATTGATAATTGATAATGCATTACAAATAAAAGTTTCTCGACATTCTACAATCACTATTTTTAAAAGGATATTATATCTTTATTTTGGGGAGTAGAGCTGAAAACATCTCGGGATGATGACTCATTGCCCTATCCTATGGCCCTTGATTGTGCTACACTACATAATCTGGAGCTCATCATGATTGTGATAAACTAAGCTGTGGCCTTCCTCTTGCAGTATTTTAGTGGTTGTGCTTTCTACTGGTATACTATTTATTACCTATCTTTTATAATATTTTTCACAATCTGCCATGTCTTTTCATCACGTTATCTATGTTATAATACACTTCTATCTCCTCTCTTTCCTCGTGGTGTCTCGTGTCAAAATAGTATAAAACTGAAGATTTTTTGTTTTTTTTTAAACATGGATTGAAGTTTACTTTTGCTGAGAACAAACTTTTACTTATGCAGAGGTTTACCAATCCATCGTAGCACTAATATGCTTTCTTCATTCTAAGGAAAAAAGGGGACTGCATACTTGGAAAGAGTATTGATTACAATTATGATAATTATATTTTCAACTACTTTTGTTTATAACAATCGCACTAAAAAATGAAATCAAAATGTAAAAGTAGATTCTAGGAAAATATTTCCTGAAGATATTTTTATCTCTAATATTTTTTGTAACATGTATCTTTTCAAACCGATTAATACTGCGACATGCAAAGATCAAACTTTGATCACTAGTTAGACTTTGCATCATGTAAAACAAAATTCTCGACGAGAGCATCATGTATTTAAGAGACCCATGAGATGAAAACTCAGAATGCACTTTTGTGTTCAGCTGTCACATGATATGAAATCAGTACTCTACCGACGCTAAAGTAGGATTTTTTTTAGTTGACGCGTAGAACAAGTTCCAAAATAAGAAAGAAGAGGAGTTTGCTTCCCAGAAGGAAGCATGGAGAGGTGTTAAATAAAGGGATGAGGAAATGGGACAGTTAGGGAGAAGTGGGAACAAAATGATAATGTGACAGCTCAAAAAAACAGAGGAATGCACGTGAAAGGGAAGCAAACAAAGCGTGTCTAATCAAATAATTTAGATGCATAAAATGACTGCGAACCATAGAGTGTGGTAGTGCCTTGAGTCTTGAGATGTCAGCAACCATTTCCTCTTTCGAGAGTAATGGCACATAACACCCTCACCCACCAGTGACCACCGTGGCCCAAACCTCATGTGCACCACGTCTTTTCCTTGCTCCCTCTCTCCCTCCAGTGAACCTTATCTAGCACACCCTTTTCTCTATCTGCACTTGCAACGCAAATAACGTTGAAAATCAATTTACAATATATTAATCAATATGCATTAAAGTTAGTTTTTAAAGATTGAGCAGACATCAAGTCTATTATCAGAAGATATTACTTAGATTCTCTTTTCAGATATGGCATTTCAAATGCAAGTCAACCTTTTTGTCAAGGCTAAGGAGTTAAACGGTGTGATTCCCATGTGTAGCTTAGACCCTTCTTTGATAAATATTTTGATCACATGACATCAATTAAGACATCCTTTCTGCTTTTCATGTTAGTCTGAGTTTTACGATTTTGGTCATAAATACATGTATAAACTATGTTTGAACTTAATTTATGAACCATGTGACTCTTTACAATCAGGAACAGATATGATTTTGCGACTTTGGAAATTGTTATGAAAAAGAGTGCTTGTTTGTGTTCGTTGCTCAACAAGCCTCCATTCATTTTGACTCTAGTTAGCAGGTACATGGTATAGATACGGATACCCGGTTCGTGTATGTACGTGATTCATCATTTTTATATTATTACAAAACTTTCTTAAAAAGAATCTGGTATTGGTACGTTGAATTCAATTTTTGTATTAGAAAAACCGGTGAAATTCATCACTTACATTTAAAAGTGTTTCTTTGGATATATGTTACTTGAGCAACCACGTCGGTTATAACTTTTAGCTTATTATTGGACGTGAGAAAACAGGTCTCATATCTGTAAGCAAACAGACTAAAAATTCTGTAACTATGATTTTGACTGCCCTCTGCCTGCTGCATGATTAGAGGTTGGTCTATATCAGAATTTGGACATGTGACAGCGATATCTAACGATGCAGAAGGAATTTTATAGCATTTTAATACCAAATGAAATGAATGGAATTTCAAGTACATACTGAATGATAAGGTGAAGATTTTTATTGAATTATGAATACTGTATTAAACATTACAAAAGAACAAATTTTAATGGGTTTAAGAAAGGTCACTTGTAAAAATCCTTGAAGGGTTTGAATTCTCTTAAAAAATTTATGGAAAATATTGTAATGTTATTATGGCGTTCAATAAAATAATGAGTTATAATTTGTTAACCAGTATCTGCGTTTGGTATTTTAAATCATTAAACATTTGTCTCATCTTGAAAACTGTTGGCAGTTTACTGCAAATAATCATGTGTGAAACTGAACGTGCTATTCTTTTCAACCAACCAAGCACAACCGACATTTGTCTTAAAGGGGATGAATCAATGTGCTGGCTCTCAATCATCTTTCTGACCATCTGTGTAAGATAACAGACCCATGAAAATAGGGCAACCTCAAACTCTGTCTTTACTTCTACTGTAGAATTCTCCTCTCTTCTACCTAAGATTCATCAATTATTTTCCATTGAAAACAAGGACCTCAAAAATACTCCTCCTTTATGGACCTTTCTAAGAGGGTTTGCTAGAAATACAATACCAATAAGATCAGTTTAATTCATATAAATGAAATTATCTTTAATTCAAAACCTTAAATCATAGGTTTATGGACAAAGAAATAAGACCTAAGTTCAACTCTTTATTTTCGACGCAAATCCTTAAAGCAATAAATTTATAAGTCTTACAACATACTTAACTTTTTCAACTCTAGTCAATGATACTTAGATATGGCCACCTTCTATCTGTCTTCGACTCCAAGCTTTTCATAGCTGATGATTTAGTTAATTATTGGAGCAAATTATTTGTGTGATTGGTTTCCCTTCACCAGAATATTTTGTTTGACATGGTAATTCTTAGGCAAACACTGATAACGGTTTTGTTACACTGATAAAATCCAACGTTATGAGGAAACATGGGAAGGGAATCAAATCAAAATTGTCACATCTACACAATGTCAGAGTTTCAAGTGTAAAAACTGTGACTTCCATTCTCTTCTCTGCAACCAAAGATATTTGCTTCCATCCCTTTTGCAATGTGTAGCCCATTTCCTGAAATTCTGCGAGCTATGGAGGGAACAGTGCGACTTATCCCAAATCCATATGCAGAATGTAGCTACTTGCAAGGGAATTTCATATATGATGTTTTGTACGGACAGTACCCTCTCTAGTCCTTACAAAAACAATGCTTTAGCTAGCATGCACACTAATTTAAGATAATTCAACATGTATAAGTAGTGAGCTAAGACCAATCCAAAAGGGAATAATAAATTCAGATCCGAACAAGAAAAGTGCCACTGACAAAGTGAAAGGGACACCGGCATTACTGCATTATACACAAAAAAAGTGGCTGATTAATTACAAATTAACTCATTGGAATTGCTGATAACCATGTAGCTCCACTTCCTGAGCAGATCTCAATCCCATTAACACCAGTTTGTACACAATCACATTATCATATTATATATACGATCCACTTTGTGGCCCTGAACCAGTTGTCTTTTAACACTCCACAGTACAAAAATACTTGACAGTACAAAAGTTTTCAACGATTACGACTCCAAAAAGTTGAAGCTTTTCTCTGAATCTAAAGAAAGTGCCTGTATCTTTTATCCATACCTGTGTATAAGAAATAAGTGGCCTCGCACTTCGTCCAAGAAACTTATCTTATCTTTGTGGGGTCTCTTACATATGTAACACTCAGAAATTCGAAAGCAAGAAACAACAGTGATTAAAAACACCTCTTTGAGAATTGCAGAGAAGGACAGAACCTTTACTTCCTAGGATTCATGTAATTAATCATCCATATGTGATCATATTTTATACACACACATATATTATACATACATACACACACACACACACAGAGATATATATATATATATATATATATATATATATATATATATATATATATATATATATTTATTGCGAATTGCCATGCATGTTCGTACAGTTTCGTATCAGAGATATATAGATTGGTAAGCAACAAAGTCAGCAACTATATATCAATAAGTGGTACAGTTGAATAATAATATAAATGTTGATCCCCATAATTATATTAGTAGCAAATAGCATAGGCTACCAATCATGTCAACCATTTAATGCTTCAGATCATTGGTTCTTCCCATGCCACAATTATATATACCTTATCACTTACCACCTCAAACACTCACTGCACTTTTAATCATCTCTCTCTCTCTCTCTCTCTCGCTCTCTCTCTCTCTCTCCATCTTGCAGGAAACTATGAAGTCAAGATTTCTCAGAGGGTGCCTCAACAAGTGCAAGAAAATGTGCCTCAACAAGTGCATATCTTGCGAGGAATGCTGTGAACGGGCTTGGTGGTGTTGTTTGCATGAAGGTTGTTCAGATATTCCAAGTGATGTTCCAAAGGGTCACTTGGTTGTGTATGTGGGAGAGAAGCACAAGAGATATGTGATAAAGATTGGTTTGCTCCATCATCCCCTCTTCAGGGCCTTGTTGGATCAAGCTCAGGAAGAGTACGATTTCATTGCTGACTCAAAACTCTGCATTCCCTGCGATGAACACCTCTTTCTCAGTGTCCTTCGATGTGCTACCTCCCCACAGAACCAACCAGTCTGTCTGTGTCTCTGAGAAACAGAAATCGCTTCTGAAACATTCTTTAGTATCCATGTTGTTCAAATTCTTAGTTCTAACCATGTTCATATAATATCAGTAGCCACCTTATATATCATAATGTGTTGTAAGTAGGTTGAGGCACGATTAAGTGTCATCATTTAGCTCACCGATGTCATTCTTCGTCAATTCAAGAAGAGAAAGTGTTGTTCTAGTCCTTCTCATAAAATTTCCCAACATGTCTTGTAGAAATAAAATAAAATAAAATAAAGTTTAATTCATATAACTTCTTACACTTTTATTGATTTATTTAGAGGGAATTTGTGAATTGAGGAATGAAAAATGAGCTTTGTAATGGTGAAGAGTTGGTAGCAACATACTTGAGAAAGAGGAGGTATGACACATTTAAGAATGGAGAAGTCAGAAGGCTTGTAATGAAGCAGTGTATGTCTATCATATGATTTGTCCCTTTCCTCTTTCTTATTTGTTTTTTCTGCTTTTAATAATCAATAGAGTAAGCAATGAGAGATAAATAAATCAAGCTAACTAAGGTGTATGGGGATATATCATATTCTTAACAAGAAAGGAAGCTGAAAAAAAAAAGTAATTTCAGTGGAACCAGTGGAAATTGTTCATCCTTAGTCTAAAATTAGTTCTATATGAGTAATATATTAAAAAAAATATTTTTTAATTATTGTGAAAAATTGTGTTTAATTTATTAACTAAATCATGAAGTATTTAGTCAATCTATTTTATGAAAGTCTAAACATTTTTTCAATCAAATGATATATTATATTTTAGTTCATAGTGAAATTCTGTATTATATCTGTATTATATATATGAGAAATTATATCTGTATTATATGAGAAATTATACACTTATCATTTGTTAAGAATAATATTATACATTGACTTTCAAAATACAATGATTAGATATTTTATAATTTAGTTTAAAAATTATACACTTACATTGTGAAGTTTCAACGAATTATAAAACAAGTGCATAAATGTATTCTCTCTTTTACCCAATAAGAAAACTATCAAGACTAGTTTTTCAAATTAGTCTTCCCTATAAAAATGTGACAACCAATTCTTCATTTTTGAACATTACACATCTAATTATGCAAATTATGGTGGTGTTTGTCAATGAGCTTGTTCTCTTCCGCATGTAAGAAATTTTTTCACTCATCATATACCTCTCCTACATTTATAAATAAACGCTTATTCTTATCTCTCTTACTCTCTTTTATTTCTTTTATCTTTTCTTTATTTTCTATTATGAGTTATTTACTCTCTAAAGAGTTTCTTGTTAAGTTATGAGATCTTCCAAAAAATCCGAAAAGTTGTTATATCTTAAAGGACTTATGCAACACATCGTGAATAAGTCTTCAAGGACAGTGAATTTACACGGCTCACGAATCAAGATTTGTTCATGTTTTTGTCAACTTTTAGAACAATCTTAAGGATTTAGAGACGGTCGGCATGGATGCCAACAACTGTACACTGGAGATGTCAAACAGTGTTTCCGAAATGCAGACAATTTTTATGGAACCTTTTTCTGGATATTTCGAAAGTCAAAGATACTACCACCAAGGAGTGTGCTTCTACAAAAGCTAGGAAATTATCAATTAAAGCTAAAAAAAGATACGAGAAAAAACTTGATCACACAAATAAATTTAATTTTAAACATTCTCATCCTATTACATTTAACCAACTTCTAAAGGAAATGAAGTTAGGAACGATAATCCTTATGAGGCAAATATAGCTGAAAGAGAGGACATAATTATTGTGGTCGTTTCCCAAATAAATGTGATAACCAATGAGAGCAAATGAATGATAGACTCTGATGCTACTAAGCACATATTTGTGCAAACATAAGTGTTTTTATCTCTTATCCTAGTGTGGGGGATGAAGAAGAACATGTGTATATCGGTGATTTCAAGACAACTCCAGTTTTGAGAAAACAAAGATTTCTTTCAAAGCTCACATATAGGAAAACTCTGGCCTTGAATTATATGCTAATGTGCTCTCTATCAGAGTTAATTTAATCTTTGTAGCACTATAGGAAAAAGTGGGGGTTAAAGTGTCATTTGAGTATGAAAAGATTGTTATGACAAAAAATAATATTTTTGTAGGAAAGAAATATTGTGATCAAGGTTTCTTTATACTCAATATTTTTTAAATTATTAATGAATCTTATTCTTTGCCTATATCATTGATTCATATGATGTATGATATGCTAGATTAGGAAATGTGAATTCCTCGTTTGTTATGAAATTACATCGACTAGGATTAATTAAGGCACATGATAAACAAAGTAGTAAATGTGATATATATGTGAATCTAAATTAACAAAAGATTTACTTTTTTGTAGAATGTTAATCTAAATTGTTAGTGTTAATTGATAACTTTTGAAATACCGTTATTTTATGCTTAATTTTTATACTAAAAACACCCTTTAAGACTTAGAAACTAGCTTAAAATCATGTTTTTGCTTTAGTTGAGAGAATAAGGGCGTTGAAGGTGGTATTATTGGTTTTTATGCTTGGTTTTCCTTGTTTCGGCAAGAATTAATATGAATTGGATGGAAGAAGTTGAAGTAGCAAGGAATTGGACTCAAGAGAAGTAGGAAAAGTACACAAAAGAAGAATCACAATCAGTGTTAAGCGCTACTTTTCCGTTGAGCGCCAAGTTCACTGTGGAGTTCACTGCTTGACGCTTGACCGTCATCGCTAAGGGACAAATCCAAGTGTCGCACCTACCGCTAAGCGCCATCCTTGCTAATGAGTTCTTTGTCTCTCGCATGGGCCCCAACGCTGAGTGTTATTTCTGAGTATCGCACCCACGTTGAGCGTTATTTTGGCGCTGAGCGCTGCCAGCGTGGGCCCGAGCCAATTTTCTATTCTTTTCATAAGCTATATAAGGATTTAGTCGACCTAGAGGGTTTATCTTTTGACAAAAAGAGACGCAAAAAAACTCTCTACACCCCTCGGAGGCGGATTTTGGATGCGGAAGCTCCAATATACAATTTCTAGGATTCTAGCTTTCATTCGTTTCATTATTTTCATCTAGTTTCACCATGTCTATGGTGAACTAAATGTTATAATTGCTGCAACGGAACTATTAGCGTGGAACAAACCAAGAGGGGGGGTGAATTGGTTATTTATTTTTCGCGTGCCTTCAATAATTTTTCTCTTTAATTTTTCTTACTAAGCAGATAATAAAATATAAACAAGAGTAAGGGAAAGAGAAAAATGCACAGGTGATTTTATCCTAGTTCAGATCACAAGGATCCTACGTCCAGTCGCTTATCTCTAACAAGATAAACTTTTTCACTATCACAAAACAATTACAAATATTAGTCACAGAGAAAAATAATTTGTAAGAGTTTAGAAATACCACCTCTCTTGAAACCACAAGAGATGAACTTACAAACACCTCCTTTGAATAATCACAAAGGATGACCACCTCCTCCGAATGCTTCACGAAGGATGATCCTCTTCCAATCACTTCCTCGGACACACCAAGGATGAGTAAGTTATTCCTCCGTCACCGCTGTAGCACTTCTGGGCTTTGCAGACGAGAGTTTCCTTAGCTTCAACAATCTCACAGAGTTCTGAAAGAGTTCAGAGGTTCTTAGCACAAGGGAAGAGTTATTTTCGAAATAAGGAGTGAGCCATTTTATAGACTCAGCCCAATACCCTTCCATTCTTCGAAAACTGGCCATCTAACGCATTTAATCGATTATCATAAGTGTTAATCGATTAAAATGAGTACAACGACTAGTTTTTCAAATCTGAAGCACCCAACGGCTAGTGTTAATCGATTATTCCTAGGTTTAATCAATTAACTAATCGATTAAAGTAAGCTTTAATCGATTATTCCAGAGGCAATTGGGTTTTCAGTGCTAGCCTCGTTTTAATCGATTAAAACTTGGTTTAATCGATTAAAACAGCTTGTGGAAGATTCCCAACAAAAGTAAATTACATATAAACCACAAGAATCAACCCTAATACATTTTAGAGTACAATTACATCATTTTTTTATTATTAATAAAGCTTTATAAAATACGGAGATCTTCAGTCCTTCTTTGTGGGTCTTGTCTTGTGCAAGTCTGTTCATCATCAAAACTTCATCTTTTAATTTTGCTAACATTCTCCCCCTTTTTGATGATGATCAAAAACTATCTCCAAGTTTAAAGCTTAAAGCTTTTTAATAATCTGAAAAAGAAAACAACTCATAGAGGAAGAGAGCATTAGAAAGTAAAAGGATCTCTTTAAACAAGGGATCTATTCTCCCCCTTTTTTGATCATTAGAAAAAAAATTATATAACGGTCTCCCCCTTAATGAAGAGAAAGTATGCATAAATAAAACACTTATTAAAACATGAACGTCAACATTTTATTAAATTTAAGAAAAGGCAAGCATACATTCATAATCATCTAGAGTTCAGCACTGTCATCACTAATAAAGTGTTGTTCTAGTCCTGAAATCCTAGTGTCTAGGTTCAGGAGATGAGTACAAATTTCCTCATGGCGAGTGTTTTGAATATTCATCATCTCATGCTGAAGGCGAGCCATCTCAGTCATTTGTCTAGAAAGACTCTCTAGACTATATTCTTGATTTATTTGAGAAGAGCCAGCAACATTTGTGGGGTCAGACAAGGGATTATCTGCATCTTCTTCTTCTTCTTCTTGAACGCCAGCAGCATCATCAGGATGAACAAAGGAGTCCCCTTGCTTAAGAAAGCTCATTTGTCTTAGGGAATTTTCCCCAATCCTGTGGGTTGGGAGCACAGTCTCATAGTGCTCATTGGAGATATCTACCCCTTTATACACACATATCTGAGAGACAAGGAGAGGATAGGGGAGTGGCGCAACATCTAACCTTTTTGCCTTGAACATAATGGTTTGGAACAGATGAGGCCAGTTGAGAGGGATGCTTTGAAGTATCCCATACATGATAATGAGATCGGTCTCAGAGCATTGTGCATGATTGGAACCCCTAGGACAGAGGAGCCAAACTATGAGGTAGTGCAAGAGGCGCTCTTCCATCTTGAGTCCTCCAGCAAGATAGAGACGGGCGTTTGGTTGGCGAGGATTACGGAGAAAGGATTGAAATACCATTATCTTGTTGAAATTTGCAAAGTCACTTGGAACAATTTGTGAATTTTCCAACACAGGAACCTTTGCCACATTGGTCCAAACATCATTGTCCAGGACAATGTCCACCCCTTTGACCCTTGTTGAAAAAAACTCCATCACGAACCTTTAAGTTAAAATAGAACACCCGAACAAGATCGGGATAGTACCTTCCACGGAGTTCCATGATGTGTTGAACTCCTTGCTCAATTATAAGATTTGGAAAAGAGAAGTTGTGAGAGGTATACCAAGCAAGACCAATGAACTTTTGCTTGATGAGCTTCCTTTCCTTCCAAAATTGTGAAAAGGATTGTTGATCTTGATCATTGGAGAGCCATCCTTCTACAGTAGCATCTCTTATGCGAACATTACTTTCTGATACTTCACTGGTTCTTCTCCTCCTTCTTCTTGGAGGTTCAGCCATTGAAATTGATGGAAGGTAAAGATGATGGTGAAAGAAAGGAGAAAACAAGAGGGATATACTCAAAATAGGTTCAAGTATGGAAAGTGGGGACAAGTGGGGTATAAATAGGTTCAGTAAAGTTCCCCAACGTTCAGATTTTGGATAAAATGACCGTTTATAGCCGTTTAGAGACGTTGGCAACGGCTATAATCATCAATGCAACACAAAAATTAAAAAAAACTGTCAAGAGCGCTTTTAATCGATTAAAGTGGGTTTTAATCGATTAATTAATCGATTAATACTTGGATTAATCGATTAAATCATTTGTAAATGCATAGTTAATGCTTTTAATCGATTTACACACAAATTAAACGCGATAAACAACGAGAATTTTAATATTAAGCCAAAAAAATGCCTATTTTACTATTTCTAATATGCCTAGATCTCTTCTAAGTTCAAAAAATCTATCCTTAGGCAATGCTTTGGTGAAAATATCTGCCAATTGATGCTTAGAGTCTATGAATTCCATTTCACAATCACCTTTTTGGACATGATCTCTAATGAAGTGATGCCTAATTTCTATATGCTTGGATCTAGAATGCATAATGGGATTTTTGGTAAGTTTTATGGCACTTGTATTATCACACTTAAGCGGTATATGATCTAAGTGAATATCATAGTCCTCTAATTGCTGCTTCATCCAAAAGATTTGTGCACAACAACTACCCGCAGCAATGTATTCGGCTTCAGTGGTTGATAAGGTTACGCATGCTTGTTTCTTAGAGTGCCAAGAGACTAAGGAACTACCTAAAAAGTGACAGGTTCCACTATTACTTTTCCTATATATTTTGCAACCTCCATAATCAGCATCGGAAAATCCTACAAGACTAGGCTCAGCTCCTGAGGGATACCATAACCCAAAAGATGTTGTCCTCTTTAGATATTTAAAGATGCGTTTGACAGCAGTAAGATGAGACTCTCTAGGACTTGACTGAAACCTAGCACACACACATACACTTTGCATGATATCAGGTCTACTAGCAGTAAGATATAATAGAGAGCCAATCATACCTCTGTATTTTGTTTGACTTACCTCTCTACCTGTCTCATCCTTGTCTAGGTAGCAGGACGTTCCCATGGGAGTAGATGCCTCTTTGGCATTGTTCATCTCAAACTTTTTGAGGATCTCTTTGCAATACTTGGTTTGAGATATAAAGGTTCCTTCTTCCATTTGTTTGATTTGTAGTCTGAGGAAGAAGGTGAGTTCTCCCATCATTGACATCTCAAATTCACCCTGCATTGACTTAGAAAAATTCTCGCAAAGAGTTGCGTTAGATGAACCAAAAATAATATCATCTACGTATACTTGAACAATTAGAAAATGTTTTCCAACCCTTTTAATGAATAAAGTTGAATCGATTTTTCCTCTGTTGAAATCATTTTCTACAAGAAAATTGCTAAGACGTTCATACCAAGATCTAGGTGCTTGTTTTAGGCCATATAGTGCTTTCTTTAATTTGTAGATGTGATTTGGGTTTTTAAGATCCTCAAAACCTGGTGGTTGTTCAACAAATACATCTTCTTTGATATAACCATTTAGAAAAGCACTTTTAACATCCATTTGAAATAATTTGAATTTCATTATAGATGCATAAGCAAGAAGTAGGCGTATTGCCTCTAACCTGGCAACTGGGGCGTATGTTTCATCATAATCTATACCTTCTTCTTGACTATATCCTTTTGCCACAAGCCTAGCTTTATTCTTGGTGATGTTTCCTTCTTCATCCAGTTTGTTTCTGAACACCCACTTTGTTCCAATTACTTGATGAGTGTCTTTTCTGGGAATTAATTCCCACACTTGATTTCTTTCAAACTGGTTGAGTTCTTCTTGCATTGTGATACACCTTTTTCATCTTGAAGGGCTTCTTTAATATTCTTTGGTTCAATCTGTGACACAAAAGCAACATTCATACAATAATTTACAATATTACTTCTTGTGTTTACCCCTTCTGTGATATCGCCAATTATGTTGTCCAAGGATAATCCTCTAGGTTGTCGCCATATTTTATTTAAATCTTCATCTTGAGGATTGTCATGATTCTTCTCTTCATTTGTCTCCTTTGAGGAATCTTCACTTGTTCCTGCATTAGATTCTTCTGACTCAAGAGGTTTTGCCTCAAGGTCCACAATTTCATCAAAAGTAACATGTATGGATTCCTCTATTGTGAACGTTTTCCTATTAAAAATTCTATATGCTTTGCTTGTTAAAGAATATCCAAGAAAAATTCCTTCATCAGCTTTTGAATCAAATTTTCCCAAATTTTGTTTTCCATTGTATAAAACATAGCATTTGCATCCAAAAATTTTTAAATGGGAAACATTTGGTTTTCTGTTTTTGAAAAGCTCGTAAGGAGTACGTTTTAAAATAGGTCGAATTATCATTCTATTTAAGACATAGCAAGCAGTACTTACAACATCAGCCCAAAATTGTTTAGGAACATTATTTTCATTTAGCATAGTGCGAGCAAGTTCCTCTAAGGATCATTTCTTTCTTTCTACAACTCCATTTTGTTGGGGAGTTCTAGGTGCAGAAAAGTTATGAGAAATACCATGTTCTTCACAAAAATTTTCAAATAATTCGTTTTGAAATTCACCACCATGGTCACTTCTAATAGGTTTTATTTTTAGATCCTTTTCATTTTGAACTAAAACAACAAACTTTTTAAATTCTTTAAAAGCTTCACTTTTAATAGTGAGAAATAAAGTCCAAGTGTATCTTGAAAAATCATCAACAATAACCAAAGCATAATAGTTTCCACCAAAACTTTTTATCCTTGAAGGACCAAACAAATCCATATGTAAAAGTTCTAAAGGTTTTAAGGTCGAAACAATATTTTTTGAATGAAAGGAATTTTTAACTTGTTTACCCTTTTGACATGCATCACACAATTTATCTTTTACAAATTTTAGTTTGGGTAAACCAATTACTAGATCTCTAGATATGAGTTTGTTTAATTGTTGCATATGTATATGAGCAGCACGCCTATGCCATAACCATGGGTTTTCCTCTTTAACAACTAAACATGAAATATTTTTATTTGATGCATTTTCTAAATCAATTAAATAAATATTATTATGCCTAACTCCTTTTAATGCAATTTCAGAAGAATCATTCTTAAAAATAGTGCAAGAATTCTTTTCAAAGGTTACCTTGAGTCCTTTGTCGCACAGTTGACTTATGCTAATTAAGTTGTGCCTTAGTCCTTCTACGTATAGCACGTCTTTGATCATCAAAGTGTCTTTGCTTCCTATATCCCCTTTTCCAAGAATTCTTCCTTTGTTGTTGTCACCATAGGTGACAAAGCCTTGTTCTTTTTCTTTAAAATTTGTGAACTTTGTTTTGTCTCCTGTCATGTGTTTTGAGCAACCACTGTCAAGGCACCACATGACTTTTCTTGATTTCTGCAATACCTACAAAATAAGAAAACAAACAAGCTATTTTAGGTACCCAACTTCTTTGTATGGGTCCTTTTGGGTTAGATTCAAATTATTTAGCAACCCAAACATATCTTCCACTAGAAACACCAAAGCGTTTAATTCTGCATTTGTTTGAGGTATGACCTTTTCTCATGCAATAAAAACAGGATACAGTACTTGTGTTTCTGTTAACTGTTCCTTTTTCTACCCATGCTCTGCGGGTTCTATATTTATTTTTAGGAACAAATTTCTTAGCAGCTTTATTTTCATAAATTTTACTACATTCTCCAGTAGTTGTATTTTGAGAAAAGTATTTGAATTTCATGCAAGATTCACATTCATTACTAGCAATATATTTCTCTTTTTCATTATATAAAACTTTACTTTTCAAGTTTCTGATTTCTTCTGCTTGATATAAAAATTTATTTTTCAAACTTCTGTTTTCTTCAGACAAATTTGTAAATTCAGTTTTCAAAGCATCATTTGTTTTAGAAAGATTTTCAGAAGTATATTTCAAATTTTCATTTTCTTCAAGAAGGTTGTCAAATTTAGATTTTAAGTTTTTAAAATCCTTTTTCAGCTTTTTATGAGAAATATCTAATTTTTCAGATTCAATTAATAATGCAGCATATGTTTCATGCAATTCATCTTCATCAATATGACTGTCATTATCAGAATAGTGTGAATTACTTACTTGGTTGTCATTATCATCATCTGCCATCAAACAGATGTTTGCCTCTTCATCTGAGTCGCTTGAATCTGTGATGGTCTCATTGTCATCTTCCCAAGCAATGTACGCCTTCTTTTTCTTGAAGAATCTCTTCTCCTTTTTGTCTTCACCCTTCTTTTGATTTGGGCAGTCTGCTTTTAGATGCCCCTTTTCTCCACAGCCGTAGCATCGGTAACTTGAGGAAGATCCTTGGTTTTCTTTCTTTTCATATTTGAATCTCCCTTTACCTCTAGACTTCATGAACTTGTTTAGTCTTTTGATCACTAGGCTTAAATTTTCCTCTTCGTCTGAGTCTTCATTGTCTGATTTGCCTTTGCTTCTCTCAACCTCAGACTTTAATGCCAAACTTTTCTTGTTGTTTTTGGCTTTAGCTTCTTCTTCATCAAGTCTTCCAAGATCTAGTTCATGTTCCCTCAACTTTCCAAAGAGTGCCGCCATAGTCATGGTGTTGAGGTTTTGTGACTCCGAGATTGCAGTCACCTTTGGTTGCCACGACCTGTCTAAAGACTTCAAGATTTTAATGTTAAGTTCATCGGTATCAAATGACTTACCCAGTCCAATGAGATGATTGACAATGTTGGTGAAGCGTTTTTGGACATCTGAAATTGTTTCTCCTTGCTTCATCCGGAACATTTCATATTCTTGGATTAAAGAGTTCTTCCTTGCCCTCTTTACATCATTCGTTCCTTCATGCGTCACTTTGAGTACGTCCCACATCTCTTAAGCAGTTTTGCAGACAGAGACCCTGTAGAACTCATCAACAGTCAACATTGATGCAATGATATTCCGGGCTTTCACGTCATTCTGAAACCTTTTCTTTTCTTCAGTGGTCCATTGACCACGGGGCTTTGGTTCCTATGTATTGTTAGTAGGAACAGAAGAGCCAGACGCAATAACATCCCAAATTTCACAATCAATAGATTCAATGAATATTTGCATTCTTACCTTCCAGAATGCATAGTTCTCACCTGTGAATAATGGGGGTCTATTGATTGATGCACCCTCTGCAAAGGTTTGATGTGATCCTACCATTTGAATGACTATCAAAGCAAGCTCTGATACCAATTGTTATAATTGCTGCAACGGAATTATTAGCGTGGAACAAACCAAGAGGGGGGGGGTGAATTGGTTATTTATTTTTCGCGTGCCTTCAATAATTTTTCTCTTTAATTTTTCTTACTAAGCAGATAATAAAATATAAACAAGAGTAAGGGAAAGAGAAAAATGCACAGGTGATTATATCCTGGTTCAGATCACAAGGATCCTACGTGCAGTCGCTTATCTCTAACAAGATAAACTTTTTCACTATCACAAAACAATTACAAATATTAGTCACAGAGAAAAATAATTTGTAAGAGTTTAGAAATACCACCTCTCTTGAAACCACAAGAGATGAACTTACAAACACCTCCTTTGAATAATCACAAAGGATGACCACCTCCTTCGAATGCTTCACGAAGGAAGATCCTCTTCCAATCACTTCCTCGGACACACCAAGGATGAGTAAGCTATTCCTCCGTCACCACTGTAGCACTTTTGGGCTTTGCAGACGAGAGGTTCCTTAGCTTCAACAATCTCACAGAGTTCTCAAAGAGTTCAGAGGTTCTTAGCACAAGGGAAGAGTTATTTTCGAAATAAGGAGTGAGCCATTTTATAGACTCAGCCCAATACCCTTCCATTCTTCGAAAACTGGCCATCTAACGCATTTAATCGATTATCATAAGTGTTAATCGATTAAAATGAGTACAACGACTAGTTTTTCAAATCTGAAGCACCCAACGGCTAGTGTTAATCGATTATTCCTAGGTTTAATCGATTAACTAATCGATTAAAGTAAGCTTTAATCGATTATTCCAGAGGCAATTGGGTTTTCAGTGCTAGCCTCGTTTTAATCTATTAAAACTTGGTTTAATCGATTAAAACAGCTTGTGGAAGATTCCCAACAAAAGTAAATTACATATAAACCACAAGAATCAACCCTAATACATTTTAGAGTACAATTACATCATTTTTTATTATTAATAAAGCTTTATAAAATACGGAGATCTTCAGTCCTTCTTTGTGGGTCTTGTCTTGTGCAAGTCTGTTCATCATCAAAACTTCATCTTTTAATTTTGCTAACACTAAACCTCCATTATTGTTGGAGAAATGATGTAATCCTTTGAAACTCTCATGTATTGAATTGATCTTTATTATATATATGCTTACTTCATTAATTGTTAGGGTTTTTCCTATTTACTCCGTGCATGCTTTGTTTAACTCATTTAATTGCATGATCTTTGATTTTTTCGATATGGACATATACCAGGAAATATAGACTTGGGGAAATTCTCTCGGGAACAATATTACCTAGACATAGGAATAGGAGGATCGATTTTGTACGAATGTAATGCATAATTAATTGCTAGGGAGACAAGACATTGTAAACTAGTAATTAAGAGTAGGTTTTCTTCATCCAGACATCAGATTTAAAGTAAATTAGAAAGTGACATTAACATTAATGAAGAAGTTGAATTCGCAAATATGGATAGGATAAGTCGGAAACCCCAACAACATAATCATTCCATAGTTTATACATCATTCACCTTCGCATTCTTTTGATCAATTCATTAACACTTGCATTCATATTTACTTTTTGCATTACAAATACAATGATTTTTGTTTCAAGTCTTAAATAATCAACAAATCACATGACTGTTGTAAATACAATTTAAGTTGATTTAATATTATACAGTTGTAAAGTCAAATTACCTATAGTTATATATTATGGTTTGATTATATTTTTAATTGATTTAAAATTTTAATCAGTATAAAAGATGGTGAAAAATACATTTATCTACATTCCAATTTAAAAGATATTAAAATAAAAATAAATCTTATAACAAGGATAACTTGGAAAAAAAATCATTTATTCAGCAAATCAAAGCGCAATAAAATTATGTTGTATATGACTAAGAGGTGAGTTCTTTAAGATGTTACAACCAAAAGCTACACGTGATAAGAAGAATCACTAGAAAATGCAAGATTAAACAAAAAAAATATATTAGATGTTAATATATGAGCAGTATGCCTATAATCATGTTATGATTGGCTCTAAGTCATCGGAGCACACGATGAGTTAAAAAATTGTTTACTAGTGACCATTTAGTAGTGTCAAGACTAGTTAAATATCTAGTGTGTTTTTAACATTTTAATATTTTTTCTTTGAATGATTTTTTTATTCCTATGTTTAGGTTCTCTATATAAAGACTATTATGAACTTAGACACTTCATGAATACAATTTGAAATACAGAAAAACACTGCAAAGAAAAGGATTTAAATAGTGTTTTAAATCTTTTTGTAAGATTGTGTATAATGATTAAATAGTGTTTTAAATCTTTTTGTAAGATTGTGTATAATGATTATTGTAAAGATTAGATAATTTGTAGTAGTTGTTAGATGTTTATGTTTTCAAATGAGCGATTAGGAAGACCTTTGATAAACAAAACAATAATACAAGTATTTTTATACTGGTTCGCTTCAATCTGAGCTACCTACAATTCTGGCTGACTGTTTGACTTTTCTGCACTCTGTTTGACTTTTATGCACTCCAACCATTTGATACTTCAACCTTTCTTTCAATTCATTCCAATAACCTACAAAATCAAGGGAATTTATTGATGAAATCATAAAACATGTCCTCAAATCTCTTATTCGCAAAACTAAAGAAAAATCACGAGTCAAAGCAAGTTTCTAAGTTAACAAGGGTGCATTTGATATCAAAATTAAGTATAAAAATAACGGTTTTTGAACTGTTATCAAAACCCCAAACTTAAAACGTTGCTTGTCCTCAAGCAAACAAGATGAAACTTAATCTTCCACCAATCATCACAATGGTTCAATCACATTCAAAAGCTCTTTCTTTCAAGATATGTAATCACTTAAATCAGCTCATCAATAAAATTTAATCAAGATGTGCACATGCTTTGATTTAAATTACTCATCATGGTGTTCACATAATCACATAATCTTCCAACAAATGCTATTCTCATGAATGATCAATTAGCTAAGCATAGATATAATCATGAATTCATGGAATCATTCCTCACCAGATAAAGTGTTACACCCAAGCACTCAAAAGTGTTTCACTCAAAGGTGTATAAAGGCCACTCCTTCCCTCTACTATCTATATGTCACATAAAACAAAATTGCCTTTCATTTGCCATAATCAAACATCATCACATACACATGTCATCATAAGGACTTTTTCAAGGCTTATAATGTGGTTGGGCTAACAAGGAAAATTGGTTTTTCTAGATCACAAAATCCTTGAGTTAAGAGAGTTATTCAAATAATCATGGTTCAAGCACAAACTCTCTTTTTACCAATCTCACTCATTCCCAACTTTCCCTTTTTCTTTACATTGAGCTTTTCTTCTCATGCTTTTTCTTTTTCCATCTTTTTCTTTCCTTTTCATGCATTTTCATTCAACTCAATAGCTCAATGTCAAACTTTTTCTTTTTCAATTCTCCCATCAACCCCAAACTTGAACCTTTAACAATACCACAAAATATTTCTCAACCTAACTCAAGGCAAAGACTTTCAAAGCAAGGGTTTTTATCCTGTTTCAAGCTTAGGTTCAAAAAGGGTAGAACATAAGATGTTCCTTTTCATATGGGACGAAAATTTCATTTGGCTAGAAAAATGGCTTATCAAAAACGGCCTTGATCATATGACACATACATGCAATTCAATCAATCACAGAAATTCAGGTAAAATCATTCATGCTTTCACATAGATAGCAAATATATAACAAAAACTTTGGAGTTCAAAACCTCACTCATAGGCTCAATCACTATTCTAGATATTCTAGATAATCACAATCACAAAGCTTAACATCATAATCACAATCACAACATCATCATGCATCTGTTCACAAAGCTTGTGAACCACCACCTGTATATCAGCATATTGTGCAATCTCAACATCATCAATATCAAAGCATCATCAAGCAATACCCATCATGCAAAATTAATAGTCAAACCACTGCATCAGATAAAGTTTCCAACCAAGTACATCTATCCTACACTACTTAACAGAAACAAATAAGTTCAAACTACAAAAGATAGAAAAATCTTGTTCTAATGTAGATAACAGCCACCAGTAGATGCTATCTCATCATCTTCCTCCATAGCTGGATCTTCAACTGCTCCAACTCTGATTCCTTCCTCTTGTTCCCCACAGTCTTGATCCTCTTTCCTGATGAGGAGGTCATCCCTGCATCAAGTACAATTCACAAAACCGTAAGAATTCTCATTAAACGTTAGTAGAACACAAAACTTCTTCCAAGGAATGTGGAGGAATCAACCCCAAATAGTTGGCCTCTCACAAAACCTCAAACTTGGATGAAAAAGTGATGCTAAAATGGTGGAGAAAGGGTTTTCAAGAAGTGGGATGATAGGAGAAGTGAGAAAAGTGCTTAGAAGAGTGTTTGAAAGTGAAAGAGAGGTTGGGGATGTTAAAGTAGACCAAAATTTAAAAAAACTTTAACCCCTCAGCGTCGCCACCGCTCAGTGGTGAGTTCATCGCCCAGCGGTAGGTGCGATTTGGCTTTTCCCCCTTTTTGCTTTGCTTCAAACGTCTTTGACCCTGTACACCTTAAATTCAACTTTCAAATTTTAAATTTTCATGCAATTCCCACTCACTCTACTCATGCAACAATTAAGCCCTAAATGCAACTAGAACAAAATTAAAACATGTAACAGAAACAAATCAATCAACTGGGTTGCCTCCCAAGTAGCGCTTGTTTAACGTCACGAGCCTAACCCAAACCTTTCTAGCACTTATCAGTAAGTGCAAATCTTACCATTACCCATCAGTAGGTGTACGTTCCTGGTATCCTTCAATAGATACCTAAATCTTCTAGCATCCCTCAGTAGATGCTATCCCAGTGGCATTCATCAGTAAATGCTGTTAGTGACATCCATCAGTAAATGTCTAATCATATAACATCCATCAGTAGATGTTAATCTTTCTTAACATCCCTCAGTAGATGTTCTCATCTCTGCCATTAGAAGCAGCATATAACCTAAAAAAATAAAAATGAAATAAAATAAAATAAAATAAAATCAAATAAAATAAAATAAAATAAAAGATAAAAAAAAAATTCTGAAACTGGGTTGCCTCCCAGCCAACGCTCTTTTAACGTTAGTAGCTTGACCCGGTAAAGCCCAAACACCCATCAGTAGGTGTTGATTTTTTTTTTTTATGTTAGCGTTCTTCCTTCCTTCATGACACCAACAACATCTCAAAAATTTTCTTTATCACCTACTCTAAGGATCCTCAATCTCAAGCGCTATATTTGTTTTGATAGTCTTGACAACCCATAACCTATTCTTGAATTTCACTGGTGTGCTAGGTTTGGGTTCATCAGTTTTCACATCAAGGTGTTGGTGAACCAATTCTCCTTTCTTACTACCTCTTGATGATCTTGTGCTTCTAGTACAAATTTTATCCTGTATACTAAAAAAAACACTGCACTAGAGCATACAATTAGCCCAAAAAAAATAAAAACAGTAAAAGATATTATTTTATTTTATTTTTCATTTTAAAAAGAAAATAAAGATAGAAAGATATTTATTTTTTTCTTTTTTTTCTGTTTTTTTTAATATAAAGATAGAAAAACAAAAATAGAAAGATAAAAACAGAAAGATAGAAAGATAGATAGAAAGAAAAATAGATAGAAAGATAGAGAGATAGAGAGATAGAAAGATATATAGAAAGATAGAAAGATAAAAAGTCTAATCAGTTAAGAATCACACACATAGAATAGTTATACCACGAGTCCCTGACAACAACGCCAAAAACTTGTTAACACCCTGACAAGTGTACCAGATCGTATCAAGTAATAATAAAACGGTAAGTCTGAGTACCGTTTTCCCAAGAGACTCGTGGTACTAAACTTTTGTGCTTTTGCTTAATCGATCAAGACTATAAGAACAATATTTTGGGGTTTTTGAATATAAAGTGCGGAAAAATAAACATGAATGCAATTTGATCAATTGAGGTTAAACACAAAAGTGGATGGATGATGTTGATAATATGAGATGAATATGTTATTAGGGTTTAAATTTCACCTAATCACTCTCATATATCTACTATTCTTATTTGTTATCAATGTTCATGCAACTTTCTAATTTACTCTAAACCTGATCTCTCGGCGAAAAGAGCCTATTACCATAATTACTAGTTTACTATCTCTAGTCTCCCTAGTAATTACTAATGCATTAATGACAGAAGCTTAAAGCTATTAACCGTCCTATTCCTATATCTAGGCAATATTTCATAATCAAGAGAATTCTTCTCAGTTCTAGGTTTCCTCGTACGTCTCCATATCAACAAAATTAAAGATCATAAAAAATTAAGAGAGTTTAGAGGTTACATCTTTCCCAAAACAATGACACTGAATGAGTTAAACAATGCAAACTTTAAAGTACAAAGAAGCAAACCCAAAACTCTTGATAACACAAGTATATGAATAAAATAAGAATTTCGATATAAGAGAGTTTAGAGGTTACATCTTTCCCAATAACAAATTAAATTAGTTCTCCATCGTCATGAAGAAGCTAGGTGTACAATGGAATGAAAGAGATAGAAACCCTAGAAAGAGAAAAGGAGAGTTGTCAATTCCCCAAATCTACCCCCAAAAGGGTGAAAAGTGTGTTTCTATGCCTAAGCCATCAAAAGATACATTCTCTAAGATGTTTTGGCCTTTAAATAGGGCATAAAAATAACAGAAAACGGGTCCAGGCCCATAACAGATCATAAAAATAACAGAAAATCTGGCCCAGATCCATGAAAATGGCGCTGAACGCTCAAATACCGCTCAACGGTAGGTGCGGCACTCAGAATGGCGCCCAGCGGTGTTGCCCAGGCGAAAAATAGTGAAAAACAGGTCCGAGATTGGCGCTCAGTGCTGGGCTAGCGCTCAACGCTCATTTTCCGCTCAGCACTGCTTTTTCTGCACTCTGGTCAACTTTTCAGCATTCTAGTCAACTAGTTGACTTTTCTAGTTGACTGGTTGACTTTTCTACACTCCAACCATTTGATACTTCAACCTTTCTTTCAATTCATTCCAATAACCTACAAAATCAAGGGAATTTATTGATAAAATCATAAAACATGTCCTAAACTCTCTTATTCACAAAACTAAAGAAAAATCATGAGTCAAAACAAGTTTCTAAGTCAACAAGGGTGCATTTGATATCAAAATTAAGTATAAAAATAACGGTTTTTGAACCGTTATCAGAATTGGACCAGTGTCATCAATCAATGGTTCCAACCTGTATTCCAAAACTAAACCCCATCCTACAAAGTACCATAAATCTTTAAAACCTACATATCCGAAAACTTTAACTACACTAGCAACCACAAAATAACTCCACATATCAGGGTCAAAGGACAAAGTTGTTGTCTCCCCATCATACTTCAGGGTACCATCATTAACGAACTTCCCTCCATGGTGGAAAACACACTCAATAGCCTCGTCCATAATGCACAACATAATATAAAAATTGTTCTTTTACAACTCTTTTCGAAATCTTTAAACCTTTTCTTGGAATGCAAACAAAAAAATAAAGTAATGAAATGAAAGAGATAAAGGATAGAAAGAACAACAACACCATTTATACTGGTTCGACCTCAATGCCATCCATTCTTCTTTCAATCAACCTGAGATTGAAAGGCTTCCACTATATAGATCGAGTTCTATAGAAAGAAATACAGAGATGTGTTAGAATCGGCTGCAGCGGAATTGTTAGCGTGGAATAACAAACCAAGAGGGTTTTTAATATAAACGTGTGCCTTTTAATTTCTACTCAATTTATCTTGCATAGATGATTTTTATACTGGTTCGGATCTTATCAATCCTACGTCCAGTCGCTTATCTCAAACCGAGATAAACAGTTCACTAATCATAAAACAATTACAAATTACAATAAAAAAGAAACAATTTGTAAGAGTTTAGAAACCACCTCTCTTGATACCACAAGAGATGAACCTGCACCTCCTTTGAGTCTTCACAAAGGATGAACCACCTCCTCCGAATACTTCACGAAGGATGAAACACCTCCTCCGAATACTTCACGAAGGATGATCCTCTTCCACACACCTCCTTAGACGCACCAAGGATGAACCAGCTATTCCTCTGTCACTGTAGTAGCAATGTACCAGCACCACAGACAAGAGTTTCCTTAGCTGAGCAAGAGCACACACTTCTCAAAGAGTTCTGAGTGTTTTAGCACAAGGGAAGAGTTGTTGTTGATGGATAAAGAGAGCCTACTTATAGACTCAAGCAAAAACTCTTTCAGTCTTCGAAACTGGCCATTTAACGCTTTTAATCGATTAATATTAGTGTTAATCGATTAAAATAAGTACAACGGCTAGTTTTTCAAATCAGAAACCTCCAACGGCTAGTATTAATTGATTATTCTCAGGATTAATCAATTACCTAATCGATTAAAACTTGCTTTAATCGATTATTCCAAAGCTGATTGGGTTTTGGCTTCTGCAGCGATTTTAATCGATTAAAACGGGAAAGTTTTGATTCTAAACAACAAATACAAAATATAAAGGTACAAGAATCAAAACCTACTACAAATCTAAGCCCTAAACAATTAAACTACAATTATTACAAAAGCTTTTCATAACAAAAATAAGTCTTCAAAGGATCTTCATGAATCTTGATAAATCTTGACTTGATGGGCATCATCAAAACTTTATCTTCATTATTTTGCTAACAAGATGCCCTCTCAATGTATTCTCCTCTCTAACTCCAAATCTACTATAGTAAACACACAGAAAGAACTATCCTCTTTCTGCAACCCCTTAGAGATACCCTTCTCAAAGTCACTAGAACTCCAAAGTTCTCTTCTTGGCCAGTGGCAACAGGAAAACCACAATCTTCACAAGATACAAAAGAATCCTGATCTTCCAATAGAACACCTAAGAGTGCAGATTTGATCAGACTTCTAAAACACACAACAACTCTTCAAGAATCCTTGATTAGATTTCTTTCTAATGAAATGCTTCTTGATTCTTGGAGAAAAAGACGCTCCTGCAATATTAACTCAACGAATTTTATTAGATATGAAATATATTATTTCAAAAAAAAAAATTACAAAGAGATATGTGTCTATATATAGAAATAACAGTACTAACGTAAATTAATCGATTACATTATTAATATATCGGTTAAGCAATTTAACACTGCTATGACATAATTACATTTAACACATTTAACAGATTAAGCGTAACATGTAATCGATTAAGTAACTAATGTAAGTTAAATCATTTAAAAGATATGACCGTTTTGGTAGTTATGATTTAACAAAAGCACGTTTTTCAAAACACACAAGCTTTAGCTGGTTGAGGAAAGAGTGTAATTGGTTAAGTATAACACTTAGGAAAATTTTGAAAACTTTTTCAATCCAAAATCTCATCAATGCACTCAGCAAACAAGTATTAACAAAGATACTGAGAGAAGTTTAATTGATTACATTACGCATATAATTGGTTAAAGTTCGTAAAAACATATTTTCAAACAATTTTACCACAGTCAAGCACAGATCAATCATACACATCAATATGAGTATCACATATTAATAAATATGCATGATTGCCAGAATTTTTACAATGTTACCACATGTAATCCTCAAGAAGTAATTGATTTATCCTTTGAGTCTTTCTTGAGTCATGGAGTGCCACTAGTTCTGTTCATTTACCTACATAATCATCATAAGGTTTGGTAGAAGGTACCCAGATAAACTTGTGTCCTTTCATGTTAGTAACAATGGCTAGCTTCTTGGGAATCCATTGGAACTTTCCCTTTGGAACACTAGTTCTTCTATAGTAACAAGACTTGGAAATATGCCCAATAGTATTATAATAAAAATAAGTAATAGAAGAAGATTTACTAAGATCAGAAAACTTCTTAGCAATTATTCTATTACTTTTACTGGTATATCCTATGCCTTGTTTATTGATTACCCTTCTCTATGATCCTAGAACAACTTCTAAATTAGATCTACCCAGAGTTAATGTAGAGAGTGTGCTAGTTAAGTATTCTACCTTTTCTAAATGAGAAGGACAATTTGTACAATCTTTGACAATTGTTTTAACTTCAGATTTAGCAGTTTCAACAAATTATAAAGCAATAGTAAGTGTTGGAAAACAGGTAGGCTTATTTTTACACCAATAGAGGGGGTGAATTGGTGGGTTTTCCAAATCAGAGTCTTTTCCCAATCTTTTATACAAAGTAAAAAACTTTACAAACTTTGGTGGATTGCAAGTAATGAAAATTCGTGTGTAGCGGAAAATCGTAGTTGACTACGCAGATAATAAAGTTGACTGTATGTAAAAGAGTAGGGATAGAGAATTTCAAACACTGGTTTTTATATTGGTTCGGCCTCAATGCCTACATCCAGTGTCCTTCCTGTTCCTGGAAGCAAATGCACTATAATGATCAAGGTTTTTACAACAAGGCTTTTATAGAAGACTTCCACGTCAAAAATATAAAACACCTCTCTAACCCTCTAACCAAAATATAGGAAAACCACACAACAAGAATTGCAGCAAGATGTCCCCTCTCCTGCAATCTGCCAACCACTTTGAACAATCATCAAAGTGAACCAGACTCCACGAGTCTATCCCCTGTAATCACAACAGGTAACCACAACAATCACCACGGATGCCAACAAGAATCTTGAGCAACCAGAAACACCATAGTGTGCCAATATGTGATCAAGCAGTGAGTGCACAATCAGTATCATGCTTTCTTGGAGCGTTCTAGCTAGAAATCTTGAGGGCAATTAAGTGCTTCTATTTAGTTTCTTCTTCTTCTTCCCTTAGTCTTCCCAATTTCAACTCATGTTCCCTGATCTTACCAAACAATGTTGCCATGTCCATAGTGGTCAAATCTCTAGATTCAGAAATGGCAGTCACCTTTGGTCGCCAGCTTCTATCTAGGATTTTTAAGATTTCGATGTTAATCTCCTCCTTATCAAATGTCTTGCCAAGAGCCACAAGGTGATTAACAATGTGTGTGAACCTCTTCTAAACATCATAGATGTTTTTTGCAGGCTTCATCAGAACATTTCGTATTCTTGGATAAGAGAATTTTTCCTGGCCCTTGTGCCTTCATGAGTAAATTCCAGAACATCCCACATCTCCTTTTCAGTCGTGCATGTAGATATCTTTGAAAACGCATCAATTGTTAGAGCATATGAGATAATATTTTTATCTTTTACATCATACTGAGCCCTTTTACTCTCTTCTAGGTTTACAAATCATTGTTTGATATAATCGAGGGCAAAGAGGGAAGATTTCGCGAGACCCTACTTGTGAAACAGGTTGATTATTCGGGTCATTCTGTCATTATTGTAGGTCCATCACTTTCATTACATAGATGTGGATTGCTCGGCGAAATAGCAATAGAACTTTTCCAGACATTTATAATTCATGGTCTAATTCGAAAACATTTTGTTTCCAACATAAGAATTGCTAAGAGTAAAATTCGGCAAAAAGAACCGATTGTATGGGAAATACTTCAAGAAGTTATGCAAGGACATCCCGTATTGCTAAATAGAGCACCTACTCTGCATAGATTAGGTATACAGGCACTCCAACCCATTTTAGTAGAGGGGCGTGCTATTTGTTTGCATCCATTAGTTTGTAAGGGATTCAATGCATACTTTGATGGTGATCAAATGGCTGTTCATGTGCCTTTATCTTTAGCAGCTCAAGCAGAAGCTCGTTTACTTATGTTTTCTCATACAAACCTCTTGTCTCCAGCTATCGTGGATCCAATTTCTTTACCAACTCAAGATATGCTTATTGGACTTTACATATTAACGAATGGGAATCGGCGAGGTATTTCTTCAAATAGGTATAATCAACGTAATTGCATAAATTGGAAAAATCAAATAATTCCAAAGAAAAACTATAAGTATACGAAAAAGAGAACCTTTTTTTTGTAATTCCTATGATGCAATTTGAGCTTATCAATAGAAAAGAATAACCTTCGATAATCCTTTGTGGCTCCGGTGGCGACTAGATCTACGCATTCTTTCGCCAAGAGAAGTTCCTATCGAAGTTGACTATGAATCTTTAGGCACCTATCATGACATTAATGGGCATTATCTAGTAGTAAGAAGTACAAAAAAACAAATTCGTTCTATATACATTTGAACCAATGTAGGTCATATTTCTTTTTATCGAGAAATCGAAGAAACTGTACAAGGTTTTTGCCGGGCCTATTCATACACAGTCTTACTGTCAACAACCTTTGTAGTCTCATAAGGATCATTTATCACTGCATCCCAAATACCTTTATCTATTTATTCCAAGAAAATTCTTATCCTGATTTTCCAAAAAGGATAGTTTTCTCCTGCAAACAGAGGGGGCATGTTTGTGGAAGAACCTTCTCCAAAAGTTTGAGAAATAGAGGCCATTCGGATCAAAATAATCGATTATACTGAAAACTTAATCGATTAGAATTTGAGAAAAATTCAAATTCCCAGCTATGATGCCAATTGTAGAAAAAGATTGGCCTAATTTCTCAACTAAGAGGGGGGTGTGAACTGGTTTTGTTTATAAAAATTGTTCTTTTACAACTTTTTTCGAAATCTTTGAACCTGTTTTGGAATGCAAACAAATAAAGAAAGTAATGAAATGAAAGAGATAAAGGATAGAAAGAACAACACCATAATTTATACTGGTTCGACCTCAATGTCTACATCCAGTCTTCTTTCAATCAACCTTGAGATTGAAAGGCTTCCATTATACGAAGACACCCTTTCAATGCACTCTCCTCTCTAACTCCAAATCTACTATAGTAAACACACACAGAAAGAAAAATCCTTTTTCTGCAACCCCTTTGAGATACCCCTCTCAAAGTCACTAGAACTCCAAAGTTCTCTTCCTAGCCAGCGGTAACAGGGAAACCACAATCTTCACAAGATACAAAAGAATCTTGATCTTCCAATAGAAACAACTAATAGTGCATATTTGTTCAGACTTCTGAAACACACAACAACTCTTCAAGAATCCTTGATTAGATTTCTTTCCAATGAAATGCTTCTTGATTCTTGGAGAAAAAGACTCTCCTGCCATATGAACTCAACAAACTTTTATCAGATGTGAAAGATATGATTTCAAAAGTTTTTTTCTACAAAGAGCTATGCGTCTATATATAGAAATAATAGTACTAACGCAAATTAATCGATTATGTTATTAATATAATTCGTTAAGCAATTTAACACTACTATGACATAATTAAATTTAACTCATTTAACAGATTAAGCATAACATGTAATCGATTAAGTAACTAATGTAAGTCAAAGCATTTAAAAGATATGACCATTATGGTAGTTATGACTTAACAAAACAAGTTTTCAAAACACACAAGCTTTAACCGATTAAGGAAATAGTGTAATCGGTTAAGTAGAACACTTAGGCAAATTTTGAAAACTTTTTCAATCAAAAAACTCATCAATGCACTCAACAAACAAGTATTAGCAAAGGTACAAGTTTTAATCGATTATACATATAATGTAATCAATTAAAACTTGCAGTCTTGCCACTATTAAACAAATACTGATATCTAATGAATCTAACATATTACATAAACATTGTAATTGATTAATTCATATAGATATGCAATGTGCAAAGAGTTTTAACAATCTAAATCAATTAATATGCATGTCACATATATAATCACATGAATAAGCACATTGAATATGCATAACATATAGTTAAAGCATAATTACAGTTATAAACAACAGTTTTGCTATATGTGTGCAAGAAATATATTTCAACATTTATTGTTTTCATCATTAAAAAACTTGTCATCATAAAGAAACTATTAGCAACATTTTCTGTTGTTGTTATCATCAAAAACACTTGTGGGATGTATGGGTTTAGCTTTCACATAGCTCCCACTATCGAAAAAAACTAAGAAAATAAAGCACAATCACTGACCTTGGTTCAGATTCAACTCCACTGACCATGTGCTTGAGCCTTCTGCTTCCAACGACACAAGGTCCCATACTTCACCTCATGTTTCATCCCTATATGGTTCCAAATGTCGCCTACAAACCCCAATTTTAAAATGTTGTATTTAACCCATGAACCCTAGATTCAAAATTGTTTTCTCCCACCTTTGAACCCTAATTTTAAGGTACCCTCAGATTTTTCCCAATCTGTTCTTGCATATAATAAGTTCCGCCAATTTGTAATTCAATTTTTTAATTCAATTCTTTTAACTCATAAATTATAAATGTCCACATCAAATTATATTATTACAACATAAACTATGTCACATCATTTAAAAAAAAAAACAACAATTAGCATGCCTTCCACACAACACTTAAATGATGTTTGTCCAATTTAACAACAAGATTCTATTTGTTTCAATTTTTAAAAAATAAGGACCTAATTTTGAAAAACCAATAAATAAAGCACCTAATTAAGAATATTTTTCTAAGTTAAAAAAAGAAGTCTATATCGAGGTATATTTAAGGAAGCATCATTTCAAAATATATTATCTTAGAGAAATTTGAAGAAAAAGACTTATAAAAACAAAATGAACCCATAATCATTACACACCTAAGTATAAACATTATTGATACAAAGGTAAAGTTACATTAGTTTTTATTTCAAAATAATATATTTCGTCTGCTCACGTTATAACTATCAATAAAATTATTTGTTTATATATCTCTTCAATCCTTTATCCCTTATTTTGTAAAGCATTTTTTCCTTTTTAATTTTCTTCATTGCATTCAGTATTTCTATCCATGTTTATCAATTACACTAAGCGAAATTTTATCATATAAGTTTAATTCATTACGCAAAGTCTTGTTTTTATTATAAAACATTTGAAAATGATAAAATATATATTCTTAGTTAATTGAAAAACAAATTATTTATATTAGTACAAGTACAATAATCATATGTTAAACTCAAACACTAATACTTATCCTCAATTACTAAGAATGCATTTTTTACCAAAAAAAAAAAACAAAAGGTAAAATAAAAATATTAACATGATGCATGTAAATCAACATTTAAATAAATAGTTTTATTTTACATAATCGTAAACTAAGCTCGATCTGGCATGCTCTTTCCAAACTAAATAATAAAAACACAATTTTTGTTACATTTATTTAAATTATCTTTTCTTATTTTTTACTTTTTTTTAAAATATAAAAAATTATGTTTTTCATAACTATTTTACCCTTACAACCCATATTAAATGAATAATGGATTTCCCCACTATTACTTAATCCAAATACTTGAATCAAAGACGGCGTTCCTGAAGAGTAAAACACAGCTACGAAATGCAAACCAGTATATTATTAAACAAAAAACAAGTGATAAAACATAAGTAAAGGAAAAAAAAAAATAGAAAGACGTGATAACGACAAACAACATAATTAAAACTGAGGTGCCTGATAGGGATACAAATAATAAAACGCAACCAAAAAAGGAAAAATAACGATCAGAAACAGCAATATGAGTATTGATGCTCTGATCGAACTTCAAATACTTAACTTATTCTCGTTTCATCTCTTCCTGCAACATTTTCACGCTATTTGCCCTATCAGGGGTTCAAAAACCCCACACCAATTAGAGTGTGGCTATTAAAATCCTTCTCAAGGATAAAAAAAAAAAAATTAATAGTAGCGGCAGAAAAGGAGGAATCACTCAATGAAAATCAGGCTTCGCTGGGTACGTGCAACCAGGCCTTTGGATGATAACATTGGCTGCATAACACCCAGCCCTCACGCATTCTTCAATGGGCTTCTCCTTAACCAATTGTGAAAGAAATCCTCCTACAAACGCATCTCCTACAAAAACAAAACAACAGAAGTACATTATCAATTTAACAAGTTTCCTCAAACATATTCCCACCACAGTATCTTCGCAGGAGAGATTAGTATTTTGCTTGAATCTTTCTAAAAAACATAATATAGCTATATTTCTGGTATCGTAAAACAATAGATAATTTGTAATAATTATTTAGAAACAACACTTTACAATGAAGAATAAGAAAGAAATACAAAAACAATGCAGAAAGCGAGGAAACTATAACTTGAACGCATTTTACAATAATTACCCATAAACTCAACTATAACTTTGTTTAAAGTCTAAACACAAAAAAGAATAGAATTGTGTACCTGCTCCGTTTGTGTCAACTAATTTCTCTTTAGGTAACAGTATCACAGGGTACAATTTCACTTTCCCATCCTCGGCAACACAGACAGGATCTGCACCTTGTGTGATAACGGTAATCCTTTTATGTGTTCCAGATGCCTTTGGCAACTTGGAAATCCTTAAAGCTATTTCCTCGACGTTATCAGTCTAGTCAATAGGAAAAGAGTCAAAATACGTAACAAATTATAACTTCAAACAAACACTGCAAGCCTTCCGATCAGCTGAGCAATGATTACCTCCCAGCCTTGAACTTTTGAAAATGTTCTTGCTTCAGTCTCATTTCCAAAAACATAGTCCATATATCTGAATCCAAGAACGTACATCGTTAATAAAATCGATATGAAATTTTTTCTATATTAAAATAAAGAGTGAAGGTTCCTTACGGTAGGACTTTCAACAGTGCATCCTTGAAGAACTCACAGATAAAGGGAGCGGAAAGGTTCATCATGAAGATCTGCATACAGGAATGGAATAGTTATTCCAAGAAACTGCTAGGAAGATGAGAATGCCAAGTTCGAATCATATATCTAACCTTTCCATTTGCAGCTGCGTGTTCAGCAACTAATTGAATGGAATCGGGAGACACGGTGAGGAAAAAACCAGAAATATAGTAGTACTTTGCCTTCTCAACTATTCACAAAAAAACACGATAACAAATGTCAGTCATTTGGATTATTCAGGTATATGATATAGAAAATGACACTGTATCAACAAGGTACCTAAGGCCCAATTTTCTGGTTTGACCAAATGCTCCGACTTATAGCAATTTGCAGCTGATAAGTTAGCAATGAGCGACCTGTATTTAGATGCAATCAAATAGAAGGCTTCAAATACTTGTTTCGGGATCAAATATATGCTACCTAAGTACACTATTAAGAAAAAACATAAAATATAATTATTGATTCCTATAATTAATATAATAAAGAGTCAAGGAAAGCTTGATCGTCTGACCTTTCGCCACCAACCACACAAACAGCACAAGTTCCCGTGGGTGCAGTGTCGATTTCATAATAGTGAACCTGATTGTTGAATGAATAAAAAGTTAATTTTAGAAATGGAATTCTAAGCGGTAAGACAAATCAAAAGATAAACTTACCTTTACACCATCAAGTGAACATCTCTTCTTCATCTCCTCCCCAAATTTGTCCTTTCCTATGCAACCTATGTACCCTGTGGCACCAGGTGCTTGAAGCATCCACTATGAGGTGAAAGCAAATGATTAGTTACACAACTACAGCAGACTCAGCTCACTACATACAAAAAGTACATACCTGAGCAACCCGAATTGAATTCTGAGTAGCACCTGCCAACGAGAAAATTATAAAAATCGTCAATATGAAATGTGCACTCCCTCTATTTTCTTTCCCGCTCTTTTAGTAAAGCTAGAATATGTGACTAGAAACCCAATAATTTGGATCAAGTGTATTACCTCCAGCAATGTACTCCACATTAGTTTTGCTAGCCAATTCCTCATACCTGAGACGATTGTCAGATGATATGAAAATATAAATAAATAAATATATAAATATATATATATATACACACACACACATATAAATATTATCCTAGAAAGAAAATATCCTCCAATAAAATACTAGCTCAGAAAAAAAAAATGTAGTCAGGAGAGAAAGCTAAATATCTTACAAGATCTGGAGGCTGAATATATAACTAGTTATTACATCAAGATCTTAATTTAAAAATTTTATAAAAATATGTACTTCTTTAGTAAAAGAGACAAGTAAAACTTGTGATTTTTAACAACAACATTCTAACAAAAAGCATCAGCAAAGAGCACAACGGATAAGAAGTGGGTATACCGGTTTTATACATCCCAAGGACTAGAACCACATCATATTAATAAAATGTATATGAAATTAGGAAAATGCCACACTCAGTACCAGAATAAGAGTAGGTAAATAGAATCGCCAATCAACCAACACAAATTCCTTTGTCTCTCATGTTTTCAGACAATGAACATTGATAGTAGTATAAAACAATAGTAAACAAGTATAACATTACATCAGCAATCCAAAAAAAGTGTAACGGTAAAATCATAATCCAAAAATCAAAGTCAAATAGCGGGTTTGAATATTAGGGTTTTCTATTTTTATTTTAAGATGTAAAATGGTAAAAATATAATTTCATCTGGATACATTATTTTGAAACACTAACATGAGTAGCTTATTGAAATAAGCTAAAAGGTATTAGGAAAAAAAAATGAAATAATTTAATCAAATTTTCATCTACTAATAATCTAGATGAAATGTTTAACCAAACACACTTGGTTGGGAAAGGTAGTAAAGTTTTAAATCTTCCTATAAATTCCCCTAATTGTTAAATGAAAATGCGCATTTAATGCTTATATGTTTTCAATATATTACATAGATTTAATTTCCATATTAAGCCTCTCTTTATAAAGAGAATCAGCATTAAGATGTTGTAGTACATCTTTTGTTTTTCTTTTTTTCAAAAAACTCTTTTTCAATGGTTAAGAGAAAAGCAATTGTAACAAGTACTTGTTTATTTTACAACTTCCTGAAAACATTTATGAAAAAAATAAAATTATTTTCCATAATTAAAGTCATACCGACACCTGATAAAGTAGGAAAAGTAAAAAAGCAAAGAACTGAAGTGCATGAATCCATAAACTTGATTGCAATAATCTCAAACTCAGTCTACTTCTAACCAAGCGTGAATTTACAAGTAAAACAACTTTCTTACTCCACATAATCTCTTAACTCTAATTTTTGTAAGCATGGTTTTTTTACCCGAAAAACTTATTTAACAATTACAAGAGCTTTTAAATATTATTTTGACAGAAACATTTCACTCATTCAACCAACAAAATTGAAACAAACAAGAGCTCAGTTGATATACACAAAACGAATAACAAACTCCAGTGGCTACGCGGGACAGACATCAAAGAAAAAGAGAAAAATCTTACATAGGCTTGTGCTTATCCTCGGCGAGAATCGCATCGTTTAACTTGATACCATATCTGTTTCAGAAAAACAGAACAACGAGCGTTAGATCTGATCCGTCGTATCTCATTTTCTTTCAGATTGATACATGAATCACACAATAAACCTCTCCAACAATGTTCTTCTTAGTTCTAAGCTCAGAGTAGCAATATTCCGCAACACATCATAATTAATAATGAATAACTACAAATATTCTTATTCATTAATAGTAATAGTGATTTAAAGATAGGGAAATGTGAGGAACAAACCGTTGCAAGAAATCGTCGTCGACGACGGCAGAAATGTCGAGGAGAGGGTTACACATTCCGAGGAGAACGCCGTCCAACTCCATAGATGCGAGAGAGGAGAAAACCGAGATATGAAAAATGCGAAGAGTGGTTGAAGTGGGAGTGAACGAATGAGATGCAGATCTACACGAATGTGAACATGTTGCTTTCTTTTATAGGCGCTTTCGCACTTTTTTTTTTTGTTTTGTGTTTTTTTCTGGGCTAACGTGGGATTGGTGGGTTTCGCACGATAAGGGGTGTTTTACTACTCTGTCAGTATCGAGTGAATTAAAGTATTGGTACTGTTTGACAAAATTAATATAGAAAATTTATTAAGTTCGATTTTTATGTTCTGTATAAGTATAATAAAATATTCAAATCAGATATTATACCAGTAGATACTATACATTAATATCAGGCTGTGCATGATTATGATTTCCTAATTTAAAAGTAAAATGTAAGAACATCAATTTTCATGCAATGTATTAATTTTTAATGACTAAAAATATTATTTTAATATAGAACTTTTATTATTGTTATTTTGTTGTGATGTTTAGATCTGCAACCCTTACCAATCCTTGTTCTAATTCTACCAACCAGCTTGGGCCCAGAGTGGAAGTGTATGGCGCACCACACAGAATACCCTAATTTTCAACTCGTCGGTCATTATTTTATTTTTAAATTTCAATTGCTATTACTATTTGACTACCCGAAAAGCATTTGTAATTTTTTTTAAACAAAATTCAAAATGAAAATGATTTAAAATTTCAATGGCAGTTAATAAGACATCACATACCACCTACTTCAGCTATGACTAGCACCTACCACAAACATGGAATTTCTTTGGAAGTTGAAGGTGAAGAAAAACCAATAATATATATATATATCATTCACAAAATCTACTAATAATATAATCAAGGTTTGATGTCTCTTTAGATCTTTATTTTCGTCCAGAATTTCAAATAGGTTTTCTTCTTTTTTGACGTTTTAATTTGGTTCTTATTTTGTGAAAATTGCAACAATTAGATTCCTACCGTTAAATTGCGTTCAATGATGTTAGTGTGTATGGTTGATGTGGCATGCTAATCTTCATTATTAAATGACGTGGAGTAGCTTATTTGATGTATGTGATTCTGATGTGTCTTTTGATCTTTTTTCTTTAAATAAAAGAAATTTGTAAAAATGAATTAAACATTAAACTGCATATTTTGTTCGAATTAGAGATTACGGATTGGGAGAAAGGAAGTTTGATTTTAGGGTTCATCCAAATTTGGAATTAATTTTAGAAGTTGTTCTCGTGTTGTAACCATCTTCGCGCATCATCTTCCTCATGCTTCCAAACCCTTAGGTCGTCGCCGCCATCTTCTTCGCACAGATAGCCACCACACAAGCCTCCATTAGCGCAACATAAATCATGAGCACCATCGCAACATGTCAACCTCCATGAAACACTACCAAACCTAATCATAGAAAACCCAAATCAATTTCATCACCTGCAAATCAAACGCAAAGGAGCTCTAATCCAGAAAAATTCCCAATTTGAAAAACCCTTTCAAACCCTAAATCGCGTTCGAGTTCTCCATGGCCACAAATCGCATATGAATCGTGATGTATGAATCATGATGTTGTTCGAGCCTGTTGATTCAAAGGTGTATGTCAAAGAGAAAAGTGAGAGAGCTTGTTAATTTGGGTCCATAATAGATGGGAAAAGTGTTGGGGGAAGTTATCTATTCGATTAGGCTTGCACCTGTTCACTTAGTTTTGACGATTCTGCATTGGGATTGAATGCTAATTTTGTTTCTCAAAGAGCTGAGTTGGTGAGGAGCATGACGCTTATCGATGCGGCGTCGTATGGGGTTTTTCCTCTTTAGGTGCTGGAGGTTCCTGTAGTGAGGGAAGTGATGTTGGTTTTCCAAAGCGCTTCCATAAACTTTCTTTCAAATGTAACTACTTTTTTTTTATTTATTTGAAGTATTGAAATTTTTGCAAGTGAAAACCATGACTATTAAAACTGACCTTGAATGAATAACAGACTGATAACGGACCAAAATCCATTATTTTCATGCTTGAATTTGATATCAAAACACACCCTTTGTAGCTTAAAATGAGCTTAGAATCAAGTAAAACTCTTAAGTTGTGTCACATGAGAGTCAAAAGCTGTTTTTAGAGATATTATGCTTGTTTTGCATTGTTTTGCAGGGTTTTTGATGAGAATTGAAGATGGAAGTTAAGTAGGAAGGTCATACACTCAAGAATGAAGGAGAAAAAGGAAGAAAAGAAGAGTCTATGGACCGCTCAAGCATCAAATTCCAACGCTGAGCGTCCTAATTCGAGTTGGAGCTACTGTCTGGCGCCCAGGCGGCGACGCTGAGCATCCAGAACGGCAAGAGGCAAACCGCGCAACGATCCATTTTGGCGTTTGGGCGGTGGCGCGGCTTGCGGCAAACTGCTGAGCGGCCAACTTTGGCGCTTGGGCGGTTGTCTGTTTTTATATTTTGGATTCTGAGATCTTTCTGTTATCTTTTTGGCTTATATATAGCCCCAGTTCGAATCCAAATGTATTCTTTTGGTAGATAGAAACATCCATAGCAACACTACACACCTTGGAGGAGATTTCTTGGATGCTTAGGCTCCACTTTATCAAATCTAGGGTATGCTTTTCCATTCTTTCATTATTTTCATCTAGATTCACCATGATTATGGTGAACTAAACCCTAGGTTGTTGGGGAACAATGTAATCTTTTGAAACTCTCATATATCCAAATTCTTATTTATTTTATAAGCTTGCATATGCTTGATTTATCAATTGTTGGGTTCTTTACCTGTAGTTAATGCTTTTACCGTTTAACTCATTCGGTAGATGTTGGTTGTCTTTATTGATACGGGGACGTACAGTAATGTCATGAACTAGGAAGAATTCCTTGATTATGCTAATATCGCTTAGGGATAGGGGTAGGACGATCAATTGTTTTTTGCTTCCGTTTATCATGCATTATTAATTACTAGGGGAGGCTAAGGATAGCATGCCGGTAATTAGTAATAAACTCTTTTCACCAAGGGATTGGGTTAAGGGTATACCAAGAAAGTTTACATGACAATATGATAAATAAGCAAAGTAAATAAGAAGAGTAGATATATGAGGGTGGATAAGATGAAATTGTAAACCCCAACAACTTCATTCATCCGTATTTTCTTTAAGCCAATTGAATCACTGCATTTGCATGTTTACTTTTGTTTTGCATTTAAACACTCAAATTAATTTCTTTTCTCAAGTCTTATGCGATTAGTTTACATGAAAGATTAGGCCTTAAGAGTCCTTTGGGAAGAACGATATTGGGTTTACCAATTATATTACTTGATACGATCTGGTACACTTGTCAGGGTCTTAACAAGTTTTTGGCACCGCTGCCGGGGACACTTGGTTTAACTTTTCTAGTAATGTAAACTGATTAAATTTGACTTGATTTTATGTTTATTTTTATTTTTGTTCTAATAAATGTTTTCTAGGGTTTTGTGCCTAACGTTTGCAGAATGCAGTATGGACAAGAATTTGATTATATGGGCACTCAATTCTACCAAAATGATTTCAACCACTAGTGGGAACCTCATTCAAATATGTACCTAAGCCAATTTGAGCAACAATCCTCTTTGCGAAAAGAAACGTTGGGGGAAGCTGAACGACGTTTATGGCAGCAACAACTCTCTTTATCAACAGAAACATCGGAGGATGAGCAACAACTATGTCATCAGATAACTGATGTGACGGAACAAGTCAAAAGCCTTAATGAAAAGTTCGACAAATTCTTGGAGAAGTACGATTCCAAGAGCTATAAAGTTACCTTCAGGAATTTGGAGACACAAATTGATAAGGTTGTTGATGAGGAGAAAATAGAGGAGAAAATATTGGAAAAAAAAGGAGAAGACTGAGGAAGAAAAGATAGAGAGAGATTTAAAGGAAGAAGAAACAGAAAAGTTGGTTGAGGAAGATAAAGATGATGAGGGAGAAAAAGCAATGGTTGAGAAAAAAAAAGAAAAAATATGCGAAAATAAAGAAGAAAAGAAGAAAAGAGAAAAAGAGAAAGTTGAGGGGAAAGATTGAGAAAAAGAGGAAGAGAGGAAAGAAGAAAAAATCATGTGAAAAGTCCCTTCCTCGTCAGAAGAATAATCATAGGAAGGAATAAAAGTTTAAGTGTTTTATGGAGATCTTCAAGAAATTGGAGATTAAAGTTCCTATGATTGATACATGGAAATATGTGCTTGGTGTTCTCAATTTTATGAAGAAATTTAGCAGGAAGAAGAAAAAGAAAAGAATATCAAGCAAAGAGAATTAACACCTACTGAGGGGTGTTTTTATTTTAAAAGAAAACATTAAAAAAAACGAAAATTAAAATAAAATAATATTTTTACTATTTTTATTTTTTTGGGCTAATTCTGTGCTCTAGTGCAGTGTTCTTTAGTGTGTGCAGGATAAAATTTTTTACTAGAAGCACAAGATCATCAAGAAGCGGATAAGGAAGGAGAATTGGTTCACCAACACCCTGATGTGTAAAGTGACAAACCCAAACCTGGCATACCAAGTGAAATTCAAGAATAGGTTATGGGTTGTCAAGACTATTAAAGCAGATAGAGCTTTTAAAGTTGGTGATAAGGAGAATAATAACACCTACTGATTGGTGTTTGAGCTTTACCGGGTCAAGCTAATGATGTTAAAAGAGCGCTTACTGGGAGGCACCTGTTAACGGAATGACAAGTGTACCATATCGTATCAAGTAATAAAAATGGTAAAACCCATTATCGTTCTTCCCATGAGACTCGGAAGGCCTTATCGTTCGTGTGAATCAAAATCGTAAGACTTGCGGAGAAAAATTCAATAATTGTAGTGGATGCAAAGACAGAAAATAAACATGCAATGTGTGATTCAATTGACAAGATTTAGGCAATGAATGAATGGAGTTGTTGGGGGTTTACAATTTCATCTAATCCGCTCTCTCTTATTTACTCCTCTTGTTTAAATAGCATTATTATCTAATTGCATGCAAAATTTCTTGGCCTCCCCTTAAACCGATCCCTCGGCGAAAAGGGCCTATTACTAATTACCGGCTTGCTATCCCTAGCCTCCCCTAGCAACTAGCAACGCATTACAAATAGAAGCAAATACAATTGGTCATCCTACTCCCTTATCCCTAGGTGGTATTGCTTAACCAAGGAAATTCTCACCATTTCGTGTCATTACTGTACGTCCCCGTATCAATAAAGGAAAAAATCAATTACCGAATGAGTTAAACGATAAAGGCATTAACCATAGTATGAGAATCCAACAATTGATAATAAACGCATATGAAAATCATATAATTTAAAAAAGAGTTTCAATAAAAGAGAGTATCAAAAGATTAAATTGTTCCCCCAACAACAAAAAGGGTTTAGTTCACCATAGTCATGGTGAACCAAGATGAAAATAATGGAAGATATGGAAGACAAACCCTAGAAAAGATGAAAAGGAGCCTAAGCATCCAAGATATCCTCTTCAGAGAGTCAAAAGTGGGTCTGGCCGCCCTCCTTTGTCAAAAGAATGAATTGGAATTCGTAACAGGGCTATTTATAAGTGAGGAGCGCAACAGAAAAATAGGCCCAAGCCCAGCTGACCACCGCCCGGCGTTACACTTTGCCACCCGGCGGTGTACCCTAAATCGCGCCACCGCCTGGCGGTAGGGGTCTACCGCCCGACGGTTTCCCTTGTGCCGCAAAACCGCCCGATGTCGGGGGTCTGCCGCCCGGCGTCCACTGCTGGTGTCTTCTCCTCCCGTCTGACCGCCCGGCGCCAGGGGTCTACCACCGGGCGGTCTCTAGACTCTTCTTTTCTTCAATTTTCTTGCTTTTTCTTGAGTTTATGACCTTCATCTTCATTCCCAATCTTCACTTCTATCAAATTTGCTGCAAAACAGTGCAAAACAAGCATAATATCGCTAAAAAGAGCTTTTGACTCTCGACTGACTCATTTATTGAGTTTTGTTTGATTTCAAGCTCATTCTAAGCAGTAAAGGGCGTAATTTAGTCCAAAATAGCATATGAAAATAACGGTTTTTCAACCGTTATCAGCACCCAAGTGATCCAAGAACAATATGTTTGTACTTTAAATTTTTAAATCTTGGTACAGGAAGGTACACCTACTGAAAGGTGTTGGAAAGATATGCACTTACTGACAAGTGCTAAGAAAAAGGTTTGGGTTAGGCTCGTGACGTTAAACAAGTGCTACCTGAGAGGCAACCCAGTTGATTGATTTGTTTCCTTTGCATGTTCAAATTTTGTTCTAGTTGCATTTAGGGCTTAATTGTTGCATAAGTGATTGGGAATTGAATGAAACTTGAAATTTGAAACTTGAAATTTAGGGTTACAGGGTCACAGACGTTTGAAGCAAAGCAAAAAAGGGGGGAAAAAACTAAATCGCCTACCGCTGGGCGGTGAACTCACCACTGGGCAGCGGCGATGCTGAGGGGTCAAAGTGTTTTTAAAGTTGGTATTTGTTTTCTTAGCCCATTGCACGAATTTTATACCCCTTAGAGCTCGCCCAAACGTCTACTTTAAGATCCCCAACATATCTTTCACTTTCAAACACTCTTCCAAAGTTTTCCCATCACTTCTCCTATCATCCTCTCTCTTGAAAACCCAATTTTTATTAATTTTTCCATCTAAGTTTGGGGTTTTGTGAGAAACGTCCAAACCAGCACTACACACCTTTGAGGAACGTCCACACCAGCACTACACACCTTTGAGGAGATTTCTTGGATGCTTAGGCTCCACTTTATCAAATCTAGGGTTTGCTTTTCCATTCTTTCATTATCTTCATCTAGATTAACCATGATTATGGTGAACTAAACCCTAGGTTGTTGGGGAACAATGTAATCTTTTGAAACTCTCATATATCCAAATTCTTATTTATTTTATATGCTTCTTGCATATGCTTGATTTATCAATTGTTGGGTTCTTTACCTGTATTTAATGCTTTTACCGTTTAACTCATTCGGTAGATGTTATTTGTCTTTATTGATACGGGGACATACAATAATGTCAGGAACTGGGAAAAGTTCCTTAATTATGCTAATACCGCCAAGTGATAGGGGTAGGACGATCAATTGTATTTTGCTTCCGTTTATCATGGATTATTAATTACTAAGGGAGGCTAGGAATAACAAGCTGGTAATTAGTAATAGGCTATTTTCACCAAGGGATTGGGTTAAGTATAGACCAAGAAGTTTGCATGACAATATGATAAATAAGAAAAGTAAATAAGAAGAGTAGATATATGAGGGTGGATAAGATGAAATTGTAAACCCCAACAACTCCATTCATCCATATTTTCTTTAAGCCAATTGAATCATTGCATTTGCATGTTTACTTTTGTTTTGCATTTAAACACTCAAATTAATTTCTTTTCTCAAGTCTTATGCGATTAGTTTACATGAAAGATTAGGCCTTAAGAGTCCTTTGGGAAGAACGATATTGGGTTTACCAATTATATTACTTGATATGATCTGGTACACTTGCCAGGGTCTTAACACAGACCACGTATTTTTCTTCTGACTCGTGGTTAATGTATTGTTTTTCAATCCTCTTTATTACTTTGCTTTAAATATTGGGTTTGAGTTTATCTCTTTCTTTCATGCTCTGCTCCACTGCTTAAAGGCATGGCACCACTCTTCACGCGTCATCTTTTTATTTTATCTTCTGATAATCCAAACTTGTGTGGTACTATTGTTGTGACAGATGAAACACTCGTGCATCCTTCTGCCGCTAACGGTGGAAGCGGTAAAGTTGTTATACATATGACAATAATTACCAAATCCCTAAACTCTCTCAGTTTAAAATTCGAATGAACCCTAATTTTCCAAAATAAATCTCCAATTTTTTGATTGAGTCCTAATTTTATGTGAATGAACCCTAAATAGGAACTAAATCCCTAATTTTTATACACTTTGTTTAATTATCTTTTTCCCATTTTTTTAATTTTAAGAACACAAAAATCCACGTCAGACTCACATATATATCTAACAATTTGCCACGTCATTAAAACATTAACACCAACATGCCACCTCAACATTTGTTTAATGTCGTTAAGCCCAATTTAAAGGTAGGGGGTCTAATTGTTACAATTTTCACAAAATAAAGACCTAATTGAGACGCCGAACAAGAAGGGGACCTATTTGAGATTCGGAACGAAAATAGGGACCTGAAGAGACATTAAACCTAAAACCAATTATAATCATGGATTTCTCAAATTGGGCTTTGGTCTCTCTCTTCTACTTTTTGATTAAAAAAATTGGAGTGTTTCTTCTACCACGTACAATCCTTGTCCCTGTAGGCAGTTTTACCCTATAATAAATATACAAAAATAAAAATTAGATAAGTCCTAATTATTGTTTATCAAATGTCATTTAATTCTACGTGTATATATTTACTATCTTCTTATATCCCAAGTTCATTTATTTGTGCTTCGTTTTTTTTGTGTGGTCTCCCTTGGTTTTGTTTTAGTATCTTTTTGGTGGTGAAATTTGTTTCTGGTCCCCTTGTTGTCCAATTTATTGTTCATCTTCTTCATTTGACATTTAGGTATAAGTGTTTAAGTTTGTTTCATTATTTATTCTGGATTTCAAACTGTTAGGAAAATAATCACATTCGAAAATCGGTTTTACGGATAACTATTTTTTGAAATCTGATTAAGAAATTGATCAGATTTTAGAATCTAATTAGAAAAATCACCAGATTTCAAAGCTAAATAGATTTCAAAATTTAGTTTAGGAAATTATCCAATTTCAAAATTCGGTAAGGTAGTAATTAGATTTCAAATCTAGTTTAGGAAGTCACTGGATTTCAAAATTTAGTTAAGGTACTCGTTAGATTTCGAAATCCGGTGAAGGTAGTAATCAGATTTCGAAATTTAATTAAAAACTTAAGCGAATTTTGAAATTCGAGTACTACTTTCACGAGATTTAGAAATACGGTTACTACCCTCAACGAATTTCGAAACCTAGTTACTACACTCATTGGATTTTGAAATCCAATGATTTCTTTAAATTTTTTATTATTTTTAAATTGTTAGAATTCTTTTTAATAATTTATTGCGGTATTATTATTAGTATTATTATCAACGAAGTAAGGTATTCATTGGTAGAGATGTTATGTTATAGGTGGTTATTTGTAAGATGGAAGATTATCCTTTTGGTTTGATGGATTCATGTTAAAACTCTGGCAAGTGTACTGAATCGTATCAAGTAATATAAATGGTAAGACCAAGCATCGTTTTCCCTAGAGACTCATTGGCATAGACAGTCATCTGATTTGTTGATTATTTAAGACTTGATAAACGAAAATTAGGTTTAGAATGCAAAACAGAAAATAAACATGGATGCAAGTTGTGATCAATTGACCAAAGCATACGCAGGTGAATGGTTGATAAAATGATGTTGTTGTTGGGGTTTCCGACTTACCCTATCCACTCTCATGCATTTACGAATTCGACTTCTTCATTAATATTAATGCCACTTTCTAGTTTACCCTAAACCCGATGTCTCAGTGAAGAGAGCCTACTCCTAATTACTAGTTTACAATGTCTTGTCTCCCTAGCAATTAATCATGCATTACATTCACACAGAAGCTTAAAGACAATCGGTCCTCCTATTCCTATGTCTAGGTAATATTGCTCCTGAGAGAATAACAAACAAAATAAATTCACTTTCATTGTAGTTGACTTATATTCAATGCTCAACTAACTTTTAAAAATATATTCGTTACTGTTCATGAGCATAACAAAATTTCAAAGCAAACAACTAATACAGTTGAATGTGTGGTGCACACAGTCGACTTCAACACGTCAGAGCAATTTGAAATTCTTTCCTTCACAAAATCTCACATAGCGCTGTTTCTGAAAATCTGTACAAAGACTTTAGTATAGTCGAATCAATTAGTACTGGAGTCGACTTTACTGCAGCTTTGTACACAACTTTTAAGTTCACAAGAGTGCATGTGGTTTTCATCCTTTAAAAAATGTGTAATGCAACCAGATATGATGTAACATGTACAAGCTCAATAAGTATGCATTCACACAATAGTAAAACACATAAACATGTTCAACAATATATCAAATCATACGCATACGAACATGTAACACAACAATAACATATGTGTGTTATTAACAATGTGTTGTCATCATAAAAAACCAGAGTGATATAGATATTGTGTTGTCAACAATCTCAACAATCTCCCCCTTTTTTTATGATGCACAACCATGATTAATAACCAACCATGTTTGCACAATCAGATACAAAACAGAGTAAGCAAATGATATCAAATAGTTCAAATACTCTGAATGTAACTCATTCAAACAGCAATATTTCAAACAGATATGAACAAAAGACATTTTCCCTCTTTCATAAGCTTTCATAATCCTTCTCCCCCTTTGTGCATTAACAAAAAAGGAATGCTCAAGATATAAAGTGTTGTTAAAATAAACAAAGATGCATTAGTAAAAATAAGCAACGATATAACATGCATTGATGCTCCCCCTATCACATTTATTCACATGTAAAAGATAACTCCCTTGAAATGCAGACATGTGAAGAAAAAATGTGTAAGAACGTAATACTCCCCATGTCGTCATGCATAAATTTTTAATCAAGATTAGAGTACAAATAATCAGAGCATACAATCACCAAATCACAATTGCATCACAAATAAGATATCACTCAATTCTATCATGTGATGATACAATTTTCAACAATCTCACAATGTTATCTCAATCAAGATATGCATAATCAATTTTAGAATAGAGATAAATTGCAAATAAACATGATAAAATAATCAATCAACAAAAAATAACCAAATTCCAGAAATGGAATTTGTAACCCTGTTACAATACAGTCGATTGAATTAAATTCCCAATCGAATACATTGCTTGCTAATGATGTTGCATTCCACCTGGAATTTCTAAAGCAATGTTTTTCCTGCAAAACCTTTCAAAGATCTTCTGCAGATCAAGCATTTTAATTATGCAAGAAATATAATCCATAAGAAGTCAATATGCAAAGATATGTAATAATTTAAGAAAAAGCACAGTGGACTTCAATCAAAACACAGTCGAATTAATAATCATTTTATACTGCTATCATTTAAAATTCCTAATTCATTACGGATGGTGAAAAATCTTTCTTTGTTCAGAGGCTTAGTAAAAATATGGTTTAATACTTATTTTGGTCCCTCTTTTTGGGGGTTTTGTTCAAAGTGGTCCTCCCTTTTTTAAAAAGTTCAATAAGGTCCCACTTTTTGCAAAAACTGTGCAAGTTAGTCCTTTTTGCTAACAGCGTTAATTCTACTAACGGCAGAGCTGCCAGCTGGCAAATATTTGATGACTTGTACAAATAAAATTCGTTTTAGTCCTCATATTGGTTTAAAAATGTTCATTGTGGTCCTCGTATTGGTTTAAAAATGTTTATTGTGGTCCCGTTTTAATACATGTTAATGATTTCACACGTGATCTAGTAATTCATGCGCTAACCTTTTGGGAAAGTATAATCACAATAATTTGAAGCTTATCAGTGTAGTTTCACGTGTTATATTAGTAAGTATGGAGATGTGAAAAAAGAACGCATCAGTTTTGGATTGTAACACGTGAAATTTTAGCTACTGTTTTCTTAGAAAACCACAAAACTTTGCATAAGAGCATCCATTGACAAATTTTTGAAGCTGCTTACTGTCTCTAAGGATGATTTTCCTTTTTAGTAAAAGGGGACCACAATAAACATTTTTAAACCAATATGAGGACCACATTAAACATTTTTAAACCAATATGAGGACTAAAACGAATTTTATTTGTACAAGTCATCAAATATTTGCCAGCTGGCAGCTCCGCCATTAGCAGAATTAACACTGTTAGCAAAAAGGACTAACTTGCACAGTTTTTGCAAAAAGTAGGACCTTATTGAACTTTTTAAAAAAGGGAGGACCACTTTGAACAAACCCCCCAAAAAGAGGGACCAAAATAGGTATTAAACCTAAAAATATCAGCCCATTGATGTAAGGTATCTACATATTCAATCTTGATTTCACCCTTGAGGATGTGATCTCGAATGAATTGATGCCTTATTTCAATATGCTTTGTTTTTTAGTGTAAGATGAGATTCTTTGTCAAATTTATGGCACTAGTGCTATCACATTTTAAAGGAATGTTCTCTAGTTGTATACCATAATCCTCTAATTGACTCTTGATCCAAAGGGATTGTGCATAACAGCTTCCAGCTGCTATGTACTCAGCTTCTGTGTTAGATAATGTCACACAAGCTTGCTTCTTTGAATGCCAAGAGATCAAGGATCATCTAAGTAAGTGACATGTGCCACTGGTTCTTTTTATGTCTAGTTTGGAACCTCCAAAATTATAATCACTGTAACCATCAAGAAAAATGTTTGTACCACTTGGATACCATAGTCCCATGCCTTTGGTTCCTTTGAGGTATTTTAAAATTCTTTTTACAACTGTTAGGTGTGATTCTTTAGGTGAAGATTGAAACCTAGCACAGAGACATACACTGTGCATTATGTCAGGCCTACTGACAGTAAGGTAAAGTACGAATCCAATCATACCTTGGTACATTTTCTGCTCAACACACTTTCCAACCTCATTAAGATCCAAATAACAGTTGGTTGCCATAGGAGTTGCAGCCTCATTGCAGTCCAACATTTTAAATTTCTTTAGCAAATCGTTGCAGTATTTGGATTGGTGAATGAAAATTCCATCTTTAGTTTGCTTAACTTGTAGACCAAAGAAACATGTCAGTTCTCCCAGCATGGAGATTTCAAATTCTTCCTGCATAATCTTTGAAAATTCTTTGCACAGCATAGAGTTAGTTGAACCAAAAATGATATCATCAACATATTTTTGGACATATAGTTTGTCCTTGTTTGAACTCTTGATGAACAGAGTTGAGTCAACTTTGCCCCTTGAGAATCCTTTCTTTATGAGAAACTCACTCAATCGTTCATACCAGGATCTTGGAGCTTGTTTCAATCCATATAGAGCTTTTCTCAGTTTGTAAACATGGTCAGGATGTTCAAAGTCCTCAAAACCCGTTGCCTGTTCTACATAAACCTCTTCCTTGATGTATCCGTTTAAGAATGCGCTTTTGACATCCATATGATATAATTTGAACTTCATTGTTGATGCAATGGCAAGAAGTATCCTTATAGCCTCTAGTCTGGCTACAAGAGCATAATAGTCGATTCCTTCTTTTTTATTTAAATAAGATATAATTAATTTATATCCATTTAAATAAGAAAATTATTTGTGAAAACTAATAAAAGTATTCTTTTTGTGTAAACTTATAAAAACCAAAATTTTTTATACAAAACACGTAAATAAATGTAATTATCACTATATGTTATTAAATGAGGTTTTACTAGATGAAGTAATATTTTAAATATGATTTAATTATTACAAAAGATTGATGAAAAAGAGAAGAACTTAATCTATTTTTTAACATATTTCACTAGATGATATAAATAATTAGATATGTTAATACCTTAAGATTTGATAAAAGAATTATTTAAATAAGATATAGTTAATTTATAATCATTTAGATAACATAATTATTTGAATGTCATTTAACTAAATATTACAATATCTACTAAAATTATATTAGATTAGATATGATGAATGATTTAAAGGTTTAATCACTAGTGCAAAAACGTTGTTTAACGTTACCCCATAGACGTCGGTTATTGGGTCCATTGACGTAACATGATGACCGGTGGCAAGTTCGTAAATAAGTCGGGCATATCGACGTCAGAGCCAGATCTACCCCGATGACTAAAACACTATAGACGTCGGGGACCTTCAACAGAGACATCTAAAGGTCTGCCAAGTAGGTGAATAGTCACGATATAGACGTCAGATAAGGACACTGCGACGTTTATAGTCTAGTTTACACATCGAGATGACAACAACCGACGTTTATTGGTCTTAGAGATTGGTGAACAGTCGCGATATAGACGTCAGGTGGCACCAACAGACGTCTTTAACTTGACAGGTAGTTGAATGTCATTAATGTTCTGCAACATAGACGTAGGAGCCCCCTCCTAACTGATGTCTATAGCCTGACAGTTAGGTGAAACCGTAATAATTATTCTGCAATATAGGCTACAAGTAAACTGACGTCTATAGGAATGCAGAGTTCAATTAGACGTCAGTGGCACATAAACCTGACGTCTATAATTCGTGGAAAATATTAATATTTAAATCATAAAGACGTCAAATTAGTGAGAGGACCAACATCTATAACGTTATAGACGTCTGGCGTCTAGGCGAACCAACATCTATAGTAACTTATACTTCAGAACGCGAACCTGCGAGCAGTTACCACTATTCATCGACTTCTTCGTCGAGCTCTTCTCCGCCGTAGCATTATATTTTTGTTTTGGACTGTTTAAATTTAGTTTTTCTCCGATTGAATTAGTCTTTGATGGAAAATCTTTCATTTGAACCGATTAAAAAGTAGATTTGGTTATGTTTTGTTGCAGTTTCTGGCGTCTTGTTGGGTTGTGTTTTGGACTGTTTTTGGCCTGCTTTTCTGACCTATAATTGGGCATGCACTACTTCATTTCCCTCAATTGGTTATTTATAATCTCTAAAAATGTCAGCTTGTTTGTTGAAAACTTAATTTGTATGGATATTATTGGCTTTTTTGTATGCATGTTGGCATTAGTGAATTTGCATTTTATTGGCTTTTTTTGTATGATTTCATATTGACTTTTAGGTATGCATGTGTTTGCAGATTGTTAATATATGCATGTGATTAAGTTTAGTTGTGTTATTATAATTGGCATGCATTAGTATCAAATCACTGAGTGAAACTTAGTTCCCATTTGAAATTTAACACAAACGATTAATCTTTTAATCATTTGTATTAAATTTTGAATTGTCCGATTGGACAGTTTGGGAAAATTATTTTTAATAAATTTGCTATAACATGTACATTGGAGTTTATACATAAGATTGATGAAAATTGTTGCCAAAATTTTACTTTCATGTCGTGTATTTTGGAGACCAATGCAAATTGTTGCCAAAATTTTACCGGAATTATGATGTAGACTTCTTTGCACATGTCTTAGCAATTTATGAAAAATAAATTTTCTGAATGGGTAAGGTCTAACCTTGTGAGAGTTAAAAATTGAAACTGATAAAGTATGTTACGAACATAGTATGGATCAAAGTTGGATGAATGCACGTCGCATCCCTGAAGAATATGAGAAGGATGTTTCGGTGTTCTTGCAATATGTTAAAGAAAATGCAAAGTGTGTGAACGTGACATATTTTTGTCCTTGTGTTCATTGTGTTAATAAAATACGACAAGACTTAGGCAATTTGCATGACCATCTATTCATGTTCAGCATAATGAGAAATTATACCGTTTGGACTTGGCACGGAGAAGTAGTAGACCAGCCTACCACGTCCCGAGGAACGAATTATGTGGAAGAATGGATGAGTGATCATTTAAAGGACATGATATGTGATGCTGGTGAAGATAACTTTGGATGAGCTAATTTGTATGATTCTCTTATCAATGATTCAGAGCAACCGCTGTACCCAGGCTGCTCGAACTTTACACGTCTGTCTGCAACATTGAAGTTGTTTAGTTTAAAAGCAAGGAACGGATGGACCAATAAAAGTTTCACAAAGTTGTTGGAGTTGTTGAAAGAGATGCTTCTAGAAATTAATACTCTACCGTTTCGTAATTACGAGGCGAAATTTTTTTTATGTCTTATGGGTCTTGAATATCAAAAGATACATGCTTGTCCCAATGATTGTTTTCTGTTCATAAAAGAGTTTGTTTTGCTAAAGTATTGTCCAACATGTGGATTAAGCTGTTTTAAAAAGAAATCTGACAGAAACACTACTGATGAAGGTAATGATGGTGCACCTGCTAAGGTGATGTGGTATTTTCCTATAATACCTAGGTTCAAACATATGTTCTGTGTTAAAGAAGATGCAAAGAACCTTAAATGGCATTTGGTGCAGATCCAAGAAACTTAAGACTTGCACTTGTAACTGATGGTATGAATCCTTAAGGGAACTTAAGTAGCAAACACAGTTCATGGCCAGTTATGTTGATGATATACAATCTTTCTCCTTTGTTGTGCATGAAGAGAAAATATTTCATGTTGTCGATGATAATATCAGGTCCCAAACAACCTGGCAATGACATTGATGTTTACTTTAAACCTTTAATTGATGATTTTAAATTGTTGTGGGAAGAAGGTGTCGAAGTGTTCGATTCAGATGTTGTTGGGGCAAATCGGCAAGTGTACCGAGTCACACAAGTAATAAAAAATTGTAAGACCAAGTATCGTATCCCAGAGGACTCTCGGCGCTGAACAATTGTGTGAGAACAATGATTAATTCAGACTTAAAATAAAAAGAGATCATGGATTTGTATTCCAAAGAAAATAAAATAAAGCAAATTAAATTGATCAGTGGCAAAAGATCACAGAGATGAATGAAGGTTGATTTATATGAGATGGATATGTTGTTGGGGTTAGACTTCACCAAGTTCCCTCTCATGTATATAAGAATTCTTCTGTATTCATTAATACCAACGTCCCACACTAAAACACTTAAACCCGATGTCTCGGTAAATAAGCTTGTCCCTAATTACCAGTTCATACCATTCCTAGCATTCCTGGTAAAAAGATGTGAAGATCAGGAGGTTAAGACGACTAAGACCCATACCCTCATGTCTGAGCAATATAACCCTTAGGAGTAATTTAACAAGGACCTGAATTGACAGGAACCTATCAGCACTCATGCAATTCACAAATAATGCTATTGTATAAGAAGGAATAAGAACAGATAAATTACTCTAACAATTAATGGAAAAATCATATGAAATTAAGAATGAATTCAAATACATGAGAGTTTATAAGGTTACATCCTTCCCCAACAACAAATAGAAATTAGTTCCCCATAGACATGAGGGAACTCTATGAATAATGGAAGAAAAGAAGAGAATGGAAGACTCAGAATTGGCTAAGAGTGTATTGCTATGCTCTCTTTTGCCAGGGATGCAAAACCTAGAGCCCTTCGGTCCTTTAAATAGTGCCAGACGCATCCCAAAGTGCGGCCCAGTCCAAAAGAATCAAATTAGAGCAGAATTAGGGCCCGATCCACGTGAAATCACGCTCAAGCGTCGTAAGGAGCTCGCCCAAGCGTGAATCAAGGATTCTGTGAGGCTTGGGCGCCAGTTTTGGACGCCTAAGCTTCGAGCGTCCGTCGCCCGGGCGTCAGGTCCGTCACCCGGGGACCAGCGTCGTTTTTAGCTTCGCTGTTTCGCGTTCCTGTCGCCTGGGCTTCGGGTTTTCTCCCTTCTTGGTGCCTTTTTGACCCCTTTTGAGCTCCATCTTTATGGCTTTTCACTTCTTCTTCCAGTATTGCTTCAATCTTTGTCAAAACGACGGGAATTTGTTAGAAAACTATTAAAATCAACCTCAACTCTCTTATTCACACAATTTACTGAAAACTCATGAGTTCAAGCAAGTTTCTAAGTGAAAAAGGGTGCTTTAAGTATCAAAATCATAAGCAAATAATGGTATTTTAATCCGTTATCAGATGCAGAACAAAATTTCCGTTTGTGTGCAATGTTGTTTTGCACTATTAATGATTTCCCAGCCTATGGAAACTTGAGCGGTTATAGTGTTAAAGGACATTTTGCATGTCCAATTTCTGAAGAAAATACTAGTTACCTTCAATTGAAGCATGGTCAGAAGACGGTATATACATGACATCAGAAATTCCTTCCTCGCAATCACCCTTATCGTAGATGGAAAAAAGCATTCAATGGAAGTGCGGAGGATGAGGTTGTGTCCAGACCCTGTAATGGTGAAGAGGTGTTCAACGAAGTCAAAAACATTGACATTGTTTTTGGAAAACGTCATAAAAGTACCTTTGCAAAAAACGTTTGGAAGAAACGATAAATTTTTTTAATCTTCCTTATTGGTCTAAACTTGATGTTAGACATTGTATTGATGTGATGCACATAGAAAAAGAAGTTTGTGACAATGTCATCGGGACTTTATTAAACGTGAAAGGGAAGACCAAAGATGGAATAAAAGCAACACAAGATTTGGCTGAAATGGGAATCCGAATAGAGTTACATCCATAGACAATTGGAAGACGCGCCTATTTGCCCCCAGCCTGTCATACTCTTTCCAAAAAAGAAAAACAAAGTTTTTGTAACTCTTTAAGAAGTGTGAAGGTTCCACAAGGTTATTCTTCTAATATTAGTAACCTTGTTTCTATGCAAGAGCTAAAGTTAGTTGGTTTAAAGTCTCATGATTGTCATATATTGATGCAACAATTGTTACGAGTTGTTATTCAAGGCATATTACCTCCTTCTGTTTGGGGTATTCTGACACATTTGTGTTTGTTCTTTAATGTCATTTGCAAGAAAGTTGTTGACCCTCGATGTTTAGATCAATTGGAAAATGAAGGAATAAGACAACTATGTGAATTGGAGATGTATTTTCCACCTTCTTTTTCTGATACTATGGTTCATTTGATCATTCATCTAGTCCGAGAAATTCGAATATGTGGGCCGATTTACCTAAGGTGGATGTATCCTGTTGAAAGATACATGAAAATCTTAAAGGGATATGCCAAGAATCAGTATATACCAAAACCTTCAATTATAGAGAGATACATTGCAGTAGAAGTTGTTGAATTTTGTTTAGCTTATATGCCAACTTGTGAACCTGTGGGTCTACCCAAGAGCATACATGAAGGAAAATGTGAGGGTAAGGGTCGTGGTGTGAGGATTCAAAGTGTTAGTAAAAAAGAAGTTGATCAAGCTCATCTGTATATCTTAAAAAACACTGATGATGTGATTCCTTACATTTTTGAATATGTTAATGAAATAAAGGCATCATGATAAAGGTCTAAAACAGTTATTTTCATGCATAAATTTGATATCAAAACACACCCTTTGTGGCTTAAAATGAGCTTAGAATCAAGTAAAACTCCTAAGTTGTGTCACATGAGAGTCAAAAGCTGTTTTTAGAGATATTATGCTTGTTTTGCAGGATTTTTGATGAGAATTGAAGATGGAAGTGAAGTAGGAAGGTCATAGACTCAAGAATGAAGGAGAAAAAGGAAGAAAAAAAAGTCTATGGATCGCTCAAGCGTCAAATTCCAACGCTGAGCGTCCTAATTCGAGGTGGAGCTACTGTTTAGCGCCCAGGAGGGAACACTGGGCGTCCAGAACGACAAGAGGCAACCCGCTCAGAGGTCCATTTTGGCGCCTAGGTGGTGGCGCAGCTTGAGGCAAACCGCTGAGCGGCCAACTTAGGTGCCTGGGCGGCTGTCAGTTTTTATATTGCTGATTCTGTAATCTTTCTGTTATATCTTTTGGCTTATAAATAGCCCTAGTACGAATTGAAACACATTCTTTTGGCAGAGAGAAATGTCCACAACAGCTCTACACACCTTGGAGGAGATTTCTTGGATGCTTAGGCTCCACTTTATCAAATCTAAGGTTTGCTTTTCCATTCTTTCATTATATTTAATCTAGATTCACCATGATTATGGTGAACTAAACCCTAGCTTGTTGGGGAACAATGTAATCTTTTGAAACTCTCATATATCCAAATTCTTATTTTATATGCTTGTATATGCTTGATTTATCAATTGTTGGGTTCTTTACCTGTATTTAATGCTTTTACTGTTTAACTCATTCGATAGATGTTGTTTGTCTTTATTGATACGGGGACCTACAATAATGTCATGAACTGGGAAGAATTCCTTGATTATGCTAATACCACCTAGGGATAGGGGTAGGACGATCAATTGTATTTTGCTTCCGTTTATCATGCATTATTAATTACTAGGGGAGGCTAGGGATAACAACTCGGTAATTAGTAATAGGCTTTTTTCACCAAGGGATTGGGTTAAGGGTAGACCAAGAAAGTTTGCATGACAATATGATAAATATGCAAAGTAAATAAGAAGAGCAGAAATATGAGGGTGGATAAGATGAAATTTAAACCCCAACAACTCCATTCATCCATATTTTCTTTAAGCCAATTGAATCACTGCATTTGAATGTTTACTTTTGTTTTGCATTTAAACACTCAAATGAAATTCTTTTCTCAAGTCTTATGCGATTAGTTTACACGAAAGATTAGGCCTTTGAGTCCTTTTGGAGAACGATATTAGGTTTACCAATTATATTACTCAATACGATCTGGTACACTTGCCAGGGTCCTAACACATCACACCCAAGAAAGAGTGAAAAATGGCATCTTAATGAACATGTCAAAACCTTCTTACAATGGTTTAAGAAAAAGATTATGCGACTCCACATGTTTCTGAAACTCTATTGAGGTTATCTCGTGGACCAAACACAAATGTTATTACATATGGTGGGTACTATATAAATAATATCTCTTTTCAGACAAAGGAAGAATATGACAAAAGTAGGGTTCAAAATAGTGGGGTTACACTACAACTTGAGTCTGTGCACTTTTCTGGTTCCAAAGACAAAAATCCAATCACTGCATCAATGAGTTATTTTGGAGTAATATAAGAAATATGGGAGGTGGATTATGTGAGGTTTAGAATCCCCGTTTTCAAGTGTAAATAGGTTGATATAAATTCTGGTGTCATGTCAGATGGATCTGGTTTCTCATTAGTAGATCTTCAAAAAATGAATTACACTGATGAACCATTTATTATGTTCAGTCAAGCAAGGCAAATATTCTACGTAAGTGATCCAACGAATGAAAAATTGTCAGTCGTTTTGGAAGGAAAAAACATGCATGGGTATGATGATGAAGAATCTCTTGATATACTTGAGACAAGATCTGTCGCATCAAGACCCATTCAAGACTCAGTTCATGACGTTGCCGATGACATACATGCAATTCGTAGTGATCACAATGAAGGGATCTGGGAGAAAACAATATCTTAATAAGTAATGTATTTTTTTCTGCTTTGACTATATATGTACTTAATTCCTTTTGAATATTTCAATTAGTACTAACCTTGTGCTTATTTTTCAGGTATGTCGAACTCAGACTCAGCATCATGACAGAGCAAATGTACACGAGGCGTGACACGATTGGCAGAAGCGACATCCGAACAGGTTCATGGCCAGAGGAGACATGTTGAGATTGACCCCAGATCAGGTGTGGCATTAGGGCCAAATGCTGATAATTTTAATAGTTATCTGGGTAAGATAGACAAAATCCATGTTTGTATCCTTCATGCAACTTGGGATGACGTCCCAGAGGTCGAGCAAAACCTCTTATGGCAAGATGTTCAGGTATGGTTACTTAAAATAAATTTGATATACTTGTTTCTTTGATCTTATTATGTTATTAACATTTTTTCTTGTTTTAAACAGCTAAAATATGATCTTCCAAACACACTTCAGATGAGAAAGAAAGTGTTATCACAAATAGCAAAGAGATTGAGGGATTTCAAGACAAGGCTGACACGTCTGTATGTGTTTGGAGACAGACAACATGAGGACCCAAGTACGGAGTATTCCTTCACCGAAGAAGAATGGAAGTAGTTTCGTGCATCTAGAGAGACTGAGGAATGAAATGTATTTATCTTAACTAACAACGTCTTAGAAGGAGTTATTATTATATAGTTGTGAATATACATGGTTTTACAGGGTAAAAGGTTAACGGCCCAAGAAAGGAAAAGACTAAATGATGCACCACACGTGTTATCATGAGGTGGTTATGCGAAACTTGAGAAAAAAATTAAAAAAAGTCGAGCGGATGAGTTGGGGCTTGAGTCCACAGACCTTGCATCTCCACCTACAAGGTACGAGACGTGGAAGGTTGCTCGGACAAAATTAGATGGGAACATGACATCTGCCTCAGCTGTATTGATCTCACAGAAAATTGTAAGTTGAAATTGTAAACATTGATGATTCTTTATTTATGATATCATGCAATTTAAGTAACGTAGTTTTTTTTATGTGCAGGATGAGTTGGTTAAGCAGCACACACAAGGAACATTTAATCCCCAAGGTAGGGAGGACATTCTAACAACGACCATTAGAAAACCAGAGCACCCAGGACGTGTACGTGGAGTTCCTGGGGCGATTAGTCTTTGTGACTACTTTGGCCCTGTTCAAAAAATAACTCAATCAACGAATCAGGACGCACTGAGACAGATGGATCTTCAGTGGGAGGAAAGAATTCACCAAATGGAGCAACAATTCATGGACCAGATACAGGAACAAAAAGAAATACAAAGAGCGCTTGAAGAGAAGCTGCAATCCATGACACAGGGCACCCTGGGTGTGCCCACTAAAATTCCTACACCACCTCCTGCCAGCACCAGAGGATCCTGCTCTACTATTGAACCTACTGAGTACATTGGTCAGTACGAGTTGTTGGTTGATGGGGATCCCCCACGCATTGTGGCTGTCAGACGAGTAGTTGAGGGAGGCCAGACTATTCATGGTGTTCCCATATCACCCGAGCACGTGCGTGTCATGATTGACGAGGTTCGGGATCCCTAGGCTCAGGTTCCTGTACCCACTCCAGAAGTTCAATTTGTGGGGGAGGCCATAGGAAGTTTTTTAGCCTGGCCTAGAGCATTGATTATGACACACATTGCTACACAACAGGTACAAAATTATTATCAATACTAATTTTATATTTTCATTTAATAATATTTGCTCATAACTTTGAAAATCTTATCTTCAGTTGACATGTCCTCAAAAGCAGCCGATGCATGAGGCATCAATACCTGAATATGATTGCACGGCTGAAGCGGAGGATGATCCAATAGCAAAACTAATGTAAAGCATTCCCAGGTTCAACAAAGGATCAATACAAATATACTGGGATTTAAGAGTATTTGGTCTCCCCCCATATGCCAGTATATATAACATTCAATGATGTATCCAAGATCATTGCGGGAGACAAGATGTTGAATATTTCCATTATTCAACTATGGTGCATGTAAGATAGTTAATTTTGTCTACCATAATAGTTTTATTTATATTACTAGTTTGTAACACCTTAACTTCGTTGTTATAGGTACATGGACACAATCATTGTAGACCAAGGTCGGTCTTCCGTTTACGGATTTCTTGAACCTCAGACCATTCAACATTGTGGTAACACATTTGAAACCAAACAAAATTATTTGCAAACATGGATGGTTGAGTCAAACAAAGACATATACCTTGTGTCAAACATTGATGGGTATGTGTTGTTTTATGTAAAAGGTAATTAAAGTTTACTTAATTAGTTTACTAACTATTTATGATGTTCTAAACAAGGCTCACTGGCAGCTGTTGGTCCTCATTCCAAAAAAAAGTACAGTTGTATTCCTATGTTCGCTGCTAAGGAAGATGAAAAATGACTTGAGAAACATGCTTCAAGGGTAAGTGTTTCGCCAAAAATGACTTTTAAATTCATGTGGGCCTTATTTTTTTATGATTTGATACTTATATTAATATTACTTTGTGTTTTAATGTAAATAGAGTAATGGGTAAATCTCGAGGTTAGCTAAATCAAGTCTTGTATCCAAAGGTTTGGTGTATTTATAGTTTTAATTCATTTACTATGTTATTCAATGATCTTAATTCTTGACTATATTTAGTTTGTCATTTTAGTGTAACAAGCAGCTAGATTCATGGGAATGTAGGTACTATGTGATGTCATGGATTAAGACCATCATTCGAGCTGACATTACAGATGACTGGAATGAGGTAATAATCATGCTTACTTGAAAACATCACAAATCAATTAATACTTTTCTTTGAACATATATCAAACCATAATGAATATTTCTTAATTGTGCAGCGCTTCAACAATTTATCTCCTTTACCCGAAGACACCATAAAGCAGCTAAGGCAGGAATGAACAACTTATCTTCTGCAAAAGTGGAACTAGCAAGACTTATATTTTTGTTTGAACATTACTTAGGTTTAGTTTAAGTTTATAATTTCATATTTTTGATCTTGGATTGAATTATAGCTATTTATAGCTCAAACTCAAATATTTATTATAAAGAATTGCTCTAGGAAATTTTTCTGATTTTCATGTGTGGTTTTATTCGAAAATAAAATATCATTTTAAAAAACAAATACCCAGAAGACGTCAGTTAATGCAAAACCGACGTCTACAGACGTCTGTCAGTGCACAAATCAACGTCCAATAAGTTATAGTAGACAAAACGTTCCAGGGCCTATAAACGTCTCATGTGTTCACGCCAAACGTCTTTATAAACGTCTATTGTATATATGACCGACGTTTATTTAGACGTCGGCTGTGTACCCAACGTCTATATAGACGTCGGTGATAACCAGACCGATGTATAATTAACGTCACCCGAATAGACGTCGGTTCCACTTGTGACGTTAAAAGCCCAAAATAACAGGCGTTAAACAACGATTTTGCACTAGTGAATTTACTATGATCCACAATTAATAGATTTTAATATATAATATAAGTAGTCAATTTGATTTTGTAAATATATTCATATCTCTAAATCTGTATATAATAACCCATAGGGTAGTTGTGTTGACTAATAGTTTTCATCATTTGGAGTTCTCATCATACATTCTTTATTTGTTTTCTATATTGATTCTCTTCATGGAAAAAACGCAACAATCTAAAAAAAACTCATCATAAAAATTTATACTTCACGTCTTAGGAATCGTGAAGGAGTGTGCAAATTGAAGAATAAAAAGGGATATTACGCAGAAGCCATATGGATTGATGTGAAAAATGGATCAAATTCTTGTGAATGTATTGAAAAAATTAGGTACGATGATTGTGACAAGAGCAACAATAAGCAAATTGTGCAGAAAGATTGTAAGAAAAGAGAAATAAAACAAAAGGTAGAAAATGCAATGATAATGGACAGTTGCAAAAAGATGCAGTGTTGAACGATGATGAAGCGTTTGATGGTGGGGAGAGATGCATGGGTTTTAAAGAAGAATGAGCAAAACAAAAAGATAATGAGTTTGCGGGATATTGAGTTAAAGCTAAAAAGGTTGGAGTATTCAAAAGTTGATGACTTTGCATATGACATAGGAATGTGTTCTCTTATCCATTGGGGTATCCTTCAAAAAAGTGAAATTTACAAAATTGCAAGAGAAAATAATCATGCTTTTGAGATAAAGTGAAAAAATATGAAAAAAAAGTAGATATTAGAAAAACAAAATTTGAAATAAACTTCATCTTTGTGCCTTATTCAATCAAATAACAATTTTAAAGTTTTAATATTATTTTTATTTTAATGAGGCTATTTATTTTTGTAATTTATATATTCACGATATATGATAGATAGTCAAATAGTGTGTTTAAAATTTATATACACTAGTACGAAATTAAGTATGAGATAATTAGTTTAATATTGAAAAATAATTAAACAACTATCTGAAAGCACATGTGAAAGCACATGTGAAAGCACATGTTTAGTGAATTTTGATTAAAACTATATTAAAAAGATGAATCTAACATTGTGTAAATGTAATAAGAATACATATATGGTTTAGTTAAATTAATGCATTATAACTAAATAATAAAATTGAAACAATACATAAAAATAAAAACATTTATCAGAGTCATCTAAAAATGCAATAGTGTCTTGAAATTATCAATGTCAGAAAATTAATATCATTAGTTTTTGTTAAAAAATATTATATATATATATATATATATATATATATATATATATATATATATATATATATATATATATATATATATATTTAAAAAAAAATTAATCTATATATTTGAAGATCGCTTTCTTATATTATGATTTTTTTTACTTATCTATATAATCAAGTACGTATAACTATAATAAACCAATTATATTTAAATGGATTTAAAAAATAACATTAAATAAAAGTAAGATAGAATTTAAAAAGTTATAAAGTTATTTTTAGTATATTATAATTAAAAATATTATTTTTTATATTATTGTAATGTAATATTTGTTCCTATACTTTCTACAATGACTTTTACATTGTTTATTGTAAAGTTTTTAATATGATAATTGTGAGATCCCGAAAAATAAGAGTTATAAAAATAAAGTAGTTTTGAAACTTTGGGTTTTTTTTGAGATTAGTGTTTTTGAGTTTATATTTTTTTAGAACATAATTGTTATGTTATTTCTTTATTTTTATATTTTTTTGTCTAGGGGCAAAAGGATCTTTTATCTTTATTTAATTGGTGTATAAATTAATTAGAAGATGGTATAGAAAGGAAAAGTATGCAAATTAAATAATCTGGATATGTAAAAATAATATTATGTAAATTTTTTAAAAGATTTAGTTGTTGTTATTTTAAAAGTTAGTTAAATGAAAATAGGAGATATAATCTTGGTGGGTTTAAAGATTAAAAGAAATATTATTATTAGAGAAAATCATTATTAGATATTTTACATTTTAAAAAGATTTGGTGGTTGATGATATTTTAAAAAGTAGTTAAGAGAGAATAAGAGAGGAAATCTTAGTGGTTTTAGATACAAGCTGAGAGATTTTATTAAAACTAAAAAGATAGAGATAGAATAAAAGAGGATAGAAAGGAGAAGAGTGAGAAGGGTTGGGCATTTTGTTACCCTAAAAGGAAAAAACGAAAATTAGAAATATAAGGGAGATAAAAGATGTTTTCTAGGAGAAAATAGAGACGAGAACCGGGCATCAAAAGTGGGAGGACCATTGGTGACGTTGTGAAGCTTTCTTGGTGATCTTGGAAACAAAAATTGTAGAAGACCAGGTAAGGGGAGTGACTAGAATTACCTTGTGTGTTTAGGGTTTGGCATTGTATGATATTCTTTATTATATGTTGCAATCTGTATTGTTGTTGGTGTGCATGGTAAATTAAGAGTGATGGTGATGATGGGTGATGTGAAAGTGGGTGAAAGTGGGAGAGAGAAGAAGAGTTAAGTGTGATGTAGGAAAAAGATTCTCTTTGGCCGTGTGATGCGGGAAGAGGATGGGTTGGTAGTGATGACTCTTTTGGCCGCGTGATGCGGAAAAGTGGTTCTCTGGGGCTGTGTGATACGAGAAGAGGGTGTCAGGTGAATTGTAGTGAATTGGTTAGGAAGATTAAGTGGTGTGGCAGTGTAGAGGACATAGACCACTAAGTTGTGATGTTAATGTCGTGATGTTAATGTTGTGAGGGTATATGTTTATGATTTGGTTATTCTTGTAGTTAAGATGATTATTGATATTGTGTGATATGATAATTCTGGTTGTTCACCATGAAAGTTGTGGTTGTGGTTTCCACCTACGATGATCGTACTTGTATGGGAGTAGATGGTTTGCAGATAAGATCGATCTGAGTAGGTGAAAAGAGTTGAGTTGGGATGTTATGTTCGGACACTTGTTATTTATTTCTAAAAGTTTTTCGATTTAGCATTTTTATATAAAAGTGATATTTTGAGATTTCTAAACAACATTTATGATTATGTATAGCTTCCGCATTTTTAATTGAATAAAAATTGTTATCTTTCATAAATGTTTTATAGAAAGGTTTTGAAAAATATTGCACCGTGATATTATAAAATTGGAATGTTACAATAATCTAATTACTTACATGTATTATAATTAAAAGTATTACTGTTTGATTATTTTAATTTAATATTGCTTTAAGTTCTTTATAAAATGAGTTTTTAATGTAACATTTTTAATATGATGACTATTACGCAGAAATATTTAAGTTATGAACTTTTTCAAAAAATAATAACATACTTTTTTTTCTTTCTCATTTTATAAAGGACATTATAATTTTTAATAAAGTTGTAAAAAAGCAAAATGCATTATAATTTTACCAAAGTTTTAAAACAAAAAACAAATATAAACTATTGAACGTGAATAAATGTTCATTACAAACACGTGAATAAATTTAAAATAATTAAATAAGACTCATAAGATAATGATGAAATAAAATTATCACAATATTTTAATGTACCGTACGATGTTGGACGGTTACACCGGCCAGATATCACTATAGGACGAGCGATTATTTAGAAAAAGCGAATTAGTCATCACAACTGGACTGTAAGTGGACCAATCCTTATTGGGCTCATACTATTGGGCTTGCAAATTATTGGGCTCGTAATTCGCTAATTTAAAAGTTATTAAAAGATATTCATATACCAGTAAAGCTGTTTATATTTTGTTCTGTTTATATTCTGTTGATCTCATATCAGTTTAAAGCCTATAAATAAAGAACCAGGGATAGAAGTCAAGTACGTTCTAATCAAGCCTCTCACACATACTATTCATATCACACTCATACAGAGATTTCGTTCTCTCCTACTGAGAATCCTTCGAATAAGAACTAAGGTTCTTCCTATATAACACGTCTAACTTGAGTGTTAGAGTGCCTTTGCAGGTACCTCCCCCCTCGGTTAGAATTTGGAGAGTGCCGGACAGTCTGAACTGAAAGAGAACGAGCGGTCGAAGTCCAGAAGAAGTCGTCATTCTAATCCATCCGAGTACTAGAGAGCGGTAAAGTCACGTCATCAAGGTCAGTGTCTCGGTCCCTAAAATATTCACCGAAACATTTTGGCGCCCACCGTGGAGCCGAGACTAGAAGACTCCCAATGGTTACCAAAAGGAACATGGAGAACAACAACTCAACAGATATGATCAGAGAGCTACAGGCCCAGTTGGAAATACAAGCAAAACGAATGGAGGAGCAAGCCCAGGTTATTCGCCAGTAGCAAGAGTTGCAGCAGAAGCAAGCTGAAGAGATCGCCCAACTTAGAGCACAACGTGAAACGTCTGAGACCCAGGGAAGCCAGAACAGTAATAATGGAAATCATACACCTCCTCAAACCGTTCGGTCACCCAACTTGTTGCCATTCACAGAGGCCGTCATACAGGCTCCGATGCCTGACAGGCCTCCACCACAAATAAAAAGGTTTGATGGCACGTCAGACCCGGAGCATCACATCAGAAATTTCATCGACTCTATGGCCTTTTATTCCAAGAGTGACTCGGTTAAGTGTAGGGCCTTCTCCTTATCCTTGAAAGGAGAGGCGCTGGAGTGGTACTACACCCTCCCACCTAATACGGTCGATAGCTTTCGCACTGTCATCAGCTTGTTCAGAAAATATTATGCAGCCAATCGAAAAGAGGATATGACCGCAGCAGAACTTGTCAACCCCAAGCAAGATAAGGACGAACCTCTTAGATCGTTCATGCAAAGATATAACGAGGCAACCAGGAGAGTGAAGGGTGTCAGCTAGACGTTCATCATCAGCAACCTACCCAATTGTCTGAAGCCGGGATTTGTCTCGGAACATCTATACACCAAACTACCAAACTCGATGGAAGAGCTCCAAGAAAGAATGACCGAGTTCATTCGGATGGAAGACCAACGAAATTACCGCAAGAAACACCTGGCAGACACCCCACCAACGAGAATAAAAAAGAAACAAAACGAACGCGTGAAGGAGACCACAACCAGCGATTTCCTCGAAGAGATCTACCGGTACCCTTGGGCCCCCGGTATGACCGTTATGCACCATTAAATGCACCAGTGGCAAAAGTGTTTACAGAAGCTTTAAATGCCGAACTCATCAATGTTAGAAAGCGACCCAGACCTAGGGCCGCTGACGAAACTAAAGCCTGCTTATTCCATGTCAATCACGGGCATGCTACGGAAGACTGCACCACACTCAAAGATGAACTAGAAAGACTTGCCCGAGCAGGATATCTCTAGCAATTCGTAAAGAAGGAGTCAGAATCAGGCAAACGTTCTCCCAGAAGGCAACAACGAAGTCCTAAACGAGTACATGAAAGTGATGTCCGTTCAAGGGAGCGTTCCCGAAGTTGCCATAGGGAGCGTTCCCGAAGAGAGAAAGACCAGTCAAAGGATACCATCTCTAGAGGCTTTGCCAGAGGCGGAGCCTCGACGTCTGCCCGGAAAAGACACTTGAGGAACCTAAGAAGCGTCCATGTTGTAGGACGCAATCCCTTGTCCATCCCTGACATCATATTTACCGACGCAGATTTTCACGCTCCAGAACCTGACCAAGACGATCCCATGGTCATCACCACCCAAATAGCACAGTACGACGTCCGCAAAGTCCTGATCAGTCAGGGTAGCTCGGTCAATATATTGTATTGGACGACATTCTTGAAAATGGATTTGTCAGAAGATATAATATCCCCATTCAATGAGCAAATTGTAGGCTTTGCGGGCGAAAGAGTTGACAGTACGATATGGGACAACACTTCCTATAACGCCCTCCTTGGGACGCGATAAGATGCAAAAGAGTTAAGAGTACGATTCTTATTGGTCGAAGCCAACACTTCCTATAACGCCCTCCTTGGGCGGCCCTGTTTAAACGCCTTCGGAGCGATCGTTTCAACACCCCACTTGACAATGAAGTTCCCATCAGAAAAAGGCACAATATGCATGGTAAGGGCAGATCAGAAAACAACACGACAGTGCTATGCAGTCGGCCTAAAGGTCACACCTTACATTTCCCAGAGAAAATCAAAAGGACCTAAAACGATATTGGTTGATCTTGACCCCAAAGCCAACACAGACGAACGTTTCCAACCCATAGGAGATGTCAAATCATTTAAACTGGGAAAGAAATAGACGCAAACAACAACCATCATCGCCAATCTCGAACCAGATGAGGAACATCGTCTAGTCGATCTCTTGACGACCCATGCCGACCTTTTCACATGGACCGCAGTGGACATGCCCGGAATCCACCTAAACGTGATGACTCACAAACTTTCCATATTTAAAGAAGTCGGACTGGTCACACAGAAAAAGAGAAGATTCGGCGGTGAAAAAAGGGAAGCTATCCGGGAGGAAGTTAACAAACTTCTTAAAGCGGTTCATACGAGAGGTAACTTATACAACTTGGGTAGCAAACGTCGTTATGATAAAAAAGTCAAACGGCCAGTGGAGAATGTTCATCGACTTCACAGACCTCAACAAAGCATGTCCAAAGGATTCCTACCCTCTTCCGAGCATTGACCGACTGGTTGACGGAGCCTCAGGACACGTCCTAAGTTTCCTTGACGCGTATTCAGGATATAATCAAATCCCGATGTATTTGCCCGACCAAGAAAAAATGGCCTTCATAACCGAACAGGCGAATTACTGTTACGAGGTAATGCTGTTCGGACTCAAGAACGCAGGAGCTACCTATCAGCGCCTCATGGATAAAATTTTTCACCATCAAATCGGAAAATGCATGGAAGTGTACGTAGACACATGATAATACGAAGCCAATCACACAAACAACGCTTAAGGGATCTAACCGAAGTCTTTCAACAAGTAATACGCTACAACATGCGTCTGAACCCATCCAAATGTACTTTTGGGGTTCTGGCCGGAAAATTCTTGGGGTTTATGCTAACGCAACGAGGAATCGAGGCCAATTCGGACAAGTGCCGGGCGGTATTGGAAATGAAGAGCCCCACCAAGCTTAAAGAAGTACAGCGACTGGTCGGGCGCCTCACGGCCTTGTCAAGTTTTGTCCCAAACTTGGCGAAACATATTAAGCCTATCCTGAGAAATATGAAGAAAAACGTCCCACGTCATTGGGACGATCAATGCGAAAAGGCCTTCTCAACCATCAAAGCAATTCTTACCAGCCCTCCGGTCATGACCCGTCCCACGGAAGGATTCGACTTGCAGTTGTATCTGGCCGCCTCTGACCATTCTGTAAGTGCGGCCCTCATTCAGGAGATCCCCGACTTTGAGCTAATATATTTCGTTAGCAAAACCCAACAAGGGGCAAAAGAACGATACTCTCATATTGAGAGAATAGCTTTGGCCCTCGTAACCGCTGTAGGACACCTTCGAACATACCTCCAAAGTCACCAGGTTGTGGTCCGCACAAACCACCCGATCGCAAAAATCCTTAGGAAATTGGACCTAGCAGGAAGAATGTTCGCGTGGTCGGTGGAATTATCTGAACATGGCCTACGCTTTGAACCGCAAGGCTCTATAAAAGGTCGACACTTAGCAGACTTTGCAGTCAAGCTACCACAATCGATAGACACGCTAGTGTGGTACCTAAGTGTGGACGGTTCCTCGGACAAAAGAGGCGGCGGAGCCGGCGTAGTGTTGGAAGGACCAAACGGTATCCTTGTTGAAAAAGCAGTATCCTTCAACTTCCAGCTCAGCAATAACCAGGCGGAATAAGAAGCCCTGATTATTGGACTAGTTCTAGCCAAGGAGCTAGAAATCAAACGTCTTGAATGCCGAATCGTAGGACACATGAATGGGACATTCCAAGTCAAAGACAATTACCTATTGTGCTACTTCCACAAGGTTAGTGATCCAATCAAAACCTTTTCTAGCTTTAACATTATCCATGTGCCCAGAACAGAGAATTCTAGAGCATATCTCCTTTCCAAGCTAAAGCATGCTCAGGAAAAGACACAACTCTCCTCGGTGATTAAAACCACCCTAGATAAACCCTTATTGGAAACATTTACCACTAATATTACCACACCCAGAGACGGTTGGAGACAGGACATACTCCAACTCATCTATCATCTGGGCAACCTTTGTTGCCTCCTGGGTACATTGACTATGGACAGCCTTTACCTCCTCAAATTCCTTCTTCAACCGGTCCACTTCAGCTCTCAGCTACCCCCGGTCTGAAGCATAAACCAAATTGTAAGCAGCCACCGACCCTCGCAGTAAAAGTTTGAGGCAATTCTCGGCCATCATCTGCTTGCTAGTCTTGGATATCACCTTCTGCTCAGCAACATCCAGGTTAAAGTCAATTTTGTGGCTAAAAGTGAAGCCAGCGTCCCATATTCCACCCGATAAAGAACAATTGGCTTGTGGGTCCAACAACACTTCAACATTTTTCCCTTTTGAGATGATTTCGGGTTCTCCCTCAACCCCTCGCCTTTCCTTTTTCTCTTTAATACCTGTTCAGGTGAAGGTGGTCGTTCATCAATGGTTATTACTGGACTCTTCTTCGTAGATGAGCCCGGCTGCACGGTCTTCTTTGAAGGGTTTTCGAACATCGTCTTGACATAGTTAAACCAATCTCGGCCAGTTTTGTTCCCCATAATATCTTAAAAACAAGAAAAATCAACAATCCCGAGTCAATGGTGGAAAGGCAAAACCCTAAAATATTCGCACAGAAAACATACCAAACACCCTCGCATTCATGTCGTCGTACCAAGGAGTTGATGATCTTCCGAGAAGAAAGAGGACGCGACAAGCCGACGAACACGTCCAGATCCCTTAATTCAACAGCAATCAACTTCTCCCACGACCATGAAGTCACCGATTGGGGTTTTCCGGTCCAATACAAAGGAAATATAGGAGTTCCATCCTCACAAAAGAAGAATGGACGACCCGATTTGGTGATTGACACTTTATAAAATTGCTTTTTGAAATCCTTGAAGGAGTCAGCAAAGAGTTCAAGAATGGCATCTTTGGGGACGGAACTCAAGGATACCCAGCCTTTCTTAACGTTAGGGCGCACCCTAAAAAAGAAAAAGAAAATCCCAACTGAGGGCCGAATGCCCAAAGTCTGACATAAGACGACAAATGCTTGGATATAGCCCCAACTGTTTGGATGAAGCTGAGAAGGGGCTACATTCAAGGTTCTCAGAACATCCACTTGAAGTTCAACAAAAGGTAACCTAATGTACAGGTCAAAGAACAGACTAGAGTAAAAATAGAAGAAATCCTCGCCGAAAGCTTCACGGCTATGGAAAACCCTTTCATCCCCCCGACATTCAACTAATTTAATGGCGGAATTGTATCCTAAGGTTCTAAGCACACAACTATTATTTACCCAATCTTGAAGAACACGTTTACTGACAAAAAGACTTGGGTAGTTTATGGGCTGTCGCAACCCACACAAATTTAATGTGCAATTAGAAATGCAGTATAGCTAGGAAATGACTCCTAGGTCGTCTCTCAAGGACCAATTTTGCGGTTCAAGAATTAAGTCAAACACGAAGTGGGAGGGCGGAGTTTGTCAAAACGTTCTGGTGAATACGGATTAATAAAATCAAAACACTGAAGCAAACATAAATGCAAACATAGATCTAAAAATGGTTTCAAAGACAGACTGAAAACAATTGCTCATTAACTTAATTACAATGCTTCCTATCACAGATCAACAAAATAAAACCAACTCAAACCTCTAATCCAACACAATTAATCAACAAAGCGCAGGCTAATTATGTGTTCATAAAAGCGAACTAAGAGAACACAATGTTAACATCAAATATAATTTACACCATGCAGTTTCATCAACTAAGAGAAGACTCAACACCAATTGGGCAACTAAGTTATACCCAATTGCAGGTGAAAATACAAATTTGATATGAACTAAGTGAAGTGGAAATTACAAATACAGTCCAGAAATCTCAAAGAAGCAATGCAATATCACTAATGACCAACAAAGTTAATTTAAGTTATCATGACAATTAAAGTAACAAGACCAAACATATTAGACAATATTAAAACAAAAGAAAATACTAGACCCCAACAATGTGACAAACAACTATCCAAAAAAGTTAAATTAAATTAAATGAAAAACTAAATTACAGAAACTAAAAGGTAACTAATCCTACTATTTAAACTAATTCAAAATAAAGGAATAATCAAACATGCTTTTTCCTATACATCCCATGTGACAATACATGCACCAAATAAAGAAATTCAATTTCTAAAATGGCCTAAAAACCTTAAAAGCCATGACCTCCCATGCACAAAAGTGCCTTCATTCTCTTCATTCAACAATTAATTTAATATGTTGCCTCCTTTTGTCCCATGTGCTTCATTCTCCAAGAAAAGACATGTGCTACCTATGCTTATCATAAAAAAACGTGCTTCTTCTCCCTTCATGGAAAGCAAGGTTCGGAAATCCACACACCAAATACCAATTGCCGAGCCACACTCTTCCAATGTTGCAAAACGTTGCATTCGAAAACTCACACTCCAAAAAGGTGCTTTAATCTCTTCTATCAAGATGCCACATGTGCAAAGTCAAAGGGAATAAACAACACAATACCGCCCAATCTTCAAGAAATTCTTGGCCAAATGCAAGCAAGGGGTCAACACCAAAATGGAAAGATTCCTTCTATGAAAATGTGCTTCTAATGTGCTTGTCCAAAAGAGGTAAAAATTAAATAAAGCAAATTCTTCTCTCCTCAAAACACCACACGATTTTCTCCACCAACACAAACATCCAAAACCTTTTCTTCATCTATCATGAACATGAATGCACCCCAAGAACCCAAAGTTCCAATTGCAAAATAATTACAAGAAAAATAAAGCCAAGTTCAACTACTACAAACCAACCCAACACTCACTTTTCTTCAAATTTTTGATGAAAACAAAATCCAATCCCTAGCTTTCCTTGCAAAACCGTCCAGCCATCATCAACAAACACAATTTTCCAGCTCAAAATATTGCTTCCCACCATCAAACAAAAGCACGAGAAGAAAATGGTTCAAGCATCAAACACCCATGCACCGACTCAAACTTTCTTCACTACATAACTCAACAAGAACTTCATTTTCATCATCCAACCAAGAAAACTTGAACATAAACATCCAAAGTGCAGCAAAAGGAGACAAAAATGTAAAATGGGTCTTCATTCAACCAAAGGAAACACCATGAAAATGCAAAGAACAAGCTTCAAACTCAAGCCTTCAACCTTCAAAACGAAAATATAAGAAGAGAAATGATAGATCTCCATTCTGTTAAGCAAGAACAAGCATTGGTGCAAGCAAGAGAAGAAGAAAAACGTGATCTTGTTCATTCATTGGCTCAAAACCGAAAATGGCACACCAAAGCTCCAAGAGAGAGTTCATACAAGGCAAGGCAAAATGAAAATGTAGTATGAAGTGTGCTACCTAGTGTGTCTCGGCAATTTCACTCAAAATGCCGTTCAAGCTCTAAAATGGTGGGGTCCACCTCTAAAGAAACCCTAGGGTTTGGTGCCATGTGTCCCACACATTGGGCTTCTATACCTGTTCGTGACATTACTGTACGTCCCCGTATCAATAAAGGCAAATATCAGTTACCGAATGAGTTAAACGATAAAAGCTTTAAGCACAGTATGAGAATTCAACAATTGATAATAAACGCATATGAAAATCATATAATTTAAACAAGAGTTTCAATAAAAGAGAGTATCAAAAGATTACATTATTCCCCCAACAACAAAAGGGTCTTAGTTCACCATTGTCATGGTGAACCAAGATGAAAACAATGGAAGATATGGAAAGCAAACCCTAGAAAAGATGAAAACGAGCCTAAGCATCCAAGAGATCCTCTCCAGAGAGTGAAAAGTAGGTCTGGCCGCCCTTCTCTGTCAAAAGAATGAGAATGAAATCGCACTAGGGCTATTTATAGCTGAAGAGCGCAACAGAAAACAGGCCCGAGCCCAACAGGCAATCGCCCAGCGTCACACTTATGCCGCCCGGCGGTTTCCCTCTTATCGCACTACCGCCCAGTGTCAGGGGTCCACCGCCCGGCGGTTTGCCTCTTATCGCAAAACTGCCAGGCGTCGCTGCCTTGGTGCCAACTCCTCGTATTTGGCCGCCCAACGGTGCAATTCTGGCACTGGGCGGTTTCTAGACTCTTCTTGTCTTGATTTTCTTCCTCTATCTTTAGTCTAAGGCCTTTATCTTCACCTCCATTCTTTGCTTCCATCAAAATTGCTGCAAAACAATGCAAAACAAGCATAATATCGCTAAAAACAGCTTTTAACTCTCGACTGACTCATTTATTGAGTTTTGTTTGATTTCAAGCTCATTCTAAGCAGTAAAGGGAGTAATTTGGTCTAAAATAGCACATGAAAATAACAGTTTTTCAACTGTTATCAACCACTTAAACACATATGCATGTTCTAATCAAAAGGTCTTTCATGGATGCAATGGGGCCAAGGACAAGAGAGGATATGATATGGATGAGAAGTTACAAACAAATGGGAATAAAGGAGCAAAGGGGAACAAGTGTAAACACATTCAAACACACCTAAAACCTCTAATTCAATCATCTTCTTGACTCCATTATTCACACAATCTTTTTATTTTTCTCATTTTTCTCTATTTTTTTTTCTCATCTTGTCTCATTTTATTTTCTCTTTTCATAACACAATTGTATGAGACAAGATGCACATATATATACAAAACAAAACAAGAAAAGGAACCAACTAGCCAATTTATCATAATCTCCCAGGAGATCACACTTATTCCCAAAACAATTCCAAAGCTCCATAATTCCCTAAGGTTAAGGTAATCATGGTTTTTCACTTAGGGCTAGTGTATGAGCTTTAAAACAAAGAATGGGGAAAGTAAAGGCTCAAAGGGGCTATCAAAGGATCACAACAAGGTAGGCTCATTTGGCTAGAAAGGCTCAACAACAAAACTGCCTTTATCACTTCCAAACATGCATATCAATCAAGAATCATCAAAAAGAGTCAAGCTAGGGCATAAGTGCAAGCAATCAAGAGACATATCACACACAAGAAGGATCATCAAATGGCTCAAATCTCGCACAAGGTAATTCTGTCACAATCAATTCAACCTCTCAAACATCATAATCATCTTTCCAAGCAAAGAAAAGCAAGGAATCCAACAAATCAGAGTATCAATGAAGTAAAGGAAAAACTGACATCCTAAACAAAGTCCAGAATTCACGAAAAACATGCAAAACTATACACGAAACACAACAAAATAAACTAGAAACCGAAACCTAAACAAAGAACAACCTCCCTTAATAGACCATACTTAAACGACAAAATTTCATCAGTGTGCCACAATCAGCAGATCAACAATCAGAACAGTTAGCAGATATAGACAAAGTGCAATAAAAGTGAGGAGGGACAGACAAAAGAAACTCCCTGAGTCAGAGGGGAGGGTAGGTGGGGCAGACCAAAGACGCCTCCTCCACCACTGCATCCAACAAAGAAGGATTGCTGAGGAAGGGCTTCAGTTTATGCCCGTTCACCTTGAAGCTTTTAGCTATGGAAAGACTTTGAATCTCAACTACACCATAAGGATAAATATTAGTCACAACAAAAGGTCCAATCCACTTTGATCTCAACTTCCACTCATAAGGTCGAGCCTAGAGTTATACAATAAAAATGTTGGCCAACCTCGAAGTCCTTTCTAACAATAGAACTATCATGGAACCTCTTTGTCTTCTCCTTGTAGAACTTCGAGTCTCATAGGCCTCTAATCGGATCTCATCCAATTCATTTAGTTGCAACTTCCTTTCCTCTCCAGCTTGGTCAATGGAGAAGTTGCAAGTCTTCACAGCCCAGTATGCCTGATGCTATATCTCAACTGGTAGATGACATGCCTTTCCAAAGACAACCCGATAAGGAGACATCCCTATGGGTGCTTTGTAGGCAGTCCTGTGAGCCCAAAGAGCATCGTCCAACCTATTACTCCAATCTTTCCTGTTGGGCTGGACAATCTTCTCCAAAATTCTCTTAATCTCCCTGTTTGAGATCTCGGCTTGCCCATTTGTTTGGGGGTGATATAGTGTAGAAACTCTGTGCGTCACCCCACATTTCTTGAGCAAAGCCTGCATGGATCTGTTGCAAAAATGGGTTCCTTAATCACTAATAATCGCTCTAGGCACTCCAAACCTGCAAAAGAGGTGAGATCTAACAAAATCTACAACAAAACGAGCATCATTAGTCCTGGTGGCTCTAGCTTCCACCCATTTTGAAACATAATCCACAACAAGGAGAATATAAGAGAAACCAAAAGAAACAGGAAAAGGACCCATAAAGTCTATACCCTAGAACAACATAGGTTGTTGAGGCATCTCTTGTCTCTGTGAAATTGATCCTCCTGCTCTTTGACAAGGCTCACAGGTGCTGCAAATCCTCTCCGCATCTTTGAAGATGGAAGGCCAATAGAAACCGCAATCAAGCACCCTGCGAGCTATTCTCTGAATCCCCAGATGACCACCAGGTGAGAAGGCATGACAAAACTGCAGGACCGAGTCAATCTCATGGTCCAGAATGCATCTCCTAGTAACCTGGTCACTGCACAATTTCCACAGATATGGGTCATCCCAAACATAATACTTAGCATCACTCTTAATTTTAGCAACTTGAGCACAGGATGCTAAGGGAGGAAAAACAGAAGCAACCAAATAATTTACAATGTGTGCAAACCAAGGAGTAGGGTGAGAATATGTAATCATCAACAAACTCTCATCAGGAAAATCATCCTGGATAGGCAATATATCAGCTTCATCCTCAGCTCTCTCAATCCTGCTGAGGTGGTTGATGAGTCATTATTTCTTGAACTATATTTAGTTTATTGCACTTAAATAAACCAGGGAATTATGTTTAATTGTCTGTTATTTCCCCGTTTTCCGAATTCTACTTAATTTGGTCGGAAATTCGTAATTGTGCTAATTTAGATTTTTTGAGCTGATTAAGCGCATTTCTGGTTGCAGGGAAATTGTGGAAATATCATCTGGAGCATTAGGATATGGCGTGGCACATTCAAGACTCAATATTTAGTCATTTAAATTCTAATTAAAGTTGTAATTTCGTTTCTAGAAGCCCTTAATTAGAATTACGTGTTTTGGACCCTTTTAGGGGCATTTTTGTAAAAAACCAATTGTGGGGGCCATGTGGCATCTCTTTAGGGCTGACTTGTAGTGTGTGGACCCCACCAAATTTCAAATTCTCAGTTTTAGAAGGAAGAATACCGAGCCACCACACACACACTCATATCTCACAATTTTTGTTTCATTCTTCTAGGGTTTCTCTTGTTTAAACATGCTCTCATGGGTGCTTGCTTGGTGCCACGGTTTTGGACCATTTTCAATGAATATGATGCAAATTTTCTTCATCCCTTGACTTACTCTTGGTTGTCTTAACTCATTGGTGGTGAAAAACCGTCCATTTCTCTCTTCATTCTCTTGTTCTTTGAAGTTGGAAGTTTGAGCTTTGAAGCTTTTCTTTGCATTTTCATGGTAGTTCTTGGGTTTGAATGAAGTTATATTTTCGTTTTCCTCTCCATTTGCTGCAGTACTCATGGTTTTCCTTGCATTTTACTTGGTTGGATGATGAAAATGGAGTTCTTGTTGAGTTTTGGGTTGAAGAGAGCTTAAGTTGATGTGTGGGTGTTGTGGGTTTGGCTCTTTCCTTCCATATTTCGGTTTGGATGTTTGAAACCAGTTTGGAACCAAATTTTGATGTGTTATTGTGGCTGGACAGTGCTGGGGTTGAAGGGTAAGTTATTATTTTCGTTTTTGCACAAGAGCTTGAAGAAATGGAAGATTGGGTTGAGTTGAAGTAGTAGTAGTGTGAGTTTATTGTCTTGAATGGAGTTGCAACTTGAAATGGGGTCTCTTGGGTGTGTGTTTTAAGTGTGAGGAAGAAGAAAGAGCTGGAGGTGTGTGCTGGTTGTGGAATTTACGAATGGGAGTTAGAAAGGAGGAGAGATGGGTGCCATTAATTTTTTACCATTTTTGGGCAAACAAAGAAAGATGCTCTTTGTCATTCTAGGAAGCTTTCCACTTCTAGCTTGGCTTTTGGTTGATTCTACCGAGGAGGGTCTTAAGCATTGAGGTTTTTGGAATTTGTTTTCTTTTGGTTTAGCTTACTTGGCACATTGGTAGGAGCACCCATGGTTACATTCATTTACCCTTTGGGTTGGAAGCAATTTTCTTTGTAGCATGCACATGAGCTCACGAAAATTTGCTCTTGGAATGGGATGTCCGAATTTGCTGCATGAAAGGAGTGAGAGCACGGTTTCAAATGGGTTGCTTTAAGTATATTTTAATTCCTTTTGAGAAATGGTGCACATGGGGACAAAAAGACAACAAATTGGATGGTTTCTTAAAGAGTAAAAATTGAAGTGGACTAGGTGGAGTGTGGTGCACGGCCATGAGGTTCTTTTTGGCCAATTGGACTTTTAAAATTAATTGTTAATTGTCATTTAGTCAAATTAATTGTTAGGATTAAATTAGGCTTGTTGGTTCCCTTGGTTTTAAATTAATTAGTTAATAGGTTGAGTTTATGTGTTTGAGTTAGTGTTGCATTTAATTATGTTTAACTGTGTTTGTTAATTTGTTTGTAATAACTAGGAAACGGCGCTAAAATTTGATGGGTGTTGCGGTCCATACAAATTTGATTGCAAATTAGGAATGCAGTATAACTAGGAAGTGACTTCTAGGTCGTCTCTCAAGGACCAAATGTGGTTCGAGAATTAGGTCAGACATGAAGTGGGGGGGAGGGTTTGTTGAAAAGTTTGTGAATGCGATGAATTAAATTAAAACATGGATGCAAACAGAAATATGAATACAGAAATGCAAAACGAAATCACATACAGAATAAAAATGGTTGGTCATTAACTTAATTACAATGTTTCCAATCACAGATCAACAAAATAAAGTTGCGACTCAAACCTCTAATCCAACAAAGTTAACCAACTAAGCGAAGGTTAACCCTGTTTTCATAAAAGCGAACTAAGCCAACGCAGTGTTAATATCAAATCTAAATTACACCATTCAGTTACATCAACTAAGCGAAGATGTAACACCAACTGGGAAACTAAGCGTAACCAAGTCAAAGTGCACAGACAATCACAATTCAAGAATCTCAAGGAAATAGTGCAATATCGTCAATGACCAACCAAACTAATTTAAGCAACCATGGAAATTAAATTAACACAACTAGAAACCTTAGACAACATTTAAATAAATTAAAATACTAGACACCAACACTATTACAAACAAATTATCTAACACAGTTAAATAATTAAATGCAACACTAACTCAAACACATGAAGACAACTCAACCTACTAATTAAATTAAGTGAAAACAAGAGAAATTAACAAGCCTATTTTACTTCTAGTAAACTAAGTGACCCAATATGCAATTATCAAATAAATTAAAAGTCCAAATGGCCTAAGGAAACCTCTTGGCCGTGAGTCATGTTTCAACAAGTCAAACTTCAATTTCCACCTTCAATAAGCCACAAAAATGTGTTGACTTCTTGTCCCATGTGGAAATGCCAAAAAATGCTTCAAACCAAAGGTTAAATGTAAGATACTTTGGGTGCTCCAACCAAGATGCCATGTAAGCAAAGTCAAAGGAAATTAAACACCAAAAACCTCCATTCTCAAGAGTGATTCTCGGCAGCAACAAGGAGAAGACAAAAACCAAAAAAGGAAATCTTCTCTCTATGAAAATTGTCTCATATTGTGCTTGTCCAAATGGGAAAAAAACTAAATGCACCCTTTTCTCTCACTTCCAACCTCAATTTCGGTTTTCTTTCTTCTCAACCACCATCCAAAGCTTTCTTCTCTTCACATTACCAAGAATGAACCCCAAGAAACCAAAATTCAAGTTGCAAATGAACACAAGAACAATAAACCCAAACTTCTACTCATCAATCCACTTCTAACATTAACTTTTCTTCAACTTTCTTTGCAAAAACGAAAATAAAACCTAAACCATCAACTCCAGCTCTGTCCAGCCACCATAACAACACAAAAATCTGGTCCATTCCTTGTTTCAAACATAAAAAACGAAATGCAAGAAGAAAGGGTTCAAAACTCAAACACCCATACACCAACTCAAGCTTTTTTCACTCCAAAACCCATCAAGAACTTCATTTTCATCATCCAATCCAAGAAAACCAAAGTAAATACGAAAATATGGCAGCAAATGAGTAGAAAAACGAAATAGTTCTTCATCCAAGCCAAAGACCTATCATGAAAATGCAAAGAAACAACCTCAAGCTCATACTTTCAACTTCAAAGAGCAAGAAACAAAGTGGAATATGGAATGATCTTCACCATCACCAAGCAAAGACAATCAAGGTTGAAGCAAGAGAAGAAGAAAAATGCATCCTTGTTCATTAAAGAGTTCAAAACCGTGGCACACCCAAGCTCTCCATGAGAGTGTTTTACAAAAACCAAAGCAACATGCAAAATGAAGTGTAAAGTGTGCCTAGGAGTGAGTGGACGGTCTCCTCACTTTCATGACTACAAGTTGCCCTAAAATGGTGGGGTCCACCACTAAAGAAACCCTAGGGTTTGGCCATGTGTCTTACAAAATTGGGCCTTCACAAATTTTGCCACAAAAAGAGCCCAATACACAAAATCCTAATTAAAGTTTCTAGAAAACTAAGTTACAACTTAATTAAAATTGAAATGACTAAATGTTGAGTCTTTAATGTGCACGCCACCATCCTAATGCTCCAAAATATGTCTCCAATATTTTCCCTACAATTAAAAATGCAATTAATTAGCTCAGAAAATTCAAATTAGTGAAAATACGAATTTCCGACCAAATTAAGCAGAATTAGGAAAAACGGGGAAATAACGGACAATTAAGCACAATTCCTGATTTATTTAAGTGCAATAAACTAAGTAAAGTAGAGAAAATATTGACTCATCAGCTACGACACCCATAAGTGGTCTGCCACCAAATTCTGTGCTCCACTCCGGTCTTTGATTTGCAAGTCAAACTCTTAGAGTAGTAGCATCCACCTGATCAATCTTGGCTTTGACTCAGCCTTTTTCAACAGAAACTTCAGAGCTGCATGGTCAGTGTACACAATAACAGGTGATCCAAGCAAATATGATCTAAACTTATCAAGCGCAAAAACAATTGCCAACAACTCTTTTTCATTTGTGGTATAGTTTGCTTGGGCAGCATATAAAGTCCTAGAAGCATAATATATCACCTTAGGCAATCTATCAACCTTTTGTGTCAAAACGGCCCCTAGTGCATGGTTAGACGCATCACACATAAGCTCAAATGGGGTTGTCCAGTCTGGTGCCTGAATGATAAGGGTGGTGGTCAAAGCTTCCTTCAGGCAATCAAACGCCTGCTTGCATGTATCACCAAACTCAAAGTCAACATCCTTCTGTAACAGTTTGGACAAGGGAAGCGCTTTCTTGCTGAAATCCTTGATGAAGCGCTTTCTTGCTGAAATCCTTGATGAAGCGCTTGTAGAAACCTGCATGTCCAAGAAAAGATCGAACCTCTCGCACACAAGAGGGGTAAAGCAACTGCGAAATCACAGATATCTTAGAAGGATCTACCTCTATTCCCTTTCTAGAAATGAGATGCCCTAGAACCAAACCTTGTTTAACCATGAAGTGACATTTCTCAAAATTGAGAACAAGGTTTGTTTCTATGCATCTTTTCAACACTTTTTCCAAACTATCTAAACATGCATCAAAAGGGGATCCATACACAGTGAAATCATCCATAAACACCTCTATGCAACTCTCAAGAAAGTCGCTAAAAATGCTAAGCATGCACCGCTGAAAAGTACCGGGGGTGTTACATAGGCCAAAGGGCATCCTCCTATAGGCAAAAGTGCCAAAGGGGCAGGTGAATGTGGTTTTCTCTTGGTCCTCAAGAGCAATATTGATTTGGAAATAACTAGAAAAACCATCAAGAAAGAAATAATGATATTTACCTGCCAGGCGCTCCAGCATCTGATCAATGAATGACAGGGGGAAATGATCTTTCCTGGTTGCTTGGTTCAGCCTCCTATAGTCAATGCAGACTCTCCAGCTGTTCTGCACTCTTGTGGGGATAAGCTCATCCCTCTCATTCTTTACCACAGTGAGGCCAGTCTTCTTGGGCACAACATGGATGGGGCTTACCCACTGACTGTCTGAAATAGGGTAGATGATCCCAGCTTGCAAACGCTTGGTCACCTCCTTCTTGATGATGTCCATGATCACAGGGTTTTGCCTTATTTGTGGCTGTCTCACCGGCTTTGCCCCATCTTCCAAAAGAATTCTATGCATGCATGTGGATGGGCTAATACCAGGTATGTCAGCCAAACTCCAACCAATGGCCTTCTTTTGCTTCCTCAGACACCAAGCAACTTCTCCTCTTGAACAAAATCAAGGGAGGTAGAAATGATCACCGGTTTCTTCTCATCATCCTCCAAGTACACGTACTTGAGGTTATCTGGGAGCTGTTTCAGCTCAAGAGTGGGTGCCTGCAAGTCAGATTCAAGTGTACTTCTTGCAACGTGGTTAATGCATTCTGACTCTAAAGAATTCACAGGTAAAGGCAAAACACCCATCTCATCACAATCCAAATCAATATCCATCACAGATATGTCAACAACATCATCAATATCACGCATAGCATCAATATCCTGGACATCACAATTCGCATCAAAATCAACATCATTCTCAATTCCTGTCTCAATTTTAGATTCAATGCATGAATGTAAAGAAGATAGAAAAGAATGCTTCTTCTCATGCAAAGAGTGAAAGTCGTCAACAACAAATTCATCAATAATGTCATCCAATGCATCAATCCTGAACACAGAATGGTCCTCAGCTGGAAATTTCATTGCATCAAGGATATTAAAATGAACAACAATAACAGCAAATTCCATAGACAAAGTTCCAGCATACACATCAATCTTATTTCAGACAGTTTTCAAGAATGGCCTGCCTAAGATAAGGGGAGCGGATCCATGAGAGAATCCCTCCTCCATCTCCAAAACATAAAAATCTGCAGGAAAAATCAGTTCACCAACCCTAACCAAGACATCCTCTATGTAACCTGTTGGGTGGGTAACCCTCCTATTCGCCAACTGAATGACCACACCCGTGGTTTGCAAAGGACCAAGAGACAAAGATGAATATATAGACAAAGGCATGACATTAACAGAAGCACCTACATCAAGCATGGCATTCTCAAATTTATTGTTTCCAATCACACAAGGAATGCAAAATATACCTGGGTCCTTGCACTTTTCAGGAATGTGCGGGACCGACTTACTAATAAGTGCAGATACATTCCTACCCATGATGATCCTTTCATTACCTTTCATCTTCCTCTTGTGTGTGCACAGCTCCTTCAACAATTTTGCATACTTTGGAATCTGTTTGATTGCGTCAAGTAGAGGTATGTTCACCTCTACCTTCCTGAAGGTCTCCAATATTTCCTTATCCACCTCTTCCATCTTTTTGCTAGGAATTTCCCTTGAAGGGAAGGGAAGAAGGATAGGCCGATCATACAAAGGAGATGCACTGGTGGTGGTGGTGGTGGAAGAAGAAGAAGGTCCACCTGGAGGAGAAGAAGTACCACCGAGAGAGGAAGAAGATCCACCCACCTCAAATGTCCTGCTTGGACCATCCTGGTCCTCTTTTCTGTGACAAGTAGTAGGCACGGGTGTAGGTGTGGAGTGGGCTCTGAAGGTACAACAGTCTGCCTCCCTGATCTGAGGGTAATGGCACTCACATTCTTTGGATTCTCCACAGTCTGGGATGGTAACTTATCAGAACTCTGAGATTACGCCTTGTTTATCTGAGTAGCCATTTGACCAATCTGGTTAGTGAGACTCTGTATGGAAGCTCTAGTCTCCTGCTGAAACTGCAAGTTTTGCATAGTCATCTGTCTCACTAACTCTTCCAATGAAGGCTCAGAAGAAGTAGAAGGTTGGGCAGCTGGTTGGGCAGGTGCCTCTTCCTGCTGTTGTTGTTGATGCCTCTGATTTTGTTGCATAGGTGGAGGCACATATCTGTTATGACCTCCAGCATTCTGGAAAGGTGGCGCCTGCTGCTGATGCTGTGGCGCATTGTTTCATTTAAGATTGGGGTGATTCCTCCACCCTGGGTTGTACCTGTTGTTGGACAAGTCATGATTCTGTTGTTGTGGCTGCCTGTTATTGTAGATGTTAGTAGCATAAGCTTGAGGAGCATCAGGGGCAGCAGGGTGCTGCAAAGAAGGACAGGCATCTGTATAGTGGTAACTGGAAGGACATATGGCACATAGTCGTGCAACAGATGCAGATGGAGCTGTAGGTTTTTGGTTGGTTGTCAATTGTGTCACCAACCTCACAAGAGAGTCAAGCTTGCCTCCTAGGTTGCTTTCAACAGCTGATAAAGACTGGACATCAACATCATGTACGCCCTTCACCATAATGGCATCATTCCTGGCGCTAAACTGCTGGGAGTTGGCGGCCATCTTCTCAATCAATTGCATGGCCTCAACAAGTGTGGTGTCTCCAAGTGCTCCACCACTGGCAGCATCAATCATACCCCTATCCATGTTGCTGAGGCCTTCATAGAAATACTGAAGAAGGAGTTGGTCAGGTATCTGATGGTGAGGACAACTAACACAAAGTGTCTTGAATCTCTCCCAATACTCATATAAGCTCTCTCCACCAAGCTGCCTAATCCCATATATGTCTTTTCTGATAGCTGTGGTCCGGGATGCTGGGAAAAATTTGTCCAAGAACATCCTCTTCAGATTATCCCAGCTAGTGACGGATCTAGGCGCCAAACCGTACAACTAATCCTTAGCAACACTTTCCAATGAATGAGGGAATGCCTTCAAGAAGATGTGATCTTCAGGAACATCATGCGGTTTCATAGTGGAACAGACAATGTGGAATTCCTTCAGATGCTTATGTGGACTCTCACCTGCAAGACCATGAAACTTGGGCAACAAATGGATCATTCCAGTCTTGAGAACAAATGGAACGTCCTCATCAGGATATTGGATGCACAAGCTTTCAATATCGAAATTAGGTGCAGCCATCTCCCTAAAAGTCCTCTCACGAGGTGGAGGTTGTGCCATATTGTTCTCAGTGTGAAAATCAGAATCAGAATCAAGTACAAATGCAACAGATGCAATAGATGTAGTATGCACAAAGTACTCAGTAGTGGATTCAGATTCAATAGTAGGATGCACAGTATCTAATGGAATTGACTCAAAAACAGACTCTAAAGACAAATTCCTAGAATGCCTAACTAACCTATGAAACGTCATATCAATCTCAGGATCAAAAGGTGGTATGAATCCAAGATTTCCTCTAGTCATGCACTAAATCACAACACCCTGTAATCATGACACAATAGCACAAAAATTTCAAACCACAGAAAACAACACAAGACAACACAACTCACAAAAACACAAACACAACACAAGACTTAAAACTGAACCATTGGTCCCCGGCAACGGCGCCAAAATTTTGATGGGCTATCGCAACCCACACAAATTTAATGTGCAATTAGAAATGCAGTATAACTAGGAAATGACTCATAGGTCGTCTCTCAAGGACCAATTTTGCGGTTCAAGAATTAAGTCAAACACGAAGTGGGGGGTGTTTGTGAAAACGTTGTGGTGAATACGGATTAATAAAATCAAAACACTGAAGCAAACAGAAATGCAAACACAGATCTAAAAATGGTTTCAAAGACAGACTGAAAACAGATGGTCATTAACTTAATTACAATGTTTCCTATCATAGATCAACAAAATAAAACCAACTCAAACCTCTAATCCAACACAATTAATCAACAAAGCGCAAGTGAACTATGTTTTCATAAAAGCGAACTAAGAGAACGCGATGTTAACATCAAATCTAATTTACACCATGCAGTTTCATCAACTAAGAGAAGACTCATCACCAACTAGGAAACTAAGTTATACCCAATTGCAAGTGCAAATACAAATTTGATAGTAACCAAGTCAAGTGGCAATTACAAATACAGTCCAGAAATCTCAAAGAAGCAATGCAATATCGCTAATGACCAACAAAGTTAATTTAAGCTATCATGACAATTAAAGTAACAAGACCAAACATATTAGACAACATTAAAACAAAATAAAATACTAGACCCCAACAATGTGACAAACAATTATCCAACAAAGTTAAATTAAATTAAATGCAAAACTAAATTAGAGAAACTAAAAAGTAACTAATCCTACTATTTAAACTAATTCAAAACAAAGGAATAATCAAACATGCTTTTTCCTACACATCCCATGTGACAATACATGCACCAAATAGAGAAATTCAATTTCTAGAATGGCCTGAAAACCTTAAATGTCGTTACCTCCCATGCACAAAAGTCCCTTCATTCTCTTCATTCAACAATCAATTTAATATGTTGCCTCCTTTTGTCCCATGTGCTTCATTCTCCAAGAAAAGACATGTGCTACCTATGCTTATCATTAAAAAATGTGCTTCTTCTCCCTCCATGGAAAGCAAGGTTCGAAAATCCACACACCAAATACCAATTGTCGAGCCACACTCTTCCAATGTTGCAAAACGTTGCATTCCAAAACTCATACTCCAAAAAGCTGCTTTAATCTCTTCATCAAGATGCCACATGTGCAAAGTCAAAGGGAATAAACGACACAATACCTCCCAATCTTCAAGCAATTCTCGGCCAAATGCAAGCAAGGGGTCAACACCAAAATGGAAAGGTTCCTTCTATGAAAATGTACTTCTAATGTGCTTGTCCAAAAGAGGTAAAAATTAAATGAAGCCAATTCTTTTCTCCTCCAAACACCACACGGTTTTCTCCACCAACACAAACATCCAAAACCTTTTCTTCATCTATCATGAACGTGAATGCACCCCAAGAACCCAAAGTTCCAATTGCAAAATAATTACAAGAACAGCAAAGCCAAGTTCAACTACTACAAACCAACCCAACACTCACTTTTCTTCAAAATTTTTATGAAAACAAAATCCAATCCCTAGCTTTCCTTGCAAAACCTTCCAGCCATCATCAACAAACACAATGTTCCAGCTCAAAATATTGCTTCCAACCATCAAACAAAAGCACAAGAAGAAAATGGTTCAAGCATCAAACACCCATGCACCAACTCAAACTTTCTGCACTACATAACTCAACAAGAACTTCATTTTCATCATCCAACCAACAAAAATTGAACATAAACATCCAAAGTGCAGCAAAAGGAGACGAAAGTGTAAAATGGGTCTTCATTCAACCAAAGGAAACACCATGAAAATGCAAAGAACAAGCTTCAAACTCAAGCCTTCAACCTTCAAAACGAAAATATAAGAAGAGAAATGATAGATCTCCATGCCGTTAAGCAAGAACAAGCATTGTTGCAAGCAAGAGAAGAAGAAAAACGTGATCTTGTTCATTCATTGGCTTAAAACCGAAAATGGCAGACCAATGCTCCAAGAGAGAATTCATACAAGGCAAGGCAAAATGAAAATATAGTATGAAGTGTGCTACCTAGTGTGTCTTGGCAATTTCACTCAAAATGTCGTCCAAGCTCTAAAATGGTGGGGTCCACCTCTAAAGAAACCCTAGGGTTTGGTGCCATGTGTCCCACACATTGGGCTTCTACAAAATTGCCACTAAAAAGGGCCCAATACACAAAATTCTAATTAAAGTTTCTAGAAAACTAAAAGTTACAACTTAATTAAAATTGAAATGACTAAATGTTGAGTCTTTAATATGCACACCACCATCCTAATGCTCCAAATTATGTTTCCCAAAATTTCCCTGCAACCAAAAATGAAATTAATTAGCTCAGAAAATTCAAATTAGTGAAAATACGAATTTCCGACCAAATTAAGCAAGATTAGGAGAAACGGGGAAGTAACGAACCATTAAACACAATTCCCTGATTTATTTAAGTGTAATAAACCAAATATAGTCACTAAAGTAACGACTCATCAGTAGTCACCTACCTCTCGAGAAGCCCAACTATAATCACAAACAGACGGAGAACATTGACTTTCAGGATCTTCAGCCACGACGCCACCACAAACGAAAACCCTTCCACCAAAAGGAACGGACGACATCGCGACAGTAGTCCCAGCACTAGTACCCTTGGATACCTCAGTCGGGTTATCACGCCCCTTTCCCTCATCATGAGATGCAGTGCAATCCAAAAGTGAAGAAGAAGCCATTGTTACCTGAGAGAGATGCAGCGCGTTGGAATGAAGATGAAAAAATTCGAGAGAACAGCGCACAAGCAGAAATGACGGTTGGGTTACTCCACAAAAGTAAACCTGAGCACTACAATGATGAAAACTGATGAAACCGCTGCCCACCCCTCCAGACCATTGGATGATGTTAATCTAACGGCTCCGGTTTAGCGACCCTGCCACTACCCTCAGAGCGGGAAAATCAAACAACTCCTTAAAAAAAGAAATGACAACGTTCATACGCCGCATTAAAACCACTTTTAAGTCTCTTAATGGCCGATTTCATCTGAACGGTTATAATTCTTCGCGTTGTCGGATCCCTAATCCAAACGCTCAAAGTGTTGACTGTTCACTTATCCACACGTCTAAAAAAGGGGAAACACGGCTTCTGAACACGGCAAACACAACTTTCCTCTAACACATAAGTCCTACAGTTAACCACGGCTAAAGCCTAAAGCTTAACTCGGACTTGGGGGGGATGATGTACGGTACGATGTTCTTGACGGACGGTTACACCGGCCAGATATCACTAGAGGACAAGCGGTTACTCAGAGAAAGCGAATTAGTCATCACAATTGGACTGTAAGTGGACCAATCCTTATTGGTCGCATGCTATTGGGCTCGCAAATTATTGGGCTCGTAATTCGCTAATTTAAAAGTTATTAAAAGATATTCAGATACCAGTAAAGTCGTTTATCAGTTGCCAAGTAAGTTTGTTTATATTTTGTTCTGTTTATATTTTGTTGATCTCATATCAGTTTAAAGCCTATAAATAAAGAGTCAGGGACAGAAGCCGGGTGCGTTCTAATCAAGCCTCTCACACATACTATTCATATCATAGTCATACAAAGATTTCGTTCTCTCCTACCGAGAATCCTTCTAATAAGAACTAAGGTTCTTCCTATATAACACGCCTAACTTGAGCGTCGGAGTGCCTTTGCGGGTACCTCCCCCCTCGGTTAGAATTTAGAGAGCGTTGGATGGTCTAAACTGAAAAAGAATGAGCGGTCGAAGTCCAAAAGAAGTCATCAGTCTAATCCATCCGAGTACCAGAGAGCGGTAAAGTCACATCATCAAGGTCAGTATCTTGGTCCCTAAAATATTCACCAAAATATTTAATAAAATAGATTTTACTACATGAAATAATATTTTTAGTATGATTTAATTTAAAAAAAAAATTGGGAATGACAATTACTTGATCTATTTTACATTAGTTAAATGATATACTAATTATATATATTGATAAGATAAATATTTATGTAAGATACAGTTAATTTTATTCATTTAGATAAAATAATTATTTAAATAAGATATAATTAATTTATATCCATTTAAATAAGAAAATTATTTGTGAAAACTAATAAAAGTATTCTTTTTGTGTAAACTTATAAAAACATAGTTATACAAAACACGTGAATAAATTAACAATAATTGAATATAATTTCTAAGATAATGATTAAATGTAATTATCACTATATCTTATTAAATTAGGTTTTACTAGATGAAGTAATATTTTAAATATGATTTAATTATTACAAAAGATTGATGGAAAAGAAAAGAACTTAATCTTTTTGTTTAAGATATATTTCACTAGATGATATAAATAATTAGATATGTTAATATCTTAAGATTTGATAAGATAATTATTTAAATAAGATATAGTTAATTTATAATCGTTTAGATAACATAATTATTTGAATGTCATTTAACTAACTATTACAATATCTACTAAAATTATATTAGATTAGATATGATAAATGATTTAAAGGTTTAATTTATTATTATCCATAATTAGTAGATTTTAATATATAATATAAGTAGTTAATTTATTCATACCTATAAATCTTTATATAATAATCCAAAGGGTAGTTGTATTGGTGTTCACTAATAATCATTTGAAGTTCTCATCATACATTTTTTATTTGTTTTCTATATTGATTCTCTTCATGGAAGAAATACAACAATGTCGAAAAAAACTCATCATAAAAATTTATACTTCACGTCTTAGGAATCATGAAGGAGTGTGCGAATTGAAGAATAAAAAGGGATATTACGTAGAAGCCATATGGATTGATGTGAAAAGCGGATCAAATTCTTGAGAATGTATTGAAAAAATTAGGTACGATGATTGTGACAAGAGCAACAACAAGGAAATTGTGCAGAAAGATTGTAAGAAAAGAGAAAGAAAACAAAAGGTAGAAAATGTAATGATAATGGACAGACGCAAAAGGATGCCGTGTTGGACAATGATGAAGCGTTTGATGGTGGGGAGAGATGCATGAGATTTAAAGAAGAATGAGCAAAACAAAAAGATAATGAGTTTGCAGGATATTGAATTAAAGCTAAAAAGGTTGGAGTGGAGTATTCAAAAGTTGATGACTTTGCATCTGACATGAGGAATGTGTTCTGTTCTCCATTGGACTATCCTCCAAAAAGTGAAATTCACAAAATTGCAAGAGATTAGTCATGCTTTTGAGATAAAGTAGAAAAATATGAAAAAGAAGTGGATATTAGAAAACCAAAATTTATAATAAACTTCATCTTCATGCCTTGTTCAATAAAATAACAATAAGTTTAAATATTATTTTTATTTTGATGAGGTTATTCACGATTATATGATAGATAGTTAAACACTGTGTTTAAAATTTATATACACTAGTACGAAATTATGTATGAAATAATTAGTTTACTGATCGAAAAATAATTAAACAACTAACTGAAAACACATGTGAAAGCACATGTTTACTAAATTCATTGACATGTTAAAACTATATTAAAAGGATGAAGTTAACATTGTGTAAACGTAATAAGAATACATATATGGTTTAGGTAAATTAATGTGCATTATAACTAAATAATAAAGTTGAAACAATAGATAATAATAAAAACATTTATCAGAGTCATCAAAAAATACAATAGTGTCTTGAAATTATTAATGTCAGAAATTTAATATCATTTGTTTTAGTTAAAAAATACTATATATAAATAAATATATATATATATATATATATATATATATATATATATATATATATATATATATGTAAAATTAATCTATATCATTGAAGATCGCTTTCTTATATTAAGATTTTTTTTCACTTATCTATATAATAAAGTACGTGTAACTATAGTAAACTAATTATATTTAAATGAATTTAAAAAATAACATTAAATAAAAATAAGATAGAATTTAAAAATTTAAAAAGTTATTTTTAGTATATTATAATTAAAAATATTGTTTTATATTATTTTAACGTAATATTCGTTCATACTTTCTACAATGACTTTTACAATGTTTATTGCAAAGTTTTTAATATGATAATCTAATTATGTACATGTATTATAATTAAAACTATTATTGTTGGATTATTTTAATTTAATATTGGTTTATGTAATTTATAAAATGAGTTTTTAATGTAACATTTTTAATATGATAACTATTATGCAGAAATATTTAAGTTATGAACTTTTTAAAAAAATAATAACATACTTTTTTTTCTCTTCTCATTTTATTAAGAACATTATAATTTTTAATAAAGTTGTAAACAAGTAAAATGCATTATAATTTTACCAAAGTTTTAAAACAAAAACCAAATATATACTATTGAACGTGAATAAATGTTCATACCAAAAACAAATTAGAACAATGTTTTGTTAATAAAAAAAAGAAATATGTTACTGAAAAGTAAATTTATTTTTTTAAACACGTGAATAAATTAAAAATAATTAAATAAGACTCATAAGATAATGATGAAATAAAATTATCGCAATATTTTAATAAAATAGATTTTACTACATGAAATAATCACTAGTAAAAAATAGGTCATACACAGCGCACATTATGCCACGGTTCACCAGAAACCGCAGCATAATGCTGTGCGGTGGCAGTTTTGTAAATAAATTGAACTTATATGCCGCGGTTCCCCACTTAACCGCGGCATATACCCTGTCCACCAACCCCTTTGACTCCACGTCATGGAAAAAAATTTAATGACAGGGGAATAGGCCGCGGTTGGTCAGAGAACCGCGGTCTATTCCCCCTGCTACCTGCTGACATTCCCCATCAGTCAGCTCCTGCAATAAATTGGCAGGGGAATAGGCCGCGGTTCTCTGACCAACCGCGGCCTATTCCCCTGCCAATTTATTGCAGGGGCTGACTGATGGGGAATGTCAGCAGGTAGCAGGGGGAATAGGTCGCGGTTCTCTGACCAACCGCGGCCTATTCCCACTGCTACCTGCTGACATTCCCCAAAAGGCAGTTGTGAGGCAGTTAAGGGGATTCTGACGTTGGGGAATAGGCCACGGTTGGCATAGAACCGCGGCCTATTCCCTGTCTGAGTAAATTTTAAAAATTTCAGAGAATAGGCCGCAGTTGGGCGCTGAACCGTGGCATATAAGTTAAAAAAAATTTCAAAAATGCCATTAAGTATAATTTTTTTTAATGAATAGGCCGCGGTTAAGTGTAGAACCGCGGCATATTCCCCATTTATGCCGCGGTTCAGTGTAGAACCGCGGCAGATGCTCTTCTGATGGTTAAAAAAAAAACTTTGAACAGTTTTCCTCCTCACGCGATCAGTTTCAGAAAAAGAAAGCATCCTCTCCGCGCCGTCTCCGTCGTGCCGCCTCTCTGTTGCGAGCTTTCCTCCATTGACGCCAGTCATCCTCTCACGCGAGCTTTCCTCCATTACGCCATCTATACTCTCTGACGCTAGCCATCTTCTCGCGCACCCGTGCTTCTCCGCCGCACCTCCGCCGTGACTCTTCTTCTCCGCCGCGCCAACTAGGTTTGATATCAATATTTGTTTTATGCGATTGATTTTTCCATTTTGCTTAACCTGATTGTTTGGTGGATGAAATGTTCTTGCAATTGATTTTTGGTTTTATGCAATTCCTTTTGATTTATGCGATTACATTTCAATAGCAATTCATGGGTATGATGTTGTGCATGTTGAGTTTGGTTTATGGGTTTTTACAAAATATATTAATTGTGACTATATTTCTTTTGAGATAAAAAGTTTTGATGGAAAAAATATCATTTATAATAGGAATTGAAAAGTAATAATAATAACATGTTTATATTTAAAATTTTACAAATAATGAATCATTTAAAATTTTAAAATTTTGAATAATAAAGAATTGATCATTTGAATGCTTATTATTAATTTTATGATTGTATGATTGTATGACTGAATTGATTGTATGATTGAATTTATAATTTTATATACAAAATTGTATAATTGTAATTTCGTCAAATTTAGGAATATGGATCGAAATTGGATTAATTTACCACGTATTAGTGCTGAGTACGAGAGAGGTGTAGAGGAATTTATACAATTTGCGCAACGTAATGAGGGGAGAAGTGACGATGAAGTGAAGTTTAGATGTCCTTGTGTGAACTGTTTGAATGGGAGAAAGTTGAACGCAACTCAAATTAGAGAACATCTTATCTGTGATGGTTTCTTAAGATGCTATACAACATGGATATGGCACGGGGAAGAAATGCACTTTTTGATTGACTCAACAACTGAAAATGTTACTGATTCCACCATGGAAGAAGATCGACCGGATGAAGAAAAATTAGAGGACATGATCTGCGATGGCGCAGAAAATTTTGCCAAAGCTCATGTGTATGAGACGATGTCGACTGATCCGAAACACCTTTGTATGTCGGTTCAACTAAGTTCACACGTTTGTCAGCTGTGTTAAGGCTCATGCATTTGAAGGCGATCAATGGATGGACTGATAAGAGCTTTACAGAATTGTTGACGTTGTTGAATGAAATGCTGCCAGATGGAAATACACTGCCCACTCGTAATTATGATGCAAAGAAAATTCTTTGTCCAATGGGTATGGAGTATAAAAGGATACATGCTTGTCCCAATGATTGCATTTTATACAGGAAAGAGTATGAATTTTTGACAAAGTGTCCAAAATGTGGCGCATCACGATACAAGTCAAAAACCAACAGTGAAGATAATGGTCAGATAGAAAAAAATGGATCTGCTTTGAAAGTAGTTTGGTACCTTCCAATAGTGCCCAGACTTAAGCTTTTGTTTGTGAATCCCAAAGATGCTAAAAACCTTAGATGGCATGCAGATGAGAGAAAAATTGACGGGTTGATTTGTCATCCAGCTGATTCAGAGCAATGGAAAAATATTGATCAACAATTCCCCCAATTTGGTCAAGAGTGTAGAAATGTTAGACTTGGTTTAGCCACTGATGGAATGAACCCATTCGGTAATATGAGTACCAATCACAGTTGTTGGCCAGTTACATTGATAATTTACAACTTATCTCCTGCATTGTGCATGAAGAGGAAGTACATGATGTTGTCTATGATGATATCTGGTCCAAAGCAGCCTAGAAATGACATAGATGTTTATCGAAGCCCACTGGTTGAAGACTTGAAGTTTTTGTGGGTTGATGGGGTTGAAATATTTGATTCATTCGCTTCTGAGAGTTTTGTGATGCGTGCAATGTTATTTTGCACCATTAATGACTTTCTAGCTTATGGTAATTTGTCAGGATACAGTGTCAAGGGTCATAAAGCATGTCCTATCTGTGAAGAAAACACTACAGGTCATCAATTGAAACATGGAAGAAAGACGGTGTATCTACGTCATCGAAGATTTCTAAAACGTAATCATCCATATCGAAGGTTAAAAAAATCATTCAATGGAGATCAAGAGAGGGACGAAGCACCAAATCCACTTACTGGCTTTCAAGTTCTTGAAAAAGTTAATAAAATACATCATGTATTTGGGAAAACATCGAAGAAGTCATCTGTAACGACCCCTTGGAAGAAGAAATCAATATTCTTTGATCTTCCATATTGGTCAAAGTTAAATGTTCGACATTGCATAGATGTGATGCATGTAGAGAAGAATGTGTGTGATAGCTTGATTGGTACACTACTCAACATTCAGGGAAAGACAAAAGATGGAGTGAATGCTCGTTTGGATTTGGTTGACATGAATATCCGAGAAGAGTTGGCACCCAAGGAGATTGGTAAACGTACTTATTTGCCCCCTGCATGTTACACAATGTCTAAAGAAGAGAAGATAAGTTTTTGTCTTTGTTTAAAGAGTATCAAAGTACCACAAGGATACTCTTCAAATATGAAGAGTTTAGTGTCTTTGCAGGACTTAAAGCTTGTTGGCATGAAGTCTCACGATTGCCACGTCTTAATGCAACAGTTGTTACCGGTGGCTATTCATGGAATTTTGCCCAAAAATGTTAGGCAGACCATAAACATGTTGTGTTCATTTTTCTCGTCAATAAGTAGTAAAGCCATCGATCCTACAAAGTTAGATGAACTTCAAAGCGATATTGTTATCATCTTGTGTCAACTAGAGATGTTTTTCCCTCCATCTTTTTTTGACATCATGGTACATTTACTTGTTCATTTGGTTAGAGAAATCAAGTTGTGCGGACCGATATACTTAAGATGGATGTATCCTATTGAGCGTTATATGAAGATTTTGAAAGGGTACGTTAAAAATCCATATCGTCCTGAAGGTTCAATGATTGAAAGGTATATTGCTGAAGAAGGTATCGAGTTTTGTTCAGATTACATGACATCAACGAATCCAATCGGAGTTCCTCTCACATCATGGTTGAATAAATTTTCTACAAGTAAAAGCATCCGAGGTGTGAATGCGGTAACAAAAGATCGTGAAGAATTGTTGCAAGCGCATCTTTATATATTGAACAACACAGATGAGGTGATCCCTTTTCTGGAAGCACACAAAGCAATTGTTAAGAATAAAAATCCAAGACAATCAGAGAAATGGCAGTTGATGGAGCATAACAAAACATTTATGTCTTGGTTCAAATCTGAGATTGACAAAGATCCACATTCTTCTGAAACTTTATTGTGGCTTGCAAATGGTTTAAAGTTTGATGTCGTGTGTTGTACAGGTTATGAAGTCAATAATTGCACATTCTATACGAAGACTTTGGATGATAAAAGCACAGTACAAAATAGTGGAGTCAGTTTAGAAGCTGAGTCGCTTCAATTTTCCACATCAAAAGATCAATCTCCTGTACTTGGATCAATGAGATATTATGGTATAATAGAAGAGATATGGGAGGTTGATTACACCAAGTTTTTTGTTCCATTGTTCAAATGTAAGTTGGTTGACAATAAGAGTGGTGTGAAAATAGATGAATCGGGTATGACACTAGTTGATTTTCAAAAAGTGGGTTACCGAGACGAACCGTTTATCATGGTACATCAAGCATCTCAGGTTTTCTATGTGAAAGATCCTGCGTCTGACCATTGGTATGTCGCTCTTCAAGGAAAAAAACAAATTGAAGCTAACGAAGACAATTTGATTAATATTCATATTGCTGACAACCATTCATTTCAAACTACAACAAATTTGGATGAACAATCTTTAGTTGACGATGATGTACATGCAATTCGGTCAGATCATGATGAGGGAATATACATAGGATGAATCTATATCTTTATGTATGAATTTCCAATTTTTGTATAAGTATTTCATATGATGTCTGTTTTAAGCATTTGTTAAATTAAATGATATTATATAAGTCTTTTATTAATATTTAATTTTGTTATTTATGTTGACAGATATATGGCTGATGATCCACATTCAGGGGATGAGGCTCCCCCCTCCAGAGCCACTAGAGGGCCCACCAGGATGAAAAAACTATTGATCAGAAAAAATAGTGGTCAAAGAACACCAGTGAACGTTAATGTGATCACGGGTGTGGCAACTGGCCCATATGCAGATGACTTCCGATCTTACCTTGGATCTGTGGCACGTGATAGGATTAGTATTCTCACTGAATCTTATGACCATGTGTCCGAGGTTGATCGGAACATTATATGGAACGATATATTGGTAAGTTATTTATATCATTTCAATTAGAGTTTGGATTTTTTGATAATTTTGTACTTACGTAACTTTATTATGTTTTCTCAGCTGACATTTGACATTCCAAATGTCCCAACACTTAGAAATAAGTGTTTGTCAACTGTTGCAGAAAACTTCAGAAATTTCAAAAGTAAGTTGACTTCGCGGTATATTTATGGACAGTACAAACATAAATCCCCATGTACTAAATATAAGTGCATTGATGAGGAGACCTGGCAGATATTTGTAGAGAGTCGGCAGACAGAGGAATGGAAGGTTAGTATAATTCATATTATTCAATTCCTAATTAGCAAATACATATCATATGAACTAATTAATTAAACATATGTGACAGGCAAAAAGACAGAGAGCACAAGAAACAAGTGCTCAGAACAAAACCCCCCACTTATTATCTCGCGGTGGGTATAGGAAGCTTGAGGAGAAAATCCTCAAGGAAAAGGCAGATGCTAGACCAACATCTCAGAGTGGTAGCCCCCCACAGCCTCATTCTCCACCTTCTCGACATGAGAAATGGAAGATGGCTCGTGTGAGACCATCGGGCGCCTACTCTTCCGACAGTGCACGAGAAATTGCTGAAAGAATTGTAAGTTATCATTGTTCCTAAAATATTAATAATTGTAATTATACATACTACATTGAACTTTTTAAACAATAATGGTGTTTTGTAATGTTACAGGACTCGTTGGTTGAGCAGAGCTCCCAAGGTCAATTCACTCCAGAGGGCCGCCAGGATATACTTGCTGCTGCGATTGGACGACCTGAGCACCCTGGACGTGTACGTGCTACTGGTTCTGGAGTAGGAATTAAACATTATTTCGGGCCCTCATCTCGTCAGTCTTCGTATGCATACAGTGAAGCACAAGAACAAAGACTGACACAAGAGATCACAAAGAAGGTTCGGGCGGAGCTTGAATCGCAAATTAGGGCACAGGTCAAAGAGGAAATGCAAAGTGAGTTCAGCTCCATGTTCCAACAGCAGTTTCAGAGCTATGGCATGCGCCCGATGCCATCTCCTGTACAGGTACAGGTATAGGAACAGGAACAGGAACAGGTTGATGTAGCGTCTCCCACAGGTAAACTTAATAAACATTTATGTGCAGTTATTTCTATATTTTCTATAATCTAACATTTACTCTGACAGGGAGAAGCGGGAAAGGAAGTTGTTCAGCAGCAGGCGTCTCAGGGGATGACATGGACGATACTAGTCCATGTATGCTATACACTAAAGACGATACCGAGACGACCCTAGTAGCTCGTGGAACAATGTATAAGGCAGCGACTGTTGTTCATGGTGTGCAGCTATTAGAGGATGAGGTGAAGGTCTCAGTAGACGAGATGATCATACCAGATGCCTTAGTTCATCTGTCCACAGATGAGATTTTCACTGTGGAACATGCATTCAAGTCCTTTATCGCTTGGCCTAAACATTTGGTTCGTTCAACTTCTGACCCCCAGGTATGGAATTCTACTTTACACTTCTCAATTTTAAAGTTTACATATTATTTATGTCAAAACTTATCTTTTCTTTCAATGTAACAACAGACGCAAGCACAGCAGAAGATTCCTCTATCTGAGGATGATCCTCTTGCTTCATTGCAGCTACTTGCTGACATCTGTGATGATAAGCCTTTTGAGGTTGCTTATGATGCTGATGTGTTTGGGAGACCCTCTGAGGTCCCAATATACCTCCATGGCCAAGATGTCAGAGAGCTTTGGTCGGGCACAGAAGAGTTGAATATTTCAATTATTCAACTATGGATGATGTAAGCCTATGAGGAATTATTTATATATAAAATTGATTTATAAATCAACTATCCTTATATCTAAGTTAATTTCTGATTTTAGGTATATGTCTGGGGTCAGTAACAATTTGGGACACTCTGATGATTATGGATTCCTTGATCCCCAATCCATTCATGAATCAAATGATTTTGATCAAATCAACGCATATCTCATCAACAGTTTTGGAAGAGGCAAGAGGATATATTTTTTGCCTTATATATCCGGGTAAGTGAAGTTTGTTAACATAATAAAGTTTCATATGTGATTTAAAAATATAATAGTTAAGTTATTATGAATTTCAGGCGCCATTGGCAACTTCTTGTTGTGTCTATGCACGAGAGCTATGCTTTATGGTTCTGCTCGTTCCACAGGCCTCCTCCCGCAAATCTTAGACAATTAATTGATTGATAATATTCAACTCAATGTTTGGACTGACTGTTATATGTAAATGAATGCTAAAACGTTTTTTTTAATATGTAGTGCTATTCCAGCAAGTCAGATGATTGCTGGGAGATCAATTGCTAACACTAGAAAGATTGCATGGATTTCTCTGCAGGTTTGACATATGCTAAAGCCATACTTTGTTATAGTTGTTTTGTTTTAATGTTATTCACTAATTATATGATGATATATTGCAGTGTAACAAACAGAATGGGTCATATGAGTGCGGATACTACGTAATGTATTGGATGACCCATATTGTTCGTTCTCACATCACAGGAAGCTGGGAAACGGTAATATTTAAATCTAACAAATTTTGATTTTTTCCCCAATGTAGAATTCATATACACTAATTATATATATTGTCTTGTGCAGAAATTCAAGAGTACTAGAGCACTTCCTGAGAAACCACTTTTATTCATGAGGAAAACTCTTGCAAAGTATATAGTTAGATTATATAATAGTTCTTAGTTATTAGTTATTAGATTTAAACATTCTATTTTAGTACATTGTATTTTATTAGGCTTTGTACTTTATGTTTTGTTTGAAAGCATTTGAACATCTGTTTGATATGTGTATTCTGTTGAAAATGTATTTCATATGCAAGTCTGTTTTTGTGGTAGTGTATATCACAAAAACAGACCTGCTATTTTAAAAAACTGCAGGACAATATGCCGCAGTTCTTACCAAGACCGCGGCCAAAAGCCCATCATTTTTTTTAATTTTTTTTTAAAATAAACATATGGCCGCGGTTACACCCAGAACTGCGGCCTATTCTTGGTCTTTTACCGCGGTTCCAACCGCGGCCTATAGTTGGATTTTGTTATTTTTTTTAAAAAACAGGGCTTTTGGCTGCGGTTCCTTTTGCAACCGCGGTCTATTCTCGGAACCTTTTACCGCGGTTGCAACCGCGGCATATAGTCAGCGACTTTTTATCGCGCCTTTATATGCTGCGGTTCGGGAACCACGACGTATAGGGAAAAACAACCGCGGTCGTTTTCCAGATCTGCAGTAGTGAATATTTTTCGTCTCACTTAATTATAAAAAAAATTGTTGTGATCTAGTTTACATTAGTTAAATGATATACTAATTATATATTTTACTATATTGATAAGATAAATATTTATTCGATATAAGATAAATATTTATGTAAGATACAGTTAATTTATATTCATTTAGATAAAATAATTATTGAAATAAGATATAATTAATTTATATCCATTTAAATAAGAAAATTATTTGTGAAAACTAATAAAAGTATTCTTTTTGTGTAAACTTATAAAAACATAGTTATACAAAAAACGTGAATAAATTAACAATAATTGAATATAATTTCTAAGATAATGATTAAATGTAATTATCACTATATCTTATTAAATTATGTTTTACTAGATGAAGTAATATTTTAAATATGATTTAATTATTACAAAAGATTGATGGAAAAGAAAAGAACTTAATCTATATTTTTTAAGATATATTTCACTATATGATATAAATAATTAGATATGTTAATACTTTAAGATTTGATAAGATAATTATTTAAATAAGATATAGTTAATTTATAATCGTTTAGATAACATAATTATGTGAATGTCATCTAACTAAATATTACAATATCTACTAAAATTATATTAGATTAGATATGATAAATGATTTAAAGGTTTAATTTACTATTATCCACAATTAGTAGATTTTAATATACAATATAAGTAGTTAATTTGATTTTGTAAATATATTCATATCTATAAATCTCTATAAAATAACCGAAAGGGTAGTTGTATTTGTGTTCACTAATAATCATTTGAAGTTCTCATCACATATTCTTTATTTGTTTTCTATATTGATTCTCTTCATGGAAGAAACACAACAATCTCGAAAAAACTCATCATAAAAATTTATACTTCACGTCTTAGGAATCGTGAAGGAGTGTGCGAATTGAAGAATAAAAAGGGATATTACGCAGAAGCCATATGGATTGATGTGAAAAGTGGATCAAATTCTTGTGAAAGTATTTAAAAGATTAGGTACGATGATTGTGACAAGAGCAACAACAAGGAAATTATGCAGAAAGATTGTAAGAAAAGAGAAAGAAAACAAAAGGTAGAAAATGCAATAATGGACAGTTGCAAAAAGATGCAGTGTTGGACGATGATGAAGCGTCTGATGGTGAGGAGAGATGCATGGGTTTTGAAGAAGAATGAACAAAACAAAAAGATAATGAGTTTGCAGGATATTGAGTTAAAGCTAAAAAGGTTGGAATATTCAAAAGTTGATGACTTTGCCTATGACAGGAGGAATGTGTTCTCGTATCCATTGGACTATCCTCCAAAAAGTGAAATTCACAAAATTGCAAGAGAGATTAGTCATGCTTTTGAGATAAAGTGGAAAAATATGAAAAAGAAGTGAATATTAGAAAACCAAAATTTGTAATAAACTTCATCTTCATGCCTTATTCAATAAAATAACAATAAGTTTTAATATTATTTTTATTTTGATGAGGTTATTTATTTTTGTAATTTATATATTCCCGATGATATGATAAATAGTCAAATATTCTGTTTAAAATTTATATACACGAAATTAAGTATGAGATAATTAGTTTAATGATAAAAAAATAATTAAACAACTAACTGAAAGAACATGACATATTTACTGAATTTTTATTGACATGTTGATGAATTTAACATTATGTAAACGTAATAAGAATACATATATGGTTTAGTTAAATTAATGTGCATTATAACTAAATAATAAAGTTGAAACAATACATAGTAATAAAAATATTTATCAGAGTCATCTAAAAATACAATAGTGTCTTGAAATTATGAATGTCAGCAAATTAATATCATTTGTTTTAGTTATAAGATAATATATATATATATATATATATATATATATATATATATATATATATATATATATATATATATATATATATATATATATATATATATATATGTAAAATTAATCTATATCATTGAAGATCGCTTTCTTATATTAAGATTTTTTTTCACTTATCTATATAATAAAGTACGTGTAACTATAGTAAACTAATTATATTTAAATGAATTTAAAAAATAACATTAAATAAAAATAAGATAGAATTTAAAAATTTAAAAAGTTATTTTTAGTATATTATAATTAAAAATATTGTTTTATATTATTTTAACGTAATATTCGTTCATACTTTCTACAATGACTTTTACAATGTTTATTGCAAAGTTTTTAATATGATAATCTAATGATGTACATGTATTATAATTAAAACTATTATTGTTGGATTATTTTAATTTAATATTGGTTTATGTAATTTATAAAATGCGTTTTTAATGTAACATTTTTAATATGATAACTATTATGCAGAAATATTTAAGTTATGAACTTTTTAAAAAAATAATAACATACTTTTTTTTCTCTTCTCATTTTATTAAGAACATTATAATTTTTAATAAAGTTGTAAACAAGTAAAATGCATTATAATTTTACCATAGTTTTAAAACAAAAAACAAATATATACTATTGAACGTGATAAAATGTTCATTACCAAAAACAAATTAGAACAATGTTTTGTTAACAAAAAAAAAAAGGAAATATGTTACTGAAAAAATAAATTTATTTTTTTAAACACGTAAATAAATTAAAAATAATGAAATAAGACTCATAAGATAATGATGAAATAAAATTATCACAATATTTTAATAAAATAGATTTTACTACATGAAATAATGTTTTTCGTCTGACTTAATTATAAAAAAATTGTTGGGAATGATAATTACTTGATCTATTTCACATTAGTTAAATGATATACTAATTATATATATTGATAAGATAAATATTTATGTAAGATACAGTTAATTTTATTCATTTAGATAAAATAATTATTTAAATAAGATATAATTAATTTATATTCATTTAAATAAGAAAATTATTTGTGAAAACTAATAGAAGTATTCTTTTTGTGTAAACTTATAAAATCATACAAAATTTATTATACAAAACACGTGAATAAATTAACAATAATTGAATATAATCTCTAAGATAATGATTAAATGTAATTATCCCTATATCTTATTAAATTAGGTTTTACTATATGAAGTAATATTTTAAATATGATTTAATTATTACAAAAGATTGATGGAAAAGATAAGAACTTAATCTATTTTTTAAGATATATTTCACTAGAGGATATAAATAATTAGATATGTTAATATCTTAAGATTTGATAAGATAATTATTTAAATAAGGTATAGTTAATTTATAATCGTTTAGGTAACAATTATTTGAATGTCATTTAACTAAATATTACAATATCTACAAAAATTATATTAGATTAGATATGATGAATGATTTAAAGGTTTAATTTACTATTATCCACAATTAGTAGATTTTAATATATAATATAAGTAGTTAATTTGATTTTGTAAATATATTGATATCTCTAAATTTTTATCCCAATGCAATGCTCTCACCAAAAACCCTAAACTTTGACAATGGAATGGTAGAAAGGTGAAGAACTATGGACTTAAAGTGAGTGGGTGAAGAGAAAAGTTGAGGGAAACCTTAAGAATGTTGTTTGAAAATGAAGGCAAAGTGTTAGGGTCTGTAGAGAACGCTTGGGCGCACCCTAGGGTGATTTAAAAGTGTGCAGATTGGTTTCCAACGCTAAGCTTTTAAAAAGCCCAAAAACCAATCTGTGATGCCACCGCTCAGCATCCACTGACCACTCAGCGGCGGGCGTTTAAAAAATTTTCTTCCCTTTTTGGTTTGCTTTCACGTTTTAAGACCTGTAACACTTGATTTCAACTTTCAATTTCTAAATTTTATGCACTTCCCCTCTCATATGCAACACTTAATCCTAAAATGCAACTAAAGAGGGTTTAAAAATAAACAATAATCAACTGGGTTGTCTCCCAGGTAGTGCTTGTTTAATGTCACGAGCCTAACCCAAACCTTTTCTAGCACTCATTAGTAAGTGCTTCCCAACACCCTTCAGTAGGTGTACTTACCTATATCCTTCAGTAGATACATAATTCATCAGCATCCCTCATTAGATGCTACCTAAAATTGTTCAAAAATCCAAAAATTACATGTCCAAATAATAAAATGATAAAAATAATGTTCTACAACAATTGGGATGCCTCCGAGTAAAATCATGTCTTCTCGTCCTAGTTGGTGTCTTCATCGCACCAACTTAGTAGCTATCTTATATCCACCTTCCTGACTACTTTGGAGTATGGTCTTCCAATTTCCACTACTCCTTTCTCTTTAAGCTCTTTCAGAATCCACTCCTTCTCCTTGTATTTCACCCTTGATCCAGGTCGGAGTGGTGTGTCCTTCAAGTGGATTGTTCCTCCTCTATCTACATCTTCATCTTTAGGTACTTGCAAAATATTACAATCATCACTATTAGTACCTTCAGATTCTTCAGCTGCATCATCTTCCTTTGAAGCTCTATATTTAGCTCTCTTTTGTATTCGTGAGAGCTTCTCCTTATATCCATTATAGATCAGCTCATTTTCACAATCCTTTAACATGATCCTCCCGTCATAGACACTAATAACCACCTTGGCAGTCCTCATAAAAGGTATACCAAGAATCAACGGAATCCTGTCATTAGTCTCCATATCCATGAATATAAAATCAATCATGAGTTCAGGTTGATCTATCCGAACAAGCACATTCTCCACCATACCAACTGGCCTTTTAGAGGTCCCATCTGCCACCATCACAGAAAGATTGGATGGTTTCAATATTAGCCCTCCAATTTTCTTAAAATAGGATAAAGGCATCATGTTAACACTAGACCCAGAGTCTAGCATAGCTCTCCTTAGGTCCTCATCTTCAATCACGCATGGAAAAGTAAGACTTCCTAGGTCCTTCATCTTCAGCAGATACTTCCTCTCCAAGATAGTACTTTATTCTCTTGGAGTAAATAGGAATCTGGGGAAGAACTTCAATTGAAGGAACAACAGTCACCTGATTAAAAGTCTCCCTGAATGGCCACAGTGACTTCCTCTTCTTTCTTTTTCTTCCTCTTTTCTTTCAATATTTTTTTCTTTCCTCTCCTCTTCTTCACCTTCCTCACTGCTTTCTACTTCAATAACATCTTCTCTCATCTCATCTTCCTCCTCCTCACTATCAATTATCTCAATAACTTCTTCTTCTGCTCTTCTCTTATTCCTAGTCACAATAGCTTTGCATTCCTCCTTAGGGTTAACATCAGTATTAGCCCTAAATTGGTTCTTCTTTGTGGTTTCCACCCTCTTCGACAGTTGACCAATCTGCATCTCCAGAGTTCTGAAATTGGCCTGGTGACTTGCATAGTGAGAATCATAAACCTTTATAAATTTATCAAATTTGTCAGTAAGGTCTCTGACATTCTCTGTCAAGCTAGCCACTTGCTGCAACAGAGGTGATTGTTGCTGTCTATTATTGAAAAGGCCTCATGTCTTCCCAGATGGGTTATTTTGACTCGGTCCAATACTAGGATGGTTCTTCCAACCTTGGTTAAAGTTACCTTGGTTGAAATTTCCTTGCCTATATTGAAACTGATTACCCATGTAATTTGCCTCTTCTTGCATCTCTTCAGGAACAACACATTGACCATTAATATGGTCACCACCATCGAAATCACAAAGTTGTTGAGCTTGAGATACGTTTCTGATCTCCCTTGGAAGTTGAGAAAGAATCTTTGTCAAATTATCCAATTTTTGAGTGAGAAGGTGATTCTGATCTAGTACTGAATCATTAGCAGGCAAATGTAGAACTCCTCCTTTCTGAGTTGTTGCACCTCTTTCACTATGCTTCTCTTGCTCATTTATAGCCATACTTTCTATCAGATCATAGGCCTCATCCTCAGTCTTTCTTTTCATGTCGCCTCCAGCTGAAGTGTCTAGCATCATCTTTGACTATGTATTTAGGCCTCCAAGGAATGCAAGAACCAAAGTTGTCTTATTTGTTGAGATTGTTGACAACACAAACTCTATATCAATCGAGTTTTTGATGATGACAACACTATGCTTAATAACAGTATACATGTTGGTGTATTACATGTTCTTATTCTGAACTGATTGTCATATCTGTTGAACATGTTTTGATGTACTGTGATGTATGTTCCTATGTTGATTGTGTGATATATTTGTGGAACATGCTTGTATGATTATGTGCAATGTGAACTACTTTATCAAAAATATTTTTCTGCACATTTTTGGAAGTGAAAATTCATAAACACGTTTATGAACTTATAATTGTATGACAAAGTTCTAGTCCAGTCGAATACATCTGTAATGGATTCGACTATTCTAAAACCTTTGTACAGATTTTGAGAATCAGTGCTCTGTGACGTTTTGGATTGAAAAGAATTTCAAAATGTTTTTACATGTGTCAGTCGACTTTGTCTAGTGTACATTCGACATTATTGGAATTCTGTTATGCTTATGTTGACTCACTGCCAAGCGTACCAGATCGTTCCAAGTAATATAATTGGTGTAACCCAGTATCGTTCTCTCCCAAAGGACTCACAGCCTTATCGTTCATGTGAATTAAAATAGTAAGAATTGTAAAGAAAAAGATTAATTGTTTGGAATGCAAGAACACAAAATAAACATGCAATGTGGTTGATTCAATTGACGAAAAAGACTATGGATGAATGGAGTTGTTGGGGGTTTACAATTTCATCTTATCTGCTCTCTCTTATCTACTCCTATTGTTTAAATTGCTTTGTTATCTAATTGTTATGCAAACTTTCTTCGCCTCCCCTTAGCCCGATCCCTCAGCGAAAAGGGCCTATTACTACTTACCGGCTTGCTATCCCTAGCCTCCCCTAGCAACTAGCAATGAATTACCGAACAGAAGCAAAAACAATTGATCGTCCTACCTCCCTATCCCTAGGTGGTATTTCATTAATCAAGGAATTACTCACCAGTTCATGACATTACAGTACGTTCCCGTATCATAGAGACAAACAACAATTATTCAATGAGTTAAACGATAAAAGCCTTAAGCGCAGATGAGAACCCAACAATCTATAATCAAAGCATATGAAAATCATATAAATACACAAGAGTTTCAATAAAAGAGAGTTTCAAAAGATTACATTATTTCCACCAACAACAAAAGGGTTTAGTTCACCATTGTCATGGTGAACATAGATGAAAATAATGGAAGAGCAAACCCTAACTAGGATGAAAAGGAGCCTAAGCATCCAAGAGATCTTCTCCAGAGAGTGAAAACTAGGTCTGACCGCCCTCTTCTGTCAAAAGAATAAGAACGAAGTCGCAACAGGGCTATTTATAGTTGAGGAGCACCACAGAAAACAGGCCCAAGCCCAACAAACAACCGCCTGGCGTCACACTTATGCCGCCCGGCGGTTTGCGTCTTGCCGCAAAACTGCCCGACGCCAGGGGTCCACCGCCCGGCGGTTTTCCTCGTACCGCAAAACCGCTAGGCATCACCGCCAGGGTGTCACTCCTCGCATCTGGCCGCCCAGCGGTGCATTTTTGCCGCCGAACGGTTCCTAGACTCTTCTTTTCTTGATTTTCTTCCTCTGTCCTCAGTCTAAGACCTTCATCTCTGACTCCATTCTTCACTTCCATCAAAATTGCTACAAAACAATGCAAAACAAGCATAATATCGCTAAAAACAACTTTTGACTCTCAACTGACTCATTTATTGAGTTTTGCTTGATTCTAAGCTCATTCTAAGCAGTAAAGGGAGTAATTTGGTCTAAAATAGCATATGAAAATAACGGTTTTTCAACCGTTATCAGCTTACACGCTCCATCGGCTATATTTTTAAAAGTTAGTTAAGCATTGATGACTTGGTCAACTGTATTGAATGTGTGTTTATTTTTGTTGACTGAGAGCCTCTATGTTGACTATATGTTATAAATGTAATAATACAGTCGACTAAATTAGTAGGCTATTCGACTGAGAAACAATCTGACCAAAAGAAAACTATATATTGGCTGAACACGAGTTGTTTAGAGACTTTTGACGCTCTGACATTTTCATTTCTTGTTTCAGATTGAATTCTCTATGTTAACCGCTCCAAGAATTCTCCAAGAAGACAGTGGTGATCTATCTTGAGAGAGATTCAAAGGGAGAAGACTTATGTGCTGACTGTGTGATCATTATTTGCACAAAGAAGGTGCTTCTTGACTGATCATTGAAGGCTTGACATCCTGTGAAGACTGCTGCGTTGATTGAAGGCTTGACATCCTGCGAAGAGTGCTGGAATTGACCTGTTATGATACAGGGGTTACAACTTTGAGGATTGTTCAATGTGGGTTCAGATTGCAGAAGAGGAGATTCTTGCTGCAAGTCTGGTTTTAGTTATTGTAGCTATATTTTGGTTTTGGGTTAGATAGGAGATTTATGTTTTTGATGTGAGGTCTTCTACAAATTCCTTGTTGTAAAAACCACAACCATTATAGTGCATTTGCTTCCTGGGTTGGAAGGACACTAGATGTAGGCATTGTTGGCCGAACCAGTATAAAAACCAATGTTTGATTTTATCTATCCCTACACTCTTTATTTCAGTTGAATATACTTGCTACGCAGTCAATTACGTTTTTTCTGCTGCATAGAAATTTTCATTACTTGCATTTCAAGAAAGATAAAAAAGTTTTATACTTTTGTTTAAAGATTGCGAAAAGATTTTCTTTTTGAACCAACACCAATTCACCCCCCCCCTCTTGGTGTAAAACGAAGCCTACATGTTTCCTAACAATTGGCACCAGAGCTGGTTTTCATAAGATATTTGAAAATTTAGTCGACTCTGTTTATATCTTATTCGACTATAAAACCTGGGGATGGCTTCCAGTTTTCATACTTTTGGTGAAGGTGCTTCAACAAACAGACCACCTCTGTTTGCTGGTGAGAATTATCCTTTTTGAAAAATTCAAATGCAGATCTTTCTTGAATCGCAAGATAAGGGAATTTTGGATGCCACTTTGAATGGTCCATATGTGCCTACAAAATTTGTTGATAAAGAAACTGTTTTAAAACCTTTTACTGAGTGGACTGCTGATGAAAATAGAAAAGCTCAGTATGATGTTAAAGCTAGAAATGTAATTGCCTCTACACTGACAATTGATGAATTTTTCAGGATATCTCAATGCAAATCTGCAAAGGAAATGTGGGATGTCTTAGAGGTAACTCATGAAGGCATGGTGTTGACTCACTGACAAGCGTACCAGATCGTTCCAAGTAATATAATCGGTAAAGCCCAATATCGTTCGTCCTTAGACACTCAAAAGGCCTTATCTTTCGTGTGAATCAAAATCGTAAGACTTGTAGAGAGAAAAATTAAACATGCAATGTGTTGATTCAATTGACGAAAAAGACTGTGGATGAATGGAGTTGTTGGGGGTTTACAATTTCATCTTATCTGCCCTCTCTTATCTACTCCTCTTGTTTAAATTGCTTTATTATCTCATTGTTATGCAAACTTTCTTGGCCTACCCTTAACCCGATCCCTCGGCGAAAAGAGCCTATTACTAATTACCGGCTTGCTATCCCTAGCCTCCCTTAGCAACTAGCAATGCATTACCGAACAGAAGCAAAAACAATTGATCGTCCTACCTCCCTATCCCTAGGTGGTATTACTTAACCAAGGAATTACTCACCAGTTCATGACACTACTGTACGTTCCTGTATCAATAGAGACAAACAACAATTATCGAATGAGTTAAACGATAAAAGCCTTAAGCGCAGATGAGAACCCAACAATCGATAATCAAAACATATGAAAATCATATAAATAAACAAGAGTTTCAATAAAAGAGAGTTTCAAAAGATTACATTGTTTCCCCCAACAACAAAAGGGTTTAGTTCACCATTGTCTTGGTGAACCAAGATGAAAATAATGGAAGAATGGAAGAGCAAACCCTAGATAGGATGAAAAGGAGCCTAAGCATCCAAGAGATCTTCTCCAGAGAGTGAAAACTAGGTTTGGCCGCCCTCTTCTATCAAAAGAATGAGAATGAAATCGCAACAGGGCTATTTATAACTGAGGAGTGTCACAGAAAATAGGCCCAAGCCCAACAGGCAACCGCCCGACGTCACACTTATGTCGCCCGGCGGTTTGCCTCTTATCGCACTACCGCCTGGCGTCAGAGGTCCACCGCCCGGCGGTTTGCCTCTTATCGCAAAACCGCTAGGCGTCCCTGCCATGGTGCCACCTCCTCGTATTTGACCGCCCAGCGGTGTATTTCTACTGCTGGGTGGTTCCTAGACTCTTCTTTTCTTGATTTTCTTCCTTTGTCTTGAGTCTAAGGCCTTCATCTTCACCTCCATTCTTCACTTCCATCAAAATTGCTACAAAACAATGCAAAACAAGCATAATATCGCTAAAAACAGCTTTTGACTCTCTATTGACTCATTTATTGAGTTTTGCTTGATTCTAAGCTCATTCTAAGCCGTAAAGGGAGTAATTTGGTCTAAAATACCATATGAAAATAACGGTTTTTCTACAATTATCACATGGATGAAGTCAAGAGAGCCAGAAGGAACTCATTGATACAGGAGTATGAATTGTTCAGAATGAAGGCTGGAGAAAACATCTATGATATGTAGAAAGGATTCACTCACATTGTAAATCCTCTAATGGCTCTTAGCAAGGTGTTTGATAAGGAGGAGATCAACATCATGATTTTGAAAAGTCTGAACAAGAATTGGCAACCAAAAGTCACTGCAATCTCTGAATCCAAAGATCTTACAACGATGAACATGGCTACCTTGTTTGGCAAGTTACAGGAACATGAATTGGAACTTGTTAGATTAAAGGATGAAGAGGAGATTGAAGAAAAGAAGTCAATTGCTCTGAAAGCCTCAAGCAAAAACAACACAGAAACAGACATGGACGACAAAGAATTGATGACCTTGATGGTAAGAAAGTTTAGTCGACTTATGCAAAATGATAGTGAACTGTCTAACCATGCAGGTCAAAGCAAAGAGAAGAGCTTCAGTACAAATGTTGTCCAGTGCTATGAATATGGAAAGGAAGGTCACATCAAGCCTGATTGTCCTGACTTACAGCCGAAGCAAAAAGGAAAGAAAAGATTCCCTCAAGGTAGAAATATGAGAAGAAAAGGAGCCTACATTGCTTGGGAGAACTCAGATTCTGAAAGCTCAAGTGATAAAGATGCTTACCAAGAGGAGAAATCCAATATATGTCACATGGCTGGAACATCAAGGATTGAAAGTGATAGTGATGATGAATTTGAGAAACTGCCTATAGAAGAAAAATATCAGCAGCTGATAGAGACATTCAGAGAACTGCATGATGAAGCAATGCGACTGGAATACAAGGTTTATCAACTGAACTCTGCAAAAAGAGCTTATGAATACAGAATTAATAACCTTGTTGCTGAAAATGAGAAATTGGAAAAAGAATTGTATGAAGCTTTGTTATATGCTAAAGATGTTGAAATTAAAATTGTTACAGTAGAAAAAACTTGCGAAAATTGTCATGCTCATATTGAAAAGATTAATTACTTGACTAGCACGCTAACTAAGTTTACTCAAGGTAGAGACAATTAAAATGTTGTTTTAAACTCATCCGGCAGAATTATAAATAAACAAGGAATTGGTTACAAAGCTCAATCTAACAGAACCAATGTGATAACGGTCTCAAAACCATTATTTTCATGCTTAAATTTGATATCAAAACACACCCTTTATGGCTTAGAATGAGCTTAAAATTAAGTAAAACATGTAGTTGAGTCACATGAGAGTCAAAAGTTGTTTTTAGAGATATTATGCTTGTTTTGCATTGTTTTGCAGGGTTTCGATGAGAATTGAAGATAGAAGTGAAGTAGGAAGGACTTAGACTCAAGAAAGAAGGATAAAAAGGAAGAAAAGAAGAGTCAAAGGCACCGCTCAGCGCTATTTTCCAGCGCTGAGCGCCATATTCGAGGGAGTAGCTACCGTCTGGCGCCAAGGCAGTAACGTTAAGCAGTTCTGCGATTAGAGGCAAACCGCTGAGCGGTGAAATAGACCGTTGAGCGGTGATGCGATTAGAGGAAAATCGCTCAGCGGCCAAATTAGGCGCTGAGCGGTTGTCTGTTGGGCTTGGGCTAAAATTCTGTTACTTTTATGTGTTATAAATAGCCCCAGTACGATCTTCAGAGTATTCTTTTGGCAAGCAGAGAAGTCCAAAGTTCTTCTACACTCCTTGGAGACGGTTTCTTGGATGCTTAGGCTCCAATTTATCAAATCTAGGGTTTACTCTTTCATTCTTTCATTTAATTCCATCTAGTTTCACCATGTCCATGTGAACTAGACCCTTTGTTGTTGGGGAACAATGTAATCTTTTGAAACTCTCTTATATTGAAATTCTTGTTTTATTCATATGTTTGCAGATGCTTTTATTATCAATTGTTGGGTTTCTTATCTATGTTTAAAGCTTTTATCGTTTAACTCATTCGATATAAAGATGTTTGCCTTTGTCGATACAGGGACGTACGGGGAAGTCATGAACTGATAGAAAATTCCTTGATTAAGCAATACCACCTAGGGATAGGGGTAGGACGATCAATTGTATTTTGCTTCTGTAGATAATGCATTGCTAATTACTAGGGGAGACTAGGGATAGTAAGCCAGTAATTAGTAATAGCCTCTTTACGTCGAGGGATCGGATTTAGGGTAGACTAAGAAAGTTTACATGACAATTAGATAATAAAGCGAATTTGATAACAAGAGTAGATATAAGATAGTGGATAAGATGAAATTGTAAACCCCAACAACTCCATTCATCCCTATGTTTTCCTTGCCAATTAAATCACTTGCATGTGCATGTTTATTTTCGTTCTTTGTATTCAACCACAAGTATATTTCTTTTCAAGTCTTATAAGATTAATTTACATGAAAGTTAAGGCCTAAGAGTCCTTTGGGAGATGATACTCGGACTTACCGTTGATATATTACTTGATAACGATTTGGTACACTTGCCAGGGACTTAACACAATGCTAGGAAATTCACTGATTTAAATAAACCTGCTAGAAATGCATGTTTTTATTGCAACTGTATTTGTCATACTGTTTGAAACTGTTATCACAGAAATGTTGTGGTTCCTAAAGGATTATGTGTCTGGATACCAAAGGAACATGTAACAAGGATTAACAATCAAGGACCCAAAGTTAAATAGGTACCGACAACCAAAACTTAGTTGTTTTGCAGGATACACAACTGATGTAGAGTGATCTCAAGGGTGAATCATCTATGGAACATATCAAAAATCTTGAGTATCTACAACTGGTACAACTGTATCTATCTGCTGCATCATGCTCATATTGATTGGTTGTTGTTGTATGATTGTTTGTGTTGTATGCTTAACTGTTTACTTGATTGAATTTGGTCTGAAAATGATTTTCATAATTCGTAGTCGACTTCAATCTTAACCCATTAGACTATAATTTTGTATTTTTTTTTTCTGATTCCTTTTAGTTTATCGCGCCATCTTTATCCATTATTTCATTGTTGCATTCTCTTCTGACACTAGCACACACCTTACTTGTGTATTTCCAATGACCCTTGACTGAACTCTAGATGATTGGAACAAACCGAAAAATGACTTCCACAACTCATCTCTCAAGAAAGGAAAAAGGAAAGTTCATTGTTATGATCAAACAAACTGATACTAAAGAGATGTTTGGTGATAAAGACTCAGAAGTGAAAATCCATATGGGATATCCAAAGGAAGTTACTCCATAAAGATATCTGGATCTGAGGCTATTTGAAAAAGAGAACTTTAAATTTCCTAGATGGATTGAGAAACAAAGTTTGTCTACCTTATTACAAATGAATGGAGAATGGTTTCCCGATCTTGTTAGAATTTTCTATCATAATCTGAGAATTGTTGATGGCATTTGAAAAAAAGAACTTCAAATTTCCTAGAAGGATTGAGAAACAAAGTTTGTCTACCTTATTACAAATGAATGGAGAATGGTTTCCCAATCTTGTTAGAATTTTCTATTATAATCTGAGAATTGTTGATGGCAATATTTGTTCAAGAGTTAAAGGTGTTGATATCATCATCAGCAATGATATTTGGCAACAGACTACTGGTCTTAAACCTAACGGAATTCTTTCTCATAAACTTGAGTCTCAGATAAATTTCTGGTTTGATAAAAAGGATATGTTTAGAAGTTGGCTTAGAGTTCCTGTTAGCGAAACGAGGGAAAACATGTTACTTCATAAGGATCTTAAGATTGAAGAGATGTTACTAGCATACATTTTGGCACAAGTAATTCTTCCAGGAAGACTGGTGCAAGACGAAATGACTACTGAAGATGTTGACCTGACAAACGTTATTGGAAGAATTTCTCCAACGGGAATACTTAGATCATACTCTATGTCTAACTATCCTCATGAAGCGTATCTTGTGGATCTACTTCAACTGATTGATGATAAGCTTGAATCACTGGAGTCAAAGATCAATTTCATTTTAAGGAATTTGAAGAGTACGAACCAAGATGAGAATATATCCATGAGTTCATTTGATGAAGGAGAGGAATAAATGATACACATCACTTGTTCTATCTTTGCAATACCTTTTATTTTGGCTTACATTGCCACATCTTTTGGTGCGTCTTTCTTTTGTTTTGATTTCCTTTGTTCCGATCCTATCATTGTAATATCATTTTGCTCAAGGAAATAAAATTAGATATTTTGAATCAATCCAATTACCTTTAATCTGTTTGAATAATATCTGATACATTGATTGATTGATTCGACTATGTTCTGTTTGAAGTCAACTATGCTTATTCTGTCATACATCTTTACCTATTGACTTCTGTTGTTAGTTGGTTATAATTCTTGCTTAACCATCATGCTTGATCTAGAAAAGGTTGTTGAAACGTTTTGCAGGAAGGACATTGCTTTCGAAATTGAAATTGGAATTCACAATTTCCAAAAGCAATGCATTCGACTGATGATTTAAAGCATTCGACTGCGTACAAATGAGTTATCAATTCCGTATCTGAAATTTGGTTCTATCTTTATTGTTTTCTTAAGTCATACATAATCTGCTATTATCTCTGCTTTTATCTATTGCAATATCTGAATTGAGATAATATTGTGAGATTGTTGAAGTTTGTATCATTGCATATCTGTAGAGTTTTATATTCTGACCTTGATACAACTCTGTGCTTAAACTGCTGTAAAATTTGTGATATACTACATTGTGCACTTGAATTGATTTTGTTACTCAAGCATAATGACAAGGGGAGTATCACTTTTTACACATTTCACATCACATGGCTACACTTCAGGGGGAGTTAATATTGTTTTGTGATGAAATTGTGATTTTGAGAGCATCATACAACTTGCATATCTTTCTTATGCATCTCTGTTTTCAAATCTGCATAAATATCTGAAGCATTCCTTTTTTCTTAATGCACAAAGAGGGAGAGATATATATGAGAGTATGAGAGCAAGCATAAATGCTTTGTGAAAGGGGGAGAATAATTTGTTAATTTATCTCATACTTTATCTGCTTGATATTTTGTTGAATATGCATAGTAATTGAACTGTATTAAATCATTTGCTATATGTTATTACTCTGTCATGTGTTGAATTGTACAAACATGGTTGAGTTATTAATCATGGTTGTGCATCACCAAAAAAGGGGGAGATTATTGAGATTGTTGACAACACAAACTCTATATCAATCTAGTTTTTGATGATGACAACATTATGCTTAATAACAGTACACATGTTGGTGTATTACATGTTCTTATTCTGAACTGATTGTCATATCTGTTGAACATGTTTTGATGTACTGTGATGTATGTCCCTATGTTGAATCAGTTGGCAAATAAGACTATGAATTAATGGAGTTGTTGGGGTTTACAATTTCATCTTTATCCACCCTCCTATATCTACAATTCTTGTTAAATTCTCTTTATTATCAAAATCATGCAGCTTTCTAATCTACTTTAAACCTGATTCCTCGGCGAAGAGAGCCTATTAATAATTACTAGTTTACCATTCCTAGTCTCCCTGAGTAATTAATAACGCATTATTAACAAAAGTTTAAAGCAATTGGTCGTCCTACTCCTATTCCTAGGTAGCATTGCTTAACCAAGAGAGTTCTTATCAATTCGAGACTTCCCCGTACGTTCCTGTATCGAAAAAATCAAATATCATAACACCGAATGAGTTAAACGATGCAAGCACTAAAATTGGATAAGAAAACCCAAACTATTGATAATACAAGCATATGAATAAAATAAGAATTTCGATATAAGAGAGTTTCAAAAGATTACATTGTTTCCCAACAACAATGGATTTAGTTCACCATGGACATGGTGAAACTAGATGGAATTAATGAAAATAATGCAAGAATAAACTCTAGAATTGGTGATTCGGAGCTCCCGCATCCAAAAACCGCCTCCAAGGAGTGAAGAAGATGCTCTGGACGTCTCTGATTGCCAAAAGATTAACCTAAGAATCACACTGGGTCTATTTATAGGCCAGAAAAATAACAGAATTTTGGCCCAGGCCCATCATGTTAGGAAACAGGTTGGCTTCAATTTACACCAAGAGGGGAGGTGAATTGGTGTTAGTTCAAAAACAAAATCTTTTCGCAATCTTGGTATGAAAATTAAAACCTTTTGATCTTTCCTTGAAATGCAAGTAATGAAAATTTCAATGCAGCGGAAAAACATAGTTGACTGCTCTAAATATAAAGTCGACTGAAATAAAGAGTGCAGGGATAGAGAAAATCAAACACTGGTTTTTATACTGGTTCGGCCAACAATGCCTACATCCAGTGTCCTTCCAACCTTGGAAGCAAATGCACTATAATGGTTGCGGTTTTTACAACAAGGAATTTATAGAAGCACCACGCAAAAATATAAATCTCCTCTCTAACCCAAAACCAAATATAGGTGCACACAAAACCAGAATTGCAGCAAGAATCCCCTCTTCTGCAATCTACACCCACGTTGAACAATCCTCAACGTGTCACCAGCACTCTTCACACGATGCCAAGCCTATAACAGCACGTTTCACAGGTTTCCAAGCCTATCACAGCACACTTCCTAGGTTGCCAAGCCTTCAATCAAATGCAGCAGTCTTTACAGGATGCCAAGCCTTTAAGATCAAAACAGAAGCACCTTCTCTGTGCAGATGTTGATCAAACAGTAAGCGCAATTGGCTCCTCAATCTGAATCTCTCTTAAGAAAGATCAGCACCGTCTTCTTGGAGAATTCTTGGAGCTTCCAAAACTGAGAAATAACTATGAAACATGACAATGAAAATGTTAGATCACCAAATTCTTTTCTTACAGAACAGATCGTGCTCTATTTTATTTATAGGTTTCCTGTCATTCTCAGTCGAATACCCTACTAATCCAGTCGACTGTATTAAATCAGTTATAACTGACAGTCAACATAGAGGCTCCTCAGTCAACCAATTCAATGCACGTTCATGACAGTTGACTTAGTCAGTCAATCTTAACTAACTTTTGAAAAACTAGCCGTTGGAGCAAGTAGGTATAATGAAATTCCAAAAATAACAACAACACAGTCGAATAGGTGTTCCACCATGTCGACTGACACTTGGAAAAACACTTTGAAATTCTTTTCAACTCAAAATCTCATCAAGCACATGTTCACAAAATCTGTACTAAGATTTTAGCTTACTCGAATCCAATACTAGTGTATTCGACTGAATCAGATCTTTGTCACAGCAAATATAAGTTCATAAAAGTGCTTATGAGCTTTTCTTTAGAAATGTGCAGAAGATAATCAAAATGATTTTATCACACATTTCAATATAAGCATGTTCCAAACATATAACACATAATCAATCAAGGGAACATACATGCAAAACAACAAAACATGTTCAACAAAATCATTGTACAAAACAGTATAACATATCAGTTGAACATGTAATACTGGAACTTATGTACTGTTATTAAGCAATGTGTTGTCATCATCAAAAACAAGTTTGATATAGAGTTTTGTGTTGTCAACAATCTCAACACATCATTTAGGCGCTTAGCGCTAGCTAACGCTCAACACTCTCTGGACGCTCAGCGCTGAATTGGCGCTGAGCGGTGGTCGTGGCTCCTGTTTTTCATCTTTTCTCGCCCTTTTTCTATTCCAAGTCCTTCTTTCTTCATCTTCATCATCCAATTCTCATCAAATTATGCCAAAAAAGCATAATATCTCTAAAACCACTTTTGGCTCTCTTGTATTCAAACTAAGATATTTTGCATGATTCTAAGCTAATTCTAAGTCATAAAGGTTGTGTTTTGATATCAAATTAATGTATAAGAATAACGGTTTTTAGACCGTTATCAACCACATGCTTGTCTCATCTCAGTTATAGTCCTTGTGCGGTTCACATACAAAAGGTCCATGATAGCAGACCGAGCTTCTTAAAAGTCTAACGCTTCATTTGGATATAATTGTCCCACTATATGTAGGTGCAGCAATACGGACATGTCATCTATTGTGACGATTATCTCACCCACCAAGACATGGAAACTAGTTGTCTCCCTATGCCATCTTTCAATGAACACTAATATCAAACCCATGTTGGCTTAATAATAGGAAATATCACATAGAGACATCAAACCAAAATTCAACACAAAATCTTGAATTTTCTCATGACATATTCCAAATTTATTTAACTTTTTCCCATGGGAGACCAACATGACCTCTCTTGGTCCTACAAAAAACAATCACATTAAAGTTCATTCAAACAACTCATTATCCATTAAAACTCAAGTATTATAACCTGGCCTTGCCACAATGCATATGTAACATGGTTTACATAGCTCGTCAAGAGTGATATATCACGTGGACATATTAAAAATCCACCTACTTCATTTTGTTATTGAACAACATCTTCGTGCTACTCAATAACATGATGTTGTTCCTCAATAACATGGGTGTGCTCCTCATGAACATCAGCATCATGTAATGCCCTTACTTTTTCAAGGTGACTTTTTACAAGTTGATATCATATGTCTCATTTTTTTGTTCACCTTGTGAAGAACTCTCCTTTCGATATGTTCATATACTTGGTGTTCTTGCCATATTTGTAACAAGCAAAATTATCAAATATTAAAGGAGCTTAAACAAGGGTTGTTTAAAAATGAACAAATAAACTAACACACTATTGATTTATGCTAACTAGCAATGCAACCACTCCTAATAAATACTCAAACTTAACTAGTTCAACCTAAGGGTCTACCTTCCCAGATAAACGTGCAAGTTCCACTTCGATTAATAAATTCCACAAACAAGTCCACAATAACATTTTCCCACAGCAGGTCAAAAACTTGGAATGAATTGTGTCCTTCAAATCCAACTCTACATTTTTTCCGCCTTAAACGACAAAAATTATATAAATAATCAATACAAACTGAATAAAAAGTCATATATACACCTACTCGACAATTCTTAATTTCAAACACATCAAGCAAAGTAATATTTCCATAATTTCATTCCCTAAGTTGCATTCTCATGAAAGAAATATAAGTTAACTAAAAAAAATGTTCAAACCTAAAGGCTACCAAGGCTTCATAGATCAACATCAGAATGCATCGGAAAATCAATCCCCCTTAGAGCATGCAAGTTTTCTAAACACAAAAAAGAAAATAAAATAAAAAATATAGGTTTGCACATATCAGTAAACAAAACATGTAAAACCATAGTTCATGAATTTGAAAAGCTTCTACCTAGAATCACTCCATCCAAGATACACTCTATATCATTAGGACTTCATTTAAGCTTGTAATGTGGTCAGGTTTTGGAATAATTTACAAAAGAGGAAATCAAAGCTATGAACCTCTGAGCATGAGAAAAACAAGGTGGCAGTATGAAATTAAGTGTAGCTTCTATGTCATCAACTCTTCTTTAAATTCCACTTTGTTTCACATACTTTTTCTTTCTTTCTTTTTCTTTCCTTTTGATTCAAACTATTGTTTCCTTCCTCATTTTCTTTTTTCTATATCGCCATTTCATACATTGTTTTACCACTTAACCAATTTTGTTTTTTTCTTTTTTTTGGAATCAGCAACTGCACCCCCACACTTGAAATTCATTATGCACCTTGACCTTCTCGTACTAACAAGTTAGGAAATTCATGGTTTTTCAGGTCTCTTGGCTTGTAATAGGGGTAATGAACAAGAAAGCCCAATTCAAGCTAAAAAAATCAAATATAGTGGCAAAATATTAGGATGAAGTGTCTGGAACGAAAATGGACTATATCATATTTAAAGTGCATCCAAAGTCAAGCAAAACAAAAAGAACTGGTGTAAATTCTGAAATGTAATTCTACATGCATGAAATCAAAAAAAAAAATGAAAAGTTAAGGCTCAAAATTTCTCAAAGTTCATATTTGTCAAAAATTAAATGTTATTTCTCTCTCATGCAAAAACTACTTAACTCAATTGAATCAAAATGCAAAAAAAAAAAAAAAAAGAACAACTACTAGAAGTCATCTATCTACTTAAATTTAGATCTAATGACACACTTAGCAATCTGAAACAAAAAGAAACACAACATTCATCACATAAATATGCAAAGTATGAATAAGTGAACAAAACTACCTACATACTCAAAATAGGTGAAGAAAAACCTAAACAAAATACTACTAAAGAGACTTAAAACATAAAGACAAACTGTACACCATACTATAACAACTTTATACAGAATTAATACTAGAAATAGAAAAGTAATACTTTCTAAACTACCTAAAAAAGCACAATTTATAAGCATACAAGTCCTCGCAAATTAAAACAAAGCTAAAACTAAAACATACCTACATCTAACACAATCAGAAAAATTAAATAAAAAATATTGTCAACCTTTTAAGTAAAGCAAGAAAACAAAGCAAAACATGTACTCGAAACAGAAAAACTGAGACGGCCAACCTAACTCTCCACCCCAGACTTGAGAGACACATTGTGCTCAATGTGTGAAGAGGAAAAATAGGTCAACAACAATTATTCAACAAGACACAAAATGTTGAAGAACTTTGACAAAATATAAATAACATCAATCAAGATCAATTACAAAATATAATCAATATTTGTTTTGACAATTATTTGATGTTAGAATAGTATTTTTAATTTGATGATAATTGAAATACTTTATCTAAACAAGAAAAATAAATTTCATTGAATTTGAATTACTTTATCCAAATAAAACATTAAAAAAATATAAAACAATTAAAATAAGATCAATTCAAATTTAATATATTTAAATATCTTTAAAATTATTAAATTTTCTTAAAATACAAAGTAAAAGTTTTATTTTATTTTCATCCTATGTTGAAATCTATGTTTGATGTCTACAATTGGATAAGACCCACTAACATTTGTCAACTCACTGAGCCTGACTTGACTAGGTGTGGAGCGACTTAAGTTGACCTAAGCCCAAACAGAAGACTTAACCCACCTAATTAGACTTGGTTTTCATCAAGAGAGGATTAACTTGGTCTTGATTAGTTTAGGATTGAGTTGGACCTAGCCAACTTGACTGAAGGTTGCTTGGCCTCAACTTAGATGAACGTTGACCTACTTGAATCGACTAGATGTGAGTTTGCTTTACTTAACTCAACTTGGACCCTAGTTGTATTAGTTAGATTTAACAAGCTAACTCCAGTCCACTTGCAGAGCTTGGGCTGACTCTAATCGACATATGCCAGAAAAACTTAGATCAATCCATATTTACTTGGTCTTAATTAGGCTAGGTGGAACTTGGTCTTGATCAAACTTGGACCAACCTAGGCCTAGTCCAACACAACTAAATGTGGGTCGACCCATACTTGAATCAACGGTGACCATCTTGACTGAATGTAGGTTTGGCCCAACTTGACTTAAATTGGACCAAATTAAATCTACTAAATCTTGGCCCAAATTGACTAAACTTGACTTGCATCGGGCCAACGTGACTGGAATTTGCATCAAGTCAACTCTACTTGACCTAGGTGTAATCAACTTGACTTGATTGTGGCCCAAATCTACTTAGCTTAAATTTGGCCTAAATTGACTTAACACATACTCATGTTAACTTGACTTGACTTTGATTAGTGAAAATCTAACCCGATCCTAAATGATCTTGACTAAGTATTAATTTTACTTGGATTTAACTCGATCTAAGATTTTATAACTTGAAAATAATCTCATTTAAGTAAATTAAGAAAACATTTTACAAATATAAAATATAAAAAAATCCTGAACAACTTTCACAATGAAAAAATAACATCAATTAAGATGGATCACAAACAAATCATTTAAGTCTTTCCTTCCTCATTTGCAAAGAAAAGCGGAGAAAGTCTTGAACATGAAAGTGTTATAGTCTTTTATAATATGATATACATGATATAAGAATAATAACGTTAATAATATTAAGCATTCCAGTTAATAATAGTAATATGTATGAATTTATATTTTAATAGTAAAAATAATAATAATAATAATAAAAAGGATAATAAGAATAATATAAATAATAATATATACATGAATCAAACCATTCACATTTCACCTCTCTTTTTCTCATATCAACTCATTTCCACTCCAGATACATCCTCCAATCCAAACAGAAGCTTAAAAAAGTGAAACAATTTAAAATAAGATAAATTCAAATTCAATATATTTAAATATCTAGAGTTATGAAATTCTTTGTCTAAATAGAAGGTAAATGTTTTACTTTATTTTCATCCTGGGTTGAAATCTATGTTTGTTGTCTACTAATTAACTATTTGTCTTTCAAAAAAAAACAGTTAAGTAATCCATATAAATAAGATTTTTTAGTGTCTGTACTAACACAATTTTAGTACGTGCTATCTCAACCAAAATGAATAAATTAATTCTTTCCAAAGATAAAATTACTTTAACCTTAACCAAAATTAATCATTTATAATATATCGAACAATAAGTAAAAAATTTAGTAAAAATCATAATAAATCTGTTGAAGTTTGACACTTTTAAACACAAATAAATAAGTTACAAACACATAATTTTGACACTTTATAACCATAAGAGAAGCTCGAGTTGATAAAAAAATCATGGGTTATTTATAAATGGTAGACAACAATTTGGTCGTCAAATTCAAATATTATCAACCATATTCACTAATCAAATGTAATAATCCTATTCGGGAAAATTAGGTTGCAGGAACGGAAATTGTTAGTTTAGTAGGATATTCATGAACTACAGAATTTTAAATCCGAATAGTATCTGTTGACTGAGTAAAAATCCCAACCATGACAACATCTAACTGGAGTTTCCCAATAATTGCGTGTCTTTTAAGAGAATGGGGCACAAACAAGTCACGATTTTGAATAAAAATTAAGAAAAATAAATTAAAGCAAACAATATCCAGCACAAAGATTGTAGGGATGAACAAATGAAACATCATCTGGTGATTTTATTTAGTGCTATATTATTGACAAAGAATACTAAAAAGGACTACCGAGGGTTATCAATCAATGTGCATTGTGAAGGGGTCCCTCTCAATGCCAAAAGACTGCAGTGGGAAGCCAATATTTCAATGCTTGCCCATTCCTTGTCTGGTTGTAAAATGTCACACACAGTTGAGTTTTCCTTTTAAGATCAGGTAATTCCATTTTTGTCGGATAAATAAGGGTAAATGAAAAGAAAGTTGACTGAAAACCAAAATCATAAGCAAGAATTTCTTGCTGACTCCAAATCAAAATTTAAAGATGATCAATGATTGCTTTTGTAAATTCAGTTGTCTTTGAACTGCCACCAAGATCAGCAGTTCGGTACTTCCCTTCTGCAATTGTTTTGAGGATGGCGTTTTGAATCTGTTCCGCTTTGTCGTTGAGGTTCAAATGGCGTAACATTGTAACACCACTCAGCAGTAAAGCAGTCGGGTTTGCCAAATTCTACATATACAGAGGAAAATAGGTAAGCAATAAAGTATATCTCATAAAAAGAGCTGACGTAGGTTGCAACCCATCTAGGAGGATTAGATACGTTCAACCTTACTCCTCGAGAGCAACCACCCAGGGTTTGTTCAGACGAACTAGCAACCACTAAGGATTTGATTAGACAAACTGCTTTATAAGCATTACTAGGAAAATAAAAAATAAAATACGAAAAAAATAAATGAGTTTATCTTATTTAGCTTCTCCAAAATCATTTTTTAACTTGCACATTAACTATTTTTACCTTATTAAGAAACTTATTTTTTTTCTAATTGTATTTTTCTAAAAATGCTTAAGAAGTTTACCAAAAATAGATTCTAAGACGTGGGAAAACCTGATGGTTGTGCCAAATCCTAAACAAATATAGCTTTAATATAAGAGATCATTTTCAAAAGGAAGAGAGAACATCAATATTATGTACAGAATTTTCTGAAGGGGAAACTCAAATTGGTAGTTTGCTTCTTTTTAAAGGACTAGTTTTGATGCAGTAATAAGTATCGACACCAGAGAAAATAATGCTACATATGACCTACTAATGAGAAAATCCTTGAATATCATTAAGCAAAATACACCACCAAAATTGAATAACAGTCAGACAAGAATGTCCAATACCATAAGTCTAAAAAGTGATAAATAATACCTCTAAGGTTTTGCTTCATCTTCAATTTCTAATCAGTTTCATGTTTTAGGAATACTTTTACATTCTCAATACTTTTGTTAAAAGCAGTAATCTTACGAGTTAAGTTTCAGCATCCCCATATTATAAATAACTAAAGCTGTTCATAGATGATTGACCATAAATGCCAAAGAAAAACTACTAATTGAAAGTAGAGACAATAATTATGTAAAAAGATTATATATATTAATATTAATCCATTAACGGCTAGATTAAGAGATGACAAGAAGCCAGAAAGCTTCTTAGGAGCCTACATTATAGCCCAGTGCCCCACCTATTTTGGCTAACCTTCACTTAGATTATTTATCAAACAAGACTGAGCTTCTAAAAGAGTATGCAAGCATTATGCTAAAGACTTGGAAATTTTAAAAAGTCCAAGTGGACAACCAAGATGACTAATTTCATTATTAGACTAAGCTTCGAAAGGAGTATGCAAGCATTTTGCTAAAGACTTGGAAATTTTAAAAAGTTCAATTGGACAACCAAGATAACTCATATTTCATTATTATATATTAGATATGACATGCACATTTTGTTGCAAATTAATACATCATTTTAACTTCATATATATAATAATCTAAAGACTATCATTTTGAAAAATATAAAAGTGTAATTTCTCGGTCTGGTTGTTGGCTTTCAAATTACGAAAATCTCTATACAGGCTTTCACTCAAACCGATCCCAAAACTGAAGCCTGTGTTAGGCTCAGGCTAACATTTTGCAATCACGCAAATGTTTATTTTGGTGGCCTGTCAGCTTAAGCCAATTTTCAACCCGAATTAGGATGGTGCCAAAAGCTTTCCCTATTAGTGTATGCAATGCCTTGCAACAAAACTATCCATCACAAATATAAAAAAAACTCATAAAATAATGTCACATTCCATGACAACAGGGCACAAAAAGGTAGTGCAGGTAGAATGAATACGTTCACGGCTCACCTTTCCAGCAATATCAGGTGCTGAACCATGTACTGCCTCTGCAAGTGCAATACCTCCCTCACCAATGTTGCAGCTGGAAAAAGACATTAACCGTTGTCGGATGATATAATTCTGAGTTTCACATTTCTTTGGATAAAACAGTAAAAGTACCTTGGTGTTAAGCCCAATCCCCCAACCAAGCCAGCACACAGGTCACTGATAATATCACCATAAAGATTAGGCATCACTAGTACATCAAAAAGTGCAGGATTCTTCACAAGCTGTAGATGGTCACAAAAGAAAGTGTCAATAATTTCCTAACACATAGTATGTCTAAATTCAGTTTTAGATTACATCTAGCTAGTAATATTACCATCATGCAGCAATTGTCAATGACAACTTCCTCATAAGTTATCTCAGGATATTTCTCTGCAACCTCACGGCAACACTGAAATAATTTAAAAGAAAAGCTGTAATCAATAGAATTCGTGAATAAAATTTGAGACTAAACATTTTATATAGGCATGTATTATGGTGGACCTTGAGGAAAAGACCATCAGTCTTTTGCATAATATTGGCTTTGTGTATCGCTGAAACCCTCTCTCTTCCATGAGACTTGGCATAGTGAAAAGCATACTCAGCTACCCTTAAACTTGCTTGGCGTGTAATGATTTTGAGACTTTCCACTACACCTCTCACAACCTGAAACCAAAAAATACTAAACAAATTTATATTGATCAGAATTCAAATGATAGCACTTAATACCAATGGTAGTGAAATTTACCTGATGTTCAAGTCCACTGTACTCGCCTTCAGTATTTTCACGGATTGTAATCAGATTGACATTATCGTATCGAGTTTTGTAGCCAGGAAGACTGTAACAAGGCCGAACATTAGCATACAAATTGAGCTCTTTTCTGAGTGTAAGGTTTAATGAGCGATGTCCTTTTCCAATAGGGGTGGCCATTGGCCCTTTCAAGCCAACCCCGTTTCTCCTAACAGATTCCAAACTTTCCCATGTGAGAAAGCTTTGCGTTCTAGGGTCAATTTCAGTTCCCACATAGTGCTCTTCCCATTCTATTGGGACATCAGCTGCTTCAAATATCTAGTATTACAATAGCAATAATAATTGACAGTGTATTAGATGATATCAACCAAGCAAGTCATTTCTATAAGTATAGAAATCTACACAGCAAGAAGCAAATATTGCAAGCAAGTTGAAAAAGAATAAAGTATAGAGAATGTTAATCAGATATCACTTTCAATTGCAGAGCCAGGGCAAAGTGAGAAAAGTAAAACAACCAATATAACCTTAATACTAGGAAATCAAGGTATAGAAAGTATTTCTTCACACATATGATGCTCGATGTCTTCCAAGAATGGCTTGCAAAATAGCAAGTCTTGGCACACACAAGCTTCACCAAGAAATTGTAAATCTTAAAAGCCACACTCTTAAGAACTAAGAATCTTGTTCTGTAAAGCTTAAAATATGTGTGCGTTTGTGTGTTCATGCCCTGCAATCTATACTTGTGTTTCTGCAAGAGATATTTCAAGTCCAGCTTAAATCACTGAAAATTATATAAAACAAAACTGGCAGAAAGATGAAACTTGAGCGTATCAGTAAAGGATCATGTAGCTTCGTGAAGAAGTTAGTCGTATTATTTCTATCATCCCTCGTACACATTACACAAGCCATAGCGATACTGACACTATAAACATTAGCCACAGCAACATCTCGTAACTTCATCTAGTTAGTTGCCCCTTTCCACAATCTAAACATTGAGAAACCACACATAAAAGAAGGCAACTGCAGATGTAGCTCGAGACAATTGCATTCTAAAAAGATGACACCATGTATAATTATACAATCGCAGGAATAATGCAATGAACCACAGGCCTGAATTTGAATATATTTTCAAAAATGAAATAGTTAGTTTTAATTTCAAAATTCTCCCCTCTTGCACGTCAACAACAACTATAATGAGAAAACATTTCACAAACATTCAAACGAAAGGTTTCCTTTGTGTTTACAAAAATTAAAATTAGAATTTATTTAAAGAGAAAACAAATTCCCTAGAACAATTATTTAGATTTTAAACATAATATTATTGAAGTAAAGTTCGCTCAGGAAATTCTAGATTATCATTTTGTAGGTGCGTAATTAGCTATTTTATACATAATTTCACGTAGAAATAGAGCGAGCGAGTATAAATCAGAAACACAGACACAATAGAAAAACGAAGGCATCGGAATTGAAAGCGATTCCGCGTATCTACAAAGGCGGAAGAATTTGTTAGAAGGGAACCTTTTTGACGGAATCAGCGATCTCGGGGCCGATGCCGTCGCCGGGGAAGAGAGTGGCGCGGATCGGGGAGGAAGCGGCGGAGGAGAAGGCCCTAGGGTTTGAAAGGAAGCGCCCTCCGAAGGTTCGTCGCAGGAGCTGAAAAGTCATGCTTGACCACGAGCACTTTCTCACGCGCACAGCAAAAACGCAAACCAAATTGTTATTGCAACCAAAAGAAACGAAAGTAGTGTATTAGTGAGACAGGGCGAATAGAAAATAGACGAGATTGTGAGGGTTGTATCAGCAGTGGAAAAGTATTGAGGGGTAAAATTGATAAAAATAAATGTGTTGTTGAAAAATTCAATACAAAACAAGGCTATGTTTGACAACAACGAAATACATATATAGTTAAAAGTCCGAAGTTAAAAACCAGTTAAGTTTTGGAACTCATTGTTTTTCTTTCTCACTAAATCTTGGATTTTCAAAACTCCATAACTCAGACTTTTTTCCCTTAAGTAATTTTCTTTTAAAAAATTATAAAAAGAAGTTTCTTCCTATTTTATTTATCCAACTAGACCAATTCTCATATGTTTTTCATTTTTTCTTTATAAGGAGTAAATAAAAAGACGAATTCTGTCAATAATGATGAAAATTAAAGTAAATATTAAAAGTTGGTATATGATTTTGTTTCTGGGTTTTTAAATAATGAGAATATTAAAAATATTAAATAATGTTTTTATAGAGTCAAGAGGTGTTTCAACTCGACAAACTTTTATAACCTTCGATTTTCAAATTACTCGTCACTTTCATTCTTGATACTTATTCTTCGTAAAACGAATGAATGTTGTATTAGTAGAAGATATTCTATAGCTCAAATCAGCGTAGTAATAAAAGGTTTAAAAAATAATTATGATGTATTATTTCAAGAAATAAAGTATCATATATATATATATATACATACAAAGATCTTATAATCCTTCATCTATTGAAGGAATGACATGTCCACAAATATACACAAATTATAATAATATCTAAAATATAACTAACACAATATTTGATTGTCTAACATTCGTTAATAGAATATTTGACATATCTTAACTCCCCCACTTAAGTTGGTGCATGGATATCACACATTCCTAACTTGAATAAAGACTCATTAAACAATCTTCATGACACTCCTTTAGTGAGAACATCAGTCAAATGCAACTCTGATCTTACAAAAGGAAAGGAAACTATTCCAGCTTCAATCTTCTCTTTGATGAAATGTCTATCAATCTCCACATGCTTTGTTCTATCATGTTGCACAGGATTATGAGCAATTGCAATAGTTGAAGTATTGTCACACTACAAACTCATAGCTTCATTTGGTTTAAATCCCAAATCTGATAGCACATTTTTAATCCACAAAAGTTCACATACACCTAGTGCCATGCCTCTGAGTTCTGCTTCAACACTAGATCTTGCTACTACAAGCTATTTTTTACTCCTCCAAGTTACAAGATTCCTTCCTACAAAAGTAAAATATCCAGAGGTAGATCTTATATCATCTTTTGAACCTACCCATATCCTTCTACCTTTAAGTTTCCATTATTTGAGAACAAAATTCCTTTTTGAGGAGCAGACTTCAAATATCTCAAAATCCTCTCAACAGCATCCATATGAAGCTTTCATGGGTCATGCATAAATTGACTAACAACATTCACTACATAGGTGATATCTGAACGTGTATGGCACAAAGAAATTAATTTTCCTACCAGCCTTTGGTATCTTCCTCTATCTATGCTTTCTGAATTTGAGCATTGAAAGAGTTTATGATTTTGTTCAATTGGTGTATCAGTTGGTTTACTCCCAAGCAGCCCAATTTCCGATAATAAGTCAATAGTATATTTTCTTTGGCATAAGAAAATACCATGTTTTGATCTAGTTACTTCAATACCCAAAAAATATTTGAGGTTTCCAAGTTGTTTCATCTCAAATTCAGATGCAAGGTATTGTTGTAAACTGAAAATCTCATCTTGGTCATTTCTTGTAACAATCATGTCATCTACATATATAACCAAAGTTGTAATTTTTCCTTTTCTTCTCTTCAAAAATAAGGTGTGATCAGAGTTACTTGTTTTATAGCCAAAAGCCTTCATAGACTTAGTAAACCTTCCAAACCATGCTCTTAGGGATTGTTTTAATCCATATAGAGCCTTCTTTAATTCGCAAACCTTCATTCCAATTGAATCTTTCATGCCTGGTGGAGAATCCATATAAATTTATTCTGAAATTTCTCCATGTGGGAAAGCATTTTTCACATCAAATTGTAGAAGAGGCCAATCTTGGTTTGCAGCTAGCGACAAAAGTATTCTCACAGTATTGAGCTTGGCTACTGGTGCGAACGTCTCTTGGTAATCTACACCAAAAGATTGAGTGTAACCTTTAGCCACAAGTCGTGTTTTATACCTCTTAATAGTTCCATCAGCTTTATGCTTAATTGTAAAGACCCATTAGCAGCCTGATGGGGTGTCGCAACCCAGACCAATTTGATGTGCATATAAGAAATGCAGTATAGTTAGGAAATGACTCCTAGGTCGTCTCTCAAGGACCAATTTTGCGGTTCGAGAATTAAGTCAGACACAAACTGAGCGGGGGGTTTGTGAAAACGTTGTGGTGAATGAGGATAAACAAAATTCCAGATGCAAACAGATATGCAAACACAGATCTAAAAACAGTTTCTAAGATAGAATAAAAATAGTCGGTTATTAACTTAATTACAATGTTTCCAATCACAGATCAACAAAATAAAGTTGCGATTCAAACCTCTAATCCAACAAAGTTAACCAACTAAGCGAAGGTTAACCCTGTTTTCATAAAAGCGAATTAAGCGGACGCACTGTTAATGTCAAATCTAATTTACACCATGCAGTTACATCAACTAAGCGAAGACTAAACACCAACTGGGCAACTAAGCGTATACCTAATTGCAAGTGCAAAAATAGATTTAAAATTGACCAAGTCAGAGTGGCAAACATCAATCACAGTTCAATTATCTCAAGGAAACAATGCAATATCGTTAATGACCAACCAAGTTAATTTAATGACAACTAAATTATCTCTATCACAAATACAAGACAACATTAAGACAAAATAAAATAAAATATTAGACACCAACACTGTTAGAAACAACTATCTAACAAAGTTAAATTAATTTAAATGCAAAACTAAATTAGAGAAACTAAAAAGCAACTAATCATACTATGCAAACTAATTTAAAATAAAAGAAACAATCACACATGTTCTTTCCTACACATTCACGTGACCCAATGTGCACCAAATAAAGAAATTGAAAATGAAAATGGCCAAAGAACACCTCTTGGCCTTGAGTTATGTTCTACCAAGTCAAACTTCAAATTCTACCTTCAATAAGCCACAAAATGTGTTGACTTCTTGTCCCATGTGGTGTCATTTTCCAAGGAAATTAACATGTGCCTTCCGCATCATACAAAACCGTGCACACACTCTTTCCAAACAGCAAAATTCTGATTGCACACATCAAAGCACAAAAATACGTGAGCTACAGAGTGATGATTACAAAAAATGCTTCAAACCAAAGGTCCAATGAAAGATACTTTGAGTGCTTCACCCAAGGTGCCATGTAAGCAAAGTCAAAGCAAAGAAAACAACCTCAAAACATCCTCCTCAACAAGACAAGTCTCGGCAGAATTACAAGGGAAAAGGCAAAGCTCAAAATGACAACATTCTTTGAGTGAAAATAAGCATCTCATGTGTTTGCCCAAAAGTGGTAAACAATTAAATGCACTTTCTCTCTTCCTTTCTACACTCCAAACGGTTTTCTCTCCACCAAACAACCATCCAAAGCTTTCTTTCACCCTTCATCACCGAGAATACACCAAGGAAACCAAAGTTCAAATTGCAAATGAACACAAGAACAATAAACCCAAGTCTACCTTCATAAATCCAACTTCAACACTCACTTTTCTTCAAACTTTTAATGAAAACAAAATGCCATCCCTAGCTCCCCTTGCTTCACCGTCCAGCTATCATCAACAAACAAAATGTTCCAGCTCATAATTTACTTCCAACCATCAAAACAAAAGCACAAGAAGAAAATGGTCAAATCCTCAAACACCCATACACCAACTCAAGCTTTCTTCACTCCAAAACTCAACAAGAACTTCATTTTCATCATCCAACCAAGGAAACTAAATGGAAACACGAAAATATGGTAGCAAAGGAGAAGAAAAATTCAAGCCTTCATTCAAACCAAGGAACCATCATGAAAAATGCAAGAACAACCCTTCAAGCTCATGCTCTCAACTTTCAAGAAGAAGTGAAGGGAAAATGAATATGGTTCTCATTTCCACCAAGCAAAGATAAACAAGATTCAAGCAAGAGAAGAAGAAAATTGCATCATTGTTCATTCAAGAGTTGAAAACCGTGGCACACCAAAGCTCTCCATGAGAGTTCATACAAAACCTAGAATATGAAGTGTAAAGTGTGCTAGCTTATGCAAGGGTCGGCCTCCACTCTAAATTGCCGAGAGTTCACTCAAATGGTGGGGTCCACCTTCAAAAAGAAAGCTAACCTAAAGCCACATGTCCTACAAAAAATGGGCTTCTACAAATTTTCCCCTAAAAGGGCCTAATACACAAAATCCTAATTAAAGCTTCTAGAAAACTAATTTACAACTTAATTAAAATTGAAATGACTAAATGTTGAGTCTTTAATGTGCAAGCCACCATCCTAATGCTCCAAATGATGTTTCCCAAAATTTCCCCGCAACCAAAAATGCAATTAATTAGCTCAGAAAATTCAAATTAGTGAAAATACAAATTTCTAACCAAATTAAGCAGGATTAGGAAAAACGGGGAAATAACAGACAATTAAACACAATTCCCTGATTTATTTAAGTGCAATAAACCAAATATAGTCACTAAAATAACGAATCATCAAAATAGACCACACTTAGTTTTTTGCACTCTTGGGAAAAATCAAGATGCAAATCAGGGAACAACTCAGAGGACATCAGGGAGGTGACAGACTCAACATACAGAAAACTACAACTTACAAGGACAAACACAGAGTTGCATAGTTCTCAAGAAATCTGGACAATGAAAGGAAATGGACAGAATCCCACACAGAGTCAAGGAAAGCAGATACTCAAGAAATCATCCAAGCAGTTCAAAACATGGAAAAACAGTCAATCAATTCAAGAGGTGAATCAAAAGCAACAGAGCCTCACAGATGCACTATCAGTGTTTCTCTCAAGTGTCTAAGGTAAACAATGTTAACTCAATGCACTCAAGAAAGCAAACACAAACAGACTCGGCAAGCCTCTAATGTCAACACTCAAACACACATGCATGTTCAAATCAAAAGGTCTTTTATGGATGCAATGGGGCCAAGGACAAGGGAGGATATCATGTGGATGAGAAGTTATAAACCAAAGGGAAATAGAGGAGCAATGGGGAACAAGTGTAAACAGGTTCAAACACACCCAAAACCTCTAATTCAATCCTCTTCTCGATTCCATTATTCACACAATTTTTTTATTTTTCTCATTTTTCTCTATTTTTTTTTCTTTTCTCATCTTGTCTCTTTTTCTTTTCTCTTTTCATAACAACTGTATGAGACAAGATGCACACATATATACAAAACAAAACAAGACAAGGAACCAACTAGCCAATTCATCATAATCTCCCAAGAGGCCACACTTATTCCCAAAACAATTCCAAAGCTCCAAAATTCCCTAAGGTTAAGGTAAACATGGTTTTTCACTTAAGGCTAGTGTATAAGCTTCAAAACAAAGAAATGGGGAAATCATAGGCTCAAAGGGGTCACCAATGGATCAAAACAGGGTAGGCTCATTTGGCTAGAGAGGCTCAACAACAAAACTGCCTTTATCACTTTCAAACATGCATATCAATCAAGAATCGTCAAAAAGAGTCAAGCCAAGGCATAAGTGCAAGCAATCAAGAGACATATCACACACAAGAAAGATCATCAAATTGCTCAAATCTCGTACAAGGTAATTCTATCACAATCCATTCAACCTCTCAAACATCATAATCATCTTTCCAACAAAGAAAAGCAAGGAATCCAACAAATTAGAGTATGAATGAAGTGAAGGAAAACTGACAACCTAATCACAATTCAGAATTCACGAAAAGCATGCAAAACTGTACACAAGACACAACAAACTACATAAAAGCCGAAACATAAACAAAGAAACAACCTCCCCTAATAGACCACACTTAAACAACACAATGTCCTCAGTGTGTCACAATCAGCAGATCAACAATCAGCATAGTCAGCGGATATAGACAAAATGCAATAAAAGTGAGGAGGGAAGAAGAGAAGAAACTCCCTGAGTCAGAGGGGAGGGTAGGTGGGGTTGACCAAAGACATCTCCTCTACCACTGCATCCAACAAAGAAGGATTGTTGAGGAAAGGCTTCAGTCTGTGCCCGTTCACCTTGAAGCTTTTAGCTGTGGAAGGACTTTGAATTTCAACTACACAATAAGGATAAACATTAGTCACAACAAAAGGTCCAATCCACTTTGATCGCAACTTACCACCCATGAGGCCAAGCCTAGAGTTATACAACAAAACCTGTTGGCCAACCTCGAAGTCCTTTCTAACAATAGAACTATCATGGAACCTCTTTGTCCTCTCCTTGTAGAACTTCGAGTTCTCATAGGCCTCCAATTGGATCTCATCCAATTCATTTAGTTGCAACTTCCTTTCCCCTCGAGCTTGGACAATGGAGAAGTTGCAAGTCTTCACAGCCCAGTATGCCCGATACTCAATCTCAACTAGTAGATGACATGCCTTTCCAAAGACAACCCGATAAGGAGACATCCCTTTGGGTGCTTTGTAGGCAGTCCTGTGGGCCCAAAGAGCATCGTCCAACCTATTACTCCAATCTCTCCTATTGGGCTGGACAATCTTCTCCAAAATCCTTTTTATCTCCCTGTTAGAGATCTCAACTTGCCCATTTGTTTGGGGGTGGTATGGTGTAGAAACTTTGTGCGTCACCCCATATTTCTTGAGCAAAGCTTGCATGGATCTGTTGCAAAAATGGGTTCCCTGATCACTAACAATTGCTCTAGGCACTCCAAACCTGCAAAAGGGGTGAGATCTAACAAAATCTACAACAACCCGAGCATTATTAGTCCTGGTGGCTCTAGCTTCCACCCATTTTGAAACATAATCCACAACAAGGAGAATATAAGAGAAACCAAAAAAAACAGGAAAAGGACCCATAAAGTCTATACCCCAGACGTCAAACACCTCACAGAACAACATAGGCTGTTGAGGCATCTCTTGTCTCTGTGAAATTGATCCTCCAGCTCTCTGACAAGGCTAACAGGTGTTGCAAATCCTCTCCGCATCTTTGAAGATGGAAGGCCAATAGAAACCAAATTCAAGCACCCTGCTAGCTGTTCTCTAAATACCCAGATGACCACCAGGTGAGGAGGCATGGCAAAACTGCAGGACCGAGTCAATCTCATGGTCCGGAATGCATCTCCTAGTAACCTGGTCACTGCACAGCTTCCACAGATATGGGTCATCCCAAACATAATACTTAACATCACTCTTAATTTTAGCCATTTGAGCACGGGATGCTAAGGGAGGAAAAATAGAAGCAACCAAATAATTTACAAGGTGTGCAAACCAAGGAGTAGAGTGAGAAAATGAAATCATCAACAAACTCTCATCAGGAAAGTCATCCTGAATAGGCAACACATCAGCTTCATCCTCAGCTCTCTCAATCCTGCTGAGGTGGTCTGCAACCAAATTCTGTGCTCCACTCCGGTCTCTGATTTGCAAGTCAAACTCTTGGAGTAGTAGCATCCATCTGATCAATGTTGGCTTCGACTCAGCTTTTTTCATAAGAAACTTAAGAGCTGCATGGTCAGTGTACACAATAACAGGTTATCCAAGCAAATATGATCTAAACTTATCAAGCGCAAAAACAATTGCCAACAACTCTTTTTCAGTTGCGGTATAGTTTGCTTGGGCAACATCTAAAGTCCTAGAAGCATAATATATCACCCTAGGCAATCTATCAACCTTTTGTGTCAAAACGGCCCCTAATGCATAGTTAGACGAATCACACATAAGCTCAAAAAGGGTCGTCCAATCTGGTGCTTGAATGATATGGGTGGTGGTCAAAGCTTCCTTTAGGCAATCAAACGCCTGCTTGCATCTATCACCAAACTCAAAGTCAACATCCTTCTGTAACAGTCTGGACAAGGGAAGTGCCTTCTTGCTGAAATCCTTGATGAAGTGCCTGTAGAAACCTGCATGTCCAAGAAAAGATCGAACCTCTCGCACGCAAGAGGGGTAAGGCAACTGCGAAATCACAGATATCTTAGCAGGGTCTACCTTTATTCCCTTTTCAGAAATGAGATGCCCTAGAACCAAACCTTGTTCAACCATGAAGTGACATTTCTCAAAATTGAGAACAAGGTTTGTTTCTATGCATTTTTTCAACACTTTTTCCAAACTATCTAAACATGCATCAAAAGAGGATCCATACACAGTGAAATCATCCATAAACACCTCTATGCAACTCTCAAGAAAGTCGCTAAAAATGCTAAGCATGCACCGCTGGAAGGTACCACGGGCGTTGCATAGGCCAAAGGGCATCCTCCTATAGGAAAAAGTGCCAAAGAGGCAGGTGAATATGGTTTTCTCTTGGTCCTCAGGAGCAATATTGATTTGGAAATAACCAGAAAAACCATCAAGGAAGCAATAGTGAGATTTACTTGTCAGGCGCTTCAGTATCTGATCAATGAATGGCAGGGGGAAATGATCTTTCCTGGTTGCTTGGTTGAGCCTTCTATAATCAATGCAGACTCTCCAGCTGTTCTGCACTCTAGTTGGGATAAGCTCATCCCTCTCATTCTTCACCACAGTGTGGCCAGTGTTCTTGGGCACAACATGGATGGGGCTCACCCACTGACTGTCTGAAATAGGGTAGATGATCCCAGCTTGCAAAAGCTTGGTCACCTCCTTCTTAATGACGTCAATGATCACGGGGTTTTGCCTTCTCTGAGGCTGTCTCACTGGCTTTGCCCCATCTTCCAAAAGAATTCTATGCATGCATGTGGATGGGCTAATACCAGGTATGTCAGCCAAACTCCAACCAATGGCCTTCTTGTGCTTCCTGAGCACATCAAGCAACTTCTCCTCTTGAACGGGATCAAGGAAGGTAGAAATGATCACCGGTTTCTTCTCATAATCCTCCAAGTACACGTACTTGAGGTTATCTGGGAGATGTTTCAGCTCAAGAGTGGGTGCCTGCAAGTCAGATTCAAGTGTACTTCCTGCAACGTGGTTAATGCATTCTGACTCTAAAGAATGTACAGGTAAAGGCAAAAAACCCATCTCATCACAATCCAAATCAATGTCCATCATAGATATGTCAACAACATCATCAATATCACGCATAACATCAATATCCTGGACATCACAATCCGCATCAAAATCAACATCAAATTCAACATCATTCTCATGCAAAGAATGAAAGTCATCAACAACAAAATCATCAATAATTTCATCCAATGCATCAATCCTAAACACAGAATGGTCCTCAGCTAGAAATTTCCTTGCATCAAGGATATTAAAATGAACAACGATAACAGCAAATTCCATAGACAAAGTTCTAGCATACACATCAATCTTGGTTCGGGCAGTTTTCAAGAATGGCCTGCCTAAGATAATGGGAGAGGATCCATGAGAGAATCCCTCCTCCACCTCAAGAACATAAAAATCTGCAGGAAAAATCAGTTCACCAACCTTAACCAAGACATCCTCTATGTAACCTGTTGGGTGGATAACACTCCTATTGGCCAACTGAATGACCACACCCGTGGTTTGCAAAGGACCAAGAGACAAAGATGAATATATAGACAAAGGCATGACATTAACATAAGCACCTAAATCAAGCATGACATTCTCAAATTTACTATTTCCAATCACACAAGGAATGCAAAATATACCTAGGTCCTTGCACTTTTCAAGAATGTGCAGGACCAACTTACCAATAAGCGTAGATATATTCCTACCCATGCTGATCCTTTCATTGCCCGTCATCTTCCTCTTGTGTGTACACAGCTCCTTCAAGAATTTGGCATACTTCGGTATCTACTTGATGACATCAAGTAGAGGTATGTTCGCCTCTACTTTCCTGAAGGTCTCCAACATTTCCTTATCCACCTCTTCCATCTTTTTGCTAGGAAGTGCCCTTGAAGGGAAAGGAAGAGGGATAGGCCGATCATACAAAGGAGAAGGCGCCCCAATGGAGGTGGTGGAAGAAGAAAAAGGTCCACCTGAAGAAGAATAATCATTGGGAGAAGAAGAAGATCCACCCACCTCAAATGCCCTGCTTGGACTGTCATGGTCCTTTTTTCTAGGACAAGTAGCAAGCATGGGTGTAGGTGTAGGAGTGGGCTCTGAAAGCACAACAGTCTGCTTCCCTGATCTGAGGGTAATGGCACTCACATTCTTCGGATTTTGCATAGTCTGGAATGGTAACTTATCATAATTCTGAGACTGCGCCTCGTATAGCTGAGTAGCCATTTGACCCATCTGGTTAGTGAGACTCTATATGGAAGCTCTAGTCTCCTACTGAAACTGCATGTTCTCTTTCTGAAACTGCATGGTCTCTTTCTGAAACTGCATGGTCTGCATAGTCATCTGTCTCACTAACTCTTCCAATGAAGGCTCAAAAGAAGAAGTAGAAGGTTGGGCAGCTTGTTGGACAGGTGCCTCTTGCTGCTGTTGTTGTTGCTGCCTTTGATTTTGTTGCATAAGTGGAGGCACATATCTGTTATGACCTCCAGCATTCTGGAAAGGTGGCGCCTGCTGCTGATGCTGTGGCGCATTGTTCCATCTAAGATTGGGGTGATTCCTCCACCTTGGGTTGTACCTGTTGCTGGACAAGTCATGATTCTGCTGCTGTGGCTGCCTGTTATTGTAGATGTTAGTAGCATAAGCTTGAGGCGCATCATGGGCAACAGGGTGCTGCAAAGAAGGACAGGCATCTGTATAGTGGTGATTGGAAGGACATATGGCACATAGTCGTGCAACAGATGCAGATGGAGCTGCAGGTCTCTGGTTGGTTGTCAACTGTGTGACCAACCTCACAATAGAGTCAAGCTTGCCTTCCAATTTGCTTTCAACAGCTGCTAAAGACTGGGCATCAACATCATGTACGTCCCTCACCACAATGGCATCACTCCTAGCGCTAAACTGTTGGGAGTTGGAGGCCATCTTCTCAATCAATTGCCTGGCTTCAGCAGACGTGGTGTCTCCAAGTGCTCCACCACTAGCAGCATCAATCATACCCCTATCCATGTTGTTGAGGCCTTCATAGAAATACTGAAGAAGAAGTTGGTCAGGTATTTGATGGTGAGGACAGCTAGCACAAAGTATCTTGAATCTCTCCCAATACTCATATAAGCTCTCTCCACCAAGCTGCCTAATCCCAGATATGTCTTTTCTGATAGCTGTGGTCCGGGATGCTGGGAAAAATTTCTCCAAGAACAACCTCTTCAGATCATCAGATCATCCCAGCTAGTGACGGATCTAGGCGCTAAACCGTACAACCAATCCTTAGAAACACTTTCCAATGAATGAGGGAATGCCTTGCCTTCAAGAAGATGTGATCTTCAGGAACATCATGCGGTTTCATACTGGAACAGACAATGTGGAATTCCTTCAGATGCTTATGTGGACTTTCACCTGGAAGGCCATGAAACTTGGTCAACAAATGGATCAGTCCAGTCTTGAGAACAAATGGAACGTCCTCATCAGAATATTGGATGCACAAGCTTTCAATATCGAAATCAGATGAAGCCATCTCCCTAAAAGTCCTCTCACGAGGTGGAGGAGGTTGTGCCATGTTCTCAGTGTCAAAAATAACAGAATCAGAATCAGAATCAGGTGCAGATGCAACAAATGCAGTATGCACAAAGTACTCAGCAGTGGATTCGGATTCAGCAGTAGGATAAATAGTATCTAATGGAACAGACTCAAAAACAGACTCTAAAGACAAATTCCTAGAATGCCTAACTAACCTATGAAACGTCCTATCAATCTCAGGATCAAAGTGTGGTATGAATCCAGGATTTCCTCTAGTCATGCACTAAATCACAACACACTATAATCATGAAACAATAGCACAAAAATTTCAAACCACAGAAGACAACACAACTCAGACAAACACAAACACAACACAAAACTTAAAACTGAACCGTTGGTCCCTGGCAACAACGCCAAAATTTGATGGGGTGTCGCAACCCACACAAATTTGATGTGCATATGAGAAATCCAGTATAGCTTGGAAACGACTCCTAGGTCGTCTCTCAAGGACCAATTTTGCGGTTCGAGAATTAAGTCAGACACAAAGTGGGGGGGGGTTTGTGAAAAGGTTGTGGTGAATGCAGATAAACAAAATCCCAGATGCAAACAGATATGCAAACACAGATCTAAAAACGATTTCTAAGACAGAATAAAAACAGTCCGTCATTAACTTAGTTACAATGTTTCCAATCACAGATCAACAAAATAAAGTTCCGACTCAAACCTCTAATCCAACAAAGTTAACCAACTAAGCGAAGGTTAACCCTATTTTCAGAAAAGCGAATTAAGCACACGCAGTGTTAATGTCAAATCTAATTTACACCATGCAGTTACATTAACTAAGCGAAGACTAAACACCAACTGGGCAACTAAGCATATACCCAATTGCAAGTGCAAAAATAGATTTAAAATTAACCAAGTCAGAGTGGCAAACATCAATCACAGTTCAATTATCTCAAGGAAACAATGCAATATCGTTAACGACCAACCAAGTTAATTTAAGCTAGCATGACAACTAAATTTTCTCTACCACAGATACAACACAACATTAAGACAAAATAAAATAAAATACTAGACACCAACACTGTTACAAACAACTATTTAACAAAGTTAAATTAATTTAAATGCAAAACTAAATTAGAGAAACTAAAAAGCAACTAATCCTACTATGCAAACTAATTTAAAATAAAAGAAACAATCACACATGCTCTTTCCTACACATTCACGTGACCCAATGTGCACCAAATAAAGAAATTGAAAATGAAAATGGCCAAAGAACACCTCTTGGCCTTGAGTTATGTTCTACCAAGTCAAACTTCAATTCTACCTTCAATAAGCCACAAAATGTGTTGACTTCTTGTCCCATGTGGTGTCATTTTCCAAGGAAATTAACATGTGCCTTCCACATCATACAAAACCGTGCACACACTCTTTCCAAACAGCAAAATTCTGATTGCACACACCAGGGCACAAAAATACGTGAGCTATAAAGTGATGGTTACAAAAAATGCTTCAAACTAGAGGTCCAATGAAAGATACTTTGAGTGATTCACCCAAGGTGCCATGTAAGCAAAGTCAAAGCAAAGAAAACAACCTCAAAACATCTTCCTCAACAAGACAAGTCTCGGCAGAATTACAAGGGAAAAGGCAAAGCTCAAATGGCAACATTCTTTGAGTGAAAGTAAGTGATGGGTGTCGCGGCCCATACAAATTTGATTGCATATGAGAAATGCAGTATAGACTAGGAAGTGAATCCTAGGTCGTCTCTCAAGGACCAAACTGTGGTTCGAGTTTCGAGTCTAACACAAAAGTGGGGGGGGGGGGTTTGAAAGTGTTTTGTAAATGCAGAAAAACTAAATTTAAATACGCAAAATCAACCTAACTAACAGGATTGAAACAATTAGATACTAAAGAAAACATTACAACTAAATTATCACAACTAATCGAATTGCAATAAATAAATTAAAACAAAACATTTATTGTTTGGACCAATAAGGATGCAACGGTTAAGCTCGAAACTAAACATTATATTAAAGACAAGAAAAACCGAATGAATTAAAATGCATTCACAATTCTAAAAGGGAAGAAAACATAAATGTTAAATTAAAATGCATGAAAGTAAGAATAAAGTAAAATAGTAAACTACTATCCTAGATGCATTCTAATAATATATATTAAGTTTGGATGCAAGCATGAAAACAAAATAAATAAATAAAAGGAAACTTTTGGGAGCTCTACCTCATCAAGACGTGGCAGCAGCTCTTCCTCCATTAATCCCATCATCCAAACGTTCCAGCCATCCAATTCTTAAATGAAGCAAGGAAAGTGACGTTGTCCCAAAAGCCAAAAATCTCCAGCAAATGAGTTACGGCTGCTGCACCAATTTTACTCAAAGAATATAATAAATAAAAAAATGTGCCAAAAAGCCTAATGATTGCAGCGCTAAAAAAAAGAAAATAAAAGCAAGATGTCACTTGCTCCGAAGAGAAAACTTGAATTAAAAAAATGAAAAAAAAAACGTAAGTTGCCGAAATAAAAAAGAAGTTAAGTGCAAAATACTAAACCAAATTAAATGCAACAAGCTTCCTCCATGAATAAAAAAAAAATTTAAAGCATAGCCAACAAGTGCAGCTGGACAGCTGCTGCACCTTTACCCGTAGCCATCCATCTCAATTCCCCGAAATGCGTTTCAGCCAGCAATAATATATATGGCAGCAGCAGTAAAAATACCCGAGAGAGAGAGTTCTCCTCAAAAATTAAATTCAGCCGAGAGTTGTGTCACCAAAATCTGCCAAGAGTGTTGCTTCCAAGTGTGTGGTGGCTGCTCCCACCAAAACCACGTTCCAGCATAAGTAAAAAGAGTGGTGCCTTCCAAAAAATTTTTAGCAAATGACGGCTCCTCCAAGTGTAGGGCTGTAAAATTAGGGTGGGGTCCACCCAACCCTAGGTAGGACATGGGTCACCAAAATTTAGGCCCCAACATATTTTTAATGGCCCAATGTGCAAAGGTTGTCTAAAAAAAAACTAGACTTTTAAATTACAATTGATTAATTCTAAAATACTAAATTAAAATATAACTAATTTTAGATTGCCCATGTGGAGAGTCTTGAATTTATTGATGACTCCTCTAATGTCCAAAATTGCATCTCCAAAATTTTCCCTGAAATTAAAAATGCAAATAATTAGCTCAGAAAATTCAAATTAACTAAAATTAGAATTTCCGGTCAAATTAAGCACAATTAGCAGAAACGGGAAAATATTGGACATTTAAGCACAACTCCCTGACTAATTCTAGTACAATAAACTAAGTGAAATCAATAAAATATCGACTCATCAAAATAGACCACACTTAGTCTTTTGCACTCCTGGGAAAAATCAAGACGCAAATCAGGGACAGTTCAACGGACATCAGGGAATTGACACAGACTCAACAGACAGACAACAAAGACTAACAGGGATAGAAACAAACAGAATTACAGTCCTCAAGAAATCTGGTCAAGCAAAAGTAGTAGACATTATCCAAACAAAATCAGAGAAAACAGATACTCAGAGAAATCATCCAAGCAATTCAAAGCATGACAGAATGATCAATCAGTTCAAGAGGTGAATCAAAAGTGACAGAACCTCACAGATGCACTCTATCAGTGTTTCTCTCAAGTGTCTAGGGTAAACAGTGTGAACTCAATGCACTCAAGAAAGCAAACACAATAGACTTGGCAAGCCTCTAATATCAACACTAAAAAACATATGCATATTCAAATCAAAAGGTCGTTTATGGATGTAATGGGGCCAAGGGTAAGGGAGGATATAATATGGATGAGAAGCTACAAACCAAAAGAAATAGAGGAGCAATGGGGAACAAGTGAAATCACAGTTAAATAACACCCAAACCCTCTAATTCAATCCTCTTCTTGACTCCATTATTCACACAATTTTTTTTTTTACTTTTTTCATTTTCATGTATTTGTTTTTTTTCTTTTTTTTTCCATCTTGTCTCTTTTCTTTTCTCTCTTTTCAGAACACAACTCTAAAAGACAAGATATATACAACATATTCTCAAAAACAAAAGCAAGAAGAGGAACCAACTAGTCAATTCATCTGAATCCCCCAAGAGACCACACTTATTCCCAGAACCATTCCAAAGCTCCAAAATTCCCTAAGGTTAAGGTAATCATGTTTTTTCAGTTAGGGCAAGTGTATGAGCTTCAAAACAAAGAAATGGGGAAAATATAGGCTCAAAGGGGCTATCAAAGGATCACAACAAGGTAGGCTCATTTGGCTAGAGAGGCTCAACAACAAAACTGCCTTTATCACCTTCAAACATGCATATCAATCAAGAACTATCAACAAGAGTCAAGCCAAGGCATATGTGCAAGCAATCAAGAGACATATCACACACAAGAAAGATCATCAAGTGGCTCAAATCTCACACAGGGTATTTCTGTCACAATCAAATCAACTCTCAAACATCATGATCATCTTCCAAGCAAAGAAAAGCAAGGATTTCAAGCAATCAGAGTATCAATGCAGTGAAAGAAAGCTGACAACCTAATCACAGTCCAGAATTCAAGAAAAACATGCAAAACTGTACACAAGACACAACAAAAGCTACCTAGAAAACAAAAAATTTAACGCAGAAAACATAAACTAACAAAGAAAAATCCGAGTCTCCCCCAATAGACCACACTTAAACTACACAGTGTCCTCAATGTGTCACAAACATCAGATCAGAAATCAGAACAATTAACAGATCATGGACAAGTGCAATAAAAGTGGGAAAGGAAGGAGAAGGGAAAAGGAAACTCCCCTGATCATGGTGGTAGTTGCCAATTTTGGACTTTCAGGGAGATTTCTTCCACCACAGGATTCAGCAAAGAAGTCTTGAGGAGGAATTGCTTCATCCTCCAAATTTGATCAAGCAGGGAGATGTCCTCCACAGCTAGATCCAAGAAGCAGTGATTGTTGATGAGCAGGTTCAGCTGGTGCCTATTAATCTTCAAACTGTCGTGTATACTGGCACCCTTGTCTTCCACCATGGGTGTGTGTTCATCAAATCCATATGCACCTCCTGCAACATGGTTAGTGCAATGTGGTTCCAAAGATATAACATGCAGGGGTATAACACCCAATCCCAGTGTAAGAGGCTGAACCTCAGATATACCCTCAGAACATGAATCAATTTCAGAAATAGAAATAATATCAATCACAGGTTCAGATTCATGTTCAGTGCATGGAGAACAAACATTCCGATGTATAACACAAAGTAGTTCTCATCATGCAAAGAGGGGGATTGAAAATCATGCTCATCAACAATACAATCACCAACATACCCATCATCAACATAATCATCAACAACAAAATCTATCTCAGGTATGTTTACCTCCACTTCCCTGAAGATTGGTAGAGTGGTGGAAGGTGAAAGTGGTCTACCTATCTCAAAAGTGTTGCTCATATCTGCCTGGTCTTCCAATTCTTCATCAGTCTCCTCAGGTGTAGGAGTGGGGACATAGGAGGGTGGGGAAGTAGATGGCGCAGTAGTAAGCTCATGACTCTGCTCCTCATCTCCTATGTGGATGGCATCAACATCATCTGGAAGCTGAACAGCCTGAAATGGTGATTCCTCTGAAACATAAGACTGTTCCTCAGTAAGCTGAGTGGCCATCTGCCCCATATGATCAGTCAAACTCTGAATAGAAGCTCTGGTCTCTTGCTGGAACTAAATGTTCTGCATGGCTATATGCCTTAGTAACTCCTTCAATGTAGACTCAGAAGTAGTGGAAGGATGAGGAGTTGCTTGGGCAGGCTCATGAAACTGCGGCTGTTGTGGTTCCTTAACAGGTGGAGACGACATAGAAGGAGTCTGGAATGGTGGTTCCTGATATTGATGCTCTGAAGTACCATACCATCCCAAGTTAGGATTCGTCCACCCAGGATCGTCGCTATAACCATACCGCATAGGGGAGAATTTATCAAGAAACTGATGCTCAAGATCTTCCCAACTGGTGACGGATCCTGGAATAAGACAACAACACCAATCCCTTGCCGCTCCATGTAATGAGTACTCAAATGCCCTAACGAACATATCCTCATCCGGGACATCTGGAGGTTTCATTGAAGAGCAGATGGTGTAGAACTCCTCCAAATGTCTATGTGGGCATTCACTTGCAAAACCATGAAACCTAGGTAGCAAATCTATCAGTCCAGTGTTGAAAACACAACGAATATCCTCCTTATCAATTGGAAACGACTCCCTAGGAGCACTCTCATGAGATGGAGGAGGAACCGTTCTGTTCTCAACATAGAAATCAGCAGAGTATATATGAGAAGCAATATCAGAGTAATAAGCAGGAGGAGAATCATAGACACAAGCAGAATTAGAATTACTCACATGAGAAAGAAGGGGAAAGAAGAATGCAAGGAAAATATGCAACTAAAGCTACCTAAATGCAACACACATAACACCACACACAAAACGGAACATCACACTCACAACACAAGACAAGACAACACACACTAACACAACAAATACCTAAAACCGAACCGTTGGTCCCCGGCAATGGCGCCAAAATTTAATGGGTGTCGCGGCCCATACAAATTTGATTGCATATGAGAAATGCAGTATAGACTAGGAAGTGACTCCTAGGTCGTCTCTCAAGGACCAAACTGTGGTTCGAGTTTCGAGTCTAACACAAAAGTGGGGTGGGGGTTTGAAAGTGTTTTGTAAATGCAGAAAAACTAAATTTAAATACGCAAAATCAACCTAACTAACAGGATTGAAACAATTAGATACTAAAGAAAACATTACAACTAAATTATCACAACTAATCGAATTGCAATAAATAAATTAAAACAAAACATTTATTGTTTGGACCAATAAGGATGCAACGGTTAAGCTCGAAACTAAACATTATATTAAAGACAAGAAAAACCGAATGAATTAAAATGCATTCACAATTCTAAAAGGGAAGAAAACATAAACGTTAAATTAAAATGCATGAAAGTAAGAATAAAATAAAATAGTAAACTACTATCCTAGATGCATTCTAATAATATATATTAAGTTTGGATGCAAGCATGAAAACAAAATAAATAAATAAAAGGAAACTTTTGGGAGCTCTTCCTCATCAAGACGTGGCAGCAGCTCTTCCTCCATTAATACCATCATCCAAACGTTCCAGCCATCCAATTCTTAAATGAAGTAAGGAAAGTGACGTTGTCCCAAAAGCCAGAAATCTTCAGCAAATGAGTTACGGCTGCTGCACCAAATTTACTCAAAGAATATAATAAATAAAAAAATGTGCCAAAAAGCCTAATGATTGCAGCGCTAAAAAAAAGAAAATAAAAGCAAGATGTCACTTGCTCCGAAGAGAACACTTGAATTAAAAAAATGAAAAAAAAAACGTAAGTTGCCGAAATAAAAAAAAAAAGTTAAGTGCAAAATACTAAACCAAATTAAATGCAACAAGCTTCCTCCATGAATAAAAAAATTTAAAGCATAGCCAACAAATGCAGCTGGACAGCTGCTGCACCTTCACCCATAGCCATCCATCTCAATTCCCCGAAATGCATTTCAGCCAGCAATAATATATATGGCAGCAGCAGTAAAAATACCCGAGAGAGAGAGTTCTCCTCAAAAATTAAATTCAGCCGAGAGTTGTGTCACCAAAATCTGCCAAGAGTGTTGCTTCCAAGTGTGTGGTGGCTGCTCCCACCAAAACCACGTTCCAGCATAAGTAAAAAAAGTGGTGCCTTCAGAAAATTTTTTAGCAAATGACGGCTCCTCCAAGTGTAGGGCTGTAAAATTAGGGTGGGGTCCACCCAACCTTAGGTAGGACATGTGTCACCAAAATTTGGGCCCCAACATATTTTTAATGGCCCAATGTGCAAAGGTTGTCTAAAAAAAAACTAGACTTTTAAATTACAATTGATTAATTCTAAACTACTAAATTAAAATATAACTAATTTTAGATTGCCCATGTGGAGAGTCTTGAATTTATTGATGACTCCTCTAATGTCCAAAATTGTATCTCCAAAATTTTCCCTGAAATTAAAAATGCAAATAATTAGCTCAGAAAATTCAAATTAACTAAAATTAGAATTTCCGGTCAAATTAAGCACAATTAGCAGAAACGGGAAAATATTAGACATTTAAGCACAATTCCCTGATTAATTCTAGCACAATAAACTAAGTGAAATCAATAAAATATCGACTCATCAGTAAGCATCTCATGTGTTTGCCCAAAAGTGGTAAAAAATTAATTGCACCTTCTCTCTTCCTATCTACACTTCAAACGGTTTTCTCTCCACCAAACAACCATCCAAAGCTTTCTTTCACGCTTCATCATCAAGAATACACCAAGGAAACCAAAGTTCAAATTGCAAATGAACACAAGAACAATAAACCCAAGTCTACCTTCATAAATCCAATTTCAACACCTACTTTTCTTCAAACTTTTAATGAAAACAAAATGCAATCCCTAGCTCCCCTTGCTGCACTGTCCAGCCATCATCAACAAACAAAATGTTCCAGCTCATAATTTACTTCCAACCATCAAAACAAAAGCATAGGAAGAAAATGGTCAAACCCTCAAACACCCATACACCAACTCAAGCTTTCTTCACTCCAAAACTCAACAAGAACTTCATTTTCATCATCCAACCAAGGAAACTAAATGGAAACACGAAAATATGGTAGCAAAGGAGAAGCAAAACGCAAAACAAGCCTTCATTCAAACCAGGGAACCATCACGAAAAATGCAAGAACAACCCTTCAAGCTCATGCTCTCAACTTTCAAGAAGAAGTGAAGGGAAAATGAGTATGGTTCTCATTTCCACCAGGCAAAGATAAACAAGAATCAAGAAAGAGAAGAAGAAAAATGCATCCTTGTTCATTCAAGAGTTGAAAACCCTAGCACATCAAAGCTCTCCATGAGAGTTCATACAAAACCTAGAAAATGAAGTGTAAAGTGTGCCAGCTTGTGCAAGGGTCGGCCTGCACTCCAAATTGCCGAGAGTTCACTCAAATGGTGGGGTCCACCTTCAAAAAGAAACCCTAACCTAAAGCCACATGTCCTACAAAAAATGGGCTTCTACAAATCTGCCCCTAAAAGGGCCCAATACACAAAATCCTAATTAAAACTTCTAGAAAACTAAGTTACAACTTAATTAAAATTGAAATGACTAAATGTTGAGTCTTTAATGTGCAAGCCACCATCCTAATGCTCCAAATGATGTTTCCCAAAATTTCCCTGCAACCAAAAATGCAATTAATTAGCTTAGAAAATTCAAATTAGTGAAATACGAATTTCTGACCAAATTAAGCAGGATTAGGAAAAACGGGAAAATAATGGACAATTAAACACAATTCCCTGGTTTATTTAAGTGCAATAAATCAAATATAGTCACTAAAATAACGACTCATCACAACCCACAATTTTCTTCCCTTTTAGTAAGGACACAAGATCCCAAGTGTTGTTTTTTTCTAAAGTTGTCATCTCCTCAACCTTTGCTTTTGTCCATTTAGGATCTGCTAAAGCTTCCTGTATATTACTAGGAATATAAATTGAAGATAATTTAGATACAAATGATGCATGTGTGTAAAGTTTTATACTTCGTGAAAAAGATAGCAAAAAGACTCTGATTTTGAAAACTCACCAATTCACCCCCCTCTTGGTGTTAAAATGAAGCCAACCTGTTTTGCAACATGAACGAACCACATCACACACATCACTTTTATGTTTAAGCAAATATACCCAAGTTACTCAAGTACAATCATCAACAAAACTGATAAACCATTTTTTTCCATTATGTGTAGATTACGGGACAAGGCCCCAAACATATGTGTGAATTAATAAAAAAGGAAAATCAGTTTTGTTATTGCTTAAAGGAAACACAACACGATGATTTTTTTCCAAAACACAAGTTTCACAAAAAAAAAATCAGAAATATTGCATTTATGAAATAATTATGGAAATAATTTTTTTAAATAACCAAAAGAGGGAAGTCCCAACTGTTTAAGCCACAACCAAATTTCTTTTTTGTTTTTATCTTGTATGTGATGATTCGCAAGACAAGCCAATCCTCTTTTATGGTTTTGTTGTGAGACATTTCCAAGATAATACAATCATTCACTCTCTTTACCATTAGCAATCTTTTCCTTGGAATGAATGTTCTGAAAAAGACAATGGGTTGGGTAAAATAAGGCAACACAAGAATGTGATTTGATTAACTTGCTCACGGAGATAAGATTACAGTTTAATGTAGGAACAAATAAAACATCAGGAATCGATAAAGAGGGTGAGAGGGATTGATAACAGTTGAAAAACCGTTATTTTCATATGCTATTTTAGACCAAATTACTCCCTTTACTGCTTAGAATGAGCTTGAAATCAAACAAAACTCAATAAATGAGTCAGTTGAGAGTCAAAAGCTGTTTTTAGCGATATTATGCTTGTTTTGCATTGTTTTGTAGCAATTTTGATTGAAGTGAAGAATGAAGGTGAAGATAAAAGCCTTAGACTCAAGATAGAAGAAGAAAATCAAGAAAAGAAGAGTCTAGAAACCGTCCAGCGGCAGAAATACATCGCTGGGTAGCCAAATGTGAGGAGATGGCACAAAGGCAGGGACGCCTGACGGTTTTGTGATAAGAGGCAAACCGCCGGGCGGTGGACCTCTGACGCCGAGCGGTTTTACGACAAAGAGGAAAACCGCCGGGTGGCATAAGTGTGACGCCGGGCGGTTGCCTTTTGGGCTTGGGCCTGTTTTTTGTTGCGCTCCTCAGCTATAAATAGCCCTGTTGCAAATTCATTCTGATTCTTTTGACAGAAGAGGGCGGCCAGGCCTACTTTTCACTCTTTGGAGAGGATCTCTTGGATGCTTAGGCTCCTTTTCATCTTTTCTAGGGTTTGTTTTCCATTTCTTCCATTATTTTCATCTTGGTTCACCATGACAATGGTGAACTAAACCCTTTTGTTGTTGGGGGAAACAATGTAATCTTTTGAAACTCTCTTTTATTGAAACTCTTGTTTAATTATATGATTTTCATATGCTTTGTTTATCGATTGTTGGGTTCTCATCTATGCTTAAAGCTTTTATCGTTTAACTCATTCGATAACTGTTGTTGGTCTTTATTGATACAGGAACATACAGTAATGTCATGAACTGGTGAAAAATTCCTTGATCAATGAAATACCACCTAGGGATAGGGAGGTAGGACGATCAATTGTTTTTGCTTCTGTTCGGTAATGCGTTGCTAGTTACTAGGGGAGGCTAGGGATAGCAAGCCGATAATTAGTAATAGGCTCTTTTCGCCGAGGGATCGGGCTAAGGGTAGGCAAAGAAAGTTTGCATAACAATTAGATAACAAGAAAATTAAACAAAAGGAGTAGATAAGAGGGGCGGATAAGATGAAATTGTAAACCCCCAACAACTCCACTCATCCATGCTCTTTTTCGTCAATTGAATCAACCACATTGCATGTTTATTTTCTATTCTTGCATCCACAACAATTAATCTTTTTTTTTCTTTACAAGTCTTATTATTTAAATCACACGAACAATAAGGCCGTGAGTCCTTTGGGAGAGAACGATATCGGGTTCTACCGATTTTATTACTTGGAACGATCTGGTACGCTTGCCAGTGAGTCAACAAGCACTTATACCTTCAATAGGACATGAGACTCCATTGGCATTAATAATAACAATTTTAGAACAATTAGAGGAAAAATTAGTAAATATATGAGGATCATAAGTCATATGATCAGTAGCACCTGAATCAATTATCCAATCACTACCTTTAGTAACAAAAGAAAGATTAAGGACAGAGTTAGATATACCTAACTTGGTCACAAATCCGGCAACAATAGAAATATAACTCTTGGAAGCAGCAAAAGTTCCAGAATCATGTTTCTCCGATTGACTGTCATCGGAAGAAGCCATAAAAAATAGTCAATGAAAAAAAGCATTAATTCCTATATTGTAGAGGATATCAGTGTTTGGATCTTGATACCATAATAAAAGGTTTAAAGAATAATTCTGATGTATTATTTCAAGGAATAAAGTATTATATATATACATACAAGGATCCTATAATCCTTCATCTATTAAAGGAATGATAGGTGCACAAATCTACACAAATTATAATAATATCTAAAATATAACTAACACAATATTTGATTGCCTAATATCCGTTAATAGAATATTTGACATATCTTAACACATAACATCATTTAAAAGTTAAATTGTAATTAATGTGAACATCAAACCAAATTATATTAATTACTGTAATATTTATAACTAATCTAATACACATGGCCCTTACATGGATGAGTTTGGTTTGGGTTTGATGGCGTAATAGCCTATTTACCTTTATTGAGGCAATGCTTAACCAGATTCTGCTAGGTTTCAAGTAAATGACACACTATTAGATTTGGTAAGTAGACATGTACTCGACTAGGCTACATAGTAGGTGGTTCACCACTAGTTCAAATAGGCGATACCTAGCTCTAGTAAGGAGTGCTTGGTAGGTGATACTTGACTCTAGTAGGTGACATCTAGCTTTGGTAGGTAGTACCTGGTTCTGGTAGGTAGCACCTAGCTCTGGTAAGCGGCACCTGACTTTGATAGGTGGCATCGGGTTGACAGCACTTGTAAGTGACACTTGGCTCTAGTAAACAACATATTGTGGGTAGCACCTGGTAAACAACACTTAACTTTAGTAAGTGACACTACGACAATCGACTCTAGTAAGCGACACCTAGTAGGCGACACCTTCCAGGAAGCACCTAAGATATGTTGTTCGTAAGACTATATCAAAGTATGATAGAAGGATAATCAATGATGTAAAGTACAAATGAAAAAGTGAATTATTTACAAAAAGTAAATTTCAATTTGCATGTATAATTTAATTTTATATATAAATTGTTATCATTAATAATGATTGAAATATTATAATCTTTAATATAAATTATTGTAAAAAACTTAATCAAACATATAATAATGGAAAATAAATTATAAACATTTAAAAAAATCCATTAGAAAGTATAAAACAGTTAAAATTTTGAAGTGGTGTACATTTAAACATTCTTAATTACGATTAAATTGTTTATCAAATAATTGAAAAATAAACTGATAATGAATCTTAAAAAATAGGAATAAAATAACTACCGTGGTTAGAAATTTTATTTTAGATAGGCATAATTGATATCTAAAAAATAAATAATATTTTTCATTAACAAATATTTAATTAATATTTCATTAAAGGTAAAACCAACTCACACACATTCACTTACTTTTAATTATTACGTTCAAGATTATAAATGAAATTCCATAAATAAATTTGTAATTATTAATAAAGTTTCTCTACATTATTCTATGTTTATTGAAAATATTTTTTTTTTAAATTTAATTTGTCTCTCTTTATCACAATCAGATGTGACCATAAATACGAACAAGTTATCTTTCAATCAAATCTTTTGAATTTGGAAAAATAAATTGATAGTATTTTCCAATTTTGTGATTAATTCGAATTTATTTACTAATTATGAGTAAGTGAGCTTTAGATAATGAAATCCAAGCATATTTATTTGTAATTTGTATGATATGAAATCAAAAGATATAATGGGTTTGAAAACTATAACTAATTCAAAACTTTCCAGATACTTTGATATATATTTTTGACAAATATTTCTATGTTATAATGTGATTGGTCCATGTGAAAAGGATTACAAAAAATTAAAATGACTTCGAAATACTTGGCAATTGGGGTTGTGGGATTTCAATTTAGCGGGCTGCATTTTTGGGGATTCAAAATTTCCAAATATCTTTTCTGAGAGAGAACCCACGAGAACAAGAGAGAACGTCCTTCCACCCACAAACCTCCCTTGATTACAACCGGTCGTTCACGGTCAAAAGAGCGTTCAACAGACTATTGCCGTTCACCAGAGCGTTGTTTGTTGCTGTTTTACTGTTTTAAACCATCAACCAATGCGGAAACCACCATTGACGTGGTTTTTGAAGCTTGTCGTCATTCCTTTTGGTAATCCTTTCAACTTGTTTGGTGGGTTTCAATTGTTTTTAATTTTTTTTTACCATTTAGGCATTGTTGTGGTTTTTGGGTGCAAAGTTTCAATTTTTTGTGTTTGTGGTTGTTGTTGGGTTATTTTGACTTAATTTTTGTACAATGTTTCTTTGGCAGTCATGGATTCCATTGCACAACAACCTTAAAACAATGCAAGTAAATGTTGTATTTAAAATTTTGTAGTTTCTATCAATAATGTTGGTTAATGGTTTTTTTTTTTTAAATATTTGTAGAAATAGATTCAAAGTTTGCAAAGGAGGTCTTCAAGAGGTAAGGGGAGCTAACGCAAACTTGATTTCTAAAGTTTTTTCTGGATGTTGTCATGGTGAAGTGTATGGAGAATTGGTTTGGTTAAATGCATGATAAGATTTCAAGTGGTTGATTGAAATGGGTTATTACCATGACTTTGAACTATGAATTTTTGTATGAACTTTATGATGAAAGATATGTGAAAATTGATGAATAAATGTTGGATTAATGGTGGATTTTCGTTCTACCATGTTGATATACATGTATATGAAGTTTTTGATGGATTGGATTGTGAAATGGGGTGGAAAATAAGGGAGTTTCAACTTATTTTTTATCAAATATGAAAATTGTGTGTTTTGGTTGGTTGATGAATTTTGGATGGATGAATTGATGGATTGTATGAAAATCTTTGGTAAGATGGTGAGTTAACCATCAAGATTTTGATGTTGTAAAAAGTTTATGTGTGGAAAGTGATAAATTCAAAGGTGTATTTTGATGAGTAAAATTGATGATGAGTTTTTGGGAAATTCACTTGAGTATTGTGCTATTTCAAATCTGTTTTGATGATTGATGAATGAGTGATGTGTATAAACTATTTTTGGATGGATTTGGCACATTTTTGGGGTTGTTTGAGTTCTAGAAAATTATGCAAAAAAATTTGGTTTGTGTGTGATTGAAAGATTGGTTTTGCATGAGAAAATGAATATGTTGGTTTTTATGATGATTATGATTGATTGTGGAGTGATTTTGGACTCCAAATATGTTTGAAAACATGATGGAATGGATGAATCTGAACTAGAATTTGAGATTGTGCGAATCTAGGTGAATTTATTTGAGGAATGTGTGATGCAATCTATTTTTTATTTTGTGTTTTATATAATGAAATTTGTTCATTTTTTCATGTTGTTGTTGATGTTGGGGTTTCGAAAGAAGAGCTTTGTTATGGTATGGTGAAAGAAGTTGTTCAAAAATATGGTGTGTCATTTAACAAGCCAAATAGAGGAGATAAGGAGAAAATAATTCGTGTTGTAGAAGAACAAACGCGGGTTATTGCTAACATGCAAAGTAGCATTCATCATTTAAGAATGTTGGTTGAAGCAAAAAATGAAGATAAGGGTCAGGAGTTTGGGGAGAAAGCGTTTTCTGGAAGTGAAGATCCTTGTCAAAGTACGACCATTCAACATCAGCATCAAACTCCTAGGTTTGAACGTGAGGATAATGTGTGTGTGAACGGAGAATGCAATGCACCCAAACTCTCACCTGTAAAAAACAAAAACAACAAAATTCCCAGGCTGATATAAACATGTTTTCTACCCTAAGGTTCAATATACAATAATTATTTCAAATATAAAGAACAAGCAAAACAACTCACATGCAATTATTCTAAATATAAAACGTAGATAAAGAAAAGGGGAAGAAAAAATAAAGCAAATCCACATCGAATTTGCGCATCTAATTAAATAGGTTGACTCTTTAGAGATCCCTAGCGGAGTCGCCATCTGTCGCAACCGGAATCGCGTGATGGGACGACGAACAAAAAAAAAGACGGGTTTAGAAAAAGAGATTTTGGAATCGCAGTCATAATTTATTCTAGAAAACTACGGAAAAACCATAAAGAAAGACACGGTCTACAAAAACCAGATTCTTTGTTCGGAAGTCGATTACGTGTAGGGAAGGTACTAACACCCTACAACGGTTGCCCGAAAGCAATACCCTTAATTAAACACGCGAAGGCGATGTGGTTTTCCAAATGTTTAACTAACCCAAATAAAATGACACCCTAAAGAAACAAAACATATTTTTTAGTTTTTGGAACCCGACAAGGATTGACCTTGCTCCTACGTATTCTCATTCAGGATGAGAAATCACGGTTACGTAGTTCTTTGGAAATATTGATTGCTTGTCAGAAAATGTAGATATTCTTAGTTTTTGAAAAATTTTGTATTTTTTGGTATTTTGACACGATTGAGAGAAAAAGAGTAATGAGTACTAGACCGACGCGAATGGTCACACGAGTACTCAGACCTTTAGAAAGAATGACATTTAAATATTTTTAAGAGAGAAAGAAACGTATTGAGCACTAGGACGATACGAACGATCACACAAGTGCTTATAGTTTAGAAATATTATTTTTTTATTTTTATTTATTTTAAAAAAGGTCAAAGAAAATTGTCGAGCACTAGGACGATACGGGCAATCACACGGGTGCTCAACTTTTAAAACATTATTTTTATTTATTTTAAAAAATTCACAAAAAAGTACCAAGCACTAGGACGATGCGGGCGATCACATGCGTGTTCAACTTTTAAAACATAATTTATAATATTTTAATTATTCTTAAAAAGAAAGAAAAGTATTAAGTATTAAGACGATGTGAACGATCACACGAGTACTCATACTTTTAAAAACTAAAAAATTATTTTTGTAATTTTATATTTTAATTTTATTATTTTTTATAATTCATTATTATTATTATTATTATTTATTTCGTCTTCCTATGTAATTTTTGTTGTATGATTATAAAATTATATAAAAATAATAATTATATCTACCTAAGAATTTGATATAAAAATATAAATAAGATTTACTCAATAATTAAAATAAAACTCTAGTATTATTTGCATGAGTGTTTAAAATAAAATAAATGTGCAACAATAAAAGCAAATCAAGAGTAAGTCTAAAAAAAGTGGAAGCATATATCACCTCAATATGAGCATACAACAAACATTTACGAGCAAGAATACAAACATTTATAGCATGTGAGCGATGAAACTTTAAGAAGGGGAACTTACCTCTCATGTTTATATTTTCTCCTCCTTGTAATTTCTGGTAACACTCTTCTTTGTTGTAAATGATAAATAGTTGCAGGAAATGATGGTTGGTGTTTTTTTTTTGTGTGAGAATAAATCGAGAGTGGTGTGTTTATGCTCTGACAATGAAGTCTATGTAAACTTTCTTTGTGTGTTTTCTTCTTAAGTAAGAGCGTGTGTGGCTTATCATGGGTTAAGAATAGTCTTCGTTGTGTGTCGTGGCTATGAGAGGAAATGGTGATCAAAACAACTCATGCTCAGGAAAACGTTTCCCTCCTTTTTTTTTTCTAAAAGATCCTCCCTCTTCCTGACTTAGGATTTTCTTTTATTTTGTCTCCTTTAGTTTTTCCGACCAAACCCTCTCTACTACCAAAAATATTTCCCAGTAGTTTCCTCTTTGATCCCTGCAACTGGGCTCTTCCCAACAAAACCAAAACGCAATAACATTGTCTTTGCATAGCATAATTGTCGTATTCTAAAAGCAAAACAAACAAGTTGACTTGTATTTTCTTATTTTTAATTTCTTTTTCTCTTTTTTTATTTATATAAAAACAAAACTATTAGACACGTTTTTATCTAATATTTTAGAATATTTTCTTTTTATTTAAAAAACAAAAAAAAAAAGAGAAATTCGTGATAATTAAAATAACATAAAAAAAAGGAAGTTCAAAAATAAAAATAAAAATAAAAATGATAATAAGTAAATAAAAACAAAACACAATAAAATAAAAGGGTTAAATATGTTTTTAGTCCCCATACTTTGGGATGATTTTGGTTTTAATCTCTCTTTCAAACTAAGGTACAATTTAGTCCTTCAACTTTAGAAAACTCTGGTTTTAGTCCTTTTTACCAAATTTTTTTAACTTTATTTGTTGTTTCAAGCACGTTTCATTATAGCATTTGGATTGTTTACACTGTTTGACGCATTTTTTGCTTCAATGTTAACTGAGAAACGCATTTGAAACAACAAATAAAGTTAAAAAAATTTGGTAAAAAGGACTAAAACTAGAGTTTTCTAAAGTTGAATGACTAAATTGTACCTTAGTTTGAAAGAGGGACTAAAACCAAAATCGTCCCAAAGTATAGGGACTAAAAACATATTTAACCCTAAAATAAAATAAACACATACAAGAAAGGGAACAATATAACAAAAAGCTTTTCTTAAATAATAATAAGTTTACATGAAGTTTATGTTACATTTTTATTATTTCTTCTTAACTCGAGATAATTTTTATTTACCAATCTGAACAAAATTGGATATTGACAATTGTCTCTCTTTTTTTAGATTTTCCTAGATAATATGACAAAGTGATATTTTTATATTATTATGAGGGTGCATGAATGCATAAACACATGAAACCTTTGTTTCGTTTTTTTCTTTTGCTTCATTTTGATTTTTGTCACTATTTGGTAGGTACTTCCAACAATATTTTTGAACTCCGGTAATTTTGTTTGAAGCATATGCTAATGCAAGCCTACAATAAAGCCAGCAAACAAGGAATAAAAAGCCACAATATTTACATGATGCTTCATACATTATGACAAGGAAAAAATATGTGATTTATAATTGAGATAATTATCAGTATGATACAGAACGTGAATGAATCAACCAAATAAAGTTAAGATTAGTGAACAGGACACATCGTTGGATAAGATCTTCATGTTTTTTTACCAACAAGCAAAGGATTTAGCTAAAGCACACAAAAGAATTGGCATAAGCCATTATAGTGACAAATAAACTTAATTACTTGAATGCATAAATACATTTTTTTCTATTAAATAAAAATATAGAACTAACAATGAAGAGAAAGTAAATGTGTGTGGGTCCACGAATAAAAATTCATATCCTTTGTCAATAGTTCAAATTTTGTTCTTCAGTAAAGAGTCAGGAAATTGAAGGGTCACCTTCACTATCCTGTCATCTCGAGAACGAATAGTTTTCTAACCATTTTCTTGTAGATTTTTTTTTTCTTCTCATAAAGAAAGCTTTGGTAGTCACTTAGTAATCATTAGAATACAATAGAGAAAATTGTACCTTGGGCAATGCACAGTTATGCAAAATGATCATCTCATATAATGAGGACTAAGGTGAAACTCTTAGTCGTTCGTGCAAGTCTTTGAACTTTTTTTTGACATCCTCAACCTTCAAGAACACCAACAATAGATATGAGAAAATGACGCACCAAATGCACAAAGACCTTTCCCCACATTACAGGCAAGTAGTATATTGAAAATTATTATGTCAAACAACATATATGCAACAAACAGCCATGGACATCTCTTGATTGTGATCAATGTTAATATGCTACTGTGAACATTTTAGCATACAAACACAATGAAGTATGACTTCACTAGCTTTAAAGTTTCAACCACAACAGAGGTATGAGTTTCAACAATTGTTTTATATAACTGAACTAAATTTTAAAGACACCATATCCATCTTACCTGATAATTCACTTTAGCGCACTATGATGATAACCTACAAATGCCTCTATTTATTTCAACTTTATTTGAAACTCTAACATTAATTATCAAGAAAATGTCATTAAAGAATGCTAATAGAAACTAGCTAACCGGCTTTGGTACTACATTAATCACACTAAAATTTTAAAGAAACATAAAAATGGGAAAATGGAGATTTAGTTCAAGAATGAAGCAAATTGCTAAAAAAGCATATGTAAAAAGTATCATGGCGTTACGGAAATTATTAGAACCATTTGTGAGATATTTCTTACCAATAAATTTGGAATGCTAGCAAAACATAGCAAGCAATGAAGTTTGTAAAATTATTTGCTTTGTAATCTGCAAAATGTAAGAAAACCACGATATGTATATATACCAGAGAGAATTGTACAAAGCAAGCAATGCTTAACCCCACTATATGACTACAATACTACTCCAAATACAAATTGGTAGAAAGTAAGGAAAGTCTTTATTTAAATACATTTACAATTAGCTGAGAAAAGGAAAGATAAATGCAATAAAAAGAACGCCATGAAGAATAAGAGCTTGCAATAAAACTCCACATTAGGAAATAAAAGAAGGCATTTACATGCTTTATCATAAATAGGTGTATTTGAAGACAAAAGAATTATAGTACTACCTTGGGAAGGGCCCACAAACTAAAGTGAACAATATATTCATTTTTTTGTCATCCCTCAATTTCCTACCTCAAGCATGTCAGGATCTGTTGAGTTCACATGTTCAATGGATATCATGATTGCCAATTGGATAATCTATTCAAACACACCATTTATGATTCCAATGACTAATTTAGTAATCTATTGCAAAGATTATCACATTAATAATCCTTTAACAAACACTTGAAGTTGACATGCATTTTTAGTCTATCATAAGTTACAACCACCAGTTTCCATCCATATGATAGTTTTAATAACTGAAAATGTTCTGCTAAACATTTTTCATAAACTAGTATCACTAGTCCTAGGATCTTAGCAAAAAATAGCAATATGTTTGGACATGGAGGGTATATGAGAGAGAAAGGTGAGGAAGAGTACTTAACTGCTAAACAGTTAAGTAGGGCGAGAAAAGGGTCTTTATAAAAGGACTTCTTTTATTGTTTTCAGTTGGACAGTTAGTAATTTGTATGTGTAGACCAGGCCAATACCTGGTGAAGGAGGTTAATTTCCTATTTTCTCTTTGTAATTTTTATTCTTTTGCTGTGAATACAATACAATTCTTTACCCAAATTCTTGTTTGTGACACTAGTGCAAAAACGCTGTTTAACGTCGGTTATTTTGGGCTTTTAACGTCTACTAATAAACCGACGTCTAAACCGGTGACGTCAATGGGACGTCCGACATTATAACCACAGACGTCTATAATGACGTCAGTTAGTACCAAAGACCGACGTTAATAAACGTCGGTTCTGGTTTAACTGGACGCCTAAAGGTACTATATAGACGTTTGTCAACGCATTCACCGACATCTACGAGGCACTAAAGACTTCGAACATTACACTGACTGACGTCTAAGAGGTACTATAGACGTCGGTGTGCACATTAACTGACGTCTAATACAGTGGTTGTGTTTTAGTGCAGTTTTGTTCCCGTCTTTGGATAGTCTAGTACCACAGACTCTTTTTGCTAGTTTCCCCAAAAAAACAGCTTGCGTCTTTTGAATTTCTTTTGGTCCCTTCAACCCAAAACCGAACCTGGGTGGTTGCTTAGTTCTATTTTTCATCCGCAAGAGGGAAAAATCACGGTGAAACGAAAACTAGACAACGACCCAGGGTCGTTTTTGGGTTGAAACGATCAAAAGAAATTCAAAAGACGCCGCTATTTCTGGGAGGCAGCTAGCAAATGGAGAATGTGTTACTACGTTATCCCAAGAAAGGAACAAAACTGCACTAAAACACAACACAAAGAAAGCAAATTTTAATCAGTTGAACCAGAAGATAATAATCGATGAAAGACTTAAAAAACGGTAAATATAAAAAAAAATCACGCACCTGGGATGCAGTGTCGCAAGAGAGAAAAAGAGAGGAGGAAGACGATAAACATATAAGAAACAACAATAGAATGCCGCAACAAAAATAAGACGTGCCGAAAGGGAGAAAAAGAAGAGTGCCGCAAGAGAAAAAGGAGAAGAGGAAGATGAGGAAGATATCAGAAACTGAATGCCGCGAAGAGTTGCGGTTTATGTAAAATGAAACTGGGCGTCGGTTACTCCAAGTAGCCGACGTCTATATGACTATAGACGTCAGTGCTATTACTAATTCGACGTCCAAGTTAAACTTTTCAACTGACCTTTTGAATCCCACTAGACGTCGGTAACAATGGGCACCAACGTCTAGGAAGCTGAAATGATTGACGTTTGATTTCCTGTCAGGGATGTTGACGACAGTTGTGATGGGGCGCCGACGTCTATAATGATGCACATCATTACTTACAGGCACATCGACGTCGCTTGCACAGAACACCGACGTCTAAATTGAAGATTTTCCATCTTCCCGCCGTCCATTCAGGCCGTAGACGTCACCTGTTGACTACGCGACATCTAAGCCCCTGGGAATTAGGTGAAAGCATTAATTGCAGCCCTATAGACGTCGGACCCCCTAGAACACCGACATCAAGGGACTGTCTTCTGACCTACCTCAGGCCATTAGACGTCCGTTTGCAGCAGTGTTGACGTCTAAAATATCATAGACGTCGCGTTGCCTGGAAACCGAGGTCTAGGGTACCAAGCTATTTACGATAATGCCACCGTCCACTCATATACGTCAGATTATCAACAAACCGACGTCTATTTCGTGACATTAAACAACGTTTTTGCACTAGTGTGATTATTGGAGAAAATTTCTTAAATTGAGTGAGGTAGACACATGGGCTCTGGTTTGGAGTTTGGAGAGCAGGGAATCGAACTGAGAGAATGAGGGAGAAGAGGGGCTAACAGAGGAACAAAAGGAGGACATGGGGAGAGTTTTGGAACAATATAAAGGGGTAATTCAAGAACCCCAAGGACTGCTACCTAATAGAAAAGAGAGGCATCAGATCACTTAAAAAGAAGGATTAAACCCAGTCAATGTACGCCCATACCGCTATCTACGTGTCATGAAGGGGGAGATCGAAAGACAGGTGGCGGAAATGGTGCATGCAGGGATCATTAGACCAACTATAAGTCACTATTCAAGTCTCGTGATTCTCGTCAAGAAGAAAGCGGTGACTACTGCACCAGTACTAGCGTTGCCAGACTTCACGCAACCTTTCCATGTAGAGTGCGACACGTCGGGGTGGGGATTGGAGTGGTGCTGACGCAAAAGCGGAGACCACTCGCTTACTTTAGTAAGCCGTTATCTGAAGCAATGTTGGGCAAATCTATCTACGAGAAGGAGTGATAACTCTCCAATTTTGCATCTTTCTTTGTGTCTAGAAGTCCTTGTTAGTGTAATTTTGTTTCTAATTGTCTAGAATTAGATTAGTTTTAGGGTTTTCTTTAAATTCTTTAGTTTTGTATAATTTTGGTTAAAAATAGAATTTTAATGTATTTTTAGTACATTTGTATATAATTAGGAAATTAATCTTTTTCTTTAATAAAAATCTTTTGATAAAAAAATTATATTTCTTTATAATTGATAAATCTCGTTCTCTTTTCTTTAATTTCTTATTTCTTTTTCTTTCTTTGTTGCAGATTGGATGGTTGGGTTGATTTGAAGACTTGGGCCATGGCTGCTGCATATGGAGAAAACTGATATCAATTGGAGAAAAATTGGTGTTGCTGCTAGCTGATTAATGAAGCTCTGGGCTGATTTGGAGAATGGGCCACTCTTGGTTTAGTGAAGCTGATTTATGTGCTGATTTGGGCCACCTGCACAACCCACTAATCAAAAAGTTGTTGCCACACTTGGAGCGCTGCTACTGTTGTTTCTTATTGTGCCACTGCATTTGGAATCAATTGTAGGCCACCACTGGACAAATTAAATTGCAATTGGGCCGCTTGATTTAGTAGTCACTGCTGCACTTGGTATCTTTACCTCAGACGTTGCTTGAAGAATGAAATAGTTGGCTGCTACGTGTTGGACTTGGGCTGAGTTCCAATTAAATGAAATGCACCGTTTTGGTAAGGAGTAGCAGCAGATGCACTTCGAGGGGTCTCTATCTTCTAAATCATTTGGAGAAAACAACTCCCGGGGTCTTGGTAATCCACTTAAGAGGGAGAAGAAAAAGAACCCATGTGCTATAGGGTTCAAGCGAGAAGAAGAATGGTTGAGGCTACTGAACCGGAGCTGACCGGAGGTGCTAAGGAGCTGACCGGAGTTTAAGTTGATCGGAGGGTTTGGAGAGCAAAGCTTTTGGAAGCCATAGGATCAAGGTGAAGCCCAAAGCGTCGATAGCAAGTTTCTTCAGTAGATGTTATCTCATCATCTTCCTCCATAGTTGGAGCTTCAGCTGCTCCAACTCTGATTCCTTCCTCTTGTTCCACACAGTCTTGATCCTCTTTCCTGATGAGGAGGTCATCCCTGCATCAAGTACAAAAGTTCTTCCAAGGAATGTGGAGGAATCAACCCCAAATAGCTGGGCTCTCACAAAACCCCAAACTTGGATGAAAAAGTGATAAAAATTTGGTTTTTAAGAGAGAGGATGATAGGAGAAGTGTTGGGAGATCTTTGAAAGAATGTTTGAAAGTGAAAGAGAGATTATGGGTTTCGTAAAGAGTGCTTGGGCGAACCTGAGGGGTAGAAAAATCAAATAATGGGCCAAGAGAACAAAACCCTCTTTTAAAACACATTGACCCCTTAGTGTCGCCACCGCCCGGTGGTGAGTGCACCGCTCGGCGGTGGGCGCGGTTTACACCCCTCTTTTTTTCTGTTTAAAACATTTTAACCCTTTAAACCTTCAATCAAAATTTAATTTTTATGCAATTCGCAATCACTTATCTCACTTATGCAACTAAAACAAGAATTAAAACATGCAAAAATAAATCAATCAACTGGGTTGCCTCCCAGGTAGCGTTTTTTTAACGTCACAAGCCTGACCCCAACCTTTCTAGCACCCATCAGTAGGTGCAAACCTTACCATCACCCATCAGTAGGTGTACTTTCCTGGTATCCTTCAGTAGATACCTAAATCTTCCAGCATCCCTCAGTAGATGCTATCCCAGTGGCATTCATCAGTAAATGTTGTTTAATGACATCCATCAGTAGATGTCTAACCATATAGCATCCATCAGTAGATGCTAATCTTTCTTATCTTCATTAGCATCCATCAGTAGATGCCAAATCACCTAACATCCATCAGTAGATGTTGTAGAAGCATCCATCAGTAGATGCTATCATCATTGCCATCAGAAGCAACATTTAACCTAAAAAATAAAATCAAATAAAATAAAAGAAAAGAAAAGAAACAAAAAAAAAATCAGAAACGGGGTTAGAAACTAGGTTGCCTCCCAGCAAGAGCTCTTTTAACGTCATTAGCTTGACCCGGTAAAGCCCAAACACCAATCAGTAGGTGTTGATATTCTATGTTGGTGTTCTTCCTTCCTTCATGACACCAACAAAATCTCAAAAATTTCCTTGTCACCAACTCTAAGGATTCTCAATCTCAAGAGCGCGCTCTGTTTGCTTTGATAGTCTTGACAACCCATAACCTATTCTGAAATTTCATTGGTGTGCCAGGTTTGGGTTTATCACTTTTCACATCAGGGTGTTGGTGAACCAACTCTCCTTCCTTATCTGCCTCCTGATGATCTTGTGCTCCTAATACAAATTTTTATCCTGCACACACTAAAGAACACTGCACTAGAGCACAAAATTAGACCAAAAAATAAAAACAGTAAAAGATATTTTTTTTTAATTTTAATTTTCGTTTTTTTTTTAGAAAAGATAAAGATAGAATGATAAAAAATAAAAAGATAAAAAAAAATAAATAGAAAGATAGAAAGATAGAAAGATGGAAAGATGGAAAGATGAGGAGAAGAATAAGGAGAAAGATAGAAAGATGGAAAGATAAGGAGAAGAATGAGGAGAAGAATAAGGAAAAGATATTATTTTATTTTATTTTCGTTTTGTTTTAAGAAAAACAAAAAAATAAAAACCGAAAAATGAAAACAGAAAAAGATTTTTTTTTTCGTTTTTTTTAGATAGAAAAACAATAAAAACAAAAAGATAAAAAACAGAAAAAGATATTTTTTTTTTTAAAACAGAAAAATAAAAACAGAAAGATAAAAACATAAAGAAAGATAGAGAGATAGAAAGAAAGAAAGTCTAATAGGTCAAGAATCACACACATAGAATAGTTATACCACGAGTCCCTGGCAACGGCGCCAAAAACTTGTTAACAAACTGGCAAGTATACCAGATCATATCAAGTGATAATAAAATGGTAAGTCCAAGTATCGTTTTCCCAAGAGACTCACGACACTAAACAGTTGTGCTTTTGCTTAACCAATCAAGACTATAAAAATAATATTTTGGGATTTTTAAATATAAACTACGGAAAAATAAACATGAATGCAATTTGATCAATTGAGGTTAAACACAAAATTGGATGGATGGATGAAGATTAGAATATGAGATGAATTTGTATTGAGGTTAGATTTCACCTAATCACTCTCACGCATATAAGAATTCCTCTTCTTCATTAATGTTAATGTCACTCTCTAAAACACTTAATACCGCTGTCACCGGTAAGAAAGTCTATCCTTAACTACGAGTTCATACGATTCCTAGCATCCCTAATAATTAATTCTGAAGCACAGGAATGTGTATGCAACCAATCCTCATATTACCACATATTCCTATGTATAGGCAATACTACCTTTGGGAGAATTTCCCCAGTTCTAGATTTCCTCGTACGTCCCCATATCGACAAAATCAAGGATCATACCACCGAATGAGTTAAACGATGTATGCATTAAGCCAAGAGGAAAACTCTAACAATTAATGAAGTAAGAATATATCAATAAAAAGAATTGATTCAAATACAAGAGAGTTTAGAGGTTACATCTTTTCCAGCAACAAATAAGATTAGTTCCCCATCGTCATGGAGAAACTAGGTGAATGGAATGAAAGAGATAGAAACCCTAAAGGGAGAAAAGGAGAGTTGTCACCATCTCCAAATCTACCCTCAAAGGGGTGAAAAGTGGGTTTATGTGCCTAAGTCATCAAAAGATACCAACCCTAAGACATTCTGGCCTTTAAATAGGGCATAAAAATGACATAAAACAAGCTCAAGCCCAAACAGATCATAAAAAATAACATAAAACAGGTCCAGGCCCATCTGACAACCGCCCGACGCCTAATTTCACTGCCCGACGGTTTCCCTCAAGCCGCGCCACCGCCCGGCGGTCAATTTCACCGCTGAGCGCTGGTCAACTGCACTCTGGTCAACCTTTCAGCATTCTGGTCAACTGGTTGACTTTTTTGGTTGATTGATTGACTTTTCTGCATTCTGTTTGACTTTTCTGCACTCCAACCATTTGATAATTCAACCATTCTTTCAAATCATTCCAAAAACCTACAAAATCAAGGGAATTTAACGAAAAAAATCATAAAACACGTCCTCAACTCTTTTATTCACAAAAATAAAGAAAACTCATGATTCTAAGCAAGTTTTTAAGTCAAAAGAGTGCATTTGATATCAAAATGAAGTATGAAAATAACGCTTTCAGAGAAGAGGTGAGCGACCATGTGAGGCTGCATGACCCCCCAGATCTATGACCGCAATGCATGTCGCGAGGGATGTTGAAAAATTATGTACACCGTTGAAGACAGGAGGAGGATCGAGTTTCAAAAATCAGAGTTCGTGGGACGATCGGCGGGAGTCGTCACACGAGTTGATCCACTGAGGGAATCGCAGAACCAGGGGGTGTTGAGAGTGTCGGGTCTGTGAGGAGGGAGACGACCCAAGGAGGCGGTGCCGCCAGAACCACCGGTGAAGGAAGAGAACGAGACCCGCGAAACCTACCGTATTCTGAGTACTTGAAAAGAAGGGAGGAGGGAAAATGCTTCCGATGCGGTGGGCCGTTTAGCCCCGGCCATCGGTGCCCAGAATGAGGACTTCGAATGATGATCATGGTGGATGAGGAGGAAGAAGGAGGAGGCGAAACAGAAGCAGAGGGGAATCTTGCCGAAATGGAATTATCGGCCTTGTCGGCAAGGGGCCTGACTACTTCCAAAACAATGAAATTAAAAGGGCGAATAGGACGCAGAGAAGTGCTTGTGCTGATCGACAGTGGCGTGAGCCACAACTTTATCTGCCGATGTTTGGTAGAAGAACTGGGTACGATGGTAAGGGAAACCCAACCTTATTTCGTAAGTTTGGGAGATGGTCAGAAGAGAAAGATTAGTGGGTGTTGTGAGCAAGTTGTATTGGAGCTGGGGGCACCGGAATTGTCGAACAATTTTACCTGTTCGAGCTCGGGAAGTGGAAGTAATACTCGGAGTTGAGTGGCTGAAGAAGCTGGGGGAAGTGACGGTAGATTGGGGAAAGCTGACGATGATGTATCGGCGAGGTGGGAAGAAGATAACGGTGAGAGGGGATCCCCAGTTGGAAAGTAAGGTGGTGGGACCTGAGGCTTTACTAAAAATAAATAATGCAGAAGCTTGGATGTTGGCCTGGGAATTGGGCTTCCTTGAGGCCCAGAATGGCAAACAGAAGTGTATAGGCCTTATGAAAACACAGAAGGATGAAATGGAGGAGCTTCTAGGCCAGTATGACGTGGTGTTTGCTGAGCCCACCAGCTTGCCACCTAACAGAGACATGCAACAATGAATAACTCTTAAAGAAGGAAGCGACCCCGTCAACGTCAGACCCTATAGGTACACGCATGCGATGAAGACCGAGATAGAGCAGCAGATCACCGAGATGCTCCGAACGAGGGTAGTTCGACCAAGTCACAGTCCTTATTCAAGTCCGGTGATTCTGGTAAAGAAGAAAGACGGTAGCTGGCGCTTTTGTATAGACTACCAGGCACTCAACCGTGCGACTGTGCCGCATAAATTTCCCAAACTCGTCATGGAGGAGTTGCTAGATGAGCTACAGGGATGAACTTTCTTCTCCAAAATCGATTTAAAGGTCAGATACCATCAAATACGCATGCACGAGGAGGACATTGAGAAGACGGTGTTTCAAACACATCAAGGGCACTACGAATTCGTAGTAATGTCGTTCGGACTCACTAACGCGCCGACGACGTTTCAGAGCACAATGAACAATCTTTTCCGGCCTTATTTGTGGAAGTATGTCTTGGTGTTCTTCGATGACATCTTGATTTACAGCCGTGATTGGAAAGAGCATCTCGAGCATGTAGCGAACGTGCTGTCAACGTTGAAACGAGAACGGTGGGTGGCTAACAGGAAGAAAAGTGAATTCGGGCAAACCTAAGTCAAATATTTGGGGCATGTTATCTCAAGCAAGGGCGTGGAAATGGAAGACAATAAAATAAAGGCCATAGTGGAGTGGGAAAGGCTGAGAACAATGAAGAGCTTGAGAGGGTTCATAGGGTTGACCGGATACTACCGGCGATTCGTTAGAGATTACGGAAAAATCGCCAAACCTCTTACAGAGCTACTAAAGAAGGGTAGGTTCACTTGGAACGTGGAGGCAGAGGAGGCTTGGAAGACGTTGAAGAAAGCTATGACAACAACACCCGTGCTGTCATTGCCTGATTTCAAGCAGCCATTCCACATCGAGTGTGATGCTTCTGGGCAAGGAGTGGGAGCAGTTTTGATGCAAGAGAGAAGGCTCATAGCGTATTTTAGCAAGGCGTTATCCAAGGGGAAGCTGAGCAAGTCGATATATGAGAAACAATTGATGGCCCTAGTGTTGGCCATACAACATTGGAGGCCTTACCTCGTCGGACAAAAGTTCATCGTTCACACCGATCAAAAAAGCCTTCGACATTTGCTGGAGCAACGTATTACAACACAAAATGAACAGGATTGGATCGCAAAATTGTTGGGGTACGACTTCGATATAGTTTACAAATCGGCGGCTGCCAATAAAGCTGCAGATGCCCTATCCAGAAAATATGAGGGGGAAGAGGAAGAAGGGGAAGAACTGGACATGGTGGCCATACCCTTTTGGCAGGACTTTGAGGAGGTGGTGCAAGAAGTAGAAACTGATGACTTCTTACAGAGAGTGATGGAAGATATAAGGAGGGACCCAAATACCCACCACACATATACCCTGGAACATGAGAGGCTACATGATAAGACCCTGGCAAGTGTACCAGATCGTTATCAAGTAATATAATTGGTAAACCCAATATCGTTCTCCCAAAGGACTCAAAGGCCTAATCTTTCGTGTAAACTAATCGCATAAGACTTGAGAAAAGAAATTAATTTGAGTTTTTGTATGCAAGGCAAAAGTAAACATGCAAATGTAATGATTCAATTGGCTAAAAGAAAATATGGATGAATGGAGTTGTTGGGATTTACAATTTCATCTTATCCACCCTCATATATCTACTCTTCTTATTTAATTTGCTTATTTATCATATTGTCATGCAAACTTTCTTGGTCTACCCTTAACCCAATCCCTTGGCGAAAAGAGGCTATTACTAATTACCGGCTTGCTATCTCTAACCTCCCCTAGTAATTAATAATGCATGATAAACGGAAGCAAAATACAATTGATCGTCCTACCCCTATCCCTAGGTGATATTGCTTAATCAAGGAATTCCCTCCAGTTCATGACATTACTATACGTCCCCATATCAATAAAGACAAACAACATTTATCGAATGAGTTAAACGATAAAAGCATTAAATACAGGTAAGGAACCCAACAATTGATAAATCAAGCATATGCAAAAATACAAAATAAATAAGAATTTGGATATATGAGAGTTTCAAAAGATTACATTGTTCCCCAACAACCTAGGGTTTAGTTCACCATAATCATGGTGAAACTAGATGAAATATAATGGAAGAATGGAAAAACAAACCCTAGATTTGATAAAGTGAAGCCTAAGCATCCAAGAAATCTCCTCCAAGGTGTGTAGAGCTGTTGTGGACGTTTCTCTCTGCCAAAAGAATGAGTTTTGATTCGCACTGGGTCTATTTATAGACGAAAAAGATAACAGAAAGATCTCAGAATCCGCAATATAAAAACAGACAACCGCTCAGGCACCTAAGTTGACCGCTCAGCGGTTTGCCTTCTAGAGAGTGAAAAGTAGGTCTGGTCGTCCTCTTCTGTCAAAAGAATGAGAATGAAATCGCAACAGGGCTATTTATAGTTGAGGAGCGCAACAGAAAACAGGCCCAAGCCCAACAGACAACCGCCCAGCGTCACACTTATGCCGCCCGGCAGTTTGCCTCTTATCACGCTACCGCCCGACGTCAAGGGTCCACCGCCCAGCGGTTTGCCTCTTATCGCAAAACCGCCAGGTGTCCCTACCATGGTGTCATCTCTTCGCATTTGGCCGCCCAACGGTGTTTTTCTGCCGCTGGGCGGTTCCTGGATTTTTCTTTTTCTTGATTTTCTTCCTCTGTCTTGAGTCTAAGGCCTTTATCTTCACCTCCATTCTTCGCTTCCATCAAAATTGTTACAAAACAATGCAAAAAAAGCATAATATCGCTAAAAATAGCTTTTGACTCACGACTGACTCATTTATTGAGTTTTGTTTGATTTCAAGCTCATTCTAAGCAGTAAAGAGAGTAATTTGGTCTAAAATAGCATATGAAAATAACAGTTTTTCAACCGTTATCACAACCCCAAACTTAGAAATTTGTTTGTCCTCAAGCAAAACAAAACAAAACTATAGACAAAACAAATAGCTCTTTACAATTTCATCCAATGATTTAACATTTCTAAAGTACATGATGAGAACTACTCAATTTCATATCGTCAGTGCTAATCAAATCAAGATGCATGCATGCTTTCAATTCAGTTATCTCACACATTCCTCAACAGATGTTACATATTATGAATGACCAATCCACTAAGCAAAGATGCAATCATGAAATTTAGAAGTTCTCACCAAGCAAGTGTTTCACTCAATCAGTCAAGTGTTTAGGGTGACACTCCAGCTCTCCATTATTCACAAGTCACATGAAATAAAATTGTCGTTCATCTCAAACAATCAAAATTATTACATGCAAATGCCATCAAAAGGACTTTTCCAAGGTTTGTAATGAGGCTGGGCTATCAAGAAAAATTGGTTTTTCTGGATCACAAAATCTTTTAATCAAGAGAGCTCATTTATCATTCAAGGTTCAAGTTCAACTCTCTTTTTCAACCAATCTCACTTTTCCCCAACTTCTTCCCTTTTTCTGTTATTTTTACATTGAGCTCATCTTTCATGATTTTTCTTTTTCTCATGCATTTTTCTTTTTCAATACTTGAGCTCAATGCCTTTCTTTTTGCCATTCAAACATTCCCCACAACCCCAAACTTGAACCTTGAATGTACTTACAATCATTAACCCAATTCAAAGTAAATAGTTTCTACACAAGGGTTTTCATTCTATTTAGGGCCAAGGTTCAAAAAAGGTATAAAATTTCAAGCACTTTGGGTAAAATTTTGGCTAAGAAAGGGCTTCCAAAAATTGCCTTGATCATATGACATGTACATGCAATTCAATCAATCATCAAGATTTAGGCAATATTATGCATGCTTTCTTGTGAATAATTCTCATACAATAATTAAAACTCTGGAGCCCAATACCTCACACAACATACTTCCTCACACACATTTATTCATACACCCTGCTCAGCATCATAACCACAATCAAAATTCATCACACATCTGTTTCATAGGATATCAACATGCAGCACAATTAGATAATCATCCACATCAAATCATCATCAAACAGGCTCATCATGCAATTATTCAGTCAAACATCTTCAGAAAAGTATTAAGCCAAGCATACATACTGAAAATAAAATTCAACCTATTCTAAGAATTTAAAATGCAAAAGCGAAAGAAAGAAAAATAAAACTTTGTCTACAATATTGGCATCCATCAGTAGATGCCCTCACTCATCCCATGCTGTCATCTGAATCCTCCCGGTTCCCATCATCAGCATCCTCAAAATCTTCTTCACCTTCATCCTCATTTGCTGCTCCAGCTTCTCCAGAACCACTGCCCTATCCCTGCTCCTGAGGCCAAGCCGTCACACTGTAGAACTCATCCATAGTCCACCTGTGCGCTGGTGGATGATCATATTGCCCCACTGATATCTCAGTAAGAGCTACTTGTCCTCTGCGAAGAGAATCCATCTTAGCCTCCAGTAGGGATATATACATGTCTTGCATCTGAAATGGTTCGGCATGCTGTGCTGGTGCATCATCAGGCACCTGCTCCTGTTGTGCTGCAGCCCTTCTAGGACGTCTCCTGGGTGCTGCTCCTGCCTCAACGCAGAACTGATGGAAGTAGGATGCATCAATAGCATTCCAAAGTCTCTCATATGGGGGAACTGCCGTATCCACCCCAGCTTGCAAACAAAGAAAAGTGATCAAAGATGGATGCCCCAATGGCATCCTGCTGCTCATTGTAGTGGCACAGCTCCGTATCTCGTCAGCGATGATCTTGCCGACGTTCACATCCATCTGTCTCAACATACAGAAAATGAGAACGACCCTGTGCATCGTGACATCAGAGGTGTGGGAACATGGCTGGATGTTGGCATGAGTGAATGTCATCCAGTATCGTGCCAAAGGTGTCAAATCCAATCTCCTAATGTTGACCGGTGCTCCATGAGGATTAGTCTGAAAATGCCTTCCAGGGAGGCACATAATCCTCTCCACCTCAACTATTTCATTAAACATACTAACTTGTGCCACATACTGGAACTGCTCCCCCGGTCATTCCGTGCCCAAGAAGCTGTTTATGGAATCGGGGTCGTACTTAATAGTATACCCTCTCACAAAGCTCCTATACCTTCCAGCTGCAACTCCACCTCTGGATATGGCATTGGTGTAAAATTCCCTTACCAACTCAATACTAGCTGGTGTAGGGTAAGTTGTCAGCTTCTCCCAGTCTTTCCTCAAAATTTCTGCTCCAAATTCAGGAGCTAAGTCAGGGATGAAGGAAGCCTTCCTCTCCATCAACAGTCTCCTCTCCTGCACAGTTGCAAAGTGGTCCTCATGCTGTTTAGAGAGGAACCTCTGAGAGTCAAATCCTCTTGGCCTTTCAGGCTCCTTTCTCTTGCTGCCAGTACTTCTCCCCCTTCATGATGCTGATGACATTCCTGCATAAAATATAATTCAAACAAACCACAGGATTTCATCATTAGGAGTTAGTACATCATCAAACCCTGTCAGACCACACATTGTTCAATACTGGGGTGAAATATGTCCCCCCTTTTCTCTCTGTATCAAAATCGCGCATTCAACAAGAACACAATAGACCGCCCGGCGGTATGTTTCAGCAGCAACACCGCCCAGCGGTCTAAGGAGACCGCCCGGCGGTACGACAAGGGTTTTTCGCAAAATGCTTTAAAACAACCCTAATCTTCACCTAAACACAAATTTCATCCATGCATACCATTTTTATACAACTTAATCGGTCAAAACAGTTCCTAAATCACCAAATCATGCAAAGAAATCCAAAATCCTAATTTGTCATGTTCCTAAGCATGTTCTTCGTAAATTTCCAAAATTAGAAACCAACGAATGAAATTGCACAACTTACTTGAGTGAAGATGCTAAATGCTTGTAAAAATTCCTTCAAATGATGATGGAAATCTCTCAACGCACAATTCTCACCAAAAATCCCCAATTTTTAAACAAGAAACTAGGTTTTGTGAGTGGGTGGTGAGAAAGTGTGGGAAAATTCTTTGAAAACCTTTATGAAGGTGCAATTTGGGTGCTAAGGCTCAAGGAGACCACTTGGCGAAATGCAAAGGAGTGGAGTTAAGTACAGAATGCCCGAAACCGCCCAGTTTTAAAATGCTTGGGCTGGAATTCTCGTCGCACCGCCCGGCGGTATAAGTGCACCGCCCGGCGGTGCGATACTTATCTCCTCCCTCTTCTTTGTTCGCTTTTAAGGAATTATTTCCTGCAGCACCTAGTTTTTGCCTTCAATTTTTCATGTTCATAATTTCCATCACTCAAATGCACATACAAAACTATAATGCACTATAGATAGAGTCTGAAAATAAACAATCAAACAACTGGGTTGCCTCCCAGGTAGCGCTTGTTTAACGTCGCGAGCCTGACCCAAACCTGTTTAGCACTTGTCAGTAAGTGCAAATCCTTCCAACACCCATCAGTAGGTGTGCCTTCCTGGTATCCTTCAGTGGATACAAAATTTAGCATCCCTCAGTAGATGCTACCGAAATTTGCTCAAACAATTAAGACATTACAGGTAACAAAAAGGTAATAGTACTAAACTAAAAATAAAATAAAAATGATTTACATCAATTGGGATGACCCCAACAAACACCCATCAGTGGGTGCTGCAACCCTTGATTTTCTTTTCTTTTTCTTCTTTCTGCTGAATTTCTTCAGAAAATTAAGAACATCAAGCACGTGCTTCCATGTTTCAATCATAGGAACTTTAATCTCCAATTTCTTGAAGATCTTCATATAGCACGTGACTTTCTTTTCCTTCCTATGATTTTTCTTTCGATGAGGAAGGAGTTTTTCATATGATCTTTTCTTCTTTCCTCTCTTCCTCTTTTTCTCTTTTCTTTTTTTTTGCATATTCTTTTCTTTTTTCTTTTTTCTCAACTACTTCATTTCCTTCCTCACTCAACCTTTTCTCCTTTATCTTCTCAACATCTTTTTCTATCTTTTCCTCATCAACAACATTATCAACTTCAAAACTAGGGGCTTGACATTCCTCCCTAGGGTTAACCTCAGTATTAACCCTAGAATTCAATATCTCATTGGAGTGGCGAACCTGTATCTCCGATCTTTTATTTCTTGCTTCACTCTCTTCTTTAGAGGATAGATAATTTTGGATAATTCGTTCCAATGTCTCGTCAATTCTGTTGATTTGCTCATTCAAAGCAGATACTCGTTGCCCTAATAGTAATTGTTGATGTGGTTCACCTACTTGTTCATTCCCACCTAGATCCATGATTGAGTAAGGTTCCCACCAGTAGTTGAAATTATTTTGGTAGAACTGAGTGCCCATATAATCAAATTCTTGTCTAAACTGCATTCTGCAAACGTTAGGCACAAAACCCTAGAAAACATTTATTAGAACAAAAATAAAAATAAACATAAAAATCAAGTCAAATTCCAATCAATCCACACTACTTGAAAAAGTTAAACCTCGAGTCCCCGGCAACGGCGCCAAAAACTTGTTAACGGAATGGCAAACATACCATATCATTTCAAGTAATATAATCGGTAAAACCCAATATCGTTCTTCCCAAGAGACTTGAAAGGCCTTATCGTTCGTGTGAATTAAAATTGTAAGACTTGTAGAGAAAAATTAATTGTGGTGAATGCAAAAACACAAAATAAACATGCAATGCGTTGATTCAGTTGACGAGAAAAAAGTATGAATGAATGGAGTTGTTGGGGGTTTACAATTTCATCTAGTCCGCTCTCTCTTATTTACTCCTCTTGTTTAAATTGCTTTATAATCTAATTGTTATATAAACTTTCTTGGCCTACCCTTAGTCCGATCCCTCGGCGAAAAGAGCCTATTACTAATTACCGGCTTGCTATCCCTAGCCTCCCCTAACAATTAGCAATGCATTACTGAACAGAAGCAAAAACAATTGATCGTCCTACCTCCTTATCCCTAGGTGGTATTTCATTAATCAAGGAATTACTTACCAGTTCATGACATTACTATACGTCCCCGTATCAATAAAGGCAAACAACAGTTATCGAATGAGCTAAACGATAAAAGCTTTAAGCACATATGAGAACCCAACAATTGATAATAAACGCATATGACAATCATATAATTAAACAAGAGTTTCAATAAAAGAGAGTATCAAAATATTACATTGTTCCCCCAACAACAAAAGGGTTTAGTTCTCCATTGTCATGGTGAACCAAGATGAAAATAATGGAAGAAATGGAAAACAAACCCTAGAAAAGATGAAAAGGAGCCTAAGCATCCAAGAAATCCTCTCCAGAGAGTGAAAAGTAGGTCTGGTCGCCTTCTTCTGTCAAAAGAATGAGAATGAAATCGCAACAGGGCTATTTATAGCTGAGGAGCGCAACAAAAAACAGGCCCAAGCCCAACAGGCAACCGCCCGGCGTCACACTTATGCCATCCGGCGGTTTGCCTCTTATCGCGCTACCGCTCTGCGTAAGGGGTCCACCGCCCGGTGGTTTGCCTCTTATCGCAAAACCGCCAGGCGTCCCTGCCATGGTGTCATCTCCTCGAATTTGGCCGCCCAGCGGTGTATTTCTGCCGCTGAGCAGTTCCTAAACTCTTCTTTTTCTTGATTTTCTTCCTCTGTCTTGAGTCTAAGGCCTTTATCTTCACCTTCATTCTTCGCTTCCATCAAAATTGCTACAAAACAATGCAAAACAAGCATAATATCGCTAAAAACAGCTTTTGACTCTCCACTGACTCATTTATTGAGTTTTGTTTGATTTCAAACTCATTCTAAGCAGTAAAGGAAGTAATTTGGTCTAAAATAACATATAAAAATAACGGATTTTCAACCGTTATCAGTTGGCAGCCAGGTATTTCGGCCCTTTTCAAATAGTTCAGAAGGTTGGGGAGGCAACATACAAATTGCAGCTTCCAGAGACATCGAGTATACACCCTGTCTTCCATGTTTCCCAGTTAAAGAAAGTTGTAGGCACACAAGGTGTGGAGAAGGAGCTATCGCAGGAGCTACAAGGGGAAGGGCCATCGTTCTGGCCTATGAACGTGTTGGGACAGCAGAAGATACAACAAGGAGATGTGAAAGTGCCACAGTTGCTGATAAAGTGGCAAGTAGGAGGTCCAAACGGTGTAACTTGGGAAGATGAGATTACAATTCAGGAACAATATCCCGACTTCAACCTTGGGGACAAGGTTGGACTTCAGGTGGCGGGTATTGATAGGCATAAGAATAAACAGGGGGATAAACAGGGGTGGATCGTATATGAGAGGAGAAATAAGAGGGCAAGTTAGAGTAGATGGGTTAGTTGTGGGCACTTAACTGTCGCACAAGTGGACTGAGGAGGTGTTAGTATAAATAGAAGTTGATTTGGTGGCTGATACACTTTTTTGGACAGTTAATTGGTTGACAGGTTAATTCCTGTGAAAGAGGGTTAAGCCTCTTGTATCGCTGCTACATTCTCTATTCTTTATGAATAATACAGATATTATTCCTTGAAACCTATCATACTCACTCAATATATACCATGATGATGAAAAAGTAGAGTAGACTTAATAACTTGAAACGTACCAACCAATTTATAGAGCTTCAGTCCATTGGGTTACGGACACAAACAAAAATCAGTAAAAACTAACGCCCACTCGTGATAAATTATTTATTATCCTTAGAATGAAAAGAAGGTATTTGAAATTTTCCATCTATTGAGGAAAACTATAATTTCATAAATGTAAAATCTCTCTCCAAAGTTGAAGCACAATAAGAATAATAGAGAAAACATTCTTCACATGAATGGCCATATTAATATTTGCACTCAAAGCTATGGCAAACAAATGGAATTCTATTACAATATGAATTACAAGTTCCTTGGCATCAAGGAAGCCTGAAAGTTGTAATGTGGATTGATTTGCCACAGGCTTATAGACAAACCAAATTCTTAAGAACACAAATACGTATATAGAAAGAAACCACTCTTCAAAGATACAGAAAATGATTAACTAAGAAATTGGAAGAGGAGCACCATTCCACTCTCCAAGACATTCCAAAAGAGGATCAATGATTTTCCCTTGGCACATAGCAGTGAACACCTTGTCACACTCTTCACCGGGTGAGATGACCTTTTCACCAGTCAGCAATGATGTCCCTAACTCCTCTCTCACAAACTTGTACAAGGGGTAAGACCTGCATTCCTTGATCTTGTTGGGAACTGCACATTGGTCATTCTCATATGCAAGTCTTGCACCTTCCACTTCCTTAGGCAAGAGGGCCTTCAACTCCTCCTCAAAGGATGCAATCTTTTGGAAGATCGACGTGTTCAAGTTTTTCTCGTTTTCTCCATTAGCCAATGCATATTCCACAAGCACTTGCCTTAGTTTTTGCATCAAAGGGTATGTGCCACTGCAGGGGTCGTCAATGTAGGCATATGTGTACTCTCTATCAACAACTTTCAACAAGTCTTTCTCACAAAATCTTGAAGGATGAAGTTCTCCATTGACACCTGTAGTGAGAGTCCTCTTGGCAACTTGGCTCACAACATTCTTCACAGTGTTCTTCAAATTCTCCTCCAAATGCCTCAAGTCAATGGCCTGGCAAAGTGCAACGAGGAATGTTGAAGACATCAGCTTGAGGATCTCAACAGCCTCATTGGTCTTCCTAGACGAAATCAATCCCAAAGAGTTCACATCTTGGTTGTGTTGCTCCGCGCTTTGGACATGGCTGGTCACAGGGTTAGCCAAATATTGGAGTTCGGAGCAGTAAGATGCCATGGCAATTTCAGCTCCCTTGAAACCATAATCCAAACTGGGGTTTCTGCTGGCAGTGAGATTTGAAGGCAACCCATTATTGTAATAGTCATTGACAAGCTCAGAAAATTGAGCAAACATGAGTTTGCCAATGGAAGCAAGAGCCAAACGGGTGTTATCCATGGAGACTCCAATTGGAGTTCCTTGGAAGTTACCACCATGCAAAGCCTTGTTCCTTGAAACATCAATCAAAGGGTTGTCGTTGACTGAGTTTATCTCCCTCTCAATGGACTTGGTAGAAAACCTGATCACTTCGATTTGAGGACCAAGCCATTGGGGTGAAGTCCTAAGGGCATAGCGGTCTTGTTTGGGTTTCTGCAAAGGATCAATCTCATGCAACTTCTTAGCAGCTTTGATGTAAGAGCTTCCATCCAAAATGTGTTCCATGATAGCTGCAGCCTCAATCTGGCCAGGATGGTGCTTTAGCTTGTGAGTCAAATGATCAGTGAACTCGGGCTTTCCTTGCATAACTTCAGCAAAAATTGCTGAAATAACTTCCGACAAGACAGCCAGAATGTTTGCTTCAAAGAGAACAATGGAGGCCAAGCCAGAGCCAACAGCCGTACCATTCACAAGGGCAAGCCCTTCCTTAGGTTGCAACTCAAAGAACTCAGAACCAATGTTGGCAAAGTCAAAGGCTTCCTTAGCATTCAGAATCTCCCCAGAGGGACCCACAGCCTTCGAGTTTGGTCTGCCAGTTAACAAACCGGCAATGTACGACAAAGGTACAAGATCACCAGATGCTGTGATAGTTCCCCTAAGTGGCAAACATGGAGTGACGTTGTTGTTCAAAAGCTTGGTGATGGCCTCCAAAATTTCGAATCTGATTCCAGAGTACCCTTGGAGAAGAGTGTTCACTCTCACAAGCATAGCTGCTCTAGTTGCAGTGTGGGGTAGGATGCAATTCGACTCTGTACCATTGCCAAATATCCCAGCATTCAAAAACCTGAAAGAAGAACAAAAGTTAAAAAAAAAAAAAAAAAAAAAACATTAAGAATTCTGAACCCTTTTATAAATCACTCTCTTAGCTAAAGTTATAAAGAATATGATGTAGTTGGGTGGGGAATTAGGTGAAGGCATCAACGTACTAAACCAAGAAAAGAAATTCATGAACACTGACACCACGATAAAGATAGAAAAAAATAAGAAAAATAAATAATTGACATGACTAGTAAGCTGATGTCATAATTTTTTTTTTTAAAATTAATTTTTAATTTTGTGTAATAAATTAAACCAAAAAATAAATTAGGAAATTGAGGTAATGAGTCAAAGATGGGGTATTTGGACTTGGAAAGGTGGGAAGGGCTAGACAGTCTCACCAACCTCGCGTCACGTGCAAATAAACAATTGGCGTCGTGTTTTCCTTTAATGAGTTAACTCGCCACTCGGCCGTTTCAACTCAACAGGACCTCGAGTTCAGATCCAGGTACTGTATTGGATTCAGACAAATCTCTTTCAAGCCAGCTCGTTTTCTTGCTATTTAAAACCACGTTTATTATTTCTTCACCGCATAATAGCTCATTAATTATTATGATATATTTTTACATCAATCATTCGTCCGAAGAGTTTCTATTTTTATATTAAAAACAAAATTGTTCCAGTAAGTGTCATTGTTAAAGATGCTTTAAACAGTTAAAGTACTTTTTAATAACCATGAAATAATTACGCTTTATATGTCGTCTGAAAGATGTAGTTTTTACCTAAAAACTCTCTAATCTAAAAGAAAAATATTGGGCCAACATAATACCAAACCTCAAAAAACACGTTTGAAAATGTTATCGTATTAGAAAAATATATAAACTATAATTAAAAGTAAAAGTATAGCATATTAAACAAATTTTTATTTAGTATAAGACACCAACTTTCTCTAGTAAAAAAAACTATTACCAAATATTTGTGTTAGGTGAGCCTACTAATCGACATCTTTTCTCAACCATGAGAAACAATGAATAACAAATAACAGTTATATGTTTATTTTATATTCGCTAATTAGGTGGTGGTGAATGTTTTAGCTAACCTAGAACCAATAATTTACCAAAGAGAAATGAAAGCAGTAATAAAATAAAATAAAAATAAAAGACGCATGGGTAGGTGCATGGGCAATACAAAATTATGTACGGACAATAAAAAATATTTAATAATATATAAAGGGATAAAAGAATAATAATAGAAAAGGATAGAGGAAGAATAATAAAAAACGTAAATATTAATTAGATCGTCCATCCATAATTGTTTCTCATAATGAAAGATTGTTTCTCATAATGAAAGAGGGCATAGAGGAAAGAAAAATAGAAAACAAGCAGAAAAAAAGTAAAATATATATATATATATATATTAGTCTAATTCATTAAAAGACAATTAATTGTGTGGATTCAAAATTTTCCACACATATCTTATTTTTCAAACACGCCTTACAGAAAAATTAAAAAAATCTTGTTCAGCAATGAATTTTTGAAAAATAACTTGTTTTTTCTTTTTAATTTTATGATACATCATCATGCAACTTTTCTTCACGACGCTGCACCACAGTTACACGTTCGACAGAACCAAAAAAGAAAGAGATGTTACTTGTGAAAGACGTTTTAAGATCAGTACTAGTAAAACCGCAAGAAGAAAAGAAAAGGAAACATGTAATTTGTAATACACAAATTTTTCTGTTTATGCATGACATGTAGAAAATTCGCCATTTTCTTGCGTTGATTCACGAGGTGCAACAACGCTAACGTAATAATGCATACAGAGAGAAAAGAGAGAGATTTTGTTGATAAAGTGTTGATAATGACCTGATAAGCTCCTTCTGCAAGGCACCACCTTGTTTGGTACGGCGGTGGGAGGTGGCACCGAAGCCGGTGGTGACACCGTAACTGTCGGTGCCCTTGTCCATGCTGTCCATGACCCAGTCACTGCTGGCCTTGACGCCGGCCCTGGCGGCCTCCGCCAGCTCCACCTTAAGACCCTGGTCGTGCGCCGCAATCGCCGCCACCTGAGCGACGGTGAGCGTCTCACCGCCGAGGCGGACGGTGGGCTTGCGGTAGTCGGCGACCATGCGCTTGACCTCGTCGAGATGGCTACCCGAGAGTGCGTCGGCCGCGGCGGCCCAGTTGAGCGGGTCCCCCGCGGCATTGGCGGCAGTGACGCAGAAAGCGTCTTTACCATTGGGGATTGTTGCGTCCATTCGAGTTAGTGGCGCGTTTGGTAGGTGAGTGGAGGAAGCGGCTTTAAATAAAGGAATGAGGAGACTGATACGGGGAGAGGAGAAGGAGGTCGTAAGCGTATTGTGGTGAATGATTAGTTTGGGTCGTGAAAGGGGTTATATATAACGGAGAGTGTTAAGGCTGTAGCGAATCTGGAGCGTTGGTGTCTGGTAGGTGGGTATAAAGGGTGGTAACGATGCACAAGGGCTAGTGAAGGGGGTTGGTGGAGAAATAATTACAAGCGTTGGATTACTAGCATAGATCAGCGGCTCTCCTTCAGCGACGTGGCAATTTCTTTCCCCTTCTCTGGGTGCGATGTCACCCTTGAGAACTAAAACCCACTTAGCCACTCCCCTACCAACACAGGACGTGGAATACAACACACATAAATAAATAAATAAAATACTTATTTTTTTAATTCTCCTATTTTTCAAATTAACGTCAACCTATTTATTACAAGATTTAAAAAAAATTTGTTTTTTCTATTTACTTATAAGAAAGCTTTTATTATACGTGATAATTTATAGAGGTCTTGATTCAGAATGAGTTGGATTGGAAAATGATAGGAACGGGGAAAAGAAAAACGAGTATGATGTTTTTATTATAATAATAATAAAAAAATGGAGCATGAAAAAGACGGGGCCATGGTAGAGGGCAGAGGAAGGTAGAGAAATTAAGATGCAGCAAGTATTTATGGCAGGTGTTACTATTACGAAAAAAAAAAGGTTCAAGATTAACTAGTGTTTCGGTTAGGGTTTAACTTATTCTTGCATTGTAGATCAATGTTCAACTAAATAACTCCACCTGGGATTGTCTGTATTGAAGGGTCATGTTCTTGTTTTGCCTTCAAAATAAATGGTAAACATGAATAGAAACAAAAAACATGAATATTGGGTTGGATTATATAGTATCCTTAAAAAAATGTTTGTGGCAGTAGGGAAATACCTTTGTATGCTCCTCATTCCCGTGGTAGACGGAAATGGTTTGGATCGTGAACATGGTGTCACGTGCCAAAGAAAAGAAACTGAAAAACATGTAAAATTACCAAAGGTTTATGTTACTGAAGATGCAGTTAATTATGGAAGCAGTAACTTGTGCATTTGCAAATCATACAGTTGTCACTGTTAATTTTGGAACACTTGGGCATCTCATATTGCTCAAAAAATTGAGTAATTCGTGCTGTAATTATGACTTCGGCAGTGGGTTCCACGCATCCAATCCCGTCATTAATCTATCTCGTCGGTCGTTAGAATTACATACAAGACAAGACTTTTAATTTTATCAATGGATTAAATAGTACTGTCATGCGGCTAGGTCCGTTAGATTCTCAACAAGTGAATTAGGTTCATTCATCCCGAATAACAAATATGAGGTAATTTTTTTCCCACCTCAGATAATATTTGATTTTAGGCTTTAAGTTCGATCCACGACCGGTATAAAAATTTTATAAATTTTATTTTTATTTAATTAAATTAGTAAAATTAATATTTTTTACAAGTTCATTTTTAAAATAATTTATATTCATAATTTTATAATTTATAGTTTTTTAATATAAAGTTATTGAAATAAACTATACATAAACGTAAATAAAGAGTAATAGAAAGATTGAATGAGCAAATTATTTTTCAAAGAAAAACTTTAATAAATAAGTTGTTTATAAGAAACATACTTACTTGTAGTTGGATTTTAGGAATTTAACATTATAAAAAATCATATATTTATTGATGAAATTTTATCGATTAAAATAAATTTGTCGATAAATTTAAATTATTGACAAATTTTATCAATAGATTTTGAAATTTTAATTATCATAAATGTTACTAATAAATTTATTATAATGGATTTTACCAGGCAATGAATAATAGTAGGATTAGGTAAATTTGATCTTGTTATCCTACATAAGATGAAATCACAATGACTTAACACATCTAATTTTATGTGGATTTGGACTTTAAAGAAGAAACTTACAATATGATTTCACCACTACGACACTATTGCAAATAACCAAAGATTCTTCACACTATTGCGATCAAACAACAACCCATTACGGGAGTCATCATGCACAAATAAAAAAATGAAACCCTAAAAGAAAGAAGAAGAAGAGATGAGAAAAAATAAATTATATTATTTACTAAAAAAATTATTGACGAATTTTTTCTTCGATAATTACCAACAAATTTTCTTTAAGTAATTACTGACGTAATTTACACGATATAAATTTCCATCAGTAAATATTACTGACTGTATTTTTAGTGACAAATTTTAGTTCGTCAGAAATCAATCAAAAAAAAGTTGTTATCGACGAAGTTTTAACATTTTCAATGAATTTTAACTATTAGTAATGTCTATTTTCTTTTAGTGTAAGTCAATGCGAAGAAAGTATAAGTCATACTATTGTTGGCCTAAGCAAACCTTAAATTATATGAAACAGATCTAAACAAACTTATAAACTAAAACATATTTTTAATCTACATATGAATCAATCTTTTGTGGTCCATCCCTATTATCATCCTTTAATAAAATTAAAAAATAAACTACTATAAATTTAGCATCTTTGAATACATTAAGCAAATCAATATTTTGTTTGATAAATCTCAAGTATTCTTAATTAAGAAACTTTAATTTCAATTAATACAAAATAATATATAACAAACAAACACTTTGAAACATGCTAATTTTATATAAAGCTAACATTTGATTAATTTTTTCTCGTTCGTATAACGATCTTAACTGTCAAAGATAATTTTACAATGAAGTATAATGATGGGTAACAATTCTATATTAGTTTCTAACCTATGATACTTTGATTTATTTGTAATTTAAACTACTATTCACTAGTGCAGAAAGGACTATAGACGTCTATTATTTTGGGCATTTAACGTCAGATCCCGATCCGACGTCTTTATGGGTGACATTAATGGGTAGAGTCTTGATACGATCCCGGTCACGACAGATCGGAGAAGAACCGAGAAATAGAGTTGAACTCATGATTGGAGGAGATGTCGCAGCCGAAGAAGATCAAAACTCTATAAACCCTAGATTTCGGTGTTGGAATGGAAGGAGGTCGAACGAACCCTAGTTTGAGGTGTTGTTCGATGGAGAATCTAGATCTGGTGCTTTAGGCGGCTTTAATCGGTGAAATAGGCCGATTAATCGGTGGAAAGGCTAGAATCCGATTTCAATCGGTGAAGAGGAAGGGAAACGTAAAATCAATCGGTCAACAGGTGAGGAAAGGCTAGGAGAAGGTGGATCTGGGGAGTGTTTCGGTGAGAACTGTCATACGGTGGCTGATCTGCAAGGAAGATGTAGTCGGGGCTGAGAAACTCTCGAAGAGGAAGCCCTAAATGGTGAGAGGTAGCTTTGAGAGAGAAATGATCTGAGAGATGAATGACGCGAAGGAAATTTGGAATATGGTGACGGAAAGTGCTGGTGTGGCAGTGTTAAGCCACGAGGCAGTAAATGATTGGGCGAGTGGTGTACGGTGGTGTTAGGTGGAGAGAGAAATTGAAGAATATTGGAAATTGAATGAAGTGTAATGTGAATGGAAGGTGGCTGAGGAATCCCTTGGATTCTTCAGCCTTGACTTTCAAGGAATTAATTCTGGAGTATTCTCAACAGGAAATTAATTCATTATCTCAAAAGTTAAGTACAATAAGGTAGGCATGGCTATTTATAGGACTAGAGGTCCTACATGCCTAACACAATACAACATACATAAAAAAAAATACTAAACTAAAGAAATTGGGCTTGAGCCCCGCGTATCAAGTTTGAAGTCTATAAAGACGTCGGATTACACCAAAACTGACGTCTAAGGGCACTATAGACGTCGGACATGGCATTAACTGTTGTTTTTTAGTGCAGTTTTGCTCGTGTCTTTGGGTAGGGTAGTAGCACCTTCTTCCTTTGCTAGTTTCCTCATAAGAAAAGCTTGCGTCTTTTGGATCTCTTATGGCATTTCAACCCAAAACCGAACTTGGGTCCTTGCCTAATTCCATTCCAACCGCCAATGAAAAAGAATACGGTGACATGAGAGCTAGGCAAGGAACCATGTTCATATTTTGGGTTGAAATGCCATAAGAGATCCAAAAGACAATCTTACAAGGAGGACAGTAGCAAAGGGAGAAGGTGCTGCTACGTTACCTAAAGACACGAGAAAAAACTGCACCAAAACACAACGAAAGCTTATTTTAATCGGTTCAAATGGAAGATAATTCATCAAAGACTAATTTAATCGAAGTAAAAGTAAGTTTAAACAGTACAAAAGAGATAAAACGCACCTGCAAAATGCAATGCCACGGAGAGAAAAGGTGAGGAGGAAGACGATGAAGTGTGCGTAACCACGGGCTCACAATTTCTGATTTAACAGGAATTAAGACGTCGGTGCCCCAGTGCCCGACGTCTATTCTCAACTGGACGTTGGGGACCTCACTAATGACGTCCATTCGATTTAAAAATTAATATTCGAGGTGTATATAGACATTGGATGTAAGGGGAGCCGACGTCCAAAATAACTTTTCACCTACCGTGTCAGCCATATAGATGTTGGTCTTGGGGGCCCGACATCTATAATCGAATATACACGTCTATAATCGAATATAGACGTCTATATGACGGAAAAAAATGACTTTTCACCTAACTAACGTCTATATACCCAACTTATTTACGAAAATGTCACCGGTCAATAATTTACGTTGTATATTTTATGGTCCAACGTCTACGGGGTGACGTTAAAGGCCAATGCTGTGCTAGTGATTGACGCAAATAAATTTTCTTAATAGTTTTTCTTTTCTTCGATGTATAAACCAAATATTAGCTCACCATAAGTATATATGATCTTAAAAATCGAATATAATATAAATCGATACAATATAAATATTGTATTGAATCTAAATACTCATGTTCAACTCATCTATGTAAATATCTCTAGTCACTTCAGATTATATAACTCGATCAAATATACCATCTTAAAATTTAATAAATTTGTTAGACAAAGTATAATTAGTTTGGCAAATTTAAATAACAAATTAATCTATTGTTCTTGAGTTCATATTTGTTGAATGAATTTTGATTTATTAATTGAGTTATGATGAACTAGTATAAACAACATAATTGTTGTATATTTTAAATTTTCAAAATTTTCAATAAGAACATTCAATAAACAATATAAATAACATCACAATATTATTCTTGAACATTTGGAGAAGGTTGGACACATTTAAACTCAACTAAATGTACGACTTAATATGAACCATATAAATTTGTTACGATTAAATTCACACTTGCACGACTTAATATGAACCATATAAATTTGTTACGATTAAATTCACACTTGCTCGATTTTGTTTATTTTTCATATAACTAAGGATTATAGTTAACATTTAAATACAATGTTAAAATCAAAATAAAAACAACACAAGTGTTATGGTTTGCATCTATGAATGATAATCTCATAATTATTTATGAAAGTGTTAACATCTAGATTAACACTTAAACCACTATAATGGACACCCTAAGCCGACTAATAAAAAAATTCATTATATGTTCTGAATTTTAACCGAGTTGGACCAAATTTAAATAAATGAGTTAGTCAACATTTTTGGTGAGATAAAAACGATATAAATTTGTCCCTTGCTCATTTAGGTTGGACATTCATTGCCATGCTTTATATTTTGATTCGATATTGTTTGTTAATATCTATATTTTTAAAACAGAACTTTTAAAAATAAATAATTCCGTTTATACGACTACTACTGACTATTATAAGTTGCCCTAAACAATTTATTTATTTTTAGTTAAGATTAGAAAGTATACGCAATTCATAATTAGAAACATTTTCTATTGTATATCTCAACAAATATAATTATAAAATTAATCCTCAAATACAAGGTAATAATTAGATAAAATATGAATTTCAATCATTTGGCATTTTAGGTCAAATTCTTTTGAAGTCAAGGTTCATTCTTACCTTCATTAACTAGCTAGTGTTAAGTAGTGAATAATATATATATATATATATATATATATATATATATATATATATATATATATATATATATATATATATATATATTGTTTTTTTTAAAAAAAACATAATTAAATAAGTGTTTTTTAAAAGCATTTACAACCATTTAAGTAATTATGGTTCATATTCTTTTCAATCCTAGGTTTTAGTAAATCATAATGGTATTTTAGAAATTGTGATGAATTTGAAGAATATCCCTAATTAATATTCCCATGGTAATGATGTTCAATGAGTAGAATTATATGTGTTAGCCTCTAGTTGTTAAGCACTAATTAACTAAGAATGACTTAGTTGGTTGGTTAGTTGATGATTAATAATGGTATGATAACCTTATGCCAACAACATATATGCTAAATCTTATTTATATTTGTTGATGATGATTTTCATACCTGTACTTCACATTGAATATGACCCTTTTTCTTGAGCAACTATGATTATTTTTTAGGTTTTTATCTTACATTCATGAATCATGCTCTATAAATTGAAGGAAAACATATATATTGCAAAAAAGAACATGAATGTATTGATTATAAGATATATATTAGTGTGTAGTTCACCAAATATGTATATTTGATCCCTCGTTTGCATTATAATGTTATTTCAACTATAGGTTTAGATTCAATGAATTGGTCCCAACAAAAAATAAATAGTATAAGCTAGGTGAAGAAAAACATTATCACTCCTAATTGCATCTAACTAATATTTATTAAATGGTTATTAATGTTTTAGAGTTTTTATTTTATTAATTTAGGGTTTAATAAATTCAAACATAGCTGCATAATTAATATTATTCTAAGTTATAAACGAGCCCGGCAAGTGGTTGGTTTCTTTAAGAAAATCTTGAAAAAAATAAAATCAAAGTGTTGCAGTATTTTATTATTAATATATTCATTAAAAGGAAAACAAGTATGAATAAATATCATTAAATTCTCTTTTCTTTTGCAAGAAAGTATTATAGAGTGGAAAATCACTGCAGTCACTGAAATTCCAGTTAGAAAAGTTTTGTCTCCCTGCATAATTATATCCAATTCAATTCAAATAAAATAGAACAGGTCAACCATAAACATTTATGTTCATTAAATTAAATTGGTAAAAGAAAATGGTTGCATATTATGTTTCATTAGATATTTTTTGCATGTCATATTATTTACCTTAGTAAAATAAAGATGAAATATAAAAGCTGATTAAAAATTTCTTTATATTTAATTTCAATTAAAAAAGTACAATTTCTTTTAATATAAATTTTAAAATATTATGCTGTATTAATTATTTTTAAACTATCTTAAAAACAATGTAATAGTATTTTTTATAATTGACTTCGCACATATTATGTGTAGAACAGCCAATATGATACTATGTTTTTGTTAGAAGTTATATAATATGTAAACATACATTTTCTAAGAGGAATTAAATAGGATATGAAAGTCAACAAAGTTTTGTGATTTTAATAAATATTGAAGTTAGTTATTCGGTGGATTACTACAGTAATCACACCTCTGTTAGTGATTTTCTGTTAGGATATCATATATTGTATAACCTCCCTTTTCCATATCTCCGTGAACTCTATAAATAGAGTTCTTTTATGTTATTTTAGACATATGGAGCATCATACAACACAATCTTTCTACCAAAATACATTGCATTCTCTCAAACAAAAAATAAAGCAGCTTTCCACTAACCTGAGATGTTCCTCTCCCTTTTTTCCTTCAGCGCCTTCCTCTTTTCTTCATCACGTTGGGAGATCGTCCTCTGCAGAGAAGTCCTCACGCAGAGCTCCAGCTTGTCTTCACGCCCTAGATTTTCTTTCTCTCTCATCGTGTTGTTTGAACGAAAGGAACGTTCTAGACAAAGTGAGTATTTTCTCACTTATTCAGTCAGTAGAGGCTTATTGGGCCTCGAACTGGGTCAAGCCCATTTATTTTATGGTATCAAGAGCAAATCATCACTTCTACTGCTCAATTCTTTCAATCTTGATGGTTCTTGCTTGACTTTCTTGAAGTATTCCTGATTCTAATCAAAATGACAGAAGATCAGTCAAACAATCCTTCTAGCCCCTTTTACCTACATCCTGGGGAGAATCTAGGTTTAACACTCATTTCTCAGATCTTGAATGAAACCAACTATTCTTCTTGGAGTAGAAGTATGAGAATGGCTCTCCTTTCTAAGAATAAAATCAAATTTATTGATGGGTCTATCAAGAAACCCAAAAGGACTGAAAATCTCTTTGATTCATGGGAAAGATGCAATATGATGGTGCTCTCATGGATTATAAAGACACTTTCTCCACAAATTGCAGAAAGTGTGATATATGTTCAAGAGGCAAAGGAATTATGGGATGAATTAAGAGAAAGATTCTCTAAAGGAGACTACTTTAAGATTTCTGATTTTCTTCAAGATATTCACTCAATCAAACAAGGGGAAAGAAGTGTTAACCAATTTTTTACTGATCTGAAGATTCTTTGGGAGGAATTGGAATCCCTTAGACCCATACCCAGTTGTACTTGCAAAATCCCCTGCAACTGTGAACTCTCGAAGATTTCTCTAAAATACAGAGACATTGAGCATGTCATATGCTTCCTAAAAGGGCTCAATGACACCTACAACACTGTTCGTACCCAAATCCTTTTAATGGAACCCCTCCCACACATAAATTGGGTTTTCTCTCTTATTATGCAGCAAGAAAGGAAAGAAAGACCTGACATTGCCCACAATCAGCTCGCTGAAACAACAAAGATTCTTGCCACTGTGAATAACAGAGGCAGCAACTGGAAAGGGGACCAGACCTGGAAAAATCAAGGTCGTGGTTCTGGACAAGGAAGAGGCAAAGGCAGAAATCATAACTATGGGAAACAAGGCTCATACTACAATAAGATGAACCACATTGTTGATGAATGCTACTCTAAGCATGGCTACCCACCTTGGTATAAAAAGACTAACGGGAATCTTGAAGGTAGGGGAGGCTGGAGTTCAGCCAATGCTTGCCAAAACACCTCTGGACCAGAGACAATACAGAGAGACAACACAAGTACTACTTTAAGTTCATTAACACCAGAGCAAATGCAGAAGCTTCTCAAACTGATTGAGAAAACTGATGAGCCAAGGAACAATATCAATCACATGTATACCAAGGAAGGTGATCCAGGTACTCTCTCTTGGATTATTAATACTGGGGCCGCAGATCATGTGACCCATGAGAAAGAAAACTTCATAACTTTCTATAAAATTAAACCCATAACTGTTAGGCTACCTAATAATACTGTTATTACAGCCAAATATGCAGGGACAATTCAGTTTTCTCAAAATTTTATCCTTTTTAATGTCTTATACATTCCTGATTTTTCATTCAATCTAATCTCTGTTCAAAGTCTTACAAAAGACTTAAATTGTAGTCTAACTTTTTCTTCTAAGGATTGCCAGATAAGGGAGAATTCTACATTGAAGATGATTAGGTGTGCTAGCCCTTACAAAGGCCTCTACTACCTACAAGACTTTCCCAGTCCTGATCAGAATTTCATTTCCAAAACAGTTTTCTCTTTTAAACATGTAGACATAAATTTGTGGCACTATAGGCTAGGCCATCTTGGACATAAAATTGTGAAATAGATCTGTGAACATTTTCCTTATGTGCAAATGAATGCTAACATTGTTTGTGATATTTGTTACTATGCAAAACAACATAAATTGTCATTTCCTATAAGTGTTTCTCTATTTGCTGAATGTTTTGATCTTATACATTGTGATATATGGGGTCCCGTTTCTATTCCTTGTGTTCACGGTCACAAATACTTCCTTACTATTGTAGATTATTATAGCCGACACACTTGGATATTTTAATGAACAATAAAGGGCAGACTAGGAGCCTACTGCAAAATTTCGTCATTAGGGTAAAGCATCAATTTGGTAAGGTGATTAAAACCATTAGATCCGATAATGGGCCTGAATTCAACTATACTGACTTGTATGATTCCTATGGGATTAATCACCAAACTAGTTGTGTTGAAACCCCTGAGCAAAATTCTGTGGTGGAGCGTAAACACCAACATGTTCTTAATGTAACTCGCATTCTTATGTTTCAATCAAATTTACCAAATGCTTACTGGTCCTATGCTGCCAGCTAGGCAGTTTACCTTATAAATAGGTTACCCACTCCCATACTTAATGGGAAAACTCCACATGATCTCATTTATAACACTGCTCCTACTTATCTGAACCTCAAAACGTTTGGATGCCTCTGTTTTGCTTCCACCCTTGAGGTTGGCAGAAATAAACTTGAGTCAAGAGCTGCAAAGTGTGTCTTCCTCGGATACAAAAGTGGAGTCAAGGGTTATACTGTTCTTGACATTCACACTAGGGAATTATTCATAACACTATTTATCTAACACTAGACCTGACTTGTGTTTTTCAATTAACCTATTAAGTCAGTTCGTGCAATCACCCACTGATTTCCATTTTCGGGCTGTTGAACATATTCTCAGGTACATCAAGTCTAAACCATAAGAAGGATTGTTCTTTTCAGTTGATTCACCTATACATTTAAAGGCCTTTAGTGACTCAGATTGGGTAACGTGCCCTACTACCAAAAGGTCTACTACGGAGTTTTGTGTTTTCCTTGGATCGTCACTCTTTCATGGAAATCCAAGAAACAGAGAACAATTTCTAGGTCCTCTACAGAGGCAGAATACAGGGCCCTAGCAGCCACCGCTTGTGAAATATAGTGGATCGAGTATCTGTTGGATGACTTACAAGTGCAGCAAGTTAGGACTCCAGCTCTCTACTGTGATAATAAATCAGCAAGGCATATAGCTCACAACCAGAGCTTTCACAAACGAACCAAGCATATTGAGCTCGATTGTCACGTCGTTCGTGAGAAAATACAAGCTAATGCTCTACGTCTTCTCCCTGTTCGTTCAGATGAACAACTCGCAAATCTCTTTACAAAGTTTCCACATCGCGTTCGGTTCAAGTCCATCATTCCCAAGCTTGGACTGATCACCATCCACCATCCAGCTTGAGGGGAGGCTATTGAAGTTAGTTATTCGGTGTATTACTATTAAGTACAGTAATCACACCTCTATTAGTGATTTTCTGTTAGGATACCATATATTGTATAACCCCCATTTCCCATATCCCCGTGAACTCTATAAATAGAGCTTTTTTCTGTTATTTTAGACATATGGAACATCATACAACACAATCTTTCTACCAAAATACATTGCATTCTCTCAAACAAAAATAAAGCAGCTTTCCACTAACCTGAGACGCTCCTCTCCCTTTTTCCCTTCAGCGCCTTCCTCTTTTCTTCATCACGTTGGGAGATCGTCCTCTGCAGAGAAGTCCTCACGCAGAGCTCCAGCTTGTTCTTCACGCCCTAGATTTTCTTTCTCTCTCATCGTGTTGTCTGAACGAAAGGAACGTTCTCAACAAAGTGAGTCTTTTCTCACTTATTCAGTCAGCAGAGACTTATTGGGCCTCGAACTGGGTCAAGCCCATTTCTTTTAATAAATTTGAATTAAATAAATAACTATTATTATTTTTATATAACATTGTAGTTAAAAATAAAAAATAAAAGAGTGTTACGAATAGCCACCCGTTTGAATGCGTAGTCTCTGACTGAGTCATGAGGAATGGCGCGGTGAAAGCGCAAACAAAATAATTCAAATTTTATATTTTGTGACGACTTTAACTATTATTTATTAAATAAAAGTTTAAATCCTTTTTTGTCCTTAAGTTAAAAGCTGATATTCAGTTTAGTCTTCCTTATAAAATGTAAACCTTTGGTTCCTATGATGTGCAATGTATCCAATTAGTTTTATCCGTTAAATTTTAGGAAGAAATTTACTGGCATAAACCTGAGATAATTACTACGGAAGGCTACAACATCAACAACCCCTGAAGCATGAGAGTTAGGAGACAAATCAAAGATGTTAATAAAAAACCGTTAACAGATAGGACTGATTTGATACATTTTGCACATCATGGGAACCAAAGGTTTACATTTTTAAAATGGAGAACTAAACTGAACACCAGCTTTTAACTTAGGACAAAACAATTTAAACCTTAAATAAATAAACAAATAGATGGGCTTTACACTTTATCTATATCATGCTATAAAAATTGAAATTTTATATAACTTTGGATAACTATTTCTAGTGTCATATTTTACTTAGATATTTTTTTTATTAAATTATATATACTTATTTTATGAGTTATATATATTTTTAGTATCTTAATTTTTATATAAAATAAGAATTTATTTATATTCCAAATTTTAATATATTTTAGTCTTCAAATTTTTAAAATAAATAAATACAACTTTTTTAATATAATTATATTAAATTTTTTATATCTTAAATGTATTCTTCAACTTATATTGATGTACAAATATATGTTAAAATTTTGAAAATGAATAAATATATCAATTACATTAATATTTTTATATGTTAAACATATTTTTCAACTTAAAGTATGTGTATAAAAAACTGAGACCAGCTTTTAACTTAGGACAAAACAATTTAAACCTTAAATAAATAAACAAATAGATGGGCTTTACACTTTATCTATATCATACTATAAAAATTGAAATTTTATATAACTTTGGATAACTATTTCTAGTGTCATATTTTACTTAGATATTTTTTTTGTTAAATTATATATACTTATTTTATGAGTTATATATATTTTTAGTATCTTAATTTTTATATAAAATAAGAATTTATTTATATTCCAAATTTTAATATATTTTAGTCTTCAAATTTTTAAAATAAATAAATACAACTTTTTTAATATAATTATATTAAATTTTTTATATCTTAAATGTATTCTTCAACTTATATTGATGTACAAATATATGTTAAAATTTTGAAAATAAATAAATATATCAATTACATTAATATTTTTATATGTTAAACATATTTTTCAACTTAAAGTATGTGTATAAAAAATTCAAATATTAACATGAAACTCATCTAACATAAACAAAATTTAATGTAACTGACTTAAAAAAATCTATATTCTATATTAGTTTTAAATTTTTAGAATAAAAATGTATCAAAATTTCAAAAATAAATAAATTTTAATTTCTCGTCAAAATTTAAAAATTAAAAAATATTTAATTCTAATTTTATTATTGAATAAAATGCACAATCTCTTTGAAAAAATTATGATGAATTCTCTTTTATTTTAAAAGTAATTTTATAATTCTTCGACTTTTATTCTAAAAATTTATTTGTATTTTAATTTTTAAAAATATATTTCTTTCACATATTAAAATCCAGACTTCAAACACGAAATGAGAAGTAAGAAATAATTACAATTTTTCCATATAACCTTCTTTACGAAATTTTATCATTTCACATATTCAAAATATTTCCTTCCTACAACATCTTGTTTGTAAGATGAAGATTATTTATGTTTATATATTAACTTTATTATTAATCAATGTGACATTTCATCCTTAAATATAATTTAATTTTCTTTCTAGTTGATATAAAATATTGACACATTCTTCTCATATTTAAACATTAATTAAATATTTGTGAATGGTTTGATAATATAATAAATTTTATAAACATAGATGAGATAGACTCTTATATTTTATTAAAAAAACTAAATTCAAACTTAAAGCATTTTTACAAAATTAATTTATGAGATGGAAATTAGCCATACTTTAATTTGATTTTATATATAATTGATATAAGATCTGGACCACACTTTTTATGGAAAAATAATAAATTTTAATTTATTTTCATATTTAAAAAAAATTAGAAATTAAATTATTGTTTATACATTAAATTATATATTAAATAACAAGTAAGAACAAGACAATGTTCTTAAAACTAAAATTTCAGAATTAAAATATAGTTAAGTAAATATATAATTTGAATAATTAATTTATATTTTTATAAAGAATAATATTGTATACATGTCTGCATTGTACACAGAGAGCAATACTATATTGTGAATAAAATCATTGGGTATCCTTAAGATGCCTTTTATGTTCTATCGCTAGTTAATAAGGATGGATTCAGATCTGATTCGTCTAATGATTCCATCAAATTGAGAGAAAAGTATGAATTAGTTTGAATTATTGAGTTGTTTTGGATTTTAACATTATTAATAAGAATTGCTTAAGTTGATTTGACACTCAGATTAATTTGAATAACCTCAAGCTCATTGTCCAATTCTATTATTTTATTGTATGAGGTGTAATTCTATAATTATAATTTTTAAACTATTCACTAACTTTCTTTCATTATGCTTTTATTTATCTTTATATTTTTCTCGTTCTTAGTAACTATATTTATCTATATATTTTCATATTGTCTCACCTTTTATACATTTATGAAACTATCAAAACCATGTTTCTTAATTATGACATAAACAATACAAAAGGGTATTTTCAATTAGGGTTTACACTTTGTGAAGTTAAGAGAACTTATCTATGTCCCTATTACACTTTCTTTATTCTATAATGTTCAAAAATTAGCAAGAAAAGATAACATCTTTTTGCAAAACAGGTGAAGTTTTGTTATTAATTTTGAATATAATATTGCAAAAGGGTTCTGCAATCAGTTGCGGATGTTTTTTCTGAGTTTGGACGGCAAGTTTTTTTTTTTTTTTTTGTTTCCAGTGTTTTGCTTTGCAGATATTTTCCAAACTTCACGTTGCCAATGTTCTTATTTTATTTGAAACCTTCTTATTTTATTAAAAAAATCATTTTTTCACAGATATTTTGCTAGATATTTTGGATCATAGGTTTGGTTCATCAACTCTATAAATAGAATACTTGAGTTATTCTAAAATCATCATTCTTCTCTCATTCTTTTTTATCTTAGTTTCATTTTTTCTTTTTTTTTTCTTTTCCTAAATATATTTTTAGGTTTATTTTATTTTCTTTTTAGAGATCTTCACTAATTCTGAGATCTTCAGAAATTTAGAGAAGTTCATGTTGTATCTTGGGAGCCTGTGCAATACACCGCGGATAAGTCCCTAAGGACAATGATCTACACGCCTCAGGAAATCCTTTGTTCGTGACCTTTATTCTTTTATTGTCAACTTTTACAACAATCTTAAGGACTTATGGCTGACAACAACAACTCAATCTCGGAGAATTAGAATATTGTTCCCGACACTCAAACGGTGTTCACGAAACCTTTACTGGATGTATAAAAAATCGAAGTCTTCTTTAGTCAAAATTTTCGGCACTGGTGTTAAGACTCCGACAAGTGTACCGAATCGTATCAAGTAATATAAACAGTAAGACCGAGTATCGTTTTCCCTAGAGACTCATTGACCTAGACTGTCATGTGATTTGTTGATCATTTAAGACTTGAGAAACGAAAGTTTGGTGTTTAGAATGCAAAACAAAAAGTAAACATGCATGCAAAGGTTGATCAATTGACCAAAGAATATATGCAAGTGAATTATATGGATGAATTGTGATATTGGGGTTTACGACTTATCCTAATCCACTCTCATCTATTTACGAATTCTACTTCTTCATTAATGTTAATGCCACTTTCTAATTTACCCTAAACCCGATGTCTCGGTGAAATGAGTCTACTCCTAATTACTAGTTTACAATGTCTTGTCTCCCTAGCAATTGATCATGCATTACATTCGCATAAAAACTTAAAGGCAATCGGTCCTCTTATCCCCATGTCTAGGTAATATTACTCCCGAGAGAATTCCCTCATGTCTAGATTTCCCGTATGTGTCCATATCGACAAAATCAAAGATCATGCTATTGAATGAGTTAAACAAAGTATGCATAGAGAATAGAGGAAAAACTCTAACAATTAATGAAGAAAAGCATATATCAATTAAGATTCAATTCAATACACAAGAGTTTCAAAGGATTACATCGTTTCCCGAACAAAAATGGAGGTTTAGTTCACCATAGACATGGTGAAACTAGATGAAATTAATGAAAATAATGAAAGATAAAACCCTAGAATTTGTAGATTGGAGCTTCAGCATGCAAAATTCGCCTCCAAGGGGTGAAGAGAGTGTTTCTGCGCCTCTTTCTGTCAAAAGATACACTCTCTAGGTCATGCAAATCAATATATAGTTCATTAAAATCAGCAAAAATTGGCCCAAAACTCATTAATGATCAATTAACTAAGTACAAATGTAATCATGAATTCATGGAATCAATCCTCACCAAATAAAGTGTTTCACTCAATCCCTCAGGTGTTTCAAGAGGTCACTCCTTCCCTCTACTATCCACATGTCATATAGAACAAAATTGCCTTTTGTTTCCCACAATCAATATTCTCACATACACATGTCATCACAAGGACTTTTCATGGCTTATAATAAGGTTGGGCTAACAAGAAAACTGGTTTTTCTAGATCACAAAATCCTTGAGTTAAAAGAGTCATTCAAATAATTCATCATCCAAGCACATACTTTCTTTAATAACCAATTTCACTCATTCCCAACTTTCCCCCTTTTTGCATTCAACTTTTCTGTCTTTCATTCTATCTTTTCTATCTTTTATATCTTTTGCTCAACACTTAGCTCAATGCTTATTTTTTTTCAACTTTCCCGACAACCCCAAACTTGAACCGTTATCAATTCCATACAAAAATTCTCAACTTAACTCAAGGTAAAGATTTTCAAAAAGGGTTTTCAATTCTGTTTAAGGCTTAGGTTCAAAAAAGGAAGAACACATTGTGCTCTTTTTACTTGGGACGAAAATTTATGCAATGGCTAAGAAAGGGCTAATAAAAAATGGCCTTGATCATATGACACATACATGCAATTCAGTCAATCATAGAAACTTGGAAAAAATCATTTATGCTTTTAAGTAGATAACAAACATTCACAACAAAAACTCTAGAGCTCAAAACCTCACATATAAGCTTCACTCAATATTCCAAATATCCCAGATAAACACCCTACCTAGCATCATAACCATAATCACAACATCATGCATCTGTTCACATAGCTTGTGAACACCTACCTGTATATCAGCATATAGTGCAATGGCTTTTCTCGGCCTCTCCAATGGTGGAGTAGAAATATTCACCCCATCTAGCTGACACAGGTGTGTAATGAGAGAAGGATGCACCAAAGGCGCCCTGTTACTCATAGTGAGGGCGTAACTCTGTATCTCGTTTGCTATAATTTGGACAATGTTCACATTCAAACCTCTGAGCATACAGTATAATAACATGGCCTTGGCAATAATGATGTCCGATACATGAGAGCAAGGTTGAATGTTAGCATGAGAGAATGCCATCTGATAACTAATTAAAACACCGTTATTTGCTATGTGATTTTGATACTAAAAACACCCTTTTCACTTAGAAACTTGCTTGGGCTCATGTGTTTTCAATAAATTGTGTGAATAAGAGAGTTGAGGTTGATTTTAACAATTTTCTAACAAATTCCCCCTGTTCTGACAGAGATTGAAGCAATACTGGAAGGAGAAGTGAAAAGCCAAGAAGATGGAGCTCAAAAGGGGTCAAAAAGGCACCAAGAAGGGAGAAAACCCGAAGCCCAGGAGACTGGAACGAAAAACAGCGCACCCAGGAACGACGTTGGTCGCCCGGGCGACGGCCCCGACGCCCGAGCGACAGACGCTCGAAGCTTGGGCGTCCAAAACTGACGCCCAAGCCCCACATGACCCTCAATTCATGCTTGGGCGACCTCCCTACGACGCTTGAGCGTGGTTTCACGTGGACCGGGCCCTGATTCTGCTCTGATTTGATTCTTTTGGACCGGGCCACACTTTGGGACGCGTCTGTCACTATTTAAAGGACCCTAGGGCTCTAGGTTTTGCATCCCTGGTAGAAGAGAGCATAACAATACACTCCTAGCCAATTCTTAGTCTTTTCATTCTTTCTTTTCTTCCATTATTCATAGAGTTCCCCCATGTCTATGGGGAACTAATTTCTATTTGTTGTTGGGGAATGATGTAACCTTGTGAACTCTCATGTATTTGAATTGATTCTTAATTCCATATGCTTTTTTTCATTAATTGTTAGAGTAATTTATCTGTTCTTATTGTTTGCTTATACAATAGCATGATCTGTGATTTGCATGAGTGCCGACAGGTTCCTTTCAATTCAGGTCCTTGTTAAATTACTCCTAAGGGTTATATTGCTCAGACATGAGGGTATGGGTCTTAGTCGTCTTAACCTCTTGATCTTCACATCTTTTTACCAGGAATGCTAGGAATTGTATGAATTGGTAATTAGGGACAAACTTATTTACCGAGACATCGGGTTTAAGTGTTTTAGTGAGGGACGTTGGCATTAATGAATAAAGAAGAATTTTTATATACATGAGAGGAAACTTGGTGAAGTTTAACCCCAACAACATACTCATCTCATATAAATCAACCTTCATTCATCTTTGTGCTCTTTTGCCACTGATCAATTTTATTTTGCTTTATTTTATTATTTTTGCTATACAATCCATGATCTTTTTTCTTTTTAGTCTTAATTAATTTTGTTTTCACACAACTGTTTAGCGCCGAGAGTCCTCTGGGATACGATACTTGGTCTTACCATTTTATATTACTTGTGCGACTCGGAACACTTGCCGATTTGCCTCAACAAGTTGTTGGCGCCATTGTCGGGGACTCACGGTTTAAGCTATTCTATTTGTGTGATTCTTGATTAATTTTGGCTTTATCTTATTTTATTCTATTTTTCCCATTTTTTTTCTTTATTTTTCAAATCCCTAATTTCCATTCTTGTTTTATTTTATTTTTATGCTAACAATATTTTCTAGGGTTTTGTGTTTTGTTTATGCAGGATTGTGTTAGGACCAGGAGCAACGAAAATTCTGAACCTCTTCTTGAAGGGCTTGAGACCAGAAGGAGGCCAAGAACAAATAAACTATCCAGAGAGCCTTCTCTAGAGATAATCCCAATGACATCCCAAACTGTTGCTGGACCTCATCGCTTTAACAACATCGCAAGTCCGAGGGTCAATGCTGCAAATATGGAGATGAAGCCTGCTCTAGTTCAACTTGTAAAGAGCAACCAATTCAACGGACTGTCTCATGAAAATCCATATGATCACCTGACAACCTTCGGTGAGATCTGCAACACTATGAAAATAAATGGGGTTCCTGATGAGGCTATCAAACTGAGCCTATTCCCCTTCTCTCTTGGAGGTGAGGCTAAATTATGGTTGAAATCCTTTCCTGAGAACAACTTCACTCGATGGGAAGATGTGGTGGCCAAATTCCTCAACAAATACTTCCCACCATCAAAGATAAACAAAGGGAAGCAAGCGATTTCTTCTTTTAGACAAGGCATGAAGGAGACCTTGGGGCAGGCATGGGAGAGATACAAGAGCTTATTGAGAAAGACGCCTACCCATGGTTTCGATGAAGGAACGGTGGTCCTTCTTTTTCTTGGAGGCCTTGAGTCACAAACCAAATTGATGCTGGATGCCTCAGCTAGAGGCACTATCAAATGCAAGACCCCCGATGAGGCCTATGAATTAATTTAGAACATGGCTGCCAGTGACAATGAGACTCATAGTGAGAGAGGAACTCCTTCCCAACCTAAAGGGGTTTTTCAATTACAACCTTATGATGCCTTGCTTGCCCAAAATAAGATCATCACCCAACAATTGGAGATCCTGACCAAGAAGGTGTTGTAGCCACAAAAAGAACATCAAAACGTGGCACAGATACAGTAAGAATGTAGGGCTATAGCAAGCATGCAAGAGAAGTCGCATAAAAATTTTGGGACTAATACTGAGGTTAACCCCAAGGAAGAATGTAGGGCTATAGCAAGCATGGAAGAATGGAGAGAAAAAGAGAGTGGAAAAAGAGAAGAGAGAAAAGGAAAAGAAAGATTGAGTGAGGGTGAGAGAAAAGAAGAGAGTAGAAAAGAATTTTTGAGTGAAATTGAAAACAAAGAAGAGGTTGAGAGAACAAAAGAAAAAAAAGAAAAAAAATGAAAATTATGAAAAAAATATCCAGTGCCCTAAAGAACATGTTACAAGAAAAATACAAGCAGGGTACTTTGAAGAGATCTCCAAAGAATTGGGGATAAAAGTTCGTGTGACAGAAGCCTTGCAGCAGATCCCTGAATACAAAGAATTTTTGAAAGAGCTCCTCGAAAAGAAAAATTTTAAAGAGGAGGGAACTGAAAAACAAGGGGATTGCAGTGTGATCTTGTAGAGGACTCTTCCTCTAAAAGTAGAAGACCCAGGAAGCTTCACTATTCCATGCAATATTGGGGACCACAAAAGTAGGAAAGCCTTGATTGATTTGGGGTCCATCATCAACTTAATGCCCCTAGCTTTTCTCAAAAAGATTGATGAGTTCGAAGTTAAGCCAGCAAGGATGTCTGTCCTCATGGTAGATGGATCCCCTAAAAAACCTTATGGTGTGGTAGAAGATGTCAGGGTGCAAGTTGATAACCTGATATTCCTGGTAGATTTTGTGATACTAGAGATGGAGGAAAATGCAAAGATCCCTATTATTCTTGGAAGGTTGTTCCTGAAGACGGCCAAAGTAATCATCAATGTTGATGAAGGAACCATAGCTCTCAAGAACCAAGAAGAGGAGGTGATCTTCAGTGCCTATAAAACAGGGCGGCAAAATCAAGTGAAGAAAACCAATCCCAAAACTGCATTTAAAGATGCACTCGGGAATGGTACCAGAGCCGCCAAATCAAAGAGGAAAGGTAAAAAATGTTTTCTGTCGCAGGTGCCTAAAGAAGAAAAAGACAACAAAGGAGTAGATGTTCACCAAAGTCCTCTAAAGAAGCAGGAAGGACTGAGACTAGGCCTCCCTGTACAGTGCAACAAAAAGATCTAGGTGATAAAGGACTTCACAGCTGATGGACTAATACAGATTGAATATCCTACTTCTAGGAGAACCAAAAAGGTGAACAGGAAAATCACAAGTGCAACAAAGGGAAATGACCGCGGTTGTTTTTCCCTATATGTCGCGGTTTAAGAACCGCGGCATATACAGGCGCGGTAAAAAGTTTGTAACTATAGGCCGCGGTTGCAACCACGGTCAAAAGGTCTGCGAATATACCACAGTTGTAGTAGGAACCGCAGCCAAAACCCCTCTTTTTTTTTAAAAAAAAATTGTTCCACTATAGGCCGCGGTTCATGGCACAACCGCGGCCAAAAGTCTTTTTAAAAAAAAAAATTAAAAAACGACACACTTTCTACCGCGATTTTGGTAACAATCGCGACACATGCTATACTTTCTACCGCGGTTTTGGTAACAACCGCGACATATTCTCCTGCAATTTTTTTAAATAACAGGTCTGTTTTTGTGATATCCACTACCACAAAAACAAACCTGCATATCAAACACATGTTCAAATTCAATTTCAACATATCAAGCACATGTTCAAATGTATTTTAACATAACATAAAGTACAAAGTCTAATAAAATACAATATAATAAAATACAATGTTTAAATCTAATAACTATGACCTATTATATAATCTAACTAAATATTTTGCAGCAGTTTTCCTCATGATTGAAATTGGCTTCTCAGGAATTGGTGTAGTAGTCTTGAATTTCTGCACAAAACAATTAATATTAATAAGTGCATATGAATTCCAAATTTTGCCTAAAATCAAAATTTGTTAGATTTAAATATTACCGTTTCCCAGCCTCTTGTGATATGAGAACAAATAATATGGGCCATCCAATACATTACATAGTATCCACACTCATATGACCCATTCTGTCTGTTACACTGCAATATATCATCACAGTTGTAAATAGTTAGTGAAAAACATTAAAACAAAACAACTATAAGAAAGTATGGCTTTAACATATGTCAAACCTTGAGAGAAATCCATGCAATCTTTCTACTGTTAGCAATTGATCTCCCAACCATCATCATACTTGCTGGAATAGAACTATATATATATATATATATATATATATATATATATATATATATATATATATATATATATATATATATATATATATATATATATATATATATATATATATATATATATATATATATATATAAAAGGAGTTTTAACATTCATTTATATAAAAAAGAAAGTCCAAACATTGAGGTTCTTACCAATCAACTAATTGTCTGAGATTTGTGGGAGGAGGCCTGTGCAATGAGTAGAACCACAAAGCATAGCTCTCGTGCATAGAAATAACAAGAAGCTGCCAATGACACCTAAAATTCATAATAACTTAACTATTATATTTTAAAATCACATATGGAACTTTATTATGTTAACAAAGTTAACTTACCCGGATATATAAGGCAAAAAATATATTTTCTTGCCGCTTGCAAAATTACTTATGAGATTTGTGTTGATATAATCAAAATCATTTGATTCGTGAATGGATTGGGGATCAATGAATCCATAATCATCAGAGCGTCCCAAGTTGTTACTGATCCCAAACATATACCTAAAGTCAAAAATTAACTTTGATATAAGGATACTTGATATATAAATCAATTTTATATATAAATAATTGCTCATAGACTTACATCATCCATAGTTGAATAATTGTAATATTCAACTCTTGTGTTCCCGACACAAGCTCTCTGACATCTTGGCTATGAAGGTATAATGGGACCTCAAAGGCTCTCCCAAATACATTAGCATCATATTCAACCTCCAAAGGCTTATCTTTAAGGATGTAAGCAAGTAGCTACAATGAACCAAGAGCATCATCCTTAGATAGAGGAATCATCTCCTATGCTTGCGTCTGTTGTTACATGGAAAAATAAGATAACTTTTGACATCAATAACATGTAAACTTTTTGAATTGAGAAGTGTAAAGTAGAATTCCATACCGGGGGGGGTCAGAAACTGAACCAACCAAATGTTTAGGCCAAGCGATAAAAGACTGGAATGCATGTTTCACAGTGAAAATCTCATATGTGGGCAGAGGAACTGAGGAATCTGGTATGATCATTTCGTCTACTGAGACCTTCACCTCATCCTTTGATAGCTCTATACCATGAACAACAGTTGCTACCTTAAACATTGTTCCACGAGCTACCAGCACCGTCTCGGTATCGTCTAAAATGTATAGCAGACATGGACTAGTATCGTCCATGTCATCCCCTGGGACGGCTGGTGCTGAACAACTTCCTTTCCCGCTTCTCCTTGTCAGAGTAAATGTTAGATTATACAAAAGATAGAAAAAATTTCACATAAATGTTTATTAAGTTTACCAGTGGGAGGCATAACATGTTCCTGTTCCTGTACAGGAGATGGCTGAGGGCGTATGCCATAGCTCTCAAACTACTGTTGGAACATGGAGCTGAACTCACTAAACAATTCAGCCCTGAGCTCTGATGTAAGCTCTGTCCTGACCTGTGTCCTAATCTGCTCCGTAAGGTCCGCTCAAAGCTTTTTCGTGATATCTTCTGTCATACTTTGTTGTTGTGCTTCGCTGTATGCATATGAAGTCTGACGAGAAGAGCTCCCAAAATAATCTCGAATTCCTACTCCAGTTCCAGTAGCACGTACACACGTCTAGGGTGTTCAGGTCGTCCAATTGCAGCAGTAAGAATATCCTGGCGACCCTCTGGAGTGAATTGACCTTGGGAGCTCTGCTCAACCAAGGAGTCCTGTAACATTACAAAACACCATTATTCTTTAAAAAGTTCAATGTAGTATGTATAATGAAATTATTATTTTAGGAACAGTGATAACTTACAATTCTTTCAGAAATTTCCTGTGCAGTGTCAGAAGAGTAGGTGCCTGATAACGGATTAAAATACCGTTATTTGCTATGCGATTTTGATACTAAAAGCACCCTTTTTACTTAGAAACTTGCTTGAACTCATATATTTTCAGTTAATTGTGTGAATAAGAGAGTTGAGGTTGACAAGATTAGAGGCTAACAAGATTAGAGGCTAACAAGATTCTCATGAATAAACTACTCTAGCCTCTAATCCAACACAACTAACCGACTAAGCGAAGGTCAATCATGCTATCATAATCGCGTACTAAGCGAACGCAATGCACCTATTCCATCCTATGTGTTCTATACATATCGATCAACTAAGTGAAGATACAATCACTAATTGGGCAACTTAGCGTATACCCATTGCAAGAACATAGTCAGATTTCACAGAATGCCAGGCATAGCAGAATAAACACAAGAACAATCCAGTAAATCTCAAGGAAATACTGTAATTTTGTTAACGACCAACTAACTAACCTAAGCTAACATCTCAACTAAATTAACACTCAAACATAATTGACAACATAGTGAACAAAAACATTACACCGGACAATACAATAGATATATATCCAAAGAAATTAAAACTATTAAAATGCAACACTTGAGTGAAAACAAATGAAATGCTATTTATCATGGAAATAATAAATTAAAAACGCTGGAAAAGAAAATCACATAAAATAAGTAAACCTTTGTTCGATTCCATATATATAATATATAATATTCTTGGTGCAAGCACTAAATAAAGTAAACAAAACCAATTAGAAGTCCCTTTTTCTGTTGGATGTGACACCACCTCCTCAAGATTGAAATGCAACACACCAAATGTAATCAACACATCCTTGCAGCCAGGCCGTGACACCGTGGCATCCGTGAATTGCTTCGAAAGTTGAAAACAGCATGCATCAATTAAAAAGAAATTAGCGCCACTCATGCAAAGAAAGTGATGTCCGCATGTTTCTCAAAAGAAAATAAAATTGTGCCTCTTTGATTGAAAACGTAAAACAACGTTGAAGATTAAAGAAAATAAAGTGGGCTCCCTACAACTCTATATCTAATAACAACGTTTCCGCACCCTTAGCTATCCATTGTGGGCCGCGAGCTTTGCAGCTGGTGCTTCAATTTAAAATTGACTTGTGTATGGTGCAACATGTGGAAATGGAATGTGCATCCCTTTCTTTTTTTGGTAGCAGCTGGATCACGTGAAGGATGGAAGTGATAAATGAAGCCCACGTGCATTTGGCAGCAACGTCCTTCATTTTCTTACTTTTCTCATCAGTAATAAAACACTGTTTGTGCATTCCAACTCATGAATCAATGCTTTAATATTTTTGGTAGTGGTTGCACACCTTCATTTAACTTCCAAATGTCCCAAATTGTATCTCCAAAATTTGTCCTGCAATTAATAATACAAATAATTAGCTCAAATAATTCAAATTAATTAAAATTAGAATTTTCGATCAAATTAAGCATAGTTAGCAAAAACGGGAAAATACTTGACATTTAAGCACAATTCCCTAATTAATTCTAGCACAATAAACTAAGTGAAATCGAGAAAATATTCACTCATCAAAATAGGCCACACTTAGTCCTTTTCACTCCTGGGTAAAATCAAGACGCAAATCAGGGAACGGTTCAACGGACATCAGGAAAGTGACACAGTCTCAGCACACAGAGAACAACGACTAACAAGGACAGAAACAAACAGAATTACACAGTTCTCAAGGAATCTAGACAAAGAAAAGGAAGTAGACAGTATCCCAAACAGAATCAAGGAAAGTACATACTCATGAAATCATCTAAGCAATTCAAGACATGGGAAAATGATCAATCAACTCAAGAAGTGAATCAAAAGTAACAAAATCTCACAGATGCACACTATCAGTGTTTCTCTCAAGTGTCTAGGGTGAACAATATCAACTCAATGCACTCCAAAAAGTAAGCAACAATAGACTTGGCAAGCCTCTAATATCAACACTCAAAACATATGCATGTTCAAATCAAAAGGTCTTTTATGGGTGAAATGGTGCCAAGGACAAGGGAGGATATAATATGGATGAGAAGCTACAAACCAAAAGAAATAGAGGAGCAATGGGGAACAAGTGTAAACACAGTAAAATCACACCCAAAACCTCTAATTCAATCCTCTTTTTGACTCCAATATTCACACAAATTTTTTATTTTTTTCTCAATTTTCTCTGTTTTTTTTTTCATCTTGTCTGTTCCTTTTCTCTCTTTTTGGAACACAACTTTAAGAGATAAGATACACAAAATATTTACAAAAACAAAAACAAGAAGAGGAACCAACTAGCCAATTCATCAGAATCCCCCGGGAGACCACAATTGTTCCCAAAACACTTCCAAAGCTCCAAAATTCCCTAAGGTTAAGGTAATCATGGTTTTTCACTTAGGACTAGTGTATGAGCTTCAAAACAAAGAAATGGGGAAAATATAGGCTCAAAAGGGGTTATCAAGGGATTAAAACAAGGTAGGCTCATCTGGCTAGAGAGGCTCAAGAACAAAACTACCTTTATCACTTCCAAACATGCATATCAATCAAGAATTATCAGTAGAGTCAAGCCAAGACATATGTGCAAGCAATCAAGAAACATATCACACACAAGAAAGAACATCAAGTGGCTCAAATCTCACATAGGGTAATTCTATCACAATCAATCACCCTCTCAAACATCATAATCATCTTCCCAAGCAAAGAAAAGCAAAGGATTTCAACCAATAAGTATCAATCAAATGAAGTGAAAGACGAGTCTACAACCTAAACAAAGTCCAGAAATCAAGAGAAACATGCAAAACTGTATACAAGACAAAACAAAAACTACCTAGAAAATGAAAAAAATTTAACACCTAGAAAAGAAAAAAAAATTTAACAAAGAAAATAGAAATCTCCCCCAATAGACCACAGTTAAACTACACAGTGTCCTCAATGTGTCACAAGCATAAGATCATAATTCCGAACAATCAATAAATCATGGACAAGTGCAATAAAAGTGGGAAAAGAGGTGAAGGGAAAAGAAAACTCCCCTGATCATGGTGGCAGTTGCCAATTCTGGACTATTAGGGAGATGTCTTCCACCACAGGATTCAGCCAGGAAGTCTTGAGGAGGAACTGTTTCATCCTCCATATTTGATCAAGCAGGGAAATGTCTTCCACAGCTGGATCTAAGAAGCAGTGATTGTTGATAAGTGGGTTCAGCTGGTGCCTATTAATCTTCAAACTGTTGTGTATACTGGCACACTTGTCTTCCATCATGGGTGTGTGTTAGTCAAATTCATGCGTACCTCTTGCAATATGGTTAGTGCAATGTGGTTCCAAAGAAATGACATGCAGGGGTATAACACCCAATCCTAGTGTAATAAGTTGACCCTCAGATATACCCTCAGAACATGAATCACTTTCAAATGTAGAAACAATGTCAACAACAGTCTCAGATTCATGTTGAGTGCATGGAGACCAAACATTCATATGTGATAGCAAAAAGTGGTTCTCATCATGCAAAGAGGGAGAATGAAAATCATGCTCATCAACATCATAATCATCAACATAGCTATCAATAACATAATCATCAACAATAGAATCAATCTTAGGTATGCTTACCTCCACCTCCCTGGATGTGGCTAAAGTGGTGGAAGATGAAAGTGGTCTACCTATCTTAAAGGTGTTTCTTATATCTGCTTGTTCCTCAATATTTTCATCAGAATCACAGTTAGGATCACCGATCATAAAGTTGGAAGCTAGTTGTATCACATAATTGATTTCAACATAAATAGAGCAAGAACCAGCTTCATAACTACGTTTAAAATTTTCAGAAAACTGTGAAAGATCAAAATTTAATCCTAAGTCTAAAACATCTTCGATTTTCATAGTTTCTATGTCAAAATCAACACTAATATGTGATCTGTAGCAGAATCAAGAATATGTGAATGCATAAACAACTCAGGCAAAGCAAGTGGGAATTCAAGTTTAGAGAAAACCTGTGCTGAGTCATGATTCATCTCACCAATAACAGCAGAATGAGCAACTGCATCCTCAGGTGCAAGAGGGAAGACATAGGAGGATGGGAAATTAGATGGTGCAGTAGTAAGCTCATGACTCTGCTCCCCATCTCCTACGTGAATGACACTAACATCATCAAGAATCTGAACAGTCTGAAATGATGATACCTCTAAAGCTTGAGACTGTTCCTCAATGAACTACCTGGCTATCTGCCCCCACAACTCATTCAATGTAGCCTCAGGAGAAGTAGAAGATTGGGTAGATGGTTGGGCAGGTGCCTCGTGCTATTGTTGTTGCCTCTGATTTTGCTGTTGTGACTACCTGTTGTTGTAGATGTTTGGAGCATAAGCTTGAGGCACATCAAGTGCAACCGGGTGGTGTAAAGAAGAACAAGCATCCGTATAGTGGTAACTGGAAGGACATATAACACACAACCGTGCAACATATGCGAATGGAGGTGCTGGTCTCTGGTTGCATGCCAGTTGTGTCACCAAACTCAAAAGAGAATCAAGCTTGCTTTCCAAATTCCTATCAGTAGCTTAAGATCTTCCCAAGAATTGATGGATCCTAGAGGAAGACGATACAGCCAATCCCTTGCTGCTTCTTGTAATGAGTGCTGAAATGCCCTTAAGAAAATGTCGTCATCAGGGGCATGTGGAGGCTTCATTAAAGAGCAACTGGTGTGGAACTGATGGCAAAATGCTCTAGCTAGGACAAGCCAAATCTAGAAGTAAATCAAGCCATAAGTTCAAGAATGAAGATTGCAGAATTTGGTGGTGATGAAAGGTATTGATAGCTCATGGTTTTGATGACTTGTAGGGTGATGGAAGGTGTGTTTGGTGGTTCTCCAAGAGAGGTTAGGGCAACTCAAGGAGGAAGGTGACTAGAGGGGCCTCATGGGTTGCTCTAGTCTTGATCTAAGATGAGTAGTATGGCCAAAAATGGGCAGCATAACATTACTCAAAATCAAAGATGAAATACAAGGGTGGAGACACCTCTATTTATAGGCCAAGGGTGTCTCCTTCTAACCCTAAAAGCATGATCTCCCACCTTTGCTCTCATTGGCCAAAAATGAGGCCTTCTAACCTCTCTAATGATTGGAGGACATGTGGCCACTCACAAAACACAATCCTCTCCATTCCTAGAGTGCCATGTGGCCACTACTAAAAGTAAATCCTCTCCACTCCTAGGGTGCCATGTGGCTACCTTTTAAAAAGTAAATCCTCTCCAATGGAAGCATGACACATGGCGCACACTTTCCACTTGGTTTGGATGTCTAACTTTTTAAGGAAAATCCTATGCTACTTAGGCCTTAATACAAGCCTTAAAAAAACCTACACTACATGGCCTAATACAATGGCCTAAATTGGTACATTACTCTTCAAGCCTTGCTTCATAATGGCTCCAAAGGTGGTCTACAAGGTAGAGTTGACACAATCTTCAAGGATGACTTTAACTCCTCCAAATGTGTATGTGGGCATTCACCTGCAAAACCATGAAACTTAGGCAGCAAATGAATCAGTCCAGGGGTGAGAACGCAATGAACATCATCCTCATAATGTGTAATCAGCTCCCAAAGAGCACTCTCAGGAATGGGAGGATGAGTCATATTGTTCTCTACACAGAAATCAGCAGAATATGCATGAGAAGCAATATCAAAGTCAGATGCAGAAGGAGAATCATAATCATAGGCAGAATAAGCATTACTTACATAACCAAAATAGGTAAACATATAGAAGGAGGGGGTAAGAAGAATGCAATGAAAATATGCAACTAAAGCTATCTAAATGCAACACACATGATGACACACACAAACAGAACAACACACTCACAACACAAGACAAAACACAACAAAAGACCTAAAACTAAACCGTTGGTCCCCGACAATCGTTGTACCCTCATTACGTTGTGCAAATTGTATAAATTCCTCTACCCCTTTCTCGTACTCATCACTAATGCGTGATAAATTAATCCAATTTCGATCCATTCCTAAATATTACAAAATTACAATTTTTTATATAAAATTATGGCTTAAATCCTTAATTAGTCCCCATGTTAAGAGGAAATTTTCAGTTTAGTACCCGCTTTTAAAAGTGTATACATTGGGTCCCCATGTTTTGCAATTTGTGTCAATTTAGTCAATTATGACACTTCAAACAAGTTTATAACAGCAATTGGAAGGTGTGCAAAGGTTCAAACAGTTAAGAAACATGCTGCAACTCAAAATGACTAGTCCACTTGCAATTTTCAAGCCAAATTGATGGTTAAAAGGGACTAAGTTGACACAAATTGCAAAATATGGGACCCAATGTATACACTTTTAAAAACGGGTACTAAACTGAAAATTCCCTCTTAACATGGGGACCAATTAAGGATTTAAGCCTTACTAATTCAATCATAAAATCAATTAAGTCATACAATCATAAACCATTCAGTCAAACAAATGAAAAATAAATAAAGGAAGTTTATGCCAAACTCCTAAAGCAATTTTACAATGATTATAATAACATTTTTTACACGTGTCCAATTTTCATCTCTAAATCGTGAAATTCTGTTGATCATGGTTTGTAAAGTTAAGAATATATAAATAAGAAACAAATATTGAATTTATGAAGTAAATGTTATAAAAATTGCATGAACGAATATATTACCTATTAGATGACTAAAATCATATATTTAACATTTGATATAGCCGGCTATAAAATAAACGAATCATGAATCCGTTCCAAGGAAGTTAAATTAAAAAAAATAGTGTTCAATGTAATGTAATATCATTAAAAATTGTTCATATTATATAAGAGTAAGAATTTCATATTAATAGGAATTTTAATTTAGAGTTAAATTAATATAAAGTTAAGAATATAAGAATTAAATATCATGTTACATAAATATAAATATAAGTTTAAATTTAAATTTATATAACATTAATTTAAAAAAAACATTTGGTATCATGACTATAAAAATTAAACACTATTGACAGTAAAATAGGAATAGGTTTGAAGAAAGAAAGGCATAAAATAATTAAAACACATTAAAAAGTAAATCGTAATTGAAATTTCACATGATGGCTTATAAAATAATGGGAACTGGTTTATAAACTTCCTCTTATGTTGTTGTCTGGTGTGCGTGCAAATTAAAAGTAATAGGGAAGAAGATATTGAAGAAATTTGAAAATTTATTGGTTATGTTATTGTCTGGTGTGCAGAGTGTTATGGCTCAAAGCTACAATGATGTATAAAAAAACTATCTCTGTATCGGTAACTGTCTTTAACAGTAATTAAAACTTTTGTTTTATATATATAAAGCTATCTTTGATTTGGGTTCTGAGTTGGGTCATGTTTAGATATATGCATTGGTCAAATTGATTGTCTATTTATGTAGGAATTCTGTCCTCCAAATTGTTGACAACTACATGGTGGAGAGGTAACTATCGGTAGAGTTGTACAGGATTCCGATTAACAAGAGGAAGTGGACCTAAGGGGGTGTAGGGTGATCCAGCAAGAAGATTCGAAGGGTCAAGGGTTGCACATGTTCCTCATCATCGTCATACAGCCACACCCACCATTGCTGTCAGCGACAGTGCCTTGAAATTCACCCATGTCCTCTATAACCTCTCCCTCGCAGGTTTTCTTTCTTCTCTTAAACATTCTATACTTTCTTTTCTATCATTCAAAGAGAACTAGGATTCCATTACGCAGATTCTATACTTCTGATAGAGATTTGGAATGTGCTAATACCATTACAGTAATTTCTAATAGAGATTAGGATAATCAGACATACAAACCTAGCATTTCAATATAGCACAAAAATGGAAAACAAGAAAAGAGGAATGGAAGACGTACCACGGCGGCACGGTAAAGAAGAAGGGGCGCGACAAAGAGGTATCGGTGGCCGACGGAGGAATGGCAGGCGTCAATATGGAATGTGGAGGCTGACGGAGAGAGTAGAAAGCTTCGACAGTTTGAGTTTCAGAATCGCGTGGCAAAGACGAAACTGTTCGCAGTTTTTTTAACCTAATTAAACAATACTACCGTGGTTCAAAACAAAACCGTTGTCATATAGTGGAATAGGCCGCGATTGTCAAGGGAACCGCGGCCAATTCTGCTGAAAAAAATAAATCAAAATGGTATTTATGAATTTTTTTTCAAACTATATGCTGCGGTTTAGCGCCCAACCGCGGTCTATTCCGTGAAATAATTAAAATCGATTCAGATTAAGGAATAGACCGCGGTTGCTCTGAGAACCACAATCTATTCCCCGACCCCGAACTGCCTTCCCAACTGCAATCAGAACGTTGAAGGGGAATGTCAGAAAGTTGCAGGGGGCATAGGCCGCGGTTGCTCAAGGAACCGCGGCTTATTCCCCCTACAACCTTCTGATATTCCCCTTCTGTCAGCCCTGCAATTAATTGGCAGGGGAATAGGCCGCGGTTATTCACAGAACCGCGACCTATTCCCCTGCCAATTTATTGCAGAGGCTGACTAATGTGGAATGTCAGAATTTGTAGGGGGAATAGGCCGCGGTTGTGAGAGGAACCGCGGCCTATTCCCTTAGCCAATTTTGTTTTTCTGACGTGGCGTCAAAGGCAGAAGTTTGACTGGGGAATAGGCCGTGGTTGATATGAGAACCGCGACTGATAAGTTCGTTTTATTTTCAAAAATGCCACCGCGGAGTATTATGCTGCGGTTTCTGGTGAACCGCAGCATAATGTGCGCTGTAAAAACTTAATTTTTTACTAGTGAATGCTGAAGATTAGCTGGCATGCTAAAAGAAAGGATGACACCACAATTAAAGATGTTGTTGGTTAATGTGACATGAGCCTATTGGGATCAAGCTAGTGACGTTAAAGAAGCGCTTGTTGGGAGGCAACCAAGTGCTCTGAACCTTTATTTTTCTTTTTTAATTTTCGTTTTTGGTTTTAATATGTGTTTCCTTTGATTTGATTTGATTTTAATTTTGCTCTTCTTGAATGAACTAAACTGCTTTGAGTCAACTGTGCTCTGTTTTGTGTGATAAGTTTGCTTTTTGAAAATTCTAGTGTTTGGTTGAGGTTGAGATGTGCATGATGATAAATTTGGAGACATGTGCTTGAAATAAAAGTTTGATTAAAATACTGAGCAGGTTGTTTTTCTGAATATGAGAACTTGTGAGTTTACCTGTGTGAGTTTTGAGCTTCAGAGTTGTTTTAAAATAATTGTTGTACTTTGGAAGCATGAATGATTTTGCCCAAATTTTCTCGAATTGAACTACTTGCCTGCAGGTTCCATATGATCAAGGTCATCTTTTGTTATCCCTTATTCTTTTGGCCTTCAAAATATTTTTGCCCACTAAAAAGAGAACAATTTGTTCTAACCTTTGAACCTTGAGCCTTATGCATTGATAACGGTCTAAAAACCGTTATTTTCATGCTTAAATATGATATCAAAGCACACCCTTTATGACTTAGAATGAGCTTAAAATCAAGTGAAACACTTAGTTTAGTCATGTGAGAGTCAAAAGTTGGTTTTAGAGATATTATGCTTGATTTTGCATTGTTTTGTAGGGTTTTGATGAGAATTGAAGATGGAAGTAAATCAAGGAGTACTTAGACTCGTGAAAGATGAAGAAAAAGGATGAAAAGAAGAGTCAAAGGGACCGTTGAGCGTTAGAATGGACCGCTGAGCGGCCAGTGTGATTTAAGTCAAACTGCTCAGCGGTAAAACTGAGCAGTGGCGCGGCTAAGGGGGAAACCGCTGAGCGGTTTAATTAGGCGTTGAGCGGTTGTTAGTTTTTATTTGACTTAGATTCTGATATATTCTGTTATCTTTCTAGTCTATAAATAGACCCAATGCGATTCAAATTGTAATCTTTTGGCCATCAGAGGCGTCCAGAGCTGTTCCACACACCTTGGAGGAGGTTCCTTGGATGCTTAGGCTCCAATATACCAAATTTAGGGTTATTTCTTCCATTCTTTCATTACTTTTCATCTAGATTCACCATGTACATGGTGAGCTAAACCCTAGGTTGTTGGGGAACAATGTAATCTTTTGAAACTCTCTTATATTGAAATTCTTATCTTCTTTATATGCTTGCATATGCTTATCTTTATCAATTGTTGGGTTCCTTACCTTTGCTTAATGCTTTTATCATTTAACTCATTCGGTAAATGTTGTTTGTCTTTATTGATACGGAGACGTACAATAATGTCGTGAACTGGGGAAAATTCCTTGATTAAGCAATACCGCCTAGAGATAGGGGTAGGACGATCAATTATATTTTGCTTCTGTTTATCATGCATTATTAGTTACTAGGGGAGGCTAGAGATAGCAAGCCGGTAATTAGTAATAGGCTCTTTTCGTCAAGAGATTGGGTTAAGGGTAGACTAAGAAAGTTTGCATGACAATATGATAAATAAGCGAATTAGATAAGAAAAGTAGATATAAGAGGGTGGATAAGATGAAATTGTAAAACCCAACAACTCCATTCATCCATAGTCTTTTCTAGCCAATTGATTCACTGCATTCTTGGTTTATGCGAAAGTTAAGGCCTAAGAGTCCTTTGGGAAACGATACTTGGACTTACCCATTTTATATTACTTGATAATGATCTGGTACACTTTCCAGGGACTTAACAAATTTTTGGCGCCGTTGCCGGGGACTCGTGGTTTAACTTAGTTAATAGTGTAAACTGATTAAATTTGACTTGATTTTATGTCTATTTTTATTGTTTGTTCTAATAAATGTTTTCTAAGGTTTTGTGCCTAATGTTTGCAGAATGTAGTTTGGACAAGAATTTGACTATATGGGCACTCAATTCTATCAAAATGATTTCAACAACTGGTGGGAACCTCACTCAAGCATGGATCAAGGTTGGAATGGACAAGTAGGAGAACCACATCAACAATTACTATTAGGGCAACAGGTATCTGCTTTGAATGAGCAAATCAACAGATTGGACGAGACATTGGAACGACTTATCCAAATTACTCTCTCCTCTACAAAAGAGAGTGAAGCAAGAAATAAAAGGTTGGAGATACAAATTCGTCACTCCAATGAAACATTGAATTCTAGGGTTAATACTGAGGTCAACCCTAGGGAGGAATGTCAAGCCACTAGCTCTGAAAGTGATAATGTTGTTGATGAGGAAAAGATAGTGGAGGGAAAGATAGAGGAGGAAAAGATAGAAGAAACAGAAAGGTTGAGTGAGGGAGAGAAAGATGAGGAGAAAGGAAAAGCAGTGGTTGAGGAAAAAGAAAAAAAGAGAAAATATGCGAAAATAAAAAAGAAAATAAGAAAAAATAAAAAGAGAAAAATGAGGGAGGAGAAGATTGAGAAAAGGAGGAAGAGCGGAAAGAAGAAAAGATCATATGCAAAATCCCTTCCTCATTCAAAAAAATATCATAGGAAGAAAAAGAAAGTCAAATGCTTTATGGAGATCTTCAAGAAATTGGAGATTAAAGTTCCTATGGTTGAAACATGAAAATAGGTGCTTGGTGTTCTCAACTTTATGAAGAAATTCAGTAGGAAGAAGAAAAAGAAAAGAATATCAAGCAAGGGGAGTATCAACACCTACTGATGGGTGTTTGAACTCTACCGGGTCAAGCTAGTGACATAAAAAGAGCGCTTACTGGGAGGCACTCTAGTGATCGAAGAACAATATAAGGTACTTTAAATTTTTAAATTTTGGTGATGTAATCATGAAAATTTTTTAAATTTTTGTGTATTGGATAACATCTACTGAGGGATGCTAATGATTTATGTATCTACTAAAGGATATAGGTAAGCACACCTACTAAAGGGTATTGGAAGGATATGCATTTACTGATGAGTGCTAGGCAGGTTTGGGTAAAGCTCGTGACGTTAAACAAACGCTACCTGGGAGGCAGCCCAGTTGATTATATTTGTTTTTTTTGTGTTAAGTGCATTGCATGTTTGAATGTTGCATCTGAGAGGGGAAAGGCATATGATTCAAAAATTGAAGGTCAAAATTAAGTGCTACAAGGTGAGATTGCTCAAAAGCAAGCAAAGAAGAGGAATAGAAAATTATCGCAAACCGCTGAGCGGTTGCGACGTATTTTGTCTCGACTTTTCTTAAAAGCTGAGTGGTTTTTGGTTTTAGCACTTTGAAACATCTTCTTTGCAGTTCGCTTGAGCGGTCTCCCTAAGCCCTAGCACTTCTCTTTCACTTTCAAGAGCTTTTTAGAGAGATTTTCCCACTTTTCTCATCACCCACTCACCAAAAATTTCAATTTTCTACCATTGTCTTGTAAACGTTTGGGGTTTTTGGTTGAGGGTTGTGCATTGGTGAGGATTTCATCATCAATTAAGACCAAGTTTAGCAAACATCTCACATATCCACTCAAGTAAGTTGTGCAATTTCATTCTTAAGGTTTCTAATTGGAATTTGTTGAAGAACATGCTTAGGAACATGATAAATTAGGGTTTTTGATTTCTATGCATGATTTGATGAAATAGAAACTGTTTGAACCGATTGAATTGTATGAAATTGATCTGAAATGGTAAAATAGGTGTTAGAGTGGAGATTAGGACTTTTGAAAAAGATTTTTTGAAAAACCCAGTTGAAAACCGTTGAGCGGTCTCCCTGACCGCGGAGCGGAATTCATCTGGTTTGTGGTTTTTGATTTTCTGAGATGCTTGGATACCGAGGGGCCCTGTTTTTCTCTCAGTACTGGACTGAGTGCGTTCTGGAAATTAAATTGATGATGTACTAATTCCTAATGATGTTTCTATGATGTTATTGGATTTATTTGATACAAGAATGTCTACCTCAATGAGAGTGAAGATTTTGGGCAACAAGAGGAAGGAGCCAGAGAGGCCAAGGAGATTCTATTCTTCTAGGTTCCTCTCTAGGAAGCATGAGGAGAATTATGCAACTGTGCAGGAAAGATGTTTGCTAATGGAGAGGAATGCCATGTATATTACTGACCTAGCTCCAGAGTTTGGACTGGAGATAGAAAGGCGAGGCTGGGAGAGATTGACTACATACCCTGCACCAACTAGCATTGAGTTGGTGATGAATTCTATGCCAACGCCTTGTCCAGAGGAGGAGTATCAGCAGGAAGGTATATGAGCTATGTGAGGGGGCAGATTATCAGATACGACCCCAACACCATCAACATTTTCCTGGGAATTGAGTGGCCAGGAGAGTAGTGTAGGTATGCTGCTATTATAGGGGAGCACATGGATTACGAGGATATCGAGAGGATGATGTGTATCCCTGGGAGACACTTTCAAAGGAACCCTAATGAAGCGCCAGTCAACTTCCTTAGGGCGGACTTGACTCCCCTAGCAAAGTACTGCATGACATTCACCCATGCCAACATACAACCATGCTCTCATGTCTCCGACATCACGATGCATCATAGTTTTTTCATCTACTGCATTATGAGGCAGATGGATGTTAACGTTGGCAAGGTTATTGCCGACGAGATTTAGAGCTACACTACTACTGTGAGTAGCAGGACACCACTGGGACATCCGTCCCTGATCACATACCTGTGCTAGCAAGCGGGAGTGGACACTGTAGTTCCACCCTATGAGAGGCCGAGGAGGGCTATTGATGCCTCCTATTTTCTTCAGTTCTGCAGAGAGGATGAGCCAGCCAGAGCAGTTCCTAGGAGACGTCCTAGGAGGGCAGCAACACAGCAAGAGGATGCAGCTGCAGACGCACCTGCAACATGCTGAGCCTTTCCAGATGAGGGACATGTATATGTCCCTGATGGAGGCAAAGATGGAGTCTCTCCGCAAAGGGCAAGTGGCCACTGCTTTGTATCAAGTTTAAGTATAAAAATAACATGTTTTGAACCGTTATCTCAACCCCAAACTTAGAACTTTGCTTGTCCTCAAGCAAACAAAATATAACTTAGTCTTCCACCAATCATCACAATGGTTCAATCACATTCAAAAGATCTTTCTTTCAAGACAAGTAGTCACTCAAATATGCTTATCAATAGAATTTAGTCAAGATGCACACATGCCTTGATTTTCAATGCTCACCATGGTGTTCACACAATAATATAATACCTCAACAAATGCTATTCTCATGAATGATCAATTAGCTAAGCACAGATATAATCATGGATTTAAGGAATCATTCTTCACCAGATAAAGTGTTTCACTCAATCCCTCGGGTGTTTTAAAAGGTCACTCCTTCCCTCTACTATCCACATGGCACATAGAAAAAAATCGCCTTTCATTTACCTTAATCAATCATCATCACACACACATGTCATCACAAGGACTTTTCCAAGGCTTATAATGTGGTTGGGCTAACAAGAAAAAAAATTGGTTTTTCTAGATCAAAAAATCCTTGAGTTAAGAGAGTCATTCAAACATTCATAGTTCTAGCACAAACTCTCTTGTTACCAATCTCACTCATTCCCAACATTGACAAAGAGTTGCTAATGATGATCGACTTCTCTCCATCTTCTTCTAAAAACACATACTTCAATATGATGGTAACATCTTTAGCTTCAGCTTCTTTTCTTTGACCTCTTCTTTTGTATTAATCTTCTCAAAACTTGCCTCTTCTGTTGGGATTTCTTTCAACACCTCCAAATTTGTCAAGCACTCATCAATTAACTTCTCCTCCTCCTCATTCAAATCTTCATATTCATCAATTAAAGATCTTTCAAGTGGAGAAACATCACGCATCTTCTTCATCATACAAACTTCATCAATAATGTCAATTTGGAAACATGCTTTATCATCCTTAGGGTGAACACGTCAAAGTTGACTTCTTCATCTTGTACCCTTACTTTAAGCTTGCCATTGATAACGGTCTAAAAACCGTTATTTTTATACTTGAATTTGATATCAAAACACACCCTTTATGACTTAGAATGAGCTTGAAATCATGCAAAACACCTTAGTCAGGTTACAAGAGAGTCAAAGGTGGTTTTTAGAGATATTATGCTTGGTTTTACATTGTTTTGACAGGATTTGATGAGAATTGAATGATGGAAAGTGAAGAAGGAAGGACTTGGACTTAAGAAAGGGTGAGAAAAGATGCAAAGGAAGAGTCACGACTGCTCAGCGCTAATTCTAACGCTGAGCGCCAGCTTCGTGAAGGATGCCACTGTCTAACGCTTGAGCGACGATGCTGAGGGGAGAAAAGAAGAATTGCCTACTGTTGAGCGGTGAATCCAGCGCTGAGCGTTGGCCTTTGTAGAATTAGTCACTGTTTGATGCCTGGGCGATACCGCTGAGCATCCTGCGATACTGTTGTCCACCACAGAGCGATGAAACCAGCGTTGAGCGCTGAACTTATGGGCCTGGGCTAAAATTCTATTATTTTTCTGTATTATAAATAGACCCAGTGCGAATCAGAGACGTATCTTTTGGTTGACAGAGATGTCAGAACAACTTCTACACTTCTTGGAGGCGACTTTTTGATGCTAAGGCTCCAATTTACCAATTCTAGGGTTTTTTCTTTCATTCTTTCCGTTAAATCCATATAGTTTCACCATGAATATGGCGTACTAAGCCCTTTGTTGTTGGGGAACAATGTAATCCTTGTGAAACTCTTTTATATTGAAATTCTTATTTCATTCAATAGTTTGGGTTTTCTTTTCTATATTATAAAGCTTGCATCGTTTGACTCATTCGGTGTCATGATCTTTGATTTTGTCGATAGGGGACGTACGGGGAAATCTAAAACTGAAAAGAATTCTCTTGATTATGAAATATTTCGTAGGGACAGGAATAGGACCGTCAATTGCTTTAAGCTTTTATGATTAATGCATTAGTAATTACTAGGGAGACTAGGGATAGTAAACTAGTAATTATGGTAATAGGCTCTTTTCGCCGAGGGATCGTGTTTTGAGTAATTTAGAAAGTTGCATGAACATTGATAATAAAGCGGAATGTAATAAGAAAAGTAGATGTAAGAGGGTGGGTTAGGATGAAATTGTAAACCCCAACAACTGCATTAATTCATATCTTTATTTGCCAATTGATCAAGTTTGCATTTTGCATGTTTAAGTTCGGTTTTTGCATTACAACTAGAAATTATTCTTCTTTCAAGTCTCATGCGATCAATTCACACGAACATCTAGGCCACTGAGTCCCTTGGGAAACGATATCTAGACTTACTATTCTTTTATTACTTGGTACGATCTGGTACACTTGCCAGAGTCTTAACAATCATTCTCCACATCAATTAAGACCCTAGCCGTCTTCATGAAAGGTCTCCCTAAAATGAGAGGCACATCTCCATCCTTCTTCATCTCAATTATGACAAAATCCACTGGAAATAAGAATTTGTGCACTTTCACCAACACAGCTTTAACCACTCCATAAGGGTATTTAAGAGACCTGTCCGCCAATTGAACTGTCATTCTAGTAGGCTTGAGTTCCAAGCCTTCAATCTTCTTGAACATGGAGAGAGGCATTACATTAATGCTAGCTCCCAAGTCAATCAAAGCTCTTCCAACTTCCAAATCTCTCATGGTATTGCTAGGACAAATCGACAGTGTACCGAGTTACACAAGTAATATAAAATGGTAAGACAAGTATCGTATCCCAGAGGACTCTCGGCACTGAACAGTTGTGTGAAAACAAGATTAATTAAGACTTCAAAATAAAAAGAGATCATTGGGTTTGGGCAAAAATAATAAAATAAAATAAGATGTAATTGATCAATGGCAAAGGAGCACAAAGATGAACGGAGGTTAATTTATATGAGATGGATATGTTGTTGCGGTTAGATTTCACCAATTTCCCTCTCATGTATAATGCCAACGTCCTCTAAATCACTTAAACCGGATCCCTCAGTAAATAAGCCTGTCCCTAAACCTAAACCAGTTCATACAATTCCTAGCATTCTTGGTAAAAAGATGTGAAGATCAAGAGGCTAAGAAGACTAAGAGTCATACCCTCATCCCTGAGCAATATAACCCTTAGGAGTAATTCAACAAGAACTTGAATTGAAAGGAACCTCCCGGTACTCATGCAATTCATAAATAATGCTATTGTATAAGCAAGAATGATAACAGATGAATTACTCTAACAATTAATGAAAAAAAGCATATGAAATTAAGAATCAATTCAAATACATGAGAGTTTACAAGGTTAAATCATTCCCCAAAACCAAATAGCAATTATTACCCCATAGACATGGGAGAACTCTATGAATAATGGAAGAAAGAATGAGAAAGAAAGCCTCAGAATTGGGAAAAGAGTGTATTGCTATGCTCTTCTCTGCCAGGGATGCAAAACCTAGAGCCTCAGGGTCCTTTAAATAGTGTCAGAGGTGTGCCAAAACAGGGCCTGGTCCAAAAGAATCAAAATAGAGCAGAAACAGGGCCCGATCCACGAAAATCGTCGCTCAAGCGTCCAAGGAGGCCGCTTGGGCGAGAATTGGACCTCATGTAAAGCCTGGGCGTCTATGTTGGCAGCCCAAGCTATGAAGCCCCGTCGCCCGGCTAGCGAAGGGCGGACGTCGATACTGCTCGCTTAAGCCATGCTTCTGGACGTTGGGGTTCGTGTTTAGCCTCCTTCTGGTTCCCTTTTGAGCCCTTCTGAGCTCAATCTTCTTGGTTCTTCATCTCTTCTTCCAGTATTACCTCAATCTCTGTCAAAACAAGGGGAATTAGTCATAAAACCATTGAAATCAGCCTCAACTCTCTTATTCACACAATTTATTGAAAAAGCATGAGTCCAAACAAGTTTCTAAGTGAAAAAGGGTGCTTTTAGCATTAAAATCACATTACAAATAATGGTGTTTTAAACCGTTATCACAACCCCAAACTTAGAATGACTCAAGCAAACAAAATGTAACTCACCTCTTTAGAACAATCACTACAATGACTCAACCTTTTTCAAAAACTTTTCTTTCAAGAGAAGGAATCACTTTTATCAATTCAGCATAAAGATCTCAGTTAAGATGTGCATATGCCTTAATTCAATCAAAGTCATTGTGATGCTCAAACCTTCCAAGAGGTGCTATCCTTAAGAATGATCAATCAACTAAGCAAAGATGCAATAAAAAATTTAGAGAACTATTCCTCACCAAGGAAAGTGTTTCACTCAAGCATTTAAAAGCATATCGCTCAAGCACTCAAAAGTGTCTCACTTAAGCTTATAGGTGTATAGCGTGGTGTTTCACTCTGTTATCACAACGTCACACAAATCAATTCTCCCTTTTAATTAACCATAATCAAACATTCTCACAAGCAGGTTATCATCACAAGGGCTTTTCATCGCTTGTAACTTGGTCGGGCTAAGAAGGAAATTGGTTTTTCTGGTCAGGAAAGTTCCTTGAGTTAAGAGAGACATTTATGAATTTATCATTCAAGAACATCTCTCTTCTTTTTTCCCAGCTTTCCCTTGCAGTGAGCTCTTTCTTTTCTTTTGAATTTTCTTTTCTCACTTTTTCTTTTCCTTTGCCTTTACTTTTCACTTGCTTTTTCTTTTGATTGCTTACTGCCTAGAGAAGTGGGTTGTTACCTGGAAACCCCAAACTTGAACCTTTATCAGTACCTCATCAAATGTTCTCAGCTTAACTCAAGGTAAAGATTTTCAAAAAGGTTTTTAAACACATGCATAAAGTTCAAGGTTCAAAGGTTAGAACAAATTGTTTTCTTTTCAGTGGGCAAAAATTATGTGAAGGCTAAAAGAATAAGGGATAACAAAAGATGACCTTGATCATATGGATAAGCAAGTAGTTTAATCACAGAAAATTTGGGCAAAATCATTTGGCTTCCAAAGTAATAACAATAATTTAAAAACAACTCTGCAGCTCAAAACTCACACAGGTAAACTCATAAGTTCCAAAATTTAGAGAAACATCCTGCTCAGTATCTCAATCAAACTTTATCTCAAGCACCTATTTCATATATTGTGATTTATCACTTATAGCAAATCAGGCATCATCTCAACCTCAATCAAACACTAGAATCTCATAAAGCAAACCCATCACAAAAAATAAAGCACAGTTGAATCAAGGCAATTCAGTTCATTCAAGCAGAGTACAGGATAAATAGAGACAAAATGAGGATCACAACCAAAGTAATAAAAGCAACAAAAATAAAAACAACACAACTAAAAGAAATCCTTTTTTAAGCAAAGGTGGCATCCATCAGTAGATGCCAAGTACATCTCATCACTCATCATCCTTTGAGTCATAATCCATGGCTGAAGCTCTAGTTGCTCCAGCTCCATCATCTCCCTGTGTTGGGTCGGCAGGCCATGCCACTCTAGCAGCAAAATCCTCCCGAGAGATGAAATGCCTCTCAGGAAAAGCGGACGTCAGTGTCCTTAGCAGCTCCTGCTCCCCTTTATAGAGAGCTTCCATCCGGGCCTCCATCAGGGACATATACATGTCCGGCATCTGAATGGGGCGGCCTCCTGAGCGGGTGGCTATGCTGGTGGTGGTGCTCCCCTGTGTGCTCTTGGGGCCTGTTGTGGAGGCATGGCTGGGTCCTATTCTCCATTTGCATAGTAGAAAGTAAAGTAAGCATCATCCAGCTCCTTCCTTGGATGCTCTAGTGGTGGCGTCGATACATCCACACCCATCATCTCACACAGATGCGTGATTAGAGAGGGGTGTCCCAAGGGGGTCTTGGTCAGCAAAGCACGTGCGCAGCTCCTGATCTCATCAGCAATAACTGATCCAATGTTAACGCTATGACCACTCATGATGCAGTCTAAGAGTACGACCCTCGGGGAGGTGATGTCAAACATATGAGAGCATGGGTGGATGTTGGCTTGGGAGAAGGTCATCCAGTACTCTGCCATTGGAATCAAGAACACCCTTTTGATGTGAGTGGATGCATTTGTCCTGCTACACTCAAAATGCCCTCCAGGAATACATAGGGTCCTCTCTACATCCTCATAGTCGACCCCTTCAGTTATAGCCTGCTCATACTGGCACCGTCCTCCTTCCTAATTAGTGCCCATAAAGGTTTTGATTGTCTCTGCATCAAAGGGTATCTTTTTGCCTTTTACGTAGCTATAATACGTCTCCTGCTCGTCTCCTAACGTCTTAGCGTTAGCATAGAACTCCTTCACAATAGCAACATTAGCTGGAGAATGGTAGGTGGTCAGGTTTAACCAGCCTCTAGTGGTGATCTCCCTCCCAAATTGTGGTGCTGAGGCACTAATCAGACCCACCTTACGTTCCATGAGCAGTTTCTTTACCTTAATTGTTTGGAAGAATCTCTCATGGGCTGCTGTCCTGAACATGTGAGAGTAAAACTGCTCTTTCTCTTTTCTCTTGTTACCTGCAGTGGAAGGAAAAAAAAATCAACAATTTAATTGGATAGAGAGCAAGATCGTAGCTGCTACCCTTTTCAAAAACCCCAAACTTGGCTTATTGGATGGTGCAAAGTGGTGGAGACTTAGGGTTTTGGTGAAATATAAGAGGGAAAAAGTGAAGAGGGCACTTGGGAAAGGTGTCTAGAGAGGCTAGGTTAAGGGTATCAGAAATTGGGGGCTTGGGCGAGACCCTTAGGGTTAAAAAGAGTGGAATTGGGCCAAGCCTGCTTGGGTTGTGGGTTAAAAATACCCTTTTTGATTTTTGCTCTGTTTTTGGGTTTTTTCCATTCCCGGGGGTCTTCAGATTCAGGGCATTCAGGCTCCTAATTCCTAGTTCTCACAACACTCAAATTAAACAGGTACTCTCTTCCCCCCTTCAGGCATTCACTAAAATAACCACACATAAACATGTGCTTGGTGTTCTCAAATTTATGACGAAATTCAGCAGGAAGAAGAAAAAGAAAAGAATATCAAGAAAGAGGAGTATCAACACCTACTGATGGGTGCTTGAACTCTATCGGGTCAAGCTAATGACGTTAAAAGAGCGCTTGTTGGGAGGCAACCCAGTTTTTGAATTTTTTTTTATCTTTTATTTCGTTTTGATTTGATTTGATTTGATTTGATTTGATTTGATTTGATTTGATTTTATTTTATTTTATTTGATTTGATTTTATTTTATTTGATTTGATATGATTTTATTTTATTTTATTTTATTTGATTTTACTTTTTTTTTTCTTTGGGTTATGCGCTGCTTCTGATGGCAGTAATGATAACATCTATCGATGGATGTTAGGTGATTTGGTGTCTACTGATGGATGCCAATGAAGACAAGAAAGATTAACATCTACTGATGGATGCTATATGGTTAGACATTTACTGATGGATGTCACTGACAACATTTACTGATGAATGCTACTGGGATAACATCTACTGAGGGATGCTAGAGGATTTCGGTATCTACTAAAGGATACCCGGAAGGTACACCTACTGATGGGTGTTGGAAGGATCTGCACTTACTGACAAGTGCTAAACAGGTTTGCGTCAGGCTCGTGACGTTAAACAAGCGCTACTAGGAGGCAACCTAGATTTTCTTCTTTACTCTTGCATTTTAAATTCGTATAATAGGTTGAATTTTATTTTCAGTGTGTCTGCTTGGCTTGAATACTTTTCTGAAGATGTTTGACTGAATAATTTGCATGATGAACCTGTCTGATGATGATCTGATGTGAATGATTATTGAGTTGTGTTGCATGTTAATATCCTGTGAAACATATGTGTGATGAATTATGATTGTGGTCATGATGCTAAGCATGGTGTACGAATGAATGTGTGTGAGGTTTTGAGCTCCAGAGTTTTATTGTTGTATGAAATTATTCACAGGAAAGCATGCTTGATATTGCCTAAATCTTGATGATTGATTGAATTGCATGTACATGTCATATGATCAAGGCCATTTTTGGAAGACCTTATTTAGCCAAAATTTTACCCAATTGTGCTTAAAAGTTTTGTACCCTTTTTGAACCTTGGCCTAAACAGAATGAAAACCCTTATGCTGAAATTATTTACTTTGAATTGGGTTAATGACTGTAAGTATATTCAAGGTTCAAGTTTGGGGTTGTGGGGAAAGTTTGAATGGCAAAAAGAAAGGCATTGAGCTCAAGTGTTGAAAAAGAAAAATACATGAGAAAGAGGAAAAATCATGAAAGATGAGCTCAATGGAAAAATAAAAGAAAAAGGGAAGAAGTTGGGGACAAATGAGATTGGTTGAAAAAGAGAGTTAAACTTGAACCTTGAATGATGAATGAGCTCTCTTGATTCAAAGATTTTGTGATCCAGAAAAACCATTTTTTCTTGATAGCCCAACCTCATTACAAGCCTTGGAAAAGTCCTTTTGATGGCATTTGCATGTGATGATTTTGATTGTTTGAGATGAAAGGATATTTTATTTCATGTGACTTTTGAATTATTTAGAGTTGGAGTGTCACCCTAAACACTTGAGTGATTGAGTGAAACACTTGCTTGGTGAGGACTTCTAAGTTTCATGATTGCATCTTTGCTTAGTGGATTGATCATTCATAATATGTAACATCTCTTGAGGAATGTGTGAGATAACTGAATTGAAAGCATGCATCTTGATTTGATCATCACTAAAGATCTGAAATTGAATAGTTCTCATCATGTACTTTAGGAATGTTGAATCATTGGATGAAAGTGTAGAGAGCCAAGTTTTGTTTTATCTTTAGTTGTGTTTTGTTTTGCTTGAGGACAAACAAATTTCTAAGTTTGGGGTTGTGATAACGGTTGAAAAACCGTTATTTTCATGTGCTATTTTAGACCAAATTACTCCCTTTACTGCTTAGAATGAGCTTGAAATCAAACAAAACTCAATAAATGAGTCAGTCGCGAGTCAAAAGCTGTTTTTAGAGATATTATGCTTGTTTTACATTGTTTTGCAGAAATTTTGATGGAAGTGAAGAATGGAGGTGAAGATGAAGGCCTTAGACTCAAGATAGAGGAAGAAAATCAAGAAAAGAAGAGTCTAGAAACCGCTTAGCGGCAGAATTGCACCGCTGGGCGGCCAAATGCGAGGAGTTTGCACCAAGGCAGCGACGCCTGGCGGTTTTGCGGTAAGAGGGAAACTGCCGGTCGGTGGACCCGTGACGCCGGGCGGTTTTGCGGCAAAGAGGCAAACCGCCGGGCGGCATAAGTGTGACGCCGGGCGGTTGCCTGTTGGGCTCAGGCCCATTTTTTGTTGCACTCTTCAACTATAAATAGCCCTAGTGCGATTTCATTCTCATTCTTTTGACAGAGGAGGGCAGCCAGACCTACTTTTCACTCTCTTGAGAGGATCTCTTGGATGCTTAGGCTGCTTTTCATCTTTTCTAGGGTTTGCTTTCCATATCTTCCATTATTTTCATCTTGGTTCACCATGACAATGGTGAACTAAACCCTTTTGTTGTTGGGGAAACAATGTAATCTTTTGATACTCTCTTTTATTGAAACTCTTGTTTGAATTATATGATTTTCATATGCATTTATTATCAATTGTTCGATTCTCATACTGTGCTTAAACCCTAAACCCTAAACCCTAAACCCTAAACCCTAAACGTACAGTAATGTCACGAAATGGTGAGAATTTCCTTGGTTAAGCAATACCACCTAGGGATAGGGGGTAGGACGATTAATTTTATTTGCTTTTATTTGTAATGCGTTGCTAGTTGCTAGGGGAGGCTAGGGATAGCAAGCTGGTAATTAGTAATAGGCCCTTTTCGCCGAGGGATCGGGTTAAGGGGAGGCCAAGAAAGTTTGCATGCAATTAGATAATAATGCTATTTACACAAGAGGAGTAAATAAGAGAGAGCGGATTAGATGAAATTGAAAACCCCCAACAACTCCATTTATTCATACTCTTTTCTCGTCAATTGAATCACTCATTGCATGTTTATTTTCTGTCTTTGCATTGACCACAACAATTAAATTTTCTTTCACAAGTCTTACGATTTTAATTCATACGAACGATAAGGCCTTTCGAGTCTCATGGGAAGAACGATAATGGGTTTTACCATTTTTATTACTTGATACGATATGGTACACTTGTCATCACGTTAACAGTTGTCTCCCAGCAAGTGCTTCTTTAACGTCAGTAGCATCCTTTAGTAGATGCTTGCTCACATGCAGTTGCTTCGTGCTTCCATTGTTTCCTTTTTCTGGACAGTTTCTTATTTTTGTTGAATTCCTTTAAGAATTCAATATAACCAGGAGCTTTCTGAAGTGTTCTTTTTACAAGAAGTTTAATCTTCTGAATTGCTTGTATTGTTTTTCTCTATTCTTCCTGTGATGTTTCTTTGAGTAATGTAGAGGTTTTTCATACTTTTTTTCCTTTTTTCTTTCAACCTCCTAACTTTCTTTTTCCTCCTCATTTTCTTTTCCTTTTCCCTCATTCTCTTGCTTCTCTCTCTTTTTCATCTTTTTCTTTTTCACTCAACCTTTCTTTTTCTTTTCTCTCATCTTCTTCCTTTTCTACCTCTTTCCCCTTCTCACTCAAACTCTCTTCTACTTCTCTCTCTATTTTTATCTCATCTAAAACCTTGCTACCTTCAGTGAAAGTGACTTGACATTCCTTTCTAGGGCTATAATTCATGTTGGCCCCAAGATCATCCAGCTTCTGAATTAGAATCTGCACTGCACTTCCATCCTTTCGGATGCTGCTTGAGTGCTTTCTTGAATTGAGAGAGATTCTTGCATGAACCACTAGAGGGTCTCCTCAAGCTTTGTAGCATTGTTAGCTTGCAGTAGTTCATTGAATAGTCAACCGACTTGCTCATATTGTTTTTGATTTGTGCTTGAGTGAGGTTCCCACCACTAGTTGAAATTACCTTGGTAGAATTGCATCCTGTTAGATCATATTGTGAGGCCTGGAAATTTTCTCTAGAGAAGGTTCTCTAGATGATCTATCTCTTTTTGGCCTCTTGTTGGTCTCAGGTCCTGCACAAAAATTTTAGAAAATATTGTTTGTATAAAAACAAAAATAAAATTTAAAAATTAGAGATTGAAAAATAAAAATTAAAAAAAATATATAAAAAAAATAAAGTCAAAATTAATCAAGGATCACACAAATAGAATAACTTAAACTGTGAGTTCCCGACAACGGCGCCAAAAACTTGTTGGGACAAATCGGCAAGTGTACCGAGTCACACAAGTAATATAAAATGGTAAGACCAAGTATCGTATCCCAGAGGACTCTCGGTGCTGAACAATTGTGTGAAAACAAGATTAATTAAGACTTAAAAATAAAAAAAGATCATTGGGTTTGGGAAAAAATAATAAAATAACATAAAATGCAATTGATCAATGGAAAAGGACCTCAGAGATGAACGAAGGTTGATTTATATGAGATGGATATGTTGTTGGGGGTTAGAATTCACCAAGTACCCTCTCATGTATATAAGAATTCTTCTTTATGCATTAATGCCAATGTTCCTCACTAAATCACTTAAACCCGATCCCTCGGTAAATAAGTCTGTCCCGAATTACCAGTTCATACAATTCCTAGCATTCCTGGTAAAAAGATGTGAAGATCAAGAAGTTAAGACGACTAAGACTCATACCCTCATCCCTGAGCAATATAACCCTTAGGTGTAATTGAACAAGAACCTGAATTGAAAGGAACCTCCCGGGACTCATGCAATTCATAAATAATGCTATTGTATAAGCAAGAATTGAAACAGATGAATTACTCCACAATTAATGAAAAAAGCATATGAAATTAAGAATCAATTCAAATATATGAGAGTTTACAAGGTTAAATCATTCCCCAACAACAAATAGAAATTAGTTCCCCATAGACATGGGGGAACTCTATGAATAATGGAAGAAAGAATGAGAAAGAAAGCCTCAAAATTGGGAAAAAAAAGTGTATTGATATGCTCTTCTATGCCAGGGATGCAAAACCTAGAGCCCCAAGGTCCTTTAAATAGTGTTAGAGGCGTGCCAAAACAGGGCCCAATCCAAAAGAATCAAAACAGAGCAGAAACAGGCCCGATTCATGAAAATCGTCGCTCAAGCGTCCAAGGAGGCTGCTTGGGCGAGAATTGGACCTCATGTAAGGCCTAGGCGTCGAAATTGGCCGCCCAAGGTACGAAGCCCCACCGCCCGGGTGGCGGACGTTGATACTGCTCGCTTAGGCCACGCTTCTGGGCACCAGGCTTCGTGTTTTCCCTCCTTCTGGTGCCTTTTTGAGCCCTTCTGAGCTCCATCTTCTTGGTTCTTCATCTCTTCTTCTTGTATTACCTCAATCTATGTCAAAACAAGGGGAATTAGTCATAAAACCATTGAAATCAACCTCAACTCTCTTATTCACACAATTTATTGAAAAAGCATGAGTCCAAAAAAGTTTCTAAGTGAAAATGGGTGCTTTTAGTATCAAAATCATATCACAAATAATGGTGTTTTAAACCATTATCAAGTACATGAAAGTTTAAGCTTAGTGGATCTGGAAGCTTAGGAGGCAACATCTTCTGTATGATTGCACTACAATTTTCTTGCACTTCAATGGTCTCCTCAATATACTTCCTTTTCTTTGTGAGAAGCTCCCCTAAAAAACTTTGCATAAGAAGGCATTTGCTGCAGTGCTTCAGAAAAAGGTATGGTGACCTCTAGTTTCTTAAAAATCTCCATGAACCTCTTAAACTATTTTTTCTTTCTCCTTCCTTGAATAAATATTTGGATAAGGAAGGGGTTTTTCAAGCTCTTTTTCTTTTTTCTCTCGTCAACCTCTTCTTTCTTTTTTTCTCCCTTAACTCTCTCTTCTTCTCTCTTCTCACTATCTTCCTCCTCGATCAACTTTTCTTTCTCTTTTCTCTCAATTTTTCTCTCATCTAATACCTTACCACTTCTAGTAACAATGGTCTTACACTCTTCCCTTGAATCACCTCTCACATTCTTCTCACACCCCTTCACCTTACTAATCAACTTTCCCTAGTGCGTACCATTCTCTTGTACATAGCATCCATGCTTTTGACATAAGACGCACTCCTATTCATGGTTTGTTGGAAAATTTCTTCAAGCTTTGTATTCTTCTTAGGTTGGATGATATGATGCTGCCATTGAACCAATGAAACAGTTTGTATTTCCTGTGGCAATAGAGAAAGTTTCTGCATCACTTCTTCCAATTGTTTAGTGATAAGCTTATGTTGCTCAAGCAAGACATCCTGAGATTGTAATTGTGAAACTTCTTTCTGTTGAAAGATATCCCTACTTCCACTTTGCATCTCCAAATCATTAGTAGCCATGTTATCTATCAATTCATAGGCTTCCTCTGCAGTCTCGTTCTTAATGCTACCTCCAGCTACAACATTTAGCAAGAGCTTTGTTTGAACACCAAGACCTCCAAGGAATGAGAGGACTACTGATGTATCATCAAAACCGTGCATGGGTGTCTTCCTGAACAAGCTTTTGTATGTATCCCACGCCTGGCCTAGGGTTTCTTCCACGCCTTGCCTGAAAGCAGAAATTTCCTGTTTACCTTTGTTGATTTTAGACTGTAGGAAGTATTTGTTCAGAAATTTAGACACCACAGCCTCCCAAGTCGCAAAGCTATCTTCAGGAAAAGAGTTCAACCATAGTTTAGCATTGCCTCCCAATGAGAAAGGAAACAAGCTAAGTTTAAATGCCTCGTCCGACACACCATTGATCTACACCGGGTTGCAAATCTCATTGAATGTGGTGAGATGATTGTATGGACTTTCATTTGACAGCCCATTGAATTGGTTGCTCTTCACCAATTGAATCAATGCCAGTTTCATCTCCATATTCAGTTTATTGACCCTTGGTCTTGCAATGTTGTTAAAGTGTCGAGGGCTAACAACAGTAGTAGCATCCGCCAGAGTACGTGTTAAGTCCCTGGCAAGTGTACCAGATCGTTATCAAGTAATATAAAATGGGTAAGTCCAAGTATCGTTTCCCAAAGGACTCTTAGGCCTTAACTTTCGTATAAACAAATCGCTTAAGACATGAGAAAAGAATTAAATTTAGGTTTTGTATGCAAAATAAAAGTAAACATGCAAATGTAGTGATTCAATTGGCTAAAAGAAACTATGGATGAATGGAGTTGTTGGGGTTTACAATTTCATCTTATCCACCCTCTTATATCTATTCTTCTTATCTAATTTGCTTATTTATCATATTGTCATGCAAACGTTTTTAGTCTACCCTTAACCCAATCCCTTGGCAAAAAAAGTCTATTACTAATTATCGGCTTGCTATCTCTAGCCTCCCTTAGTAATTAATAATGCATGATAAACAGAAGCAAAATACAATTGATCATCCTACCCCTATCTCTAGGTGGTATTTCTTAATCAAGGAATTCCCCCTAATTCATAACATTATTGTACGTTCCCGTATGAATAAAGACAAACAACCGAATGAGTTAAACGATAAAAGCATTAAGCAAAGGTAAGGAACCTAACAATTGATAAAGATAAGCATATGCAAGCATATAAAGAAGATAAAAAATTCAATATAAGACAATTTCAAAAGACTACATTGTTCCCCAACAACCTAGGGTTTAGTTCACCATAATCATGGTGAATCTAGATGAAAAGTAATGAAAGAATGGAAGAAATAACCCTAAACTTGGTAGATTGGAGCCTAAGCATCCAAGGAACCTCCTCCAAGGTGTGTAGAGCTGCTGTGGACATTTCTCCCTGCCAAAAGAATGAGTTTTGATTCGCACTGGGGCTATATATAAACCACAAAGATAACAAAATCTATCAGAATCTAAACACAATAAAAACTGACAACCGCTCAGCCCTTAATTTAACCACTCAGCGGTTTTCCCTTTAGTCGCAGGACCGCTTAATGGTTAGTTTTACCGCTGAGCGGTTTGCCTCAAATCACCCTGGGCTTTCAGCGGTCCATTTTGACGCTGAACGGTTTCTTCAACCCTTCTTTTCATCCTTTTTCTTCATCTTTCACGTGTCTAAGTCCACCTTACTTCACTTCCATCTTCAATTCATCTCAAAACCCTGCAAAACAATGTAAAAACAAGCATAATATCTCTAAAACCAACTTTTGACTCTTACATGACTCAACTAAGTGTTTTACTTGATTTAGCTCATTCTAAGCCATAAAGGGTGTGTTTTGATATCAAATTTAAGTATGAAAATAACGGTTTTAAGACCGTTATCACAACCCCAAACTTAGAACTTTGCTTGTCCTCAAGCAAACAAGACAAAACTTGGTTTTCCACTTCTTCATCAAATAGTTCAACATCTTCAAATCCATATTTCTCATGACAAGAATTACTCAATTTAGATTTTTAATGGAATCCTATCAAAATGCATGCATGCTTTCAATCCAATTTAGTTCACATAAGCAAATATTCCTAAACAGATGTTTTATTCATGAATGATCAATCCACTAAGCATAGATGTAAACAAGGAATTTAACAATTCTCACCAAGGAAGTATTTCACTCAATCACTCGAGTATTTAAGAGGTCACTCCACTCTCTACTGTTCACATGTCACATAAAACAACATTGCCATTCATCTAAAACAATCAAAATCCTTACATGTAAATGCCATCACAAGGACTTTTCCAAGGCTTGTAATGAGGCTGGGCTAACAAAAAAAATGGTTTTTTTTCTAGAATACAAAATCCTTGAGTTAAGAGAGTTATATTATCATTCAAAGTTCAAGCATGACTCTCTTTTGAACCAATCTCACTCATTCCCAACTTCTTCCCTTTTCCTTTATTTTTACATTGAGCTCATTTTACATGCTTTCTCTTTTCTTCTCCTTTCTTTTCTCATGCATTTTTCTTTTTCAAAATTGAGCTCAATGCCTTCTTGCCTTTCAATTTTCCCCAAACTTGAATCTTTTCATCACATACAATTATTCTCAACCAAGGTCAATAAATTCAAAACAAGGGTTTTCATCCTATTTAAGGCCAAGGTTCAAAAAGGGTATAATATTTTAAACATTTTGGACAAAAATTTGGCTAAGTAAAGGTTTCCAAGCATGAGCTTGATCATATGACATAAACATGCAATTCAATCAATTCTCAAGACTAAGGAAATATCATTCATGATTCCCTGTGAACAATACATATATATCAATAAAAATTCTGGAGCTCAATACCTCACACATCATGCTTTCTCACACATCATTCATTCATCCTGCTTAGCATCACAATCACAATCATAAACCACGATACATCTGTTCACACGGTTAGTAAACCATTCACCTGGATATCATCATACAGACATTCTCAATCATTATCCACAATCAATTATCATCATTGAATAACTCATCCTGCATTTTAATATCAAACCACCATCAGAAGCAGTGTAAAAGACAAGCACAGACACAAAAATAAAATTCACCTACACTACAAATCCAAAGTACAAAAGAAAAAGAAAAATCCCTGTCCAAGTGATGACATCCATCAGTAGATGCCCCCAACGCAAGTCCTCATCTGAATCGTACTCATCCCTATCCTGTGCATTCTCAAAGTCATCATCATCATCGTCATCTCTTCCTGGTGCTCCAGCTGCTCCAGACCCACTACCCTATACCTGCTCCTGAGGCCAAGCCATCGCACTATGGAACTCATCCATAGTCCACCTATGCACTGGTGGCGTGTCATACATTCCTACAATCATCTCGGCAGTGGCCACCCGACCTTTGTGAAGAGACTCCATCTTTGCCTCCATCAGGGACATGTACCATGTCCCTCATCTGGAAAGGCTCAGCATGTTGTGTCAGTGCATCTGTAGGGGCGTCCTCCTACTATGTTGCTGCCCTCCTAGGACGTCTCCTAGGAACTGCTCCGACTAGCTCATCTTCTCTACAGAACTGACGAACATAGAAGGCATCAATGGCCCTCCTCGGCCTCTCATAGGGTGGAACTACAGTGTCCACTCCGGAGCGCCGGCACAAGGGACGGATGTCGCATTGGTGTCCTGCTACTCACAGTAGTAGCGCAGCTCTAAATCTCGTCGGCGATCACTTTGTCGACGTTAACATCCATCTGTCTCAATATGCAGTAGATGAAAATACTCCGATGCATCGTGATGTCAGAGACATGGGTGCATGGCTGTATGTTGGCATGAGTGAATGCCATCCAGTATTTTGCTAGGGAAGTTAAGTCCGCCCTAAGGAAGTTGACTGTTGCTCCATTAGGGTTCCTTTGAAAGTGTCTCTCGGGGATACACATCAACCTCTCGATGTCGTCATAATCCCTGTGCTCCCCTATAATAGCAGCATATCTACACTGCTCTCCTGGCCACTCAGTCCCAAGAAAGTTATTGATGGTGTCAGGGTCATATCTGATCATCTGCCCCCTCACATAGCTCACGTACCTCCCTACTGATAGTCCTCCTCTGGTAAGGGCATTGGCATAAAACTCCTTCACCAGCTCAATGCTAGCTGGTGCAGGATATGTAGTCAATATCTCCCAGCCTCGCCTTTCAATCTCCAGTCCAAACTCTGGAGCTAAGTCGGGAATATACATGGCCTTCCTCTCCATAAGCAAACGTCTTTCCTGCACAGTTGCATAGTGTTCCTCATGCTTCCTAGAGAGGAACCTAGAAGAATAAAATCTTCTTGGTCTCTCTGGCTCCTTTCTCTTATTGCCCAAAATCTTCACTCTTCTTGAGGATGACATTCCTGTATCAAATAAATTCAATAACATCACAGAAACATCATTAGAGGTTAGTACATCATCAATTTAATTTCCAGAATGCACATAGTCCAATACTAAGGGAAAAACAGGGCCCCTCAGCATTCAAGCATCCAAAAACTAAAAAAAAACTAAACCAGATGAATTTCGCTCAATGGTCAGGCAGACCACTCAACGGTTTTCAACTGGGTTTTTCAAAACTCTTTTAAAGGTCCTAATCTCCACTCTAATACCTATTTTACCATTCCAGATCGATTTCATGCAATTCAATCGGTCCAAACAATTTCTATTTCATCAAATCATGCATAGAAATCAAAAGCCCTAATTTATCATGTTCCTAAGCATGTTCTTCATTAAATTCTAAATAGAAACCCTAAAAATTGAAATTGCACAACTTACTTGAGTGGAGATGTGAGATGCTTGCTAAACTTGCTCTTAATTGATGATGAATGCCTCACCAATGCACAACCATCAACCAAAATCCCCAAACTTTGACAAGATAATGGTAGAAAATTGAAATTTTTGGTGAGTGGGTGATGAGAGCGTCGGGAAATCTCTCTAAAAATCCTTTGAAAGTGAAAGAAAAGTGCTAGGGCTTAGGGAGACCGCTTGGGCGACTTGCGAAGAAGAGGTTTCAAAGTGAAAATCATCAAAACCTCTCAACTTTTAAGAAAAGCCAAGCCAAAATACGCCGCAACCGCTCAGCGGTCAAACGGGCCGCTCAACGGTTTGCTGTAATTTTCTATTCCTCTTCTTTGCTAAGCAATCTCACCTTGTAGCACTTAATTTCGACCTTCAATTTTTTAATCACGTGCCCTTCCCCTCTTAGATGCAACATTCACACATGCAATGCACTTAACACAGAGTTAAAAACAGATATAATCAACTGGGCTGCCTCCCAGGTAGCGCTTGTTTAACGTCACGAGCCTGACCTAAACCTGTCTAGCACTCATCAGTAAGTGCATATCCTTCCAATACCCTTTAGTAGGTGTGCTTACCTGTATCCTTCAGTAGATACATAAAATTTTAGCATCCCTCAGTAGATGCTACCCAATACACAAAAATTTAAAAATTGTTCATGATTACATCACCAAGATTCAAAAATTTAATGTACAAAAATATTGTTCTTGGATCACTAGGGTGCCTCCCAGTAAGCGCTCTTTTTATATCACTAGCTTGACCCGGTAGAGTTCAAATATCCATCAGTAAGTGTTGATACTCCCCTTGATTGATATTCTCTTCTTTTTCTTCTTTCTGTTGAATTTCTTCAGAAAATTAAGAACAACAAGCACTTGTTTCCATATATCAATCATAGGTACTTTAATCTCCAATTTCTTGAAGATCTCCATAAAGCACTTGCCTTTTTTTTCTTCCTATGATATTTTTTTGAATGAGGAAGGGATTTTGCATATGATTTTTTCTTCTTTCCTCTCTTCCTCTTTTTCTTAATCTTCTCCTCCCTCATTTTTCTCTTCTTATTTTTCTTATTTTCTTCTTTATTTTCATATATTTTCTCTTTTTTTCTTTTTCCTCAACCACTGCTTTTTCTTTCTCCTCATCTTTCTCTCCCTCACTCAACCTTTCTGTTTCTTCTATCTTTTCCTCCTCTATCTTTTCCTCATCTCTCTCTATCCTTTCCTCCTCAACAACCTTTTCTCTTTCTATCTCTTCTATCTTTTCCTCATCAACAACATTATCAATGTCAGAGCTAGTGGCTTGACATTCCTCCCTAGGGTTAACCTCAATATTAACCCTAGAATTCAATATCTCATTTGAATGACGAATCTATATCTCCAACCTTTTATTTCTTGCTTCACTCTCTTTTGTAGAGGAGAGGGTAATTTGGATAATTCATTCCAATGTCTCGTCCAATCTGTTGATTTGCTCATTCAAAACAGATACTTGTTGCCCTAATAGTAATTGTTGATGTGGTTCTCCTGTTTGTCCTTTCCAACCTTGATTCATGCTTGAGTGAGGTTCCCACCAGTAGTTGAAATCATTTTGATAGAATTGAATGCCCATATAGTCATATTCTTGTCCAAACTTCATTATGCAAACATTAGGCACAAAACCCTAGAAAATATTTATTAGAACAAAAATAAAAATAAACATAAAAGATCAAGTCAAATTTAGCCAGTTTACACTACTAGATAAGTTAAACCACGAGTCCCCGGCAACGGCGCCAAAAACTTGTTAAGTCCCTAGCAAGTGTACCAGATGGTTATCAAGTAATATAAAATGGTAAGTCCAAGTATCATTTCCCAAAGGACTCTTAGGCCTTAACTTTCGTATAAAGCAATCACTTAAGACTAGAGAAAAGAATTAAATTTAGGTTTTGTATGCAAAATAAAAGTAAACATGCAAATGTAGTGATTCAATTAGCTAAAAGAAACTATGGATGAATGGAGTTGTTGGGGTTTACAATTTCATCTTATCCACCCTCTTATATCTACTCTTCCTATCTAATTTGCTTATTTATCATATTGTCATGCAAACTTTCTTAGTCTACCCTTAACCCAATTCCTTGGCGAAAAGAGCCTATTACTAATTATCAGCTTGCTATCTCTAGCCTCCCCTAGTAACTAATAATGCATGATTAACAGAAACAAAATACAATTGATCGTCCTACCCCTATCTCTAGGCGGTATTGCTTAATCAAGGAATTCCCCCAGTTAATTGCATTATTGCATTGTTGTATGTATTGTTCACATTGAAGCATAAATTTTATTGCCTTAATCTTGATGATTAATTGATTTTTATGTGAATGTCAAATGATCAAAGCCATGTTTGAAAACCCTTTTCTAGCCAAAATTTTCACCCAAAAATGCTTTAAATATTATATCCTTTTTGAACCTTAGCCTGAAACAGGATGAAACCCTTTGATTTGAAATTACTTATCTTGAGTTGGGTTGAGAATAATTGTATGGAATGAAAAGGTTCAAGTTTGGGGTTGCATGGGAAAAATGGAAAGGCAAAAGAAAAGTATTGAGCTCAAATGTTGAAAAGCAAAATACATGAGTAGAGAAAAAGAAAGAAAAGAATAAAAGCATGAAGATGAGCTCAATGAAAAAGAAAAAGGGAAGAAGCTGGGAATGAGTGAAATTGGTGACAAAGAGAGAGTTTAAACTTGAACCTTTTCATTGATGAAATAGTCCTTTTGACTCAAGAATTTTGTGATCTAGAAAAACTGATTTTTCTTGATAGCCCGACCTCATTACAGGCCTTGGAAAAGTCCTTTTGATGGCATTTGCATGGAAAGATTTTGATTGTTTAAAGATGAATGGCAATTTTATTTCATGTGACTTGTGAGCAATAAAGACTGGAGTGCTACCCTAAACACTTGAGTGATTGAGTGAAACACTTGCTTGGTGAGAACTTTTAAAGTTCATGATTGCATTTTTTGTTTAGTGGACTGCTCATTCATACTGTGTAGCATCTGTTGAGGAACGCATGAGCTAAATTAAGTTGAGAACAAGCATGCATCTTGATTTGAGTTCACTGATTATCTGAAATTGAGTAAGTCTTGTCATGTACTTTCGAAATGTTGAATCATTAGATGAAAGGATAGAAAGTCAAGCTCTGTTTTTTTTTATGGTTTTGTTTTGTTTTGCTTGAGGACAAGCAAATTTCTAAGTTTGGGGTTGTGATAACATTTGAAAAACCGTTATTTTCATATGCTAATTTTGACTAAATTACGCCCTTTATTGCTTAGAATGAGCTTAAATCAAACAAAACTCAATACATGAGTCACTCGAGAGTCAAAAGCTGTTTTTAGCGATTTTATGTTTGTTTTACATTGTTTTGCAGCAAAATTGACAGAAGTGAAGATTGGGAATAAAGATGAAGGTCATAGACTCAAGAAAAGCGAGAAAATCAAAGAAAAGAAGAGTCTAGGTACCGCTCGGTGGTAGACCCCTAGCGCTGGGCGGTCAAACGGGAGGAGAAGACACCAGCATTGGATGTCGGGCAACATACCCCTGACGCCGGACGATTTTGTGGCACGAGGGAAACCGCTGGGCGGTGGACCCCTACCGCTGGGCGGTGGTGCGATTTAGGGTACACTGTCGGGCAGCAAAGTGTGACGCCGGGCGGTGGTCAGCTGGGCTTGGGCCTATTTTTCTGTTGCACTTCTCGCCTATAAATAACCCTGTGACGAATTCCAATTCATTGTTTTGATAGACGAGGGCGGCAAGACCTACTTTGCACTCTTTGGAGAGGATCTCTTGGATGCTTAGGCTCCTTTTAATCTTTTCTAGGGTTTGCTTTCCATATCTTCCATTATTTTCATCTTGGTTCACCATGATAATGGTGAACTAAACCCTTCTTGTTGTTGGGGGAACAATGTAATCTTTTCATACTCTCGTTTATTGAAACTTTTGTTTAAATTATATGTTTTTCATATGCGTTTATTATCAATTGTTGGATTCTCATACTGTGCTTAATGCCTTTATCATTTAACTCATTCGGTAATTGATTTTTGACTTTATTGATACGGGGACGTACAATAATGGCACGAAATGGTGAGAATTTCCTTGGTTAAAGAATACCACCTAGGGATAGGGGAGTAGGACGACCAATTGTATTTGCTTCTGTTTGTAATGCGTTGCTAGTTGCTAGGGGAGGCTAGGGATAGCAAGCCAGTAATTAGTAATAGGCCCTTTTCGCCGAGGGATAGGGTTAAGGGGAGGCCAAGAAAGTTTGCATGCAATTAGATAATAACGCTATTTAAACAAGAGGAGTAAATAAAAGAGAGAGGATTAGATGAAATTGTAAACCCCCAACAACTCCATTCATCCATTGCCTAAATCTTGTCAATTGAATCACACATTGCATATTTATTTTCTGTTATTGCATCCACCATAATTATTGAATTTTTTTCCGCAAGTCTTACGATTTCGATTCACGTGAACAATAAGGCCTTTCGAGTCTCATGGGAAGAACGATAATGGGTTTTACCATTTTTATTACTTGATACGATTTGGTACACTTGCTAATCCGCTAACATGGCGCCAAAAACTTGTTAAGACTCTGGCAACCGTACCAAATCGTATCAAGTAATAATAAGTTGTAAGACCAAGTATCATTTCCCTAGAGACTCTTTGGCCTAGACTTTCATGTGAGTTGTTGATTATTTGAGACTTGAATAACGAAAATTAGGGTTTATAATGCTAAAACGAAAATTAAACATGCACATGCAAAAGTTGATCAATTGACCAAAGAAAAATACGCAGTTGAATGATATGGATGAATTGTGTTATTAGGGTTTCCGACTTATCCTAATCCACTCTCATATATCTGCGAATTCTACCTTTTCATTAATGTTAATGCAACTTTCTAATTTACCCTAATCCTAATGTCTTGGTGAAGAGAGCCTACTCCTAATTACTAGTTTACAATGTCTTGTCTCCCTAGCAATTGTTCATGCATTACATTTGCACAAAAGCTTAAACGCAATCGGTCCTTCTACCCCTATGTCTAGGTAATATTGCTCCCGAGAGAATTCCCTCATGTCTAGATCTACCCATATGAGTCCATAAAGATAAAATTAAATATCACACTATTGAATAATGTCTTGAACAAAGCATGCATAGATAATGGAGGACAAACTCTAAGAATTAATGAAATAAAACATATGAATAAAGCATCAATTTAATATATGAGAGATTCAATAAGATTACATCGTTTCCCCAACAACAATGGAGGATTAGTTCACCATAGACATTGTGAAACTAGATGAAAACAATGAAAAGATAAACCCTAGAATTGATATATTAGAGCTCCTGCATCCAAAATCTTCCTCCGAGGGGTGAATAGAGTGTTTCTGCGTCTCCTTCTACCAAAAGATGACCTCTCTAGGTCGTGCAATTCTATTTAAAGTTCATTAAAATCAGCAGAAACTGGCCCAGGCCCAAAACAATGGTGCTCAGCGTTGGGTCACCGCTCAATGGTAGGTGCGACACTCAAGATGGACGTTCAGCGTTGACGCCCTAGCGTCTGGCAGTGCCTTCACTGAAGAGGCCAACGCTCAGCGGTGAGGTAGTGCTCAGCGGTAGGCGCGATACTCAGATTCTCCCCTTAGCATTGGCACTTGAGCGTTGGACAAAGATCTGTTCACCGAAGCTGGCGCTCAGCTCTGTCCTAGCTGTCAACGGTGGTTGTGTTTCTTCATTTCTGTACTTTTTCATCTTTTCTTGAGTCCAACTCCTTCCTACTTCAGCTTCCTTCATTCAATTCATGTTAAATCCTGCCAAAATAATGAAAACCAAGCATAATACCACTAAAACCACCTTTGACTCTCTTATTCTCTAACTTAAGCAAAATGCATGATTTCAAGCTAGTTCCTAAGTCATAAATGGTGTGTTTTGTATCAAATTTAAGTATAAAAATAATGGTTTTTGAACCGTTATCATGGAGATCCCATGAATAAGGTTCATATGGGTAAAAATAAGTCATTTGTTAGTTTTGATAGCACTAATTTGATTTTAAATCAAATATGTCCATTCCTATGGTGTGTGTGAAAGTGCTAGAGACTGCATTATTGAGAGGTTAAACTTTGTAATTAAACAAAGTTTATAATGATCTTCATATCCCTTATAGGTAGTGCAGGATTTGCAACATATACTTGATGAAATCACTTATATGAGTGTCAAGTGGGGCCGCTTGCATGAGATCTTGGCATGATCTCTAGAGCACTCATGAATACCGAGCATGCACATGGCCTAGTAAGCGAATTGAAGCGATAACAAAAAGGATTGTGGGGATGTACTATGATTGATAAACCTCTAACACACTCAAGTGTCTTTGGTTCATATAGCTTGTCATACCAACTACACTATGCCTTAATTTTCTTGATCTAGGATTGGTTCATATAGCTTGCTATACCGGCTCTTATGCATTACATCTTATAAAACCCAGGATTTTTCTTCTTTTCTTTCTTTCAATCTTTTATCTTTTGCAATATGTGGGGGATTGTTATTAATTTTGAATATAATATTGCAAAAGTGTTGTGCCATCAGTTGCAAATGTTTTTTCTGAGCTTGGACCGCAAGCTTCTTTGCTTCCAATGTTTTGCTTTGGAGATATTTCCCAAACTTCACATTGCCAACGTTCTTATTTTATTTGCAACGTTCCTATTTTATTAAAAGAATAACTTTTTAGCAGATATTTTGCTCGATATTTTATATCTTTTGGATCATGGGCCTGGTTCACCAAATTTATAAATAGAGCACTTCAGTCACTCCAAAATCATCATCAGAAATCATTCTTCTCTCATTCTCTCCTCTCTTAGTTTCATTCTTTCTCTTTTCTCCTTTTCCTAAAAATATTTTGGGTTTATTTTATTCTCTTTTTAGAGGTCTTTGCTAGTTCTAAGATCCTAAAAAATTATGAGAAGTTCTTGTTATATTCTGGGGGGCTTGCACAATACATCGCGGATAAATCCTTAAGGACAGGGATCTACACACCTCGAAAAATCTATTGTTCATGATCTTTATTCTTTTATTGTCAGCTTTTACAACAAGTATTTCCAATTAAGTCTTTAAAATTGCCTTCTTCATATTCTTCACACACATTAGATTCATTTACATTTATTCAATTAGTGAATTTATTCTTGTTCTTTCCTTTTTAAAAACAAACAACTTAATACTAAAAATAAAATGAGATAAAAACACATAAAATTAATAAATCAACACATTAATGAAAGTAATATAATAAGGTTTAAATAAGCATCTAGGCAAATATCACTAGTGGAAAAACGTTGTTTAATGTCGGTTATTTTGTGCTTTTAATGTTTACTAAACAACCAACGTCATTTTCGGTGACGTCAGACATCAATATAACCGACGTCTATAATGACGTCAGTCAGTGCCATGTCCGACGTCATTAAACGTCGGAGTAGGACTAACTGGACGTCCAAAGACATTATATAGACATCGGTCTGAGCAATAACCGACGTCGAAGAGGCACGAAAGACTTCGAAAATGACACTGATTGACGTCTAAAAGGTACTATAGACATCGGTGTATACATTAACCGACGTCTAATACAATGGTTGTCTTTTAGTGCAATTTTGTTCCCGTCTTTGGATAGCCTAGTAGCACAATCTCCTTCTGCTAGTTTCCCCCAAAAAAAAGCTTGCGTCTTTTGAATTTCTTATGGAACTTTAACCCAAAACCGAACCTAGGTTAGTTCCATTTTCATCCGCAAGAGGGAAAAATCACAGTGAAAAGATAACTAGGCAATGACCTAGGGTCATTTTAGGGTTGAAACGACCAAAAGAAATTCACAAGACGCTGCTTTTTCTGGGAGGCAGTTAGCAAATGGAGAATGTGTTACTACGTTACCCTAAGAAGGAACAAAACTACACTAAAACACAACACAAAGAAAGCAAATTTTAATCAGTTGAACCAGAAGATAATCGATGAAAGACTAAACAAAGTTTAAACGGTAAGCATAAAAGAAAACCACCTGGGATGCAATGCCGGAAGAGAGAAAAAGAAGAGGAGGAAGATGATAAAGATATCAGAAACAATAATGCAATGCCGCAAGAGAGAAACAAGAGAAAAAAGAGAAGAGAGGAAGACGATATCAGAAACTAAATACCGTGAAGAGTCTGCGGTTTATTTAAAATGAAATTGAGCGTCGGTTGCTTGCGAAACCGACGTCTATAGTAATCTAGACGTCGGTTGTCTAACTAATTCGACGACCAAGTTAACATTTAAACTGACTTTTTGAATGCCCATTAGACGTCGGTTGTGAAGGGGCACCGACGTCTAGGGCATTGAACCGATTGACGTTTCACTTCTTGTCAGGGACGTAGACGACAATTGTGAAGGGGCGCCGACGTCTATAATAATATAGACGTCGGTTTTCTGCTGTCGGACGTGGAAGTGCCTCGGAGTTTGATGCACATATAATTACAAGCACATAGACGTCGCGCAACAAGAAATGCGACGTCTAATCGCCTAGGAATGAGGTGACCAACATTAACTGCACCAAAGTAGACGTCGGCCACCATCACAACCGACGTCAAATGCGCAGGAGAAGTCTGTCTTCTCGCCTACCTTATTACATTGGACGTCGGCTTACGGCAGAGCTGACGTGTACTGCTTAGTAGACGTTGTATTACCTTGAAACCGACGTCTAGGTTACCATCTTATTTACAGTAATGCCACCGGTTATCATATGACGTCAGTGAAACTCTAACAGACGTCTATAAATTGACGCTAAACCACGTTTTTCCACTAGTGTATAGTATATATTCACTTTAACTTTCTTAAAATTATTTTCTATAATTTATCGTTAATATTTCAATAATTAAGATATCAAAGGAAAAAACCACGTTTGGTATATATGTAATAGACAAAAACAAAATTTGTTAGAGATTAATATATAACTTGGTTTTTAATAATTGAAGTAAAATATAATCAGTAAAATTCTCAGATATCATCGTATGTTTTATTTATTATTATTACTATTATTATTATTATTATTATTATTATTATTATTATTATTTTATTGTAATCTATAAGCTCAAACGCATATAAGTGTACTTTGGAAATCCACTATTTCGTTTTTAACTGAAACCTTATTCTATAAGAAGAACTAATAATTATAAAGCCGAACTTAATTTTTTGAATTATTAATACCTCCAATGAAAAATATGCTTGCATTTAAGTTATATATAATATATTTATAAAACAATTATATTATTGTAAAATGCAAAAAGCAAGAAATATGGAAATTAATGACATGTAAATTTGACATGGCAGGGCAGTTTTAAAAAGTTTGTTAATTGTGATTAAAAGATGATTTAGAGTCAAGTCTTGGACTAACTACTATAAAGAGAGTGCTCCAAAGAAGAATTCATAGTGATTAAGTCAAAAATTGAAAATGATTTATTAGGATCAATCACTCACAGGTGGAAAAGCAATTTTCACATGGAAAATCAACCCAAAAAAAAAAAACTGTCAGCATGTAATAAACGTTATTTTAGTCAAGTCCCAGGTTTAAATTCTTTTCACACTAGATTTAGTATTTTACTAAATTAGAATACTGAACCATGCTTTCCTTGCTCTGCATGCTCAGATAAACCCTACAAATTTAAAACACAGAACATAACAATTGCGTAATGCAAACAGAGAAACTACAGAATGAAAAAGGTTGGCATAGTCACACGTGTCTAACTTTTGTTACACACTTTTATATGATTATTATATATAATGTAAAAGGTATACAATAAAATTATTTACATGTTAAAACTTAATCAGAACACGTTATAAAGTGAAAGGATATAAATACATATAACTACTTGCACGTGGAAGTAAATGTACAAAATTAATCACTTAGAATAAATTATATATTTTTTAGTGTACGAGTAAGAATAAATTACAATTCTGAATAGACTTAAATTAATTAATAAATATAAAATGTAAATGTAAATAAGTATTAATATTAAGACTAATATATATATATATATATATATATATATATATATATATATATATATATATATATATATATATATATATATATATATATATTTCTTTTGTTCTTAGATTTGATAATGTATTTGTAAATATTTCAACAACTTAATGAATGTGTTTAATATTTAATCTTTAAAGTACTGGTAATATTTTTTAGTACTCGTTTTTCTTAGAAAATGAATGAAAATTATGTTTGTACAAAGATATTTGGACATTTAAATCAGTCTCTCACGTCAGTAGAATATTAATTATGAAATTAATTAAAAAAAAATATTTTGATTGTGCTATTTATAATATTATTTATTATATTTATAAACCCTTATCCTTATCAAGATGAGTTTATATTTGGACCTAGTGGTTCATTTACCCTAACGTAAATGTTTGATTACATTCTAATCACAAGTACGTTGTAGTTAGGATACCATTAATTTTGGTAGACCTATAGTTAATCAGCCAGATTGTCTAATAGTAATCACATATCATACGTATTGGATAAATTTAGGTAAATTCAATTAATACGTATTTAGTTGTAATCTGCACAACATTATCTAAAGACGACGAAACCAATATTAATATGATTAAAGGACACTCAATCAGATAATATATATATATATATATATATATATATATATATATATATATATATATATATATATATATATATTTTAGTGATATGATTTTTTTATTATATTAGTGTAGCCAAAAAGCAATATTAATTGAATGAAAATGTTTCAATAGGTGAATGTAGGTGTATAGTAGGTCTTTATCATGTCATCCAGTGAAATGTGTGATATAACATATCGATGGTGGTGATCGGTATAGTTTTTCACAAATGTTTGATTAAGCACAGTGAACAAGATCTAAACCAGTAAAATGTATTAACTCAAAGCATCTTAAGTCAACAATAACTAAAAGCCATGATTGGATAATTAGATTATTTTTAAAGTGACATTTAATATCCTTCTAATCAAATCATTATTAACTTGATTGTGAAAGTGTTTTTTATAAATATACTCGAACTGCCCGTACGACCATGAACAAGAAAATCAATTGACAATAACTTATTGAAGTTTTTGTGGAACTTATTGATCCTGTAGAAACATAGGATTAACAAAAATAATATATTTAATTATAATTTTTTCTTGAAAATGTTTTCATATAAAAACGACACGTGAAGATAAGAAGAGATCAACACTTTTAGGTTAATCGTTTTATTACTTATACAATAACTTTTTCATCATTTTATAATAAATAAGTTCACACTGTTTTAGAATTATAAATTCTAACATAAGCTAAAAATAAAATTGTGAATTAATCTATGCATGAGGTAATGAGCAAAAAGTTTTCTTCCCTAATTTTGATTTTTAAGTTACGCATAAATTAATTTTGACTGAAATAAAAGTTTTTGTTAGTTTTTAATCTGTGTACTTTTTTCTGTTTTTAAATGTCCAAATACAAAAGACTGAATGTATCTGATTAGAAAGTGGTTTAATATATCTCAGAATGATTTGGTCTTAAAATTTGAATCCAGGTTGTGCAATATGTTGTTTGTCCATAAGAAAATGTTCATAAGGATGTAGTGTCACTTTTGCATATGAAGTTGTCTTTGCCCTGAAAGAAGTTCAAAATTGGCCAAAGACTTGAGTCAATTCTAATTTCTGAACTTTGAAAATGAGAACAGTTTTATATATAATAATTGAGTTGTGTGTGCAGATGAGTAGGTGTAGAAATCTTATCCACTTTGAGAAAGAAGTGCGCTATACTTTGTTGACTACTGATACAAAGATTAAAAGATTTCACAAAAATAATTAAGCCTTGTTTGGAGAAATAGAAAAAAAATATAATAAATACGATCAATGATAAGAAAAAGAAAGTGGAGAATCTTGATTAGATATTTAGAACAGGAATATAATTCTTTAGATTGATGAAACAACCTAATATATTATTCTCAATTAAATGTATCTTATACTTGCTTATAAATGTGTTGGCTTTCTTATAGCATCGTTAGAGAGGACATTACTGTTTGTCAAATTAATTATATACACTACAATTAGGGGTGGACAAATTGAACTGAACTGAACTATTTTTTGTTTTATCAAACTGAACTATACTAAATTGTACTAAATTACAGTATGAACTGAACTATGAACTGAATTGTAAACTACACTAAACTATTAACTCAACTGTAAACAAAACTAACTGAACTGAACTATTAACTGAATTTTAAATTGCACTAACTGAACTATTAACTAAATTGTAAACTACACTAATTTTAACTAAACTACAATATAAACTGAACTGAACTACTAACTATGTACTAATTTTTAAACTAAATAGTATAACAATACATGTTCTTTTTAATTGAAATTTATTTTAATATTTATTTTATTTTATTCATAAATGTCTAAAATTTTATTTTTAATTATTTAATATTATTATTTTTCTATTTTATTTATATTTCTTTTATTATTAAAAATTATTTTATTTTTTATTTGTTTATTTTATTTTATTAATAAAAAAATATAAAAAATAAATCATACACTAACACAATATAAATAAATAAATAAATAAATATATATATATATATATATATATATATATATATATATATATATATATATATATATATATGTCAAAACTTGGACAGGGCAAGAATCTGAATAGTTTAACATGTTAGCTTTTTATTATTTGTCAAGATTTAAAATTCCAATCTCAATAATCATTTGAATCAGCTTTAAAATTTCCTTTGTTTTGTTAGTAATTAAAAAGTAGTATTCATCAATGTTCATCCACATTAAATCATATATATATATATACCTATATATATATATAGTTATATATATATAGGTATATATATATATATATATATATATATATAGCTATATATTTATATATTATATATAGGTATATATATATATACCTATATATATAGATATGTACATACATATGTATATATACATATATATACATATGTACGTATATATACATATATATACATATGTATGTATATATGTACATAGGTATATATATATATATATATATATATATTTATATATATAACTTAAAAAATATAAAAATATAAATTATATTTTTTATTTTTATTGATTAAAAATATAAATTTTGTGATAAAAAAGTTGTCTTAAAAAATTAATTATTATTTTTTTATGTGAACGGTTTTTTTATTAATATTTTATTATTAGATAAAGTTTTGTTGACAAGAAGAAACAGTTGAACTGGAACTAGAGAAGATGTAAGAGTAGATATAGTTCTCACAATTAACTGAACTGTAGCTGTTATAAGTTCAGTTTTTAAAAACTGAACTATAAAATAGTATACTGAACTGTTAGTAAAAGTGGATCAGTTATTTTTAGTATAATATAGTACACTTAACTGTAGTACAATACAGATCAGTTATTTTTGTCCAACCCTAACCACAATTATTCTTAGAAAATCTAAAAGAACTTGTGGTGTACTCAATTAATATTAATATTTAAATATATTAATATAATAAAATAATCATATAAATAAATAAGAATATATATATATATATATATATATATATATATATATATATATATATAATAACTCATCATAGAAAAAAAACTTTAACTTTAACTTAATCTAAATATTAATATTTAGTTATATTTATATTTTATATTTATTAATTAATTTGAGTGTATTTAGAATTGCAATTTATGTTTACTCTTACATTAAAAGTATATAATACTTATGCTAAATGATTAATTTTCTATAGTTACTTTCACGTGCAAATAGTTATATGTATTTAAATCCTTTGATTTTATATAATGTGTGATCTAATGAAAGTTTTAACATGTAAATAATTTTTTTTGTACTTATGAATTTCTATATAATAATCATATAGAATACTTTCTTCACAAAAAAGTGGATAACTATACAAGAAAATTTCAATAGTACTTAACTAAACAATAGAGGAAATCTCAATAAATGAGATGTGGAATAAATACTTTTCTCCAAATTAGCTCCTAAGCACAAACTTGTATAATATACGTTTGTATTTCTCTTCTTTCCTCTTTGATGACTTCTTTTCTTTTCTCACTAGGGCTCTCAAGTATAGAATGGATTGCTATCATGAATATCATGACTTCTAAATTTATCAAAGAAAGAATGAAAAAAAAAACTTTGGTTGGCATTCAAAACAACTTAATGTAATAGTTGGTTTACTCACTACGGGAAAAAAATTCTAATGCAAACAAAGACTTTGACTCCTTTTTAACTTTTTCTTTGATTATTGTGTTGGCCTAATGAATTAGCGATCCATCTAGAAAATCTCACTCTCATCAATTAGTAGGGGCCATAGTCAACCAAACTGGCTTCTTAGCATATTGTAAATTTTCCTGTAGTGAAGATCTTTGTCATTACATATAACCCATTCTCCTTAGTATGGATTTTCTCTAATGATAATTACTTAATCTTTAATGCACACTAGTGCAAAAACGCTATTTAACATCACCCAATAGACATCGGTTTGTTGGTAACCTGACGTATATGAGTAGACGGTGGCATTATTGTAAATAGATTGGTAACATAGACGTCGGTTTTAAGTTCTGGCGACGTTTATTACACTGTAAACGTCCACACTGACTCAAACCGACGTCTAATTCTCAGAGGTAGGTGAGAAGACAGTCCTTTGACGTCGGTGTTCAAGGGGGGCTGACGTCTATGGGGCTGACGTCGGTGTTCACCTAATTCCGAGGCGCTTAGACGTCGCGTAGTAAAAAGGCGATGTCTATGGCCTGAACGGAAGGCAGGAAGACAAAAAATCTTCAATTTAGACGTCGGGGATCAGTGGAAGCGACGTCTATGTCCTGTAATTAATTAGGTTCACCAAACTCGAGGGGCTTAGACGTCGGCTAAAAGGGACACCGACGTCTATGTGCTTGTAAGTAATTATGTTCATCCTTATAGACGTCGGCGCCCCATCACAACTGTCGTGAACATCACTGACAGGAAATCAAACGTCAATCGGTTCAGCTTCCTAGACGTCGGATCCCCTCGAAACCGACGTCTAATGGATAGTTTAAATGTTAACTTGGACGTCATATTAGTTATATAACCGACATTTACGTGACTATAGACGTCCGTTTCTAGAGCAACCGACGCCCAATTTCATTTTAAACACAACCGCAAACTCTTTGCGACATTCAGTTTCTGATATCATCTTCCTCTTCTCAATTTTCTCTTACGGCCTCTTCCTTTTCTCGCTTGCGACACCTCTTCTTTTTCTCTCTTGCGGCAAGCCGTTGTTTTTTCTGGTCTCTTTATCCTCTACCTCTTCTCCTTTTTCTCTCTTGCGGCATCCCAGGTGCGTGGTTTTTTTTATGCTTACCGTTTAAACTTTGTTTAGTCTTTCATCTATTATCTTCTGGTTCAACTGATTAAAATTTGCTTTCTTTGTGTTGTGTTTTAGTGCAGTTTTGTTCCTTTCTTGGGGTAACGTAGTAACACATTCTCCATTTGCTTGCTTTCTTTTGAATTTCTTTTGATCATTTCAACCCAAAAATGACCCTGGGTCGTTGTCTAGTTTTCGTTTCACTGTGATTTTTGCCTCTTGCGGATGAAAAAGGGATCTAAGCAACCACCCAGGTCCAGTTTTGGGTTGAATGGACCATAAGAAATTCAAAAGACGCAAGCTTTTTTTTGGGGAAACTAGCAAAAGGAGATTGTGCTACTAGGCTATCCAAAGACGGGAAAAAAACTGCACTAAAACACAACCACTGTATTAGACGTCGGTTAATGTACACACCGACGTCTATTGTACCTCTTAGATGTCAGTCAATGTCAGTTCCGAAGTCTTTAGTGCCTCTTAGATGTCGGTTAGTGCTTTGTCCGACGTCTATATAGTGCCTTTAGACGTCCAATTAAACTAGAACCGACGTTTATTGACGTCGGTCTCTGGCACTAACTGACGTCATTGATGTCACCGGTTTAGACGTCCCATTGATGTCACCGGTTTAGACGTCGGTTTAATAATAGACGTTAAAAGCCCAAAATAACCGACGTTAATCAGCGTTTTTCCGTTAGTGGTGCCATGTATCCAATGATATCGAATTTTAATATGCTTTGATCTTGAATGAAAAGTTAAATTCTTGCTGAGATGAGTTGCATTTTTACTATCACAATACAAAACCTATTTATCTTGTGACAATTCCAATTCTTGAAGGAATTTCTGCAACCAAAATAACTTCTTAGAAACTTCTATAACAACTATATATTCAGCCTCTATGAAAAACATTTGTGTAGTGTGGATTTCCATGACACTGCTTCCCCTAAATAAAGTCATCATATAACTAGACGTAGACTTCCTAGAATTCATATCATCAACCATGTCTGCATTTGTGTAACCATTCGATACAGGATTACCACTTTCAAAGAATAACTAAACTCTAGAAGTACCTTTGAGATACCTAAATATCCATGCACAACTTACCAATGCTTTATTCCAGGATTAGCAAGAAAACGAATCATAACACCAACAACATGAGTAATATCTCGCCTTGTACACACCATAACATATATCAAACTAACAACTTTAGATGAATATGAAATTTTCTGCATTTCTTCTTTTTCTTTGTCACTTGTAGGACATTGTTTTGAGCTCAACCTAAAGTGATGTGAAAGTGGAATGTTAATAGGCTTAGAATTGTTTATGTTAAATCTCTACAATACGTTTTCAAAATATTTTTTCTAGGATAGCCATAATTTTCTGTTCTTCCTATTCCTTTTCAACTATCCTCGAGGCTTAACAGGTAATTCATTCAATTCTTAGGCCTATTATTTTTCCTTTTTCAAGCACCTTTTCTTTTAATCTTTCATGACTTTTTACTTGGTGCTTTACTCAAACCCATTTTTCTTTCTTAACTTTTTTATTTTTAGCCTTTCTTTTCGTATCTTTCAATTTATGCACTTTTCTTAGCTTATTTTCCATGCCTTATGAACCATAAATACAATATTCCTTATCATTTTCCAGTGAAAAAGATGGGTAAAATATGTTTTGAGATATAGGTGTTGTTTTAAAAGCTTCGGTTTGAAAAAAAAAATATGTCATGAATGTCACAAGTGGGCTATTTATCTCTGGTTTTCAAATTTTTCACAAAAAAGTGCCTCAATCCATTCCATATCTCATATGTTTTAGTTTCCATTAAAGAATGGCATACAATTTAGCTGGGTGCTACTAAAACTTGTGAATTTTTATGTATCACTTTGTTTAGGAACTCACTCTCATTTAGTGATTGGTTTCTCATTCTACTTCTACAAATTTTCTCAGCTATTACTCACTCATCACCATTTTACTCTAAGTTCCTTCAGACTTTTTTGTTTTGTTTTTTCTAACATGCAATTCTCCGAGTGAGCTTCTCCTGTTTTCAGCTCGTGGTCCAACCAATTTTTCAAAAAAGGATTTGCTAAGTGGAAAAAAAAATCAAAACTTATGTACATACTATTCTATCCTTGTTATCTTAAATCTAACACTTTTGCAGTAAAATAAACATCGTGCAAAAAATTTAAAACAAATGTTGTGAATTTGAAATGATGAAAGTTTAAAAGGAACTTGATTAGTGGTGATTGGTGGGGTTGTTGTTTCAACTTCATAACCAGCTTCCTCATCAACTGCTTCTTTAGTCGCTTTTTGCATTTCTACATAAGCTCCTTCTACTTGCTTTATGTTTTCATCAACCTCTTTTTCTTGCTCATTTTGTGGCATTGGCTATGCCTCGGGGCAAGTGCAAGTGCAGGTGCAACTTGTGCAGGTTCTTGTGAGTAGCTACACCACTATACTTCCTTTGAAAAAATGGATTATCCCCAATCTAAGATATAAAATCTTTGAATTGTTTTAGGGTAATGCAGAAAATTGGTCTATTTTGCTAGAGATGTATTACAAAGTCATATAGGATTTGGTGAAGGGCTATTTATGCCTTGTGGCTTGTAGCGAGTTGTTACTACATGTATGATATATGAGTCATAACATAATGGATTGTATCTTGTTGCTCTTGGAATTGGAAATAAGTTGGGGTTGATGCTACAAATGTTTCTTCCTATGGCTATTGAGGGGTATTTTGTTGAGAGACATCTTAGGGCTTTTCTTCCTATTGGTGCTTCTTGTGCATTATCCAGTGGATTTACATAATGCACCCTGATGATAACATTTGATATTGATAGCCTTAGCCTTTTCCTAGGTTGATCTGCGATAACTACACCTTGCATTCTGCATAAGCCAGTTATTAAACTTGGAAAGTTGTGAGGTTTTCCAATCCCCTTAACAATTTTCTTTGAAATTACGACTTTGAAGATCTCTTTTGTAATAATATCTACAATGTCTAGCATAGACCCCTTCACTGTGCAGCAGAGCACTTGGGCCTTTTCAAATGCAATGCTCGATACATGAGAGTTTGGAATGATATTTGCAAAGAGGAACATCACCCACATTTATGTGGTGTTCTTCATACTACTATTGCTTAGGTATTGTGGTTGGCCTCCCTTGCTAACCATTAATTACCTATCTTGTACACATAGGAAGATGGTGAGAATGATGTCCTGGTAGTTATAAATGGAGGTGTTATGGCCCTGATGTCTCTGCTTGTAGAAGTTGTTGCATGTCTGGGTTGAAAAAACCTTTTTCCTCTATTGGCTAGAGCTATATGTTTCACTTTTGTTCTTAACTGAGTAATTGATGGATAATGGAAAAACATGCTCGAGGATGAACTTTCAGATAACTCCAGCATAAACCCAGATTCCTTCCTTTTTATTGAGGTTTCAGTGACCTTGTCTTTCTTGGAGGCAGGAATATTGCGAACAAGCCTTCTTTTAGGTGTCATTTCTAAAAATTATGCCATCAATGTAGAAAAGATTGAGATGCAATGTGTGGTACTCACTGGATGAATGCACTGGAGATGTTAAGAGAAAACAATTTCGCAAAGTCAGGGGAATGAAGATTGAGATAGTTCTAGAGAGTTAAGAGAGCTCGAGAGTGAGTGAAGTGGCAGAGGTGAGTAGTGGGTTTTAAATGAAACGATTTATATAGTGGTCAATTATTTCAAAGTTCAAATTTTTAAACTTAGTGTGACTCACCCGTGAGTGACGGCTTTATTTAAAGCCAGAGTAATCAATATGGACAAACTGGTGGCCTATTTAATAGATTACAGCAACCAACATTATCGCAACAGGTGGCTAGTTTGACTGAACATGTCAAAGGCTTATGAGAAATTCGAAAACTTCTTGAAGGTGTACGACTCTCATTATAAGAGTTATGAAGCTAATTTCAAGAATTTGGAAATGGAAATTGGTCAGTTATCAAAAAGGGTGGAAGTCACAGAGAATAATCAATTTAGGGCTAACACTGAAGTTAACTCTAGAGAAGATTGTAAAGTTGTTGTGAGCATAGTTGAAGGAGTGGAAAAATAAATTATTGAGTTAGAGAGTAGTGAGGATGAGGATGAGAAGATGGAAAAAAAAAAGAAAAAGATGAGAGGGCTCTTCCTTACCTAAGAGGAGAAGAAAAAAAATAGAGTACTTATGGGCACTTTAGAGAAATTTTTAATCAAATGAAGATTTCTATGCCTTCAACCGAAGCATTATGTCAACTTCCTGTCTATTCCAAGCGCATAAAGTATTATCTTGGAGAAATTATAGATCTTGACGAGGAAGACACTGAGAAAAAGGAAGGTTGTATTCGCCCTTTGAAGAGGAAGCACCCACCTAAAATGAAGGATCCAGGAAGTCTTACTATCCCATGCGCCATTAGAGATGTTAATGTAGGGAGAGCTTTACTTGATTCTGGGTCAGGTATTAATTTGATGTCCTTATCTATGCTTAAAAAGATTGGTGGGCTAACATTGAAGTAATCCAATATGTCTGTGATTGTGGCGGATGGATCTTCAAAGAGACCTTATGGTGTGGTGGAGGACGTGTTGATTCGTGTTGAACACCTTGAATTATTGGTTGATTTTGTAGTAATGGAGATGAAGGCCGATGAGATGGTTCCGTTGATTCTTGGAAGGCCATTCATGAAAACGACAAAAGTGGTCATAAATGTCCATGACGAGATAGTTATGTTAAAACACCAAGAACACAAGTTGATCTATACTGCCTCTAAAGAGAAGCTTACGCGAATCCAAAAGAGGGCTAAATATAGAGCTTCAAAGAAAGATGCAGTGGTTTATAGGTTTAAATGTGCTAAGAAAGGTAATAAGTGTAATGTCTTACAGGTACAGGAAGAGGAAGACATTGATAAAGGAGGCACAATCCATGTTGACTTGGAAGATGAACCACTCGCACTTGGTACTTTGGTGAAATACAAGAAGAATAAGTGGGTGGTGAAAGGCTATAAGGAGAACGGATTGTTAGAGATCGAAGCTCTATATTCTAGGTGAGTCAAGAGGGTGGACAGGAAACAATTGATGAGTTGGTGGTATGGGAAAGACACCAACATGGAAAAGGAGGCGTGAGCTGTCACTGGGTCAAGCTAGTGACATAAAAAGAGCGCTTACTGGGAGGCACCCCAGTGATCCAAGAACAATATTTTTGTACATTAAATTTTTAAATCTTGGTGATGTAATTATGGACAATTTTTAAATTTTTGTGTATTGGGTAGCTTCTACTGAGGGAAGCTAAAAATTTTATGTACTCATTGAAGGGTACAGGAAGGTACATCTACTAAAGGATGTTGGAAAGATATGCACTTACTGACAAGTGCTAGAAAGGTTTGGGTCAGGCTAGTGACGTTACGTTAAACAAGCGCTTGCTGGGAGGCACCCCAAGATGTTTCTTATTTACTATTTTTGCTTTTGTTTAGTAATGTAGGTTTTTTATGGTACTTGGCTTGAACATCTTTATCTGATGATGGTTTGACCTTATTGACTGTGTAATGAGTATTCTTGATGATGCTTGATGTGGATGATGATTGAGATTGCTTTACATGCTCATATACAGGTGAAGTGTTCACAGACTGTGAATGGATGCATAAATATTATGATTGTGATTAAGATGCTAAGCAGGGTGTATGGTTATGATGTTTGGAATAATGAGTGAGCCTATTTGTGAGGTTTTGAGCTCTAGAGTTTCTGTTGATATGTTTGCTATCTACTTGAAAGCATGAATGATTTTTCCTAAATCTTTATGATTGATTGAATTGCATGTTTGTGTCACATGATCAAGGCCATTTTTGGAAGCCCTTACTTAGACACTTTATGTGAACACCTTTTTGAAAAGCCTTTACCTTGAGTTGAGTTGAGAATAATTGCATGGTATTGAAAAAGATTCAAGTTTGGGGTTGTTGGGTGAATTGAAAGGCAAAGAAAAGCATTGAACTAATGTGTTGAATGAAAAATCATGAAAAAGATAGAAAAGATAGAAAAGAAGAGCATGAAGAGAAAAGCTCAATGCAAAAGAAAAAGGGAAAGTTGGGAATGAGTGAGATTGGTGAAAGAGAGAGTTTGTGCCTAAATATGAATGTTTGAACAACTCTCTTAACTCAAGGATTTTGTATCTAGAAAACCAATTTTTCTTGTCAGCCCAACCTCATTATAAGCCTTGAAAAGTCCTTGTGATGGGATTTATGTGTGTGAATGTTGATTGTAGTAGATGAAGGGCAATTTTGTTCTATGTGACTTGTAGATAGTAGAGGGAAGAAGTGACCTCTTGAAACACTTGAGTGATTGAGTGAGACGCCTTATCTGGTGAGGATTGATTCCATGAAATCATGATTTCATTTGTGCTTAGTTAATTGATCATTCATATGAATAACATATGTTGAAAATTATATGATTATGTGAACACTATGTGAGTTGTGATAAGGTGAAACACGTTTGCATCTTGATGAGATTCCATTGAAAACCTGAATTGAGTAATTACTTGTTGTGAAAGGATGATTTTGAATGTGTTGACCATGCTGAGGATAGGTGAAAAGCTAAATTTTGTTTTGTTTGCTTGAGGACAAGCAAAGTTCTAAGTTTGGGGTTGTGATAACGGTTCAAAAACCGTTATTTTCATACTTAATTTTGATAAAGAAAAAAACACACACCTGTTATGACTTAGAAATTAGCTTGAAATCATGCAAATTGCTTTAGTTAGGATAAAAGAGAGTCAAAGGTGGTTTTAGAGATATTATGCTTGGTTTTCCTTGTTTTGACAGGGTTAGACGAGAATTGAATGATGGAAAGTGAAGTAGGAAGGAGTTGGACTCAAGAAAGGATGAAAAAAGGTGCAAAGGAAGAATCGCAGCCACCGCAGCGCCAGTTCCAGCACTCAGCACCAGATCTAGCATTGAGCGCTGGTTTCTGCAGTGAAGTCACTGTCAAACGCTTGGGCGTAACCGTTCAACGTCCACTTGAGTACCGCACCTACCGTTGAGCGGTGAACCCAGTGCTGAGCACTATACTTATGGGACTGGGCCAAAATTCTGTAATTTTTCTGAGTTATAAATAGATCCCAGACGACCCTTATGGTTATCTTTTGGTATAGAAAGACGGCAGAACACTCTTTCCACACATTGGAGGTGGATTTTGGATGCGGAAGCTCCAATCTTTCAATTCTAAGGTTATCTCTTTCATATTTTTCATTCAATTCATATAGTTTCATCCATACTGTTTATCTATCAACTGATCAATCTTTTGCATACATGTTTATTTTCGTCTTTGCATCATAAAATTAAATTCAATCTTTATTCAAGTCTTATAAAATCAATTCACATGAACGTCTAGGCCTAAGAGTCCCTTGGGAAACGATATTCGGACTTACCGTCTCTTTATTACTTGATACGATCTGGTACACTTGCCAGGGTGTTAACAGAGCCATAAGCTCTATCAAATTTCTCTTTCAATTTATAAATTCATTATTTGTTAGATTTCTCTTTTTCCATAATGCTCTAACCTTTTATGCTCCTAAATGTCTTCTATTCATGCATACACAATTCAATAAATGAAAAAATGAAAATCGAATCACGCAACATCAAAACTATCAAACAATGCAAGCAAATTAAGCAAGACCTAAAATTATGAAATAATATAAACTTATTCAAACAACATCAAACTTGGGTTGCCTCCCAATATACTTGTTTAACGTCTTTAGCTCGACCCCTATTTATCATGGTTCGTCCAATGGGGTCTTAGTGGTGAATTTGCCAAGATTATCACCTTGATATTCCTTTTGCCTTTATTCAATCATCGTCCAACTTCTTTTTGTCCTAGGATCTCCAATTTCAATTGCTCCGTATGGTTTTATAGTTTTGACAACAAATGGTCTAAACCATTCAGATTTCAATTTTCCTATGAACAAACATAATCTGGAATTATAAAGAAGGACTAATTGATTCGACCCGAATTCTCTTTCAAGATCTTTTTGTCATGATAAGCCTTCATGTTTGATTTGTAGATTCGTGTAGAATCAAAAGCCTTTGTTCTAGGTTTTTCAAGCTCTTGTACTTGTAGTTTTCTCTTTTCCCAGCAACATTTGAATCAAAATTGACGGTCTTGAGAGCCCACCAAGCCATATGTTCTAGCTCGACTGATAAATGACAGGTTTTCCATAAACTATTTGGTATGGAGTCAAGCTTACGGAAGTCTTAAAAGAATTTATGTAGACCCACAATGTTTCGTCCAATTTCAAAGACTAATCTCTTATGAAGTTAGAGATTGTTTTATGCAAAATTCTCTTTAATTCTCTGTTTGAAACTTCTGCCTGACCATTAGTTTGAGGGAGATAGGCTGTGACAGGTTTGTGCTTGAGACAGTAATGCTCAAATACATGCTTAACCTTTAGATTGCAAAAGTGACTTTCTCCATCACTGATCAGTATTCTGGGAGTATCAATGAGGAGGTTTATCATTGCTTTTGCATTATCTTTCTGCACAATAGCTACCTCCACCCATTTTGACACATATAAGTGTGATAATTAACTATTATTCACACTTAATAGAACCTCATATTTGTCCTTATATCATGTGTTTTGTGTTGAATTCCATAAAGAAGATGCAAAGTTTGTGTATAGTCTTCATAGATAAATTTAATTATCTATTTTTGGTTTATTTTGTAGGAAATTGAACGATTGGAGAAAAATAGAGAGTTACTGTCAGAAATTGCTAGCCTAGCCACAAGCACCGGTAGCCCAACCAATAGAGCAACTCTAGCCCAATCAGAAAGTCTTGCGGTCCAGCCAACAAAGCACCTCTAGCCCAACGAGAGGATTTTGTGGCCCAGTTAGCAGAGCAACTCTTACCCAACGAGAGGATTTTGTGGCCCAGCGATAGTGCACTTTTCGAAGAGGGTTTTAAAGTGGCGAGAGTGGAAGAAAAAGTTTTTTTTTTATATGGGAACACAACTGAAGCTCGGGGACGCGGTGTGTGATAACGATGTGAAAACCATTATTTTCATGCTTAAATTTGATACTAAAACACACCCTTTATGGCTTAGAATGAGCTTAAAATCAAGTAAAAACACTTAGTTGAGTCATATGAGAGTCAAAAGCTGTTTTTAGAGATATTATGCTTCTTTTGCATTTTTTTGCAGGGTTTTGGTGTGAATTGAAGATGGAAGTGAACTAGGAAGGAGTTAGACTCAAGAAAGAAGGAGAAAAAGGAAGAAAAGAAGACTCAAGGGCACCGCTCAGCGCTATTTTCAAGCGTTAAGCGCCATATTTGAGGGAGCGGCCACTGTCTGACGCCCAGGCAGTGAAGCTGAGCGATTTTGCGATTAGAGGCAAACCGCTGAGCAGTGAAATAGACCACTGAGCGGTGGCGCGATTAGAGGGAAACCGCTCAGCGGCCAAATTAGGCACTGAGCGGTTATCTACTGGGCTTGGGCTGAAATTCTGTTACTTTTCTGTGTTATAAATAACCCAGTGCGACCTTCAGAGTATTCTTTTGGCAAGCAGAGAAGTCCAGAGCTATTCTACACTCCTTGGAGAAGGTTTCTTGGATGCTTAGGCTCTAGTTTTTTCGATCTAGGGTTTACTCTTTCATTCTTTCATTTAATTCCATCTAGTTTCACCATGTTCATGGTGAACTAAACCCTTTGTTGTTGGGGAGCAATGTAATCTTTTGAAACTCTCTTATATTGAAATTCTTATTTTATTCATATCCTTGCGTATGCTTTTATTATCAATTGTTAGGTTTCTTATCTATGCTTAAAGCTTTTATCGTTTAACTCTTTCGATATAATGATGTTTGCCTTTGTCGATACAGGGACGTACGAGTGTTGACTCCCTGGCAAGTGTACCAAATCTTTTCCAAGTAATATAATCGGTAAAACCCAATATTGTTTTTCCCAAGAGACTCGAAAGGCCTTATTGTTCGTGTGAATTAAAATCGTAAGACTTGTAAAGAAAAATTAATTATTGTGGATGCAAGAACACAAAATAAACATGCAATGCGTTTGATTCAGTTGACAAGAAAAATACTATGGATGAATGGAGTTGTTGGGGGTTTACAATTTCATCTTATCCGCTCTCTCTTATCTACTCCTCTTGTTTAAATTGCTTTGTTATCTAATTGTTATGCAAACTTTCTTGGCCTACCCTAACCCGATCCCTCGGCGAAAAGAGCCTATTACTAATTACTGGCTTGCTATCCCTAGCCTCCCCTAGTAACTAGCAACGCATTACTAAACAGAAGCAAAAACAATTGATCGTCCTACCCCCTATCCCTAGGTGGTATTGCTTAACCAAGGAATTACTCACCAGTTCATGACAGTACTGTACGTTCCCGTATCAACAGAGACAAACAACAGTTATCAAATGAGTTAAACGATAAAAGCTTTAAGCACATATGAGAGCCCAACAATTGATAATCAAAGCATATGATAATCATATAAATAAACAAGAGTTTCAATAAAAGAGAGTTTCAAAAGATTACATTGTTTCCCCCAACGAAAAAAGGGTTTAGTTCACCATTGTCATGGTGAACCTAGATGAAAAATAATGGAAGAATGGAATAACAAACCCTAGATAGGATGAAAAGGAGCCTAAGCATCCAAGAGATCTTCTCCAGAGAGTGAAAAATAGGTGTGGCCGCCCTCTTCTGTCAAAAAAATGCATCTAAACTCGCACTAGGGCTATTTATAACCAAGAAAAGTAACAAAATTCAAGCCCAGGCCCATTAGAGAACCGCCCGGCGCCAAAAACGGCCGCCCGACGGTTTGGTCAACCGCCCAACGCTCTGGTCAACTTTTCTGGTTGACTTTTCTGCACTGCAACCGTTTGATCTTCAACCTTTCTTTCCATTCATCTCCAATTCTCATCAAAACCCTCCAAAACAATGCAAAACAAGCATAATATCTCTAAAAACAACTTTTGACTCTCAAATGACTCAACTTAAGAGTTTTACTTGATTCTAAGCTCATTCTAAGCCAAAAGGGTGTGTTTTGATATCAAATTTATGCATGAAAATAACGGTTTTTCAACCGTTATCAACGGGGAAGTCATGAAATGATAGGAAATTCCTTGATTAAGCAATACCAGCTAGGGATAGGGGTAGGACGGTCAATTGTATTTTGTTGCTATTTATAACATGTTGCTAATTACTAGGGGAGACTAGGGATAGTAAGCCAGTAATTAGTAATAGGCTCTTTTCGCCGAGGGATCGGGTTTAGGGTAGACTAAAAAATTTTGCATGACAATTAGATAATAAAGCGAATTTAATAAGAAGAGTATATATAAGAGAGTGGATAAGATGAAATTGTAAACCCCAACAACTCCATTCACCCATATCTTTTCTTTGCCAATTGAATCACTTGCATGTGCATGTTTGTTTTTGTTCTTTGCATTCAACCATAAGTTTATTTCTTTACAAGTCTTATAAGATTAATTTACATGAAAGTTAAGGCCTAAGAGTCCTTTGGGAGACGATACTTGGACTTACCGTTTATATATTACTTGATAACGATCTGGTACACTTGCGAGGGACTTAACAGTGTGGAGGCTGCTTGAGGCATTTGTGAACATCCTCTTCTCCCTCCTAGGGTCTCCTTCTTCTTCCATCATTCATTTTTTGTATGATTTAAGGCTCTCCATGGAAATCGTGGCCTATCCTGTACAAAAAACAACTTCTCATAACGAAGTTCTAACTCTTTATATGTTTCATCTATTTTTTCCAACCTTGAAAAGTGATCAATGACGTGATTTTCACTACCTTTCTTATCCTTGATCACTAAATCAAAATCTTATAGAAGTAAGATCCATTTTATGATTCTAGGCTTTGAGTCTTGCTTTTTCATCAAGTGGTTAATAGTTGCTTGGTCTGTGCAGACTATGATCTTAAAGCCAATTATGTATGGTCTGAACTTTTCTAGCCTATAGATAATGGCTATAATTTAATTTTATTTGTAGAATAATTGATTTAAGCCTCATTAAGAACATTGCTTGCATAATGAATAACATGGAACCTATTTTCCTTTATCTGCATCAAAATACCACAAACAACATGATCACTTGCATCATAAGTGAGTCTAAAGCTAAAATTCCAACCTGGTGGTGTGATAAAAGGTGTAGGGCTCAACTTGCACTTGAGCTGCTAAAAAGTCGTTAGGCAATTTCAATCAAAAATAAATTTGGTGTCCTTAACCAAGAGGTTGCTTAAAGTTTGGCAACCTTGGCAAAGTCTTTTAAGAATATCCTGTAGAAACCAGCGTGGCCTAGGAAACTTCACTCTCCTTTGACATTAATAAGGGGAGGAAGTTTAGAAATGACCACCATTTTCGTAAGATATACTTCAATGCCTTTTTTAGAAATCTTGTGACCTAAAATAATACCTTCTTCAACCATAAAATGAAAACTTTCCCATTTAAGCACCAAGTTTGTTTCTATGCACCTTTTTCAGAATGACATTAAGGTTTTTCATGCATGCATCAAATGAGTCACCCTAAACAGAAAAGTTATCAATGAAAACTTCAATGTTTTTCTCAACCAAGTTAGAAAAGATAGTTAGGATGCACCTTTGAAACGTGGTTGTGGTGTTACACAATCCAAAAGGAATTTTCCTATAATCAAAGACACCACATGGACATGTGAATGTTGTGTTTTTCTTTTTTATCTTGAGGATGCACGACTAATTGATTATAACTTGAGTGTCCATTAAGGAAACAATAATATTCTTGTCCAGTTAATCTCTCTAGCATTTGATCTACGAACAAAAGTGGAAAATGGTCCTTCCTTGTAGCGTGATTAAGTTTTCTGTAATCAATACACATTCTCCATCTAATGAAAATTCTAGAGGGAATTAATTCATTCTTCTCATTACAAATAATTGTCATCCCTCCTTTCTTTGGCACAACATGTACTGGACTCACCCATGGACTATCAAAGATTGGGTAAATCAATCCTACAAATAATTGTCATCCCTCCTTTCTTTAGCACAACATGTACTGGACTCACCCATGGACTATCAAAGACTGGGTAAATCATACCTACTTCAAGTAACTTGATCACCTCTGTTCTGACCACTTCTTTCATGGTTGGGTTGAGCTTTCACTTTGGCTGAGCCATAAGCTTGTAATTGTCCTCCATTAAGATTCTATGCACGCAATATGATGGACTGATTCCTTTCAAGTCTGTGAGGGTCCACCCTATGGCTTTTTCATTAGCTTTTAGCACTTCAAGCAGCCTTTTCCCTTCATCAAGTGCAAGAAAATTACTTAAGATGATTGGTTTACTACAATGTAGAAATGCATACTTTAGATGAGGTGGTAGTTGCTTTAATTCTGGTTTTTATAGCTATAGCTTCGCTTTAGCAGCAGACCACCATGGTTGCAGCACTGCGTTAGTGTTGAATACAACCTTTGAAATTGTCTCTTCATTTAGCTTTTTCGACTTGTTAAATTTTGCAATTATTTTTCTAATTCCTTCTTCATCAGTATCTCCTCCTAGTTCAATATTCATGAAGGTTTTTGTAAAGGATCAACTAGTGAAAAAGTGTATGTTGAATCCTTGCAGATTTTATCCAGCACGTGCATTCTAAAACAATCTTTCCTTTCAGTTGGACATTTCAAACCTTCAAATACGTCAAAGTTCACTTCTTCATCTTACACTAAAACCTTTAGTTTCCAATTATCCATATCAATTATGACCTTGGCAGTCTTCATGAATGGTCTACCCAAGATCTATGACACTTTAGAATCTTCTTCTATGTCCATGATCACAAAATGCACTGGGAAATAGAATTTGTCCACTCTTACTAGAAGATCTTCTACTATTTTATAAGGATGCTTGACTGATCTGTCAACTAATTGTAGTGTCATTCTTGTAGACAAAATATCCAGATCACCAACTCGATCATTGATAGTGACATCAAGTTGATGCTTGCTCCTAGATTTATAAACGCTTTTCCAACTGTAAATTTTCCTATAGTTATAGTTAGTATGAAGCAACCTAGATCACGAGATTTCTATGGTACAAACTTCTAAATAATTGCACTACATCCAACCTCTAATTCCATAATTTCTTCTTCTTAAATTCACCTTTTCTTAGTTAATAAGTCCTTTATGAACTTTACATATGTAGGCATTTGCTCCATGGCTTCTGTAAATGGTACATTTATCTACAACCTCTGGATCATATCCAGCATTCTAGTGAATTGTCTCTCTTTATCCTTCCTGGTTGGTTGATGAATCAATATTTTATACCATTCACTTAGTTTTTCGCGCCGAATTGTGTTGATGAATTGTGCTTAATTCTTAGTTATTGTGTCATTTTCACCATTTGGTCTTAATTAAACCAATAATTCTTATTTTAATTAATTGGAATTATTTGAGCTTAATTATTCCTATTTTTATTTTCAGGACAAATTTTCGAATTACATTGTGAGACTTTTGGAAACAATTGAGAATTTTTCACAAAAGCAATTTAGAATTAGTTAAACTTTAATTTAGTGGTTTAGAATTTGTAGACCAAATTTTGGTATTTGGGCTAATTTTGGTATAATAGACTAAAGCCCAATAGTAAAGATGATGACATGGCACCTAGGGTTTTTCAAATGGGTGGACCCCACTCCATTTTTAGTGACTCACGGCCTAGGGATTCCATGGCCAGTCGTCACTTTCGATTTTTCAGATTTTTGGCTTGGATACACATTTTGCTCACGGTTTTTTGAATGTTTTCGGATGTGGAGAATAGACTATGAGCTCACAGTTTTTCATGTTGGCTGAATGAATGAATCAAGTTTTTCTTTTCCCCTTCCATTATGTGCAATGCTGCAACATTTCCTTTTCATTTACTTTGGAGTTTCACATTGAATAACAAAGCTGGAAGCCGAGACACTTATTTTATTCGATGCTTTGAACGTTTCTTGTGAGAGTTGAAAAGAGACTCGCGGCAATTGCTTGCTAGCCATCACACTCCTCGAGGTTTTAGTTTTGAACGTTTTATTTTCTTCAGAGAGCTGAAATGCTTTTCTTTTGGAGAGCCGTCACTTGCTTAGGTTTCTTTGGCTGCAACGTTTTCAAAAGTAATGGATGCTGAAATGTGGTTCTCGGTTTTTCTCATGGTTGAATAAAAGAAACTTTCTTTTCCCTTTAATTTCGTACAAGGCAGTAACATTTTTCTTCAATCTTCAATAAATCAAAATGGTGCAAACGCTGGCTCATTCAGCTCTTGGAGAATGGAGCTGGTGCAAACGCTGGCTCATTCAGCTCTTGGAGAATGGAGCTGCCACACTTCATTTAGGCAATTTATTTTCCTTTAACGTTGAGAGCCTTGAAGGGTGTTAACGATTTTTCTTTGCTGAATGAAAATGGTGGGTCCGTTGATTGGATTCTTTGTGGTTTCATTTCACTTTGGAGAATGAAAAGGTATACACGTTGATTCATGGAGAGCTTACGGCACATTTGATTCATTTTGCTTTCTTTTGGAAAAAGTAATGGTGCATTCATTCTGCTAAAGTGAAAGCGGAGATTCAAGTTAGGGATATTCGTTTAACATTTGGAGAGAATCACACTTTACGGTTGTTGCATTTTACAGCACTTCTTTTGCTTTGAATGAGTGAAGAGTAGATTAGGTGAAAGCTGGTTGGATGGGACGTGTTAGTAGCTAAATGTTGGCTAGGCTGTTTCCTTTTATCTCCTTGAAGATGAAGAAGTGATGGCTTGATTAGGTGTGCTTGTACGCTAATTTCATTGAAGTGAAGAAATGCATTTGCTTTCTTCAAGAAGTGTGCACACAGCTTGCCTTCATTGTCTTGGAGAAACACGGACATAGATAGCTAGAAGGTGCACGACCCACATGGAGGAAAGTTTTATGAATTGGTTTCTTGGAGAAAATGAGGCACGGTTTTCATAGTAGAAGCAATTTCATTTTATCTTTTGCACATTGGAGAATGGATGTCACAGTCAGAGAGTAGTTCTTGAAGCATTTGCAATTCCAATTTCCTTGGGTAAATGCACATGGGACACGTGGATTGGTAGAAGCAACTTTATAGTTTCCTATTTTTCTTTTGTCTTAGAATATTCTACATTACATGTTTAATCATTTTTCATCTCTTTAATTGGCTGTTGCATTTTAATGATTTTAACTGTGCTAGATATTTGTTTGTTACAGTGTTGAGGTTTAGTATTTTCTTTTGCTTTAATGTTGTGTAGTATTTTTGGTAGTGATAATTTAGCTATCATGTTAGCTTAAGTTAATTTGGTTGGTCATTAGAGACATTACTTTGCTTCCTTGAGATTTTTGGACTGTAATTGTGTTTGCCACTCTGACCTTGTTAATATGAAATCTGTTTTTGCATTTGCAATTGGGTATACGCTTAGTTTCCTAGTTGGTGTTGAGTCTTCGCTTAGTTGATGAAACTGCATGGTGTAAATTGGATTTGATGTTAACATTGTGTTCGCTTAGTTCGCTTTTATGAAAACCATGATTAGCCTTCGCTTAGTTGGTTAACTGTGTTGGATTAGAGGTTTGAGTCGCTGCTTATTTTGTTGATCTGTGATTGGAAGCATTGTGATTAAGTTAATGACCAACCCTTTCCGTTCTGTCTTTGAAACCGCTTTTATATTTGTGTTTAATTATCTGTTTGCGTCAGTGTTTTGATTTAATTCATCAGTATTCACCACAAAACGTTTTCACAAACCCCCCCTTCGTGTTTGACTTAATTTCTGAACCGCAAATTGGTCCTTGAGAGACGACCTAGGAGTCACTTCCTAATACTATACTGCATTCTTTAATGCACATTAAATTTTCATGGGGTGTGACACCCATCATTGGTCGTGAGGGTAGGGCAAGTATACAACAAGAGGATTCTTATCCTCAAACATGTTCTTCTTTTTCTTCTCCCTATCTTTCTTTTTCATCTCATTATCTCCCTTTTTCTCTTTTTCCTTTTCACATTCTACCTCTATTTTATGACTACGCACACTCTTTTCTACATGTTGTTTTTCCTTTCTTTCTTTTTCAAACGCATGCTCACTATCAATTTCTTTTTCTTCACTCAATTTTTCTATTTCAAGCTTAACGCACTCTGTTTTCTTCTCTCAATATTTTGGTTTTCTGTCTCATTTTTCTCACCTTTCTTTTCTTCTTTCTAGTCATCACCAATTGCTCTATTCCTTGCCTAGTTATGATGGCTTTGAATTTCTCCTTTAGATTAATTATGTTGTTGGCCGAAAGCTTTGACTCTTGTTGATCTGCCAAATGTTGTGCTATATTTCCAATCTACACTTCCAGATTTCTAAGAGAAGCTTTTATGTTCTTTTGATTATAGGTAGATACCTGGATAAATTATATTAATGCATCCTCAATATTGGATACTTTGTCCTATAGTTGAGTTTGCTGTCCTTGGTAAGATTGTTATGCAATTTGTATATTGGTTGAACCTCCATTTTGTCTCCAACTTTGATGTTGATTTTGATTTGACCTCTAGATGTTTGAGTAGTGTTGATGGATTGGCAAGTGTACCGAATCGCACAAGTAATATAAAATGGTAAGACAAAGTATCGTGTCCCAAGAGACTCTCGGCATTATAGTCGTGTGATAACTCGATTAATTAAGACTTAAAGAAAATGAGATCATTGGTTTCAAATGCAAAGATAGAAAATTAAATATGAATGTAATTGATTGATAGCAGAGTAGCACAATGTAATTTTGAAACACCGTTATGAATGCAAAGATGAACTGATAACGAGTTGAAACACCGTTATTTTCCATGTGATTTTGGTACTAAAAGTACCCTTTTTCACTTAGAAACTTGCTTGGACTCATTGGTTTTCAATTAATTGTGTGAATAAGAGAGTTGAGGCTAATTTTAACATTTTTCTAAAAATTTACCCTTGTTTTGATAGAGATTCAAGAAATACTAGAAGAAGAAGTGAAAAACCATGAAGATGGAGCTCAAAAGGGGTTAAAAAGGCACCAAGAAGGGAGAAAACTTGAAGCCCAGGCGAAGACCAGGCGACAGGAGCGAAAATCAGCGAAGCTGAATTCACTGCTGGTCGCCCGGGCGACAGACGCCCGAAGCTCAGGCGTCCAAAACTGGCGCCCAAGCCTTACAGAACCCTTGATTCACGCTTGGGCTAGCTCCCTGCGACGCTTGAGCGTGATTTCACGTGGATCGGGCCCTGATTCTGCTCCGATGTGATTCTTTGGACCGCGCCGCACTTTGGGACACTTCTGACATTATTTAAAGGACCCTGGGGCTCTAGGTTTTGCATCCCTGGCAGAGAAGAGCATAGCAATACACTCTTAGCCAATTCTTAGTCTTCCATTCTCTCTTTCTTTCTTCCATTGTTCATAGGTTCCCCCATGTCTATGGGGAACTAATTTCTGATGAAGAATAAATAGACCTAATGATAAAAATAGAGCAGAGTAATGTTAATCTAAACATGTTATATAAATATCATAGTAACACATTCAGATCAAGAACAGCGGAAGCAAAGATGAAAGAATAATGTGCGTACCTCCTGCCATTGCAATTTTGTAATCCCAACACAGAGACAACTTTGTTTTCTAAACCTTAACTCACTCAAACTCAATGGTGTGTTTTCTGAATAGAGGAGTAGGCTTAGTGATCAAAACTGAGAGTAACCCATCCCCTTTATATAAAGTCTGGCCATCACAGGTTTAAAAATAATGGGTTGGGCTTTACCTTTAAACAATATAATAATTGCTCTATAACCTCTATGCAGTTAAAAAGGATAAATATAATTGGCTTGATGGACCACTTTATGTTCCTTAAAAATAGAAACTTAAAATGCTATAATATTTATTCTATAATTAAAATAAATGCTAACATTCTCCCACTTGGTCCATTATCCAATTATTAACCACAACAAGTGACAGAATATATACGCGTCATGGCGATAGGTCCTCTGATAGTGAGTGTTGTCTTCCATGTACCACAATATATATTTCTCTCAACATTATCTCTTAACTTAATGCATAAACCATATGTTTATGCTAGATCAAAACTAAATGATATCTTCTCAAAATAAATGTGCACAAAACCATATGAGAAAAAACATCAAACTGAATAAGAGTTTCATTATAAAATACCAAATGTACTGATAATGAAATTACATCATGGAACCAAGTCCCATTTGCACTACATGATCCTTAAAATTCTTTAGTGGCATGCCTTTAGTTAAGGATCAACAATCACAACTCAGTGCTTATGTACTTAATGACCACTTTCTTTTCCTTAACACGTTCTCTGATTGCTAAGTATTTGATGGCAATGTGTTTACTTCGACATCCACTTTTATAATTCTTAGCCATAAACACCGCAGCAGAGTTGTCATAGTACAATCTTCATGGCCTAGAAATAGAGTCCACAACTCTAAGCCCAGAAATGAAACTCTTCAATCATACACCATGTGAGGTAGTCTCAAAACAAGAAACGAATTACCTTATTGAAGATATCTAATTACCTTCTTTGCAGCTTTCCAGTGGTCAACATCTGGATTACTCTGATATCTTCCCAAAACTCCAACAACATATGCAATGTCAGGTCTAGTGCAAACCTGAGCATACATAAGGCTTCCAAAAGCTGAAGCATATGGAATATTCTTCATGTGTTCCCGCTCAAAATCATTTTTTTTTATATTTATTCAAATTGAGTTTATCACCCTTCATGATGGGAGCTACACTTGGTGAACAATTCTTCATGTTAAATCTCTCTAAAACTTTATTGATGTAGCTCTCTTGAGACAAAACCCAAAATGCCTCGAGATCTTTCCCCATGGATCTTAATGCCAATGACATAAGATGCCTCTCCCATATCCTTCATGTCAAAGTTCTTTGAGAGAAATTGTTTCACTTCATATAGCAAACCCTTATCATTGGTTGCAAGCAAAACATCATCCATGTATAAAACAAGGAAACAAATCTTGCTCCCACTGACCCTTTGGTATATACATTGATCCATGGCATTTTCTTCAAAACCGAATGAAGTAATAACATCATGGAATTTTAGATACCATTCGCGGGAGGCTTGTTTTAATCCATAGATGGATTTATTAAGCTTGAAAACTAAATGCTCACTGTCTTTATAAGAGAATCCTTAGGTTGTTTCATGTAAACCTCTTCTTCCAGATGACCATTAAGGAATGTTGTTTTCACATCCATTTGATGTAACTCAAAATCAAAATAAGCTATTAATGCCATAGGTTTGATTCTTTAGAACTCATGGCTTGTGAAAACGTTTCAGGATCATTTGCAGCTCCAATATTGTAGTCAACTTCTTGCAAATACACTATATAATCACTAGGAATTGATGGCCTTTTAACTCTAGTAGATCTTCTTAATGTTGCCTCATCATTTTCTTGAGGAACTTGTTGCTCAAGCAACTGTTCAGTAGGTTGTTCAACTTGTTCCTTATTAGCAACTTGATCTGTAAGGTCATTTTCAGCATGTTGTGAAGCTTCAATTATTGTTTGTCTAACACCCATTTGTGCTTGAGGGGTGTGAATGACAACCAATCTATCACTTGAGCTAGAGGGTTGAGCTTCATAGTGGTCCCTTTCATTCCCAATGTTTGGAAATTGATCACTCCCACTAACCAAGTCATTATCAAGAAATCTTGCATTTCTTGACTCCACAATCCTAGTGTTATGTGATGGACAATAGAATCTATATCCCTTAGACTTTTCAGCATATCCAATGAAATACCCACTAATAGTCCTTGGGTCTAGTTTCTTCTCTTGTGGATTATAAATTCTCACTTCAAACGGACATCCCCAAACACGTATATGTCACAAACTTGGTTTCCAACCTTTGAATAACTCTAACGGTGTCTTTAAGAGGACCTTGGTTGGGACTCAGTTTAATATATACACAGCCGTCTTTAGTGCTTCAGTCCACAAGAATTGAGGAAGTTTTGAATTACTCCTCATACTTCTCACCATGTTCATTCTCCATGTATCTACCATAATACTCTCCACCTCTGTCTGATCTCACAATCTTAATTTGCTTTCTGCATTGTAGCTCAACTTCAGCCTTAAAAATTTAAAGGCATTCGAAACTTCATCCTTAGAACGAAGTAAGTAGAGATACATATAAAATGAGTAGTCATCTATAAAGGTGATGAAGCATTTCAGACTACTGGCGTCCATATCCGGACAACAAATATCTGTATGAATAATTTATAGTAAACTTGAACTCCTCTTAGCACCTCTTTTAGACTTGTTAGTTTGTTTACCCTTTATGCAATCCACGCAAGTCTCAAAATCAGTAAAATCCAAAGTACTAAGTACTCCTTCATTGACTAATCACTTAATTCTCTCAATGGAGATGTGTCCCAATCTACGATGCCATAAAATAGAAGAATTCTCATTCATAACACACCTTTTTAACCCGGTAGTAACGTGCATAGAATCATAAGCGATATTGTTTTGCAAAATAATGGAATAAATACCATCACATAGTTTACCAAAAACAACAACTTTGGATTTATTCATTAAGGTAAAACCAGAGTCTGAAAAATTAAATGAGAAATCCAAAGGTATAAGTTGTGAAACAGAAATCAAATTCTTAGAAAACAAGGAACATAAAATGTCTTTTCCAAATGCAAAACAAAACCACTACTTAAAACTAAATTGCACGTTCCAATGGCCTCCACATGTGAACTCATCTTACTCCCTAAGTAGATATATTGCTCACTTCCCACTGGCTTCCTTAGGTTTTGCATACCCTGTAAGGTATTAGAAACATGGATTGTAGAACCAGAATCAATCCACCATGTGTTATGATTAAAACTAGTCAAATTAGATACATAACAGACAAAAGTAAATGGAGTACCTTTCTTATCAAGCTAATTCTTAAATTTTAAGCAGTCTTTCTTCATGTGTCCTTTCTTTTTACAAAAGAAACAACTAGACTCCTTCTTAATAACTGGCATAGCAGTAATCTTTCCCTTCTTATTAACTTGGTTCTTCTTATTCTCAAAAGAAGTAGTCAAGTTCACCCTCTCCCCTTCTTCTATTAATAGCCTTTCTTCTTCTTGAACACACATGGTCAATAATTCATTAATAGACCATTTATCTTTGTGTGTTGTAAGAGATTTTGAAGGAGGCATAATGGTGAGGCAAAGTGCACAAAATATTGTGTACCAGGAAAGAATCAGACATGGTAATTTCCAAAGCTTTCAGTTGAGCCACAATGTCCCTAATGCGCATGATATGATCACGCACTCCCTTAATTTCAGTGAGTTTTAAGGATGAAAATTGCATTATAAGGGTGCTGGCAAGAGATTTATCAAATGTCATAAATTGCTCATCAATAGCCCTTAGTAAATCTTTGACATTCTCATACTGGTCAACTGAACCCCGGATCCCAGCGGAAATATTGGTTTTTATGAACGTAGCGGAGAGACGATTTGACCTCTCCCATTTTTCATAAAGATCAATGTCATCTTGAGTGTTGGTCTCATTAATACCCGGTGGTTCTGGTTTTCTAATAGCATAGTCAATGTCCATCCAGCCTAAATGAAGAAGAACTCTTTCCTTCCAAACCTTATAATTATCTCCTTTCAACTCGGGAATACCACACTTGATATCAGAAAAATTCACAGATTGAGGAACTGCAAATTCAAAATTACATGCTTAATGTATAATTTGAGACTAAAATAAATGTCATGTTTTACCAATGCAAAACATGTCTTTACTAATGAGTTTATTAACATAAAACTTGCCTGTGAGCTAAAGTCTTACTCAATTAAACTCATTATCTTAATGGTAAAATTATCAAATTATATGTCATGTTTCACCAATACAAAACATATCTTTACCAATGAATCTATTAACATAAAACTTGCCTATGGGCTAAAGTTTTACTCAATTAAACTCATTATCTTAATGATAAAATTATCAAATTATATATCATGTTTCACCTATGCAAAACATGTCTTTACCAATGAGTCTATTAACATAAAACTTGCCTGTGGACTAAATTCTTACTCAATTAAACTCATTATCTTAATGATAAAATTATCAAATCATATATCATGTTTCACCTATGCAAAACATGTCTTTACCAATGAGTCTATTAACATAAAACTTGCCTATGGGGTAAAGTCTTACTCAATTAAACTCATTATCTTAATGATAAAATTATCAAATTATATATCATGTTTGACCAATGAAAAACATGTCTTTACCAATGAGTCTATTAACATAAAACTTGCCTGTGGGCTAAAGTCTTACTCAATTAAACTCATTATCTTAATGATAAAACTATCAAATTATGTTCCTTTTCTTAATCCCTGTGGGTAAATTAAGAAATATAATTTAATATTTTATCCTAATTAATCATATAAATATGAAAAAAATTGTGGGTAGATTTTATCATATTAAATATAATTATTTACAACTAATGTTTCTCATGTAGCAAAACTTTATATACAATTTTAATTGATTAAAGATGTTGTGGCTACTCTTTAATATATTAAAACTATATTACTACTAAAACATTAATAATATATAGATATTTACATAAAATTCTTAATATGCAAATATATCAATAATAATGCATATTTTATTTGCACATATAACAACAAATATATACATACAAATAATACCCAAAAAATATACATAATTATTAATCCAAAAACATTTAAACATACATATATCACATTCAAAGATTAATTGCCTTTTACCAAGCCTGCAAATTTCCTAGAGGGAAAAGATGATGGGAGACATTGAAAAAAAGACAATACTGTAACAGGTCATGAATTGACCCAAAATTGAACGCAGAAACAAGGTTTACTCTTTATATTAAAGAGATGAAGAAAAGCAAAAGTATTCTTTTAAAATTCTGAAACGTTGAGAGAAAGAAAAAAACGGCCAGATAGAAACTGTTCATCGGCTTTAGACGGATCCTCTTGATCCAGTTTCAATTTTATTTTCGCTTTTAAAACATAAAAGCTCCGATGAAGATTACAAAAAATGTAATCATATTTAACGTTAATTTGGGAATTTTGTTTGAATTAAAAGCATAAAAATAATAAAGCCCATAAATCAAAAATCCAAATCAACGAAAACATGCAAGGCAGAGGAATGAACAGGCTCTGATACCAAATGATGAAATAAATAGACCAAATGATAAAAATAGAGCAGAGTAATGTTGATCTAACCATGTTATATAAACATCATAGTAACACATTCAGATCAAGAACAGCCGAAGCAAAGATGAAAGAATAATGTGTGTACCTCCTGCCATTGCAATTTTGTAATCCCAACATAGAGACAACTTTGTTTTCTAAACCTTAACTCACTCAAACTCGATGGTGTGTTTTCTGAATAGAGGAGTAGGCTTAGTGATCAAAGCTGAGAGTAACCCATCTCCTTTATATAAAGTCTGGCCATCACAGGTTTAAAAATAATGGGTTGGGCTTTACCTTTAAACAATATAATAATTGCTCTATAATGGACCACTTTATGTTCCTTAAAAATAGAAACTTAAAATGCTATAATATTTATTCTATAATTAAAATAAATGCTAACAATTTCTATTTGTTGTTGGGGAATGATGTAACCTTGTGAACTCTCATGTATTTCAATTTATTCTTAATTCCATATGGCTTATTTCATTATTTGTTAGAGTAATTCATCTACTTTATTCTTGTTATACAATAGCATTATCTGTGAGTTGCATGAGTGTCGAGAGGTTCCTTTCAATTCAAGTCCTTGTTGGATTACTCCTAAGGGTTATATTGCTCAGGGATGAGGGTATGAGTCTTAGTCGTCTTAACCTCTTGATCTTCACATCTTTTTACTAGGAATGCTAGGAATTGTATGAACTTGTAATTAGGGACAGGCTTATTGACCGAGGGATCGGGTTTAAGTGTTTTAGGGAGGGACGTTGGCATTAATGAATAAAGAAGAATTCTTATATACATGAGAGGGAACTCGGTGAAATCTAACCCCAACAACATACTCATCTCATATCAATCAACCTCCATTCATCTCTATGCTTTTTTTCCACTGATCAATTTTACTTTGCTTTATTTTATTATTCTTACAATACAAATCCATGATCTCTTTTATTTTTTAAGTCTTAATTAATCTTGTTTTCACACAACTGTTCAGCGTCGAGAGTCCTCTGGGATACAATACTTGGTCTTACAATTTTATATTACTTGTGTAACTCGGTATACTTGTCGATTTGCCCCCGACAAGTTTTTGGCGCCGTTGCCGGGGATTCACGGTTTAAGCTATTCTATTTGTGTGATTCTTAATTAATTTTGACTTTATTTTATTTTTATTTTATTTTCTTATTTTTATTTTTTCCCATTTTTTATTTTTCAATCCCCAATTTTTACTTTTATCACTAACAATCTCTCTCAATAGAATTTTTGTGCAGGCCTCACAATATGATTTTATCCAAGCTCAAATCAAAGTCAATATGAGCAAGGTGGAGGACTATTCACTAGTCCACATAAGCTGACAACACTACAGAGCTTGAAGAGACTTTCCAACAGTTCCTGAAAGACTTTATCTCATTTCAGAAAAACATTCAGGCCTCATCACAAAATTTTGTTTCTCAGTGCAAGGTCCTAAGTCATATGCTAAATGATATCACAAACAACGAGAGGCCTGATAAGGAATGCAAAGATGTTGTCATTGAAAGTGACAAAGCTCCAGATGAGGCAGAAAAAAAAGACAAAAAAATGATGAGAGAAAAATAGAGGGAAAAGAAGAACGGAGTTCAAGCAATGAGGAGCAAGAAGAAGAAGAGAAAAAAGAAGAGATAAAAATAGAGAAAGAAGCAGAAGAAGGTTTGAGTGAGAAAGAGAATGATGTAGAGGAAGAAAAAAAAGGGATTGAGAGAGAAGAGAAGAAAATTGAGAAAAGCCCTTTGTACCCTAAGGGGTGGCCCAAGGAGAACAAGAAGAAAGAAAAGTCCAGAGTTTATTATTGATTGAATGATATTACTTTGGAATCATGGTTGATTTTTCCTAAGTTTTGTTGTTGAACCACTTGCTTGCATGTTTCAAATGATCAAGGTCATCTGTTTTTTTCCCTTAAGCCAATGCCAATATGTTAACCCAAAAAGAACAATGGTTATTCTATCCTTTGAACCTTGAGCCTAAATGTGCAAAATCCTTTTTGAATCCCTGCCTTGAGTTAAGTTAAGAATGTATGTATGGTAATGGAAAATGGTTCAAGTTTGGGGTTGTTGGGAAATTGACAAAAATGTTTGAAAAAAAAAACAAAAGGAAAAAGAGAATTGAGCAAAAGTAAAAATGAAAAAGAAAATAGAAGAAGAAAAAGGAAGGAAAAGCTCAATGAATGAAAAGTTGGGATTATGAGAATGTTTACTCAAATATAAAGGAGAAAGAGAGATTATTATTCATGTGAAAGTAAATTTTTACTCCCTTAACTCAAGGAATTTTGTTATCCAGAAAAACCAGTTTTTCTTCTTAGCCCAGTCACGTTACAAGCCTTGGAACGTCCTTGTGATGATAACATGCTTGTAAATGTGTTTTGATGTGTTTAAATGAAAGACAAAGTTGATCTATGTGACATTGTAATAGTAGAGTGAAAGAGACATCGACACCTAACTATACACCTTTGAGTTTGAGTGAAACACTTTTTTTGGTGAGGAATGGTTCCATGCATTATAGGTTAACATTTTGCTTGGTTGTTTATCACTCATAAGGTTTTTGCATCTGTTGTGTGTAATTTGTGTTATGTGACCACCATAGTTGAGGCTTGATTGGCTAAGACATCATTATACCTTGACTGATCTTTTTATGATGAACATACATGAGTGATTTACTTGTCTTAGAAGAAAATGTGTTTTGATGTGTTAGACCATTGTAGTATATCTATTTCATTTAAGCCAAGTTACATTTTGCTTAAGGACAAGCAAAGCTACAAGTTTGGGGTTACGATAATGGTTGAATTCACCGTTATCTCTGATTCAATTTTGATACTAAATTAACCCTTTTTGACTTAGAAGCTTGCTTGAACTCTTGTTTTTAGTTTAGTTTTTTGAATAAGTGAATTGAGGTTATACTTTATGATTTTATCATTAAATTCCCTTAATTTTGTAGGTTATTGAAATGTTTTCGAAGAAGAGTAAAAGTATCAAGGAGTGGAACTCAAGAAGGACATGCAAAAGCACCAGAGAAGAAGGTTGAAGAAGGCACAGGGCTCCTGGTTCCTTTTTTGGGGCCCTCAGTGCTACATATCATGCAAAAGGCTTGCTTGCCCCTTTTAGGGGCCTTCAGCGCCATCCGCCCTAGCCCCTTTGCGCCCTGAGGGAAGCTGAGCATCAGCCAGACATGTCATAGAGTGCCTGCTTGCCCTTTGAGGGGCCCTCAGCACTAGTCTTCTCGCATGGGCGCCTGCTTGCCCTAAGTAGGGGCGCTGAGCGCCGGCATATTGGGCTTATGGGTTTTTTTTTTATCTATTTAAGGACTTGCTCGCCCTAGGGTTCGTATCTCTTTATGGCTTGAGCACAGAAACACACGTTTCGCCCCTTTGGAGGCAAATTTGGGGATGTAGGAGCTCTCCTCTTCAGTTTCTGGGATTTTTCTATCTCTTTCATTACATTGTACACCTAGTTTCTCCATGACAATGGAGAACTAAACATCATTTGTTGTTGGGGAAGATGTAACCTCTAAACTCTCATGTATTTGAATTTGTTCTTAATCATTTATGCTTCTTTCATTAATTGCTAGGGATTTTCTCCTTTGCTCTATGCTTGTTATGTTTTGATCATTTGTGGCATGATTTTATGGTCTTCTTTGTCATTGGGAAATACCTAGAAACCACGATCTGAAGAATTTCTCCCAAAAGTAATATTACCGAGTGATGAGGATAGAAGGTTTGGTTGTCTTAAGCTTCTGTTCGTAATGCAAAATTGATTATTAGGGATGCAGGAGATTGTGGCCTAATAATTGAGGATAGGCTTTCTACGCCGAGGGATCGGGTTTGAAGTAATTTAGAGAGTGACGTTAACATTTTAATGAAGAAGATGAATTCTTATATGCATGAAAGTAAGGATGGTGAAATCTAAACTCCAACAACATTATCATCTCATATTATCAACTTCATCCATGCATTCTAGTGTTTAGCCTCAATTGATTAAATTGCATTCATATTTACTTTTATTGCATTTGCATTTTAAACCCACAAAATACTTTTTCAGTCTTAATTAGTTAAGTAATTACATGATTGTTTAGTGTCGTGAGTCTTCTAGGATACGATACTTGATCTTACCATTTTATATTACTTGATACAATTCGGGACACTTGTCGAGGTCTTAACAATATGGCAGGTGCATAATCACAAAGACTTATTCAACACAAGTTCTTCGGAGGTAGAATTGATAATTGATTTAAATATATGTGATTGATTTTGAATGTTTGATTTGTAAATTCTTTTTAAATAACTATAATATTCTTTTTAGGGTTAAATATGTTTTTGGTATCTTATCTGCCAGTGAAAATTTAAATTAGGCCCTTTTTTAAACTTTGGTCCAATTTAGTATCTCAACTTTAGAAATGCATAGATTTAGGTCTTTTAGCCAAATTTTGTTAAGTTTATTTGATGTTTTTAGTGCATTTCTCAATTAATATTGAAGTGGAAATGTGTCAAACGATGTAAGTAACTCAAATGCTATCATGAAATACGTTTGAAATATCAAATAAACTTAACAAATTTTGTTTAAAATGACTAAACTTACATATTTTTAAAATTGGGGAACTAAATTCGGCCAAAGTTTTGAAAATAAACTAATTTCAAATTTTCAGTGAATGTTAAGGAATAAAAATATATTTAACCATTTTTTTTAAATATACTAGTTTACATTAATTTGAGTTATGTTTCTTTCAACAATGATCGTATATTTACACAGGAGCAGAAAATAATGTAGGTGAAAGATATCAGTAGTGAGATTGTCGTAGTAGTATGCAAACTTTTGGAAGCTAAGGTGTATTTTTCTTTATGATTATAGAATTCATCTTTCCTTTCCTTGCTTGATAAAGGCTTTTGTTTATTTAAACTTGTTATTAACTTCTATGAGGAATATTATAATACTTAGATCATACATGTGTAGTGATATTGCTCAATACTAATTATGGAATACTTTAAATTAGTAGATGTTACAATTTCTCATTTTCACAACACAAACAAAAGCTCATAATCAAACTTTAAAATTTATTATTGGAAAGATAAAAATAACAAATAATAAGTGAAACTAAAACCTAAATCACATCATCCCTAAATAAATAATATGTGTAACAATATTAATGTACAAAATAAAGAAAAGATAAATAAATACAGATTGTAACTTTTTAACCTGCAAAAAATCTCATCATAGAAAAAAATCCACATAAAATAATCCATTAAAATCTTCCACTAATTTTAACATAACATAATCCATTAAAATCTTTCACTAATTTTAATTAATACGATCTTAAAGCTTCCAAACATTAACTCTTTTATGTCAATTAAATGTTTTTAAAACTAATAATTAACCATAACTCAATTTTTACATTGTTTCTGGTATGCAGTTAGAAATCACTCTTATACACTCATTCCTATTTTTTTTTTTAGCTTTTGTTATCTTGAGTATATTTACTAAAGTTTTTTTTATATCTTTAATGCTTGTATTCCAATTCGTATGGAGTGATACTTGTCAAAGATACTCCAATACTCAAGTCACTTATCTAACATATCAAGATCATAGTAAAATTTTAAAACAACAATAAATATAATCACCTATCTCTTTTTCTCTTATTAGCATTTATATATTTAGAGATAAACTTATAATTATCAGAGCTTTAATCACCACCCAACACTTAATAAATCAAACTTTACAATAAATTTGATTAAAAATTATACTTCAGGTTGTATAGAAATTGAGCTTTAATCACCACCCAACCGCGTTATTAGCGTTATTCTCAGATTGGGCGGTCTCTCACTCGCCCGAATACACAATACATACATCAATTTGAATTTCTTTGAGGAGAAATGGAAAAGCTAAAACTCAACTCCTAAAAATCGAATTCTGAATAAGAAAGTTAAATCATGCTATATCAACCAATGAATTCCTCAGCGTGCTAATTGCGGATTTTTCTTTTATCAAACTGTTAGTTCAGTATATATATATATATATATATATATATATATATATATATATATATATATATATATATATATATATATATATATATATATATATATATATATATATATATATATATATATATATATATTTTAAATAATATTTTAAATATTTTTATTTAATAATTGTTATTGTTACTCTTAAATATATTTTAATATCAAATTTTGATGATAATAATATCAATTTTAAATTAAAAGTTAATAGTTCTTAATTAATAAAATTTCTTTAAATAAAATTATTCAATATAAGTTCTCCTTAAAATAAAACTATTAATTATATTATGTATATTAATTATTAAATATTTTAATAAAATAATTTAAAAATTCTCTTAAAAAAGTAAATAGCATCACAAAAGTTGCTATATTTCCTTTTTAATTCTATTAATTTCATTCTAAATCAATTAATGATCAAAGTAATTAAATAAATACTTAATAGTAACTATTTTAAGGTTTATATACATATATATATATATATATAAATAAAAGTTTCTATTTATCCTTCTTTTAAGGTTTAATTATAGAGTTAGTTCTTATTTTGTGTGACTTTTTTTTATCTCAATTAGGTTCTTAATTGTGAAAAATTGAAGCAGGTCCTTATCGTTAATTTTGTACTAACATTGTTAAAGAGGATGTCAGGTGTTTGTGAGAACCTGAAAAATAAAGTTAAAAGAGTAGATAAGTGTATTACAATAATGGAACCATACTTTTGATGTTAAAACATACCAATAGTATAAATATATTTTAAAACTTCCTGGTTCATTAGCTTAAGCACTCTATCTCTCTAGAAAACCAGTTCTTCAGATTTTCTCTGCATTCTCTCTAAGATTTCTTCTTCTTGAGTTGTCGGATTGATGATCAGGAGGTGCCCAGACGTCCACGGCGTAGAGGGCTCCACAACTGACCGATCAATTTCTTCATTCTAGTCAGGTAAGTCGTTTTCCCTTTTTCTCCGCATGTTCTTGAATTGGAATCATATGGTTTCTGCTGGTTGCATGCACTTTGTGTTTCCTCTCTTCAATTCTCTGTCAAACTCTAGCTCTAAGAGTTGTTTTTGATCACCAATTGGTGATTTATAGGGTCATGTTGAGTCTCCTTACAACTCAACGTACTGTAGAGATGATTCCATGAGCTGGGCTGTGAAACTCTAAGGTAAGGGGAGCTAGATACTTCCTTAGATTGGTTGTATGTGGTGTATGTATACTGAATTCTTGCACTGCTATGTTCTTTGTGTTATGTTTTGGTTTTGAGCAGATTTAGTTGCATGTGTTGGACTGTATGATTTGTGGAATTGGAGTGTAATGCTTGTAAATTGTTTTGGATTAATCTAATTTTTGTAATTGAACATGTTAGAGGTACTTGAGGTGTGAAATATGTTGTGCTGGTAAATTGGTAGACAGTAGAGTGAATTAGGCATGATCTAGGTCATTTTAGAGGAAGTGGGGTAATGAATTTGAGTGTTAGGGGTTATGGGTATAATTGGGCTGTTGGTACAGTTTAGGTAAGTCAATTTTGACTTGTTAGAGTCATCAAACTGGTAAAAAAAAGGTACAAAGTGGTAGAGTTGAGTTTTAGGTCTCTAAGATGTTGAATTTGGTGTTTTAGAGTAGCAATTGCGTCTTAATCACTTTAGATTAATAGTAGGAAGGTTTAGAAATATTTAAGCAAGTTTAATTAAGTATATAACATAATCTAGAAGAGTTAGAAGTTGAGAAAAATAGTTAGAATTGGTAAATTTGGAGTGTGTTTGCGTAATTCTGCAAATTTTGCTACTGTAGATTATGCAGACTCGTTGAGCGAATTGTATGAGGATTTTAGCTTAGCGAAGGACTCGTTGAGTGAATTATTGGTATTTTTAGCTTAGTGAATGGTGTGCGCTGAGTGAATTATTGAGGTTTGGGAGCAATGTCAGTTTTATTAGCTTAGCGAATAGTGTCTGCTGAGCGAATGGTCTAGTTTGTAATGTGCTATTTCCTTATCTGCTTTGCTTGATTTGAAATTGAGGTATGAGTTGAATTAATTGTGATTAATGTATGATTATGTACAAGTGCATGAACATTAAAACTCATGAGTTGTGTTTCAAATTGAAAGTTAATTTGTATACAAATTTTATAAATATTTTTTTAAAAGTTAATATTTTTATTATATATTTTTAGCAAGATTAAGTTTATTTAATTTATATTTAGTTAATTATATAAATGTTAGCTATGTTTTTTAAATAGACCTATAAGATTTAAATAAAAAAACATGGACATCACACATTAATGTGGATTTTTCAAATGATATGGTTTGGTGAACAAATTATTAATATGAAATTTCACTTTTTTAAAATAAAAAATTGGAAAAAATTTTGTAAAAATTATATATCTTCCACATTAATTAGGATTTTCAGAAAATTTTGCCCAATTTTTTATTTTAAAAAAATTAAATTTTACGTCATTAATTTGTTATTTTTTTAAAACTCTTTTAGATATATTTAAAAAATAATTCATATTTATATAATTAACTATTTATATAATTAACTAAATATATATATAAATAAACTTAATCTTGTTAAAAGTATTTAATAAAAATATCAAGTTTAATAAAAATATTTGAATAAGATTTATAACAAAATTTAATTTAATTTTAATTTGGGAAGTAACAAAATTGTTTAATTTTAAAAAAAATAAAGATTAAATTAAGATAAAATAAAAATCAAGAGATTAAATTAAAACTAAAGCAATCACACAATTTTTTTATCTTTTCTTAAATTAAAAAAATAAAAAAAAACTAAAAATAATTAAAAAATATTTAAGAAAAATTAAAAAAAAAATCTCTTTAACAATGTTAATATAGAACTAACAAAAACGATTTAATTTTTTTAATTTTTTACAATTAGAAATTCAATTAAAAAAATAAAAGATCTATTTAAAAAAGTGACCAAGAAGCAAGTGTATCATAAACTTTCTTTTAAATATTAAAAATACGAAGAAAAAAAAAGAAACATTGATCGCAAGGAACCGATTTTCTACCGACACCGTTAGGAAAAGGATTGAATCTATTTATGGTGCGCATTGGAACACCAATTTCTTGAATATCAACATTAAAAAGGTTTTTTCTGTCAAATCGGGTAACCCAGTTCGATCTACTACGGGTTGGTCACTTAGTGAGCTAACCCAACCCAGCTCATTTATTAGCGAGCCAAAAAAACTTGAACCCAACCCGACCCACCACGGGTTAGTGGGTAAACGGGTTGGTTCACTAGCTCATTTAATTACATTTTTTTTAAAATAAAAAAATACAAACTTTCTGTAATTTAAATTTAAACAAATTTCACTCCCAAAAGATTATGTTAAGGACAATTCAAAATAATAATAGAAAGTACAATATAATCCAAATTCAAAGATATAAAAAAAGAACATGTACTCAACAAACAAAATAGTTTAATTTGTAACATAATTTCTCAAATTCAAAGATATCAAAAGCAATTTTTTTCAAATAATGTATACTCAAATTGTTTAAATAAAATGAAGAAACTCTGATAGAAGCATGTCAGAACAGGAAAAAAAATCATTTCATGTCTTCAAATTTCGGAACAACAAAAAACAAATTCGCAAGCCCAACAACAAAAAACAAATTCGCAAGCCCCTATTTTTGTCATTATAGGGTTTTTGTAAAAAAGAAAGAAAGAGAAGTGAGTAAACAAAAATGTGGAGTAAAGAGAAGAAAAAAGGAAGGGTGTTTTACCTATTCCTTGAATTAATTTTAGTGAAGTGAGAGTGAGAGCACCGTCAAATGAGAGTAAGTACTGTGAGAGTGATTTGTGAGAGCAAGAGTTTACCTTTTTGGTATACACAACAAGTGAAGAGATATTTTAATTTTTAGGGTTTCATAAATAAAATAATAAATTAAAAAAATAAAATTAAGTAGGTGGGTTGGTGGGTCAATCCGGCTCACTACAGGTTCAACCCGCATGAGCCGGATCTAAATGAGCCGAGTTGAAATCTGACCCGCATATAGGTGGATTATATTTTTCAAACCCAACCCAACCTGAACCCGTGACGGGTCAGATTAACCCCGGGTTCTGATCCATTTTGACGGCTCTAGTTTCTTGATACAAATATAACAATGACATTTTGATTCTCATATTCTTTTACCTAATTTTAATCCACTGAGTTGGAGTGATTTTTCTTTTTGTATTTTGGTTTTCTTTGCTGATACAATCACAGAAAATAACTATGCATAAATTCACAGAAAACGAAAAAACAAAATAGGTTTCAGCCTTTCCTCATTCGATGCGAAGAGAGCCGAAAAAAGTGGATTTTTATAAATTTTATATTAACTTTTACTTATAAAATAAACTAATAATTTATTAAAAAATTAATTAATTGAAAAGAAATAAAATATATAAATATAAATAGCAGTTAAATATTCATAAATATATTTATTATTATTATAATTAACGGAATAAATAAATAATATAATTGTTCTAATATATGCTTTAAAATAAACTTTCTCTTCACTTTTTCATTTTCCCTTTCAGTTCTTTTTTTCTCTTAAATTCATTATCCATCCAAATCTAATAATATTTTTCAAATGGTTAAAACAGAGTTGCTTGCAGCCACAAAGCAACTTCAGCCTTATCCATTTTTCACGCAAAAACATTACATGAACTTTGAAGTTAGGGTAACAGAAAACGACACTACAAACATCGTTACTCTAAATATATGGAGGGGCTCAAATGCACTAAGTACTAAAATATGTATTGAACTAAAAATTAATTTTTTTACACTGAACTGAACTTTAAAACAGTTCAAATAAACTGTATTGAACTGCTTTCTCTTTTATTAAATTATAATAAATTAAATTACACTAAATTGTACTAAACTATAATATAAATTGAACTGAATTACTATTAAACTGAATTGTAAAAATTTTAACTTTATCTAACTTTTATTAAGCAATTTTCTTCAAAGTTTTCCATTTTCCACAAACACATTCAAATGTAACTATAAAAGTTTATTACAAAAAAATTAATTATTTTCTTTATTTTTTATTGTTTTATTTATATTTATTTTGTCAGGAATATTATTTTACTTTTATATTTATTTTTTTAATTTTTTATTTATATTTTTTGTTTGTTTTATATGTGTATATAATTTATTTTATCCTTTTATCTACTTATTTTAATTTAAAATATTTTTTATTTATATTTATTTTGTTGCCTCATAAAATTGTTTTATTAATCAATTATTTATTATTTATATTTTATGTAAAAATTAAACTAACATTTATTAATTATTATAACACAATAAAAAATATACTAGAAAAATTACTTTTAATAAAGGTGTGTTAATTTTTTTGCATTTGATATTTTTATAATATTAATTACTTTTGTTATATTACTATTTTTTTTTTATGATATTTCATTATATAGTCATTTAATAAAATTTAACGTTAAAAAATATATTTTAGTTTTAATATGTGAAATACTATCATTTAATAATAATAATATTAAAATTTATTTTAAAGTAAGTTGATTTTTAAAATAAATAATTATTTTAGTGTGTGTTTACGCACATTTCAATATCATTAAAAGTTTTTTTAACATATTTTTACATATTTAATAATATATTTAAAGTATTATTTTTTTATATAGTATTTTTTCTTTTATAATTTCTATTACTTAATCATTTAATAAAATTAAATTTAAAAAAATATATTTTACTTTTATTGTATAAAATAATATTATTTAAAAAGTAATATATGTTTATTGATAAAAGAAAATATAAAAATTTGTGATGAAAAAAATTTGTCTTAAAAATTTATTATTAATTTTTTATGTAAACGGTTTCTTTTATTAATATTTTATCATTAAATAACGTTTTATTGGTAAAACGAAGTAGTTGAATGAGAACTAGAGAAGAAGAAAAAATAGATACAATTTTATTGGCAAGATGAAGCAGTTGAAAGAGAATTAGAGAAGAAGAAAGAATAGATACACTTCTCACACTTAACTAAACCGAAACTGTTATAAGTTCAATTTTATAAAACAACTTTTAGTAAATGTGAATCAGTTTTTTTAGTATAATATAGTATAATTAACTATAATATAATATACATAAGTTATTCTTGTACGGCCCTAAATGTCATTGAGGTCTGATAGGATTTTTATTTTGTTTTATTGTGAAAGAAAATCCAAAACCGTATTCATTAGAAAATTTTTGAATATATATTTATATATATAATATTTGAAAGGTTGAAAAATTGCAACTTGTGGTGGCGATGTACTCACCACCTACCACTGGGATATTGCGTAGTTGTTGGGTTATGATGAAACGTGGTGCAGTGCAGTAGTTGTGATAGGATTACGACTATCAGCTACAATTTTTATTTTATTTTTTATCTCTCTTTTTTTAAACTAAACCTAACACCTTTAACCCATTTATTTCGTCATCCTCATATCATATCCTTCAGATTAACAAATTAACTATAAAACTCCTTTTGATATTTCATATAAATATTTTGAAACTACTATATTACATATACTTTTTTATAATTAATTACCAGATTTTTCATTTACTCAAAAATAAAGTGTTCAAAACAATGACAAATATCAGATCCGACAAATGCACGCATTAAACTAAAAATTCGTACTTTGGGAAAACTTAAATACTAACACGTTTATATTTTTTAAAACTAAGATTAGTTATATTTAAAACTGATAATACTTCATAATTTTAATAAATGAGAGGTTAAAAAAATTAAAATTTAAACGAAAAAATATATTAATAATTATCCATTGGTGACCAACGTTTTGTGACGTGTGCGGAAGTCACAGTCACACCAGCTACAACCTCCTCACTTCCCGCATAATCTTACAGAATATGTTTAGATAGTGCAAACTATTATTATTGTTATTATTATGATTTATTTAGTTAATATTTTTTGTGAAAGTTACAACCCAGATGCAAGTAGTTACATCTTATTAAAAGTAATTATTCCTAAAAGATAAATGTAATGTAACTTAACTTTGAGTTTAAGATAAATGTAATGTAATCTAATTTATCAGGTTTAGTTATTAATTAGATGATGCAACTCGATTAAATTTAATTTAATTAGATTTAGTTATATTTTATTTATATTTAATTAGTAATTTGACTTTTATGTTTAGATTTCGATTTGTTTTGTTTTTTATATTTATTTTTAATTTAATCAAGTCTTTGTTTTTGTATAAAGATAATATGATCCGTTTATTAGATTGATGTTAATATCGTTTAGATATGTCATGTGTGAAAAATTAAGTCTATCAGGTGCTGAAATCTGAATCATTTTTTATTTTGAAATTTTTCTAATTTTAACAAGTAGTACCTTTAACGTAGAAAGTAATTCACATTTTGATACGTTACAGATTCATATTTTGATATATGATACTTCTAAAAGACGTTAAGGATGATTTAATGGAATGAAATATATTAATTTATTTTTACAAATTGAGTTCTTTTATTAAAAAAACAAAGATTAAATTGAGTATAAAAAAAATATAGGAATCAAAACATGTCAAAAATCTAAATATAAATACCAAATTATTAATTAAATCATAAATTTATGATTAGGTCAAATCTGATTCAATGCAAACAAATACTTTTTTATATGGATCACGTGATGTATTTAGTATTAGTGATTCAATATCCAATTGAAAACAAACTCTTATACTATTATATTATTTTCATTGTCATGTCTTTTGAATTAGTATAAACATGTATATTGTGGCTTATGTATTTAGTCAGCATTAAATTAAATTTTGTAAATAGAAGAAAACAATTTAATAAAGTTAGTTTAGGTTAAAGAAGGAAGCATAGTATCTTTATATGAATAGAAGGAATAAATAAGTGAGATTTAATAGGAAGTTTGTCTTATCATAATATATATTTTGTAAGAAATTCCGTATTTTCTTTTACGTATAGTTTGTAAAGTTTGATAAGAAGATATCCGTTTAAGTTGATAATAAGATAGAAAAACCTAAATGTTGCGTAGTGGTTGACAGATTTCAATTTTTTGGTACGTCTGATCACAGAACACCTTTTAGCACTGTGTGTCGAATCCGAATGAAAAGCAAGGAAGCACTAAGGTGTGTTTCTATTGGATGGTTTCACATTGTCTTTGTCCAATTACAGCCATTGTTGGTGTAGAAGAATCCCTTCTCTTTCACACCCTATATCTCATCTTTTGTGGACAACGTTGTTTCAGTTGGCAACAACGAAAGCAATGGAATTGACCAAAACTTGAAACATTTTCGTGAGTCTTATTATTATGTCAAGTTTTGGAGTAGGTTGTTGCCGCGTTATATATGCCTACTAACCCTCGATACATGAACTCGGTTTAAAAACCTTCCAATTTCTCATATACCAGAAAATCACTTTTTCTACCTTTTTCTCTTTTTCTCTTTGACAACTGAAAAATCAACCCTCCTTACTTACAAGTACTTCTACCTACTAATATGCTCAAACTCTTATTTCCTTAATACTTGATTGGGAAATTAGTTCAAACAATGAATCTTAATTCTCATTATATCTTAGTTCAGGTTTTTATTTTCAAATGTTTATTATTTAAAAGTGTCAATATTAATAACAGTTGAGAATTCAAGTGTGAATCCAAGTCTCACATTGGATAGAAATGAGAGTATAACACTATATAAAGGTGAAAGACCCATTAACCTGAGGTTTGCACCCACTTATATATTTTAAATTGGTATTTTCTCTAGTAGACTTCCAACACACCTCCTCACGGTGAGGTATATATATCTCAAGCGTGAGACATTAAATAGGCTATAACCTACCTCTGATATCATGTTAAAAAGTAAACTTTAAGCCTAACTCAAGTTCCACATCGACTAGAAGTAAGGCCAATTTAGAGTATATAAGTAGGTGGCGTGTCCCATTAAGATGAACGATAGTATGAAGGGCTATTTGTGATTGTGGTTGGTTGGGAATGCTTCCGTTGGAGAGGAATGTACTAATGTGGAAGGGACTCACCCTTAAGAGGGAGATTGTTGGGAATCTAAGTGTGAGTCTTAACCCATTGCCTTAAGATTTTGAGTAATGTCGTCAAAATGGGTTGAAACACGTGAGCCAACCCTGCTCACCACGGGTTTGAGCCGGGTTGGGTAGGAAAAAAATGTGAAAATTTTGATGCGAGCCAATTTTGACCCGACTCGCTAAGAACCCAGCTCACCTGAGTTGAACCCGTGGTGAGCCGAGTTGGCTCACCAACCCACTTATTTTTTTTATTGATATCAAATTAATTAAATTAATTATTCAAAACGCACAACCTTTATTTCGCAGTAAAGCTTTTCATGCTGCGTTGCGCTGTTTGTTGGTGTTAACACTCCGACAAGTGTACTGAATCGTATCAAGTAATAATAAAACGGTAAGTCCGAGTATCGTTTCCCAAAGGACTCTTAGGCCTAAACGTTCGTATGAATTCTTGATTTCTTAAGACTTGATGAAACGAGAATTAGGGTTTTAAATGCAAAACATAAAATAAACATGCATACAAAGATTGATCAATTGACAATTGAGCTATATGGATGAATGATGTTGGGGGTTTATGATTTCATCCTAATCCACTCTCATATATTTACAATTCTTACTAAATTTTACTTCCTTATCAATGTTAGTGCCACTTTCGAAATTCCCCTAATTCCAATATTTTGGTAATTAAAGCCTAATCCTAATTACTAATTTACTATGTCTAGTCTTCCTAGCAATTAATCATGCATTACATAATCCTTAGAGAAGCTTAAGGCAATTGGTCCTCCTATCCCTATGTCTAGGTAATATTGCTACCAAGAGAATTCCCTCATGTCTAGACCTAACTATACGTGTCCATATAGATAGAATCAAAGATTATGCTATTGAATAATGTCTTAAACAAAGCATGCAAATATAATGGAGGAAAAACTCTAACAATTGATTAAAGAAAGCATATGAATAAAGCAAGAATTTCAATATATGAGAGTTTCAATAGGATTACATCGTTTCCCCCAACAACAATGGGGTTTAGTTCACCATAATCATGGTGAAACTAGATGAAAAGAATGAAAGTATGAAAAGATAACCCTAGAATTGATAAGTTGGAGCTTCCGCATCCAAAATCCACCTCCAAAGAGTGAAGAGAGAGTTTTTGTGTCCTTTCTGTCAAAAGATAGCCCTTTTGGGTCGTGCAATCACTTTTCTAGTTCCATTTACGGAATTTTTGAATCTTAGACCATTCAACGTTTTGGTAACACAGTTGAAAGCAAACAAAATTATTTGCAAACATGGATGACTAAGTCAAACAAAGACGTATACCTTGTGCCATATATTGATAGGTATGTGTTGTTTTATGTAAAAGTTAATTAAAGTTTACTTAATTAGTTTACTAACTATTTATGATGTTTCAAACAGGGGTCACTGGCAGCTGTTGGTCCTCATTCCCAAACAATGTATAGTTGTATTCTTATGTTCGCTGCAAAGGAAGATGAAAAATGACTTGAGAAACATGCTTCAAGGGTAAGTGTTTCGCCAAAAATGACTTTGAAATTCATGTTGACCTTAATTTTTTATGATTTGATAGTTATATTAATATTAGTTTGTGTTTCTAATGTAAATAGAGTAATGGGTAAATCTCAAGGTCAGTTAAATCAAGTCCTGTATCCAAAGGTTGGGTGCATTTATAGTTTTAATTAATTTACTATGTTATTCAATGATCTTAATTCTTGACTATATTTAGTTTGTCATTATAGTGTAACAAGCAGGTAGATTCATGAAAATGTGGCTACTATGTGATGTCTTGGATTAAGACCATCATTCGAGCTGGCATAACAGATGACTGGAATGAGGTAATCATGCTTACCTTCAAAACTTTACAAATCAAATTTATCTTTGAACATAAGTCAAACCATAATGAATCTTTCTTAATTGTGCAGCGCTTCAAGAGTTCATCTCCTATATCCGAAGACAAAATAAAGCAGTTAAGGCAGGAGTGGACAACTTATCTTCTGCAAAACTAGAACTAGGAAGACTTATATTTGTTGTTGAACATTACTTAGGTTTAGTTTAAGTTTATAATTTCATAGTTTTGGTATTCGATTGTTTTTTAGCTGAAACACAAATATATATTATAAAATATTGTTCTGCGACAATTTTCTGTTTTTCATGTGTGGTTTTATTGCAAAAATAAATTATTTTTTTAAAAAAAATACCCAGTAGGCGTCGGTTATGCCAAGTCCGACGTCTACAGACGTCTGTCAATGCACAAACTGACGTCCATTGAGTTATAGTGGATAAAACGTTCCAGGGCCTATAGACGTCGGGTCAGGACACGTCAGACGTCTATATAAACGTCTGTTATAACTAGGACCGACGTCTATGTAGACGTCTGTGATATACACAGCCGACGTCTAATTAGACGTTGGTTATATCCTGCCTGACGTCTCATTAACATCACCCACATAGACTTCGGTTTCAGATGTGACGTTAAAAGTCCAAAATAATCAACGTCTAAAGCCCTTTCTGCACTAATATTTGCCTATGCATTCACTGGAATTTATATTTGCAAATATAATTATTATAAGTAATTAGAGTTACTCTTAGTTGGTTTTCAATGTTAGAGATTTGGTTAAAAATATTATCTGGTTCTCATTTAGAACCTCTACTAAATAAAGTCAAGTTTTTCCATTTTAACCTTTCTATACATTTCTTTTAATTGATATTATTTGTTATTATTATATTAATACTGATACTATTTTTTATTGATTAATTATTTAGTATTATTATTTTATTTTTTTAATAATATTATTATTTATAATTGATATATTTTATATATATATATATATATTAATGTCGTCAAAATGGATTAAACCCGTGAGCCAATCTGGTTCACCACATGTTTGAGCCGAGTTGGGTTGACAAAAATGGGAAAATTTTGATGCGAGCCAATTTTGACCCGGCTCGTTAAGAACACGGCTAACTCGGATTGAATTCATGGAAAGTCGGGTTGGCTCACTAACTCACCTATTTTTTTTATCGAAATCAAATTAATTATTTAAATCCTATTTTTTTTTTTATTGAAATCAAATTAATTAAATTAATTATTCAAAACACAAAACCTTTATATTTTTTTCAAGGGCTATATGTAGTTTCTTGGTCAAACGGTTGTGTATGTCTCATTAAACTAAATTGGTAAAATTTTATGCTTAATAACTTAGAATATATAACAATAGAGTTCTTTTATTTCATTTTCATTTATATCAATTGGTCAAATTATTATTGTTTTAATTTGATTGATCGAAATACATGTTATAAGAATCTTGGAAGAAGGTGAAGAGAAGTTAAGTGAACCAATAAGCCAATCTGTTTAACCCACCAACCCATTGTAGGTCAGATCAAGTTCAAATTTTTTCGACTCGCTAATAAATGAATCGGATTCAGTTGGCTCATTAAGTGACCAACCCGTAGTAGATTGGATTGAATCGGATCAGATTACCCGTTTTGACAACTCTAATATATATATACATATACACACAAATACATATATACATACATATATATATATATATACATACATATATATATATATATATATACACATATATATATATATATATATATATATGTATGTATGTATATATATATATATATATGTGTATATATATATATATATATATGTATGTATATATATATATATATATATATATATATATATATATATATATATATATATATATATATATAGATAGATAGATAGATATACATGTATATATAGATATACATGTATATGTAGATATACATGTATATGTATATACATGTATATATGTATACATATGTATATTTATGTATACATATGTATATTTATGTGTGTATATAAATATACATATGTATACATATATATATATATATATATATATATATATATATATATATATATATATAATGGATTCTAAGTTTTAAGGTCAAGGGTATTTTAAATATTTTCATTCTCAAAACTAAAAAAAAAACAACTCCCCAAACCCGTACTCACCTCTCTCATTCCTCTCAACCCTTTCTCTTTCATCTCTCACTCTAACTTTTTCTCTGTTATCTCTACTGTAATTCTAATTAAAAAAAATCAGAAACACTGACGATTAAACAATTTCTTACAAAAAAAATTGATTTTATAACGAGTTTTCATTTTATAATTTTTGTGTTATCTAATTTTATCTAATTTTCACAAGCATAATGACATATGAAGGACTTGGTAATTCGCCTGGAAAAAAATCAGAAACACTCGTAGTTAAACAATTTTTTACAAAAAATGATTTTATAACGAGTTTTCATTTTATAATTTTTGTCTTATCTAATTTTCACAAGCATAATGACATCAAAAGAATTGGTAATTGGTTTGGAAAAAATAAGAAACACTCGTTGTTAAATAATTTCTTACAAAAAATGATTTTTATTAGGAATTTTCATTTTATAAGTTTTGTCTTATCTAATTTAATCTAATTTTCACAAGTATAATGACATTAAAAGGAATTGGTAATTGGCCAGAGGTTTTTTAAGAGATGATGATTCAACATGATGATGAAATTAGAGAGGTTAGTGAAGATGATGAAATTGAAGAGATCTTGAATGAATCTTTACCTAATATACCAATAACTCAACTCTTTACAAAGATAAATTAATTGTACTAATAACCAATGTAAAAAATATTATTTAAATTGCTTCTTAATATAAGTCATAGTATAAGGTATTGTAAAGAATCTTGAAAGTTCAAAATTGTTATAGAAATGATCGATTTAAAAGATTTTTCGAAAACAATTTTCTCTACGACTAACGAAAAGGTTTTCTCGAAAATTTCAAAAAATTGTGAGGGCGTTTTTTTCTGTTAAACAATTCTTGAAATTATTTTTTATACTAGATTTTAATACAAGTAATTTTTAAGTTAGTTATCAGAGATGATTTGTAAAATTAATGTGGATTATAATATTAAAAAAACCGTTACTATACATTTTGTTTACTCTAATTTTGTTGATGATTAAAAAGAAATATATTTGCTCTATATATTTTGTTCACGACTGACAACGATGCACAAGGAAGAAGAGAAGTTTGTCCAATCAGGATTGAATGACTTGTGCATTAAAACCATACTTAATTCGAATATATTATTTTGTACCTTAAAATTATTGATAAAACAAATTAATACTAGATAAAAGGTAATTTATTTATTTATTTATGGATTAAATAGATTTTTAACTTTTAAAACTTGAAATTAAAATTTGACTATCTTTCAAATTTTGATATTTTTGTCTTTAAACTTTAAAAAAAGAAAGTGTATAATTATTTTAATTTAATAATTTAATAATGTTAAAAAAATGTGTAAATAATTCAAATATCATCTTAAAATACATTTGATTTAAAAAAATATTCTCAGATATTTTTGACTGATAAAAACAATTTAATTTAATATAATAAGAAGGATCATACCATTTATTTCTAAAATTTGAAAATTAAGAGTATTATAATTTAGAAAATAAATTTCAATTTCAACTTTAAATTAGAGATTAAAAATATATTTATCTTTTTATTTATTTAATATTATGGAGTTGTATAAATAAAGGTGATGAAAGAATTTTGGGTGAAACACCCATGTGGCTGAAATTTTTAGTCATTAAGGCTTCGACCTTTTGTAGTAAAAAGTTTCCATTACGGCATTGATATTTTTGATTGGTGAAATGTGTACATAAAAACAAGTTTGGAATCTTCTTGGCCAAACAAATATCATTTATTGAAATTTGTAGTTCCTTGTTTTGGATTTCATGTGACCTAATTTTGCTTTTATTTTCCTTTCAAGGATGAGACAATAAAAAAGGAAACTAAGAAAACCCATTAGAATTTATTGATTTTGGTGATAAATAATATCTAATAGAAAATCCAACTTCCTTTCAGTATCACATTTCTTTTTAAACACATTTTTTAAGAGGTTTGAATTCTAAAACTGAGTAATTTCTTAAAACTAGGATATGATGTGACCATTCACAGGTTGACTAATGGGATTATCGTATGCAATAGTATTTCATATCATTGCATAATTCACACATCTTTTGGACCTTTAATGACTATTGTTTTAAATTTTGTTTTGTAGAATTGACATAAATATAGGTGACTCAAAAAGTTTAAATAACCAACTTCGAATTAATAATTTATTGAATTACATAAACGAATATCAACATTAGAAAGATTTTCATAATAAATGATGAACATTATGAAGCTAAGTATAATAAATAAAACTAAAGAAGTATAGTAAATAGTAAATAGTAAATAATAAATATTATTAACATATGTCATATATTTTATTAGACAATTAAATATTAAGTTAACTATAATTTAAGCATTATTATAATTGATGTAGATTTGTATAACTACAATTTCTTTAATAGATGAAGAATTATAAGACTTTTGTATGTATATATATGGTACACTAGTATTTGAAATAATACATCGGGATTATTCTTTCACTAGTGGAAAAACACTGTTTAACGTCACCCAAATGATGTCGATTAGCGAGTAGCCCGATGTATATGAGTGCACGGTGGCATTAGCGTAAATAAGTTGGTAACCTAGATGACGGTTTGAAGGGGACGCGAGTCTATTATATAATACACGTCCGCTCTATCCTAAACCGACGTCCAATGTAATGAGGTAGGCGAGAAAACAGACTTTTCCTACGCCATTGACGTCGATTGTGATAGGGACCTGACGTCTACTAGGGTGCAATTAATGCTCGTCACCTGATTCCCAGCTGCTTAGACGTCGAGTGGTCAATCAACGATGTCTATAGCCTGTTCGAAAGGTGGAAAGACAGAAATTTCTGCAAAATAGACGTCGTTTTCGGGGATCGCAACGTCTATAGGCCTGTAATTAATTATGTTCACCAAAATCCGAGGCACGTCGACATCCGATAGTAGAGCACGGACGTCTATAGTATTATAGACGTCGGCGCCCCTTCACAACCGTCGTCTACTTCCCTGACAGGAAATGAAACGTCAATCGGTTCAGCGCACTAGACGTCGACCCTCCTGGGCACCGACGTCTAATGGCATTCAAAAAGTCACTTTAAATGTTATCTTGGACGTCGAATTAGTTAGATAACCGACGTCTAGGTGACTATAGACGTCGGGTCCTGGGGGAACCGACGCCCTATTTCATTTTAAATAAACCGCAGACCCTTCGCAGCATTACAGTTTCTGATATCATCGTGTCTTCCTCCTCTCCTTTTTCTTCTGTTACGGCATTGCATTATTATTTCTGATAACATCATCGTCTTCCTCCTCTCCTTTTTCTCTCTTGCGGTAGTGCATCCCAGGTGCGTGCTTTTTTATGGTTACTGTTTAAACTTTGTTAAGTCTTTCATCGATTATCTTCTGGTTCTGGTTCAACTGATAAAATTTGTTTTCTTGTTTTGTGTTTTAGTGCAGTTTTGTTCCTTTCTTGGGGTAATGCAGTACCACATTCTTCCTTTGCTAGCTGCCTCCCAGAAAGAGCGGCGTCTTTTGGATTTCTCGTGGCGTTTTGACTAAAAAACGACCTTGGGTCTTCGTTGTCTGATTATCGTTTCACCGTAATTTTTCCCTCTTGCGGTTGAAAATGGAACTAAGCAAAGACCCAGGTTCGGTTTTGGGTTGAAATGTCATGAGAAATTCAAAAGACGCAAGCTTTTTTCGGGGGAAACTAGCAAAGAAAGAGTGTGTTACTGGGCTATCCAAAGACAGGAACAAAACTGCACTAAAACACAACGACTGTATTAGACGTCGGTTAATGCACACATCGACGTCTATAGTGACATGAGACGTCGATTAATAACATGTTCGAAGTCTTTATGTGCTCTGAGATGTCGGTTAATGCGCAGTCCGACGTCTACATAGTGCCTTTAGACATCAGGGTTAGGCCTATATTGACGTTTACTGACCTCGGTCCTGCCACTAACTGACGTCAGTATAAACGTCTGTTATGTGGATGTCCGACGTCCCATTGACGTCACCAGCAATGACGTCGGCTGTGAAGGAGACGTTAAAAGCCTAAAATAACCGACGTTAAATAGCGTTTTTCCACTAGTGTTTAAACATTTTTATATGGCATCAAAGCCGAACATCGACATCCTCTACAATATAGGAATCAATGCTTCTTTATTTCATTGAATATTTCTGATGGCTCCTTTTGAAAAAAAAATCAATCGAAGGAACATGATTTTGGGACTTCTATTGCTTCCAAGAGCCATATTTCTACTATTGCTGGATTTGTGACCAAGTCAGGTATATCTAACTATGCTCTTAATCTTTCTATTTTTACTAGGGATAGTGATTTGATAATTGATTCAGGTGCCACTGATCATATGCTTGTGATCTTCATAAATTTCCTAATTTTTCTCCTAATTGTTCTAAAATTGCTATTATTACTGTCAATGGGGTCTCATCTTTTATTGAAGGTGTATGTACTATATCCCTCTCACCCTCCGTATCGATTCCTGATGTTTTATTTGTTCCTACATTGAACTGTAATCTTATCTTTGTCAACAAGTTAACCAAATCACATTGTTGTGTTGCCTCATTTTACCCAACCTATTGTCTTTTTAAGAAAATCCATTCCAAGGAGATGATTATTTCCATCATTATTTCATAAATGCAATATTTCTAATTTTCTTTGTGAAAGTTGTGTTATGCCAAAAAGTCATCGTGTTATGTTTCCTTTAAGTAATAAAAAAAACCGATTTTCCTTTTCCATTAATTCACACAGATGTTTGTGGCTCTACCCCACAATTTACACATAATGAAAAAAAATGGTTTATCAGTTTTGTTGATAATTGTACTAGGGTAACTTGTGTGTTTTTGCTTAAACATAAAAGTGATGTGTGTGATGTTATTCATTCCTTCCATCATATGATCATTACACAATTTAACACATCTAGTAAGGTCATTCGACTAGACAATGGAGGAGAATATTTTAATACTGAATTAATAGAGTTCATGAACTCTAAAACCATCCTAGATCAAATTACATGTCCTTATTCACCACAACAAAATGGAGTGGCTGAGAGGAAAAATAAACATATATTAGAGGTTCCAAAATCACTTTTGATATATGGTAATGTCCCATCTCATTTATGGGGTGAGGTTGTGAGCTCGCAGTTTATGTAATTAATCAAACCTCTTCTAGTGTGCTTAACTTTCGAAGGCCTTTAGATGTGTTGTCTGATCATTGTATCCTCCTGATAACGGTTGAAAAACCGTTATTCTCATATGCTATTTTAGACCAAATTACTCCCTTTACTGCTTAGAATGAGCTTGAAATCAAACAAATCTCAATAAATGAGTCAGTCGAGAGTCAAAAGCTGTTTTTAGCGATATTATGCTTGTTTTGCATTGTTTTGTAGCAATTTTGTAGCAATTTTGATGGAAGTGAAGAATGGAGGTGAAGATAAAGGCCTTAGACTCAAGATAAAAGAAGAAAATCAAGAAAAGAAGAGTCTAGGAACCGCCCAGCGGCAGAAATACACCGCTGGGCGGCCAAATGCGAGGAGATGACACCATGGCAGGGACGCTTGACGGTTTTGCGATAAGAGGCAAACCGCCGGGCGGTGGACCCCTGACGCCGGGCGGTGGACCCCTGACGCCGGGCGGTAGAGCGATAAAAGGCAAACCGCCGGGCGGCATAAGTGTGACGTCGGGCGGTTGCCTACTGGCCTTGGGCTTGTTTTCTGTTGCGCTCCTCAGCTATAAATGGCCCTGTTGCGATTTCATTCTCATTCTTTTGACAGAAGAGGGCGGCCATACCTACTTTTCACTCTCTAGAGAAGATTTCTTGGATGCTTTGGCTCCTTTTCATCCTATCCAGGGTTTGCTCTTCCATTTTTCCATTATTTTCATCTTGGTTCACCATGACAATGGTGAACTAAACCCTTTTGTTGTTGGGGGAAACAATGTAATCTTTCGAAACTCTCTTTTATTGAAACTCTTGTTTAATTATATGATTGTCATATGCTTTGTTTATCGATTATTGGGTTCTCATTTGCTCTTAAGGCTTTTATCGTTTAACTCATTCGATAACTGTTGTTTGTCTCTATTGATACGGGAACGTATAGTATTGTCATGAACTGGTGAGAAATTCCTTGATCAATGAAATATCACCTGGGGATAGGGAGGTAGGACGGTCAATTGTTTTTGCTTTTGTTCTGTAATGCGTTGCTAGTTACTAGGGGAGGCTAGGGATAGCAAGCCGGTAATTAGTAATAGGCTCTTTTCGCCGAGGGATCGGGCTAAGGGTAGGCCAAGAAAGTTTGCATAACAATTAGATAACAAGCAATTTAAACAAGAGGAGTAGATAAGAGAGGGCAGATAAGATGAAATTGTAAAACCCCCAACAACTCCACTCATCCATACTCTTTTTCGTCAATTGAATCAACGCATTGCATGTTTACTTTCTGTTTTTGCATCCACAACAATTAATTTTTTTTCTTTACAAGTCTTACTATTTTGATTCACACGAACGATAAGGCCGTGAGTCCTTTGGGAGAGAACGATATCGGGTTCTACCAATTTTATTACTTGAAACGATCTGGTACGCTTGCCAGTGAGTCAACAAGTTTTTGGCGCCGTTTTCGGGGACTCTTGGTTGAACTTTTTCAAGTAGTGTGAATTGACTGAATTTGACTTGTTTGTAATTATTTGTTTTTCGTTTTTTTATTTTGTTTTGTTTTGTTTTCTGTAAAAGTGCTTTTAGGAGTATTGTTTCTTGTGTATGCAGGAGGGAGTACACACTAGAAGCAGAAAAGATCAGCAACCTCTTCTCGAGGGGTTATTAGACAGGAGAAAGAGGAAAGTTAGACACTCTGCACGTGAAAACTTTCCTTCTCCTGAACCACCTTTGCAATCTTCGTTGGACACTTCTGCACAGGACATAGAGGAGATGGCAGATCAACCTCCTCCAAGACACACACTGGGGGACTCAACAAACACTGTGGGTCCTTTGAACTTCAACAACATAGCTATACCAGCTGACAATACAACCAACATGGTGATGAGCCCTGCACTCATCCAGTTAGTTCAAAACAACCAATTTCACGGGTTGTCAAATGAGAATCCATATAAGCATTTGATAATCTTTGGTGAAATTTGCAATACTGTCAGAATGACTGGAGTTTCATATGATAGGGTCAGGCTCAGTTTGTTTCCGTTCTCTCTGGGAGGAAACGCTAAAGATTGGTTGCATTCATTCCCGGAAGGAACTTTTCGAACTTAGGATGCTTTGGCAAGAAAGTTTGTTACTAAATTCTTTCCACAATCAAAGATCAATCAAGGGAAACTGGAAATCTCATCTTTTAAACAAGAAATGGAAGAAACTCTTGGACATGTGTGGGACAGATTTAAAAGCCTGTTGAGGAAAACCCGAGTCCATGGGTTTGATAAGACTACTTACTTACTCATATTTCTTGGAGGTTTGAACATGCACTCAAAGATGATGTTGAATGCTGCTGCTAAAGGAGACATCAGAAGGAAGACAGAGCATGAAGCGTATGATCTGATAGAACTTATGGCAGACAATGAGGAGACGTATGATGCACAGGGTGAAAATGTTGAAGATGTTTCGATGTTGCAAAATAACATTGGGACGAGGGAGCAAAACAATGCAATCACTCAGCAATTGAAGATGGTGGCAAAAACATTATCTAATTTATCACAAACAGTTAAAGAGGCTTCCATAGTCCCACAACAACCTCATTTCATGCCTATACAAAGCAGCACAAAGTCTGAAGAAATTTTCCAGAGAATTATGAAAAGAAGTGTGTTTACTATAAATTTGGTGGAGAAAAATAATGTGGCAGAAGCATGGGAGATTGTTAATAGAAGTGGGAGAATACTAAAAGATAAAGAGGTTGAGAAAAATGAAAAAGAAAAAGAGAGTGTTGAAGAAAAGAGTGAGCAAAGGGCGGAGTGTGAGATAGAGAAAAATTTGATGAGTAAAGATCAAGAAGAGGAGGCTTTGAAAACCAAAGAGAAGGAGTACGAAAAACCACTGCCGTACCCAAAAATATATTCTAGAAAGGAGAGGGAGAAGCAGTTTGAGTGTTTTATGGAGCTTTTCAAGAAACTGGAAATAACCATACCGTTCTCTGAGGCACTCCAGCAGATACCGTCTTATGCAAAGTTTTTAAAAGAACTCATCAGAAAGAAAAGGAAGTACCTTGAAGAGGAAACAATTGAGGTGCAAGGGAATTGCAGTGCAGTTTTACAAAGGTCACACCCTCCTAAATTGCAAGATCCAGGGAGCTTCACTATTCCTTGTACTATTGGAGAGTTAGATGTTGGAAAAGCTTTGATTGATCTTGAAGCTAGTATAAATCTGATGCCTCTCTCTATGTTCAAAAAGATTAGAGGAGTGGAGATCAGACCAACAAGAATGGTTCTTCAATTAGCAGATAGATCTCTCAAACATCCATACGGAATTGCTGAAGATGTGATAGTCAAGGTAGACAAGTTCCTATTTCCAGTAGACTTTGTTATAATGGAGATGGAAGAAAATGGAGATGCACCTTTGATTCTTGGAAGGCCCTTCATGAAGACAGCCAAGATTGTGATTGACGTTGAAAAGGGGAAGCTTAAAGTTCAGGTACAAGATGAAGAGGTGGATTTTGATGTGTTTCAGGCAATGTCCCATCCTAAAGACGACAAGTCATGCTTTCAGATTGACGTTGTAGAGGAACTTTGTATGACACAGGAGAATAGAGTTCGTAATGCATCCATGTTGGAGAGAACTCTTATCGATGAATGTGAGGATTTGAATGAAGAGGAGGATAAAGTGAAGCATGAATGTGTTCAAGAGTTGGAGGCAACAAAAGAAATTCCAGCAGAACAGGCTCTCTTTGAAAAGATTGAGCTTAAAGAAAAAATTCCAGAAAGTAAGGTTGAACTGAAGGAGCTACCACTGCATTTGAAGTATGTGTTTTTGGAAGATAATGGAGGAAAGCCAATTATTATTAGTACTTCATTATCTCCAGAAGAAGAGGGAAAGCTAGTTGGAGTCTTAAAAGCAAACAAAGATGTCATAGGATGGTCAATTGCAGATCTCAAAGGTATAAGTCCCACATATTGTATGCATAGAATCCTTATGGAAGATGATTATAGACCTGTAGCTCAATCGCAAAGGAGACTTAATCCTGCTATGAAAGAAGTTGTGAGGAAGGAAGTATTGAAGTTACTGGAAGCAGGAATTATCTACCCTATTTCTAATAGCAAATGGGTAAGTCCAGTTTAAGTTGTACCAAAGAAAGGAGGGATGACTGTCATTTATAACGAAAAGAATGAACTTATTCCCACAAGGACAGTTACTGGTTGGCGCATGTGCATCGATTACAGGAGACTAAATACAGCTACCAGGAAAGATAATTTTCCCTTACCTTTTATGGATAAGATGTTAGAAAGATTGGCTGGACAAGCTTATTATTGTTTCTTAGATGGCTACTCTGGATATAATCAAGTTGTGGTTGACCCTGAAGAGCAAGAGAAAACAGCTTTTACATGTCCATTTGGTATATTTGCTTACAGAAAGATGCCATTTGGATTATGTAATGCACCAACCACATTTCAGAGGTGTATGCAAGTAATCTTTGCTTATTTCATGGAGAAAAAGCATAGAAGTTTTCATGGACGATTTTTCAATTTTTGGGGATTCGTTTCAAAGGTGCTTAACTGACCTTGATGCTGTTCTTAAACGATGTGTTCAAAAAAATCTTGTTCTAAATTGGGAAAAATGTCATTTTATGCTTACAAAAGGGATTGTGTTGGGGCACAAAATTTCAGCCAGGGGGATTGAAGTGGATAAGGCAAAAGTGGAGGTAATTGAAAAACTTCCACCTCCAACAAATGTGAAAGGAATTCGAAGCTTCCTCGGTCATGCTGGGTTTTATTGAAGATTCATCAAGGATTTTTCAAAGATTGCTAAGCCTTTGAGTAATCTGCTGGCTAAAGAGACACCATTTGTAATGAGTCCGAAATGTTTGCAAGCTTTTGATACTTTGAAGAAAAGGTTGATCTCTGCTCCAGTGATTGTAGCTCCAGACTGGAATAAAGAGTTTGAACTCATGTGTGATGCTAGTGACTATGCCATAGGTGCTGTGTTGGGTTAGAGAAGAGAAAAGGTATTTCATGCTATTTACTATGCTAGTAAAGTCTTGAATGAAGCCTAATTAAACTATGCTACTACAAAAAAGAATTTTTGGCTATAGTCTATGCGTTGGAGAAATTTAGATCCTATTTCGTGGGATCTAAGGTGATTGTTTATACGGATCATGCGGCTATAAAATACTTATTGACAAAACCAGACTAAAAACCACGGCTGATTAGATGGGTGTTGTTGTTGTAAGAATTTGACATAGAGATTCGTGATAAAAAAGGGAAGTGAAAATCTGATAGCTGATCACTTATCTCGGTTGGTCAATGATGAAGTAATAAGCAAGGAGAAAGAAATTTGGGAGTCATTTTCAGACGAAACTCTTCTATATATCCATCAAAGACCGTGGTTTGCTGATTTGGCTAACTTTAAAGCTGCAGGTGTTATTCCTGAAGAATTGCATTGGGAACAGAAAAAGAAATTTTTACATGATGCCAAACAATTCGTTTGGGATGTTCCATACTTGTTCAAGATAGGAGCAAACAATCTTCTGAGGAGATGTGTAACAAAGGAAGAAGCAGAAAGGATTTTGTGGCATTGTCATAACTCTCCTTACGCAGGGCATTATAATGGTGAGCGCACAGCCGCAAAAGTCCTGCAAGCAGGATTTTATTGGCCAACTGTATTTAAAGATGCCCATAATGATGCTCGGAGCTGTGACAAATGTCAAAGGACAGAGACTATTTCAAGAAGACACGAGATGCTACTGCAAGGGATTCTGGAGGTTGAAGTTTTTGACTGTTGGGGTATTTATTTTGTTGGACCCTTTCCTCCATATTTTAATAATGAGTATATTTTGGTAGCTATTGATTATGTGAGAAAATGGGTTGAAGCTTTAGCATGTCCCAAGAATGATGGTAGTACTGTGATCAAATTCCTAAAGAGGCAAATCTTTTCACAATTTGGCACTCCCAGGGTACTCATCAGTGATGGGGGATCTCACTTTTGTAATGCCCAACTAGCTAAGGTGCTTAAACATTATGGGGTGAAACATAAGGTGGCTGCACCTTATCATCCACAAACAAATGGGCAAGCTGAAGTTTCTAACTGGGAGATCAAAAGAATTCTGGAAAAGACTGTCACTTTTTCAAGAAAAGATTGGTCACAAAAACTAGATGATGCTCTCTGGGCATATAGAACTACTATGAAGACTTCTATGGGACTCTCACCTTTTCAGTTGGTTTATGGAAAGGCATGCCATTTGCTAGTAGATATGGAGCATAAAGCTTTATGGGCTTTGAAATTTTTGAACTTTGATCCTAATGAAACTCAAAGTAAACTAAGAAATCAATTGCTTGAACTTGAAGAAATGCGGCTGCATGCATACGATTCATCAAGGATTTACAAAGATAAGGTGAAACTTTATCATGACAAGAAGCTGCTCAAGAGAACTTTTCCTTCAGCAGAGTTGGTATTACTGTTTAACTCAAGACTGAAGTTGTTTCCTGGGAAGCTGAAATCAAAATGGTCAGGACCTTTTGGAGTAAAGCAGGTATTCCAAAATGGAGCAGTGGAATTAGAGCATTCAAATGATGAGAATTAACAGTGAAGCTGGATAGTGAATGGTCAGAGGCTCAAACATTATGTGGGAGGAGATGCGGAGCAATTTGCTTCAGTTATGATGTTGGTGGATCCATGAGGTTTGGGTCAGGCTCGTGACGTTAAACAAGCGCTACTAGGAGGCAACCTAGATTCTTTCGTTGACTTTTGCATTTTAAATTCTTAGCATATGTTGAATTTTATTTTCAGTGTGTATGCTTGGCTTAATACTTTTCTGAAGATGTTTGACTGAATAATTTGCATGATGAGCCTGTTTGATGATGATTTGATGTGAATGATTCTCAAGTTGTGTTGCATGTTGATATCCTATGAAACAGATATGTGATGAATTACGATTGTGGTTATGTGTTGGAACAGTCGGTATCGTTCTGAGATGGAGTATAATGCAGCGGAATAAAACTTAGAGTAAGCAGAAAGCGAATTTGATGGGTGTCGCAGCCCATACAAATTTGATTGCATATGAGAAATGAAGTATAGTGCTAGGAAGTGACTCATAGGTCGTCTCTCAAAGACCAAACTGTGGTTCGAGTCTCAGATCTAACATGTAGTGGGGGGGGGGTTCGAAAGTGTTTTTGCAAGGAAAACTAAACTAATTTAAAACTGGAATTTAAATTCAACCAAACAAAATTTAAAATACTGAAATAAATGAGCAAAACATGAAGACCGAACGGTCTCTAAAGCAAGTGAAAAAATTCAAAATGCAGAAAGATAAAGAAACCGAACATGATGGACAACACAGTAAACTGAAAAAGTAAATTGAACAATGGAAAAGATAAATATCCAAACACAATTAAGACTATTAAAATGCAACACTCAAGCTAAAATATTAAATGCACAATGCAACTATAATAATAAAAACACCTTTGCTAATAACGAAAATCACATTGCAGCTAAAGTAAACAAATGCTACATTAAACTAATAAAACTTCAAATTAAAAATGTTGAACCCAATTGAATGCAAACTATGAATCAGCAAATGCATCTAACTTAATAGGAATGCAACGCGTGAATAAATAAGAAATGGCAACAAATTTATATTCAATAATTTAACTAATAAAAGAAAGGCATATTGCAACTAAAACAAAAGCAAAGTTTAAATTACTAATTAAAAGCATATTCCATCATCTTTCCTCCACCCATACGTTGCAACTCCAACATCACCGTCCAGCAATTGCTTCCGGGAAGTGTTCTCCCTTATCACTCACCGTAACACCACTGTTTTCAAATTGAAAAATGCGTCAGCCGTTCTAGCATCTGACAGTAGGTCCTTCAACAAAATGAATACAACATCCACTTATAAAAGCAAATAAATTGGTCCTAAAACTCTGCTCTCCTAAAGCTGGATGCGACAGCAATCCTGTGTGCACCGTCAACTGCTTCCAAGAGAATGCACTGTTTTGTCAAGAAGCTGTGTGCTTCCAAGACGTGATACAGATTCCAATTCAGCGCCTCTTAAAGTAAGCAGCGTGCAGCGCATGTTCTTCCCTCAACAAAAAATAATGTTACAAGCAAAGTGGTGGCTGGCAGCAAAAAGCAAAATGTTCAAAGCCAAAATAAATAAAAAACCGAGAGAGAGAGGTCGCATGCTCCCTCTTCAATGGTTAAACTGAAAGGAAAATGTTTAGTTTTAGCACAAAATGAAAATGAAAAGGAAAGTTTGCATCCTTCATTCAACTATAATTCATCACCGTTCCCATGATTCCAAGCTAAAACGTTTTAGAAAATTGTTCCCAGCCAAAAGTCCCAAGAAGTGAGTGACGACTGGTTAGCTAATGGCCTTCAAGTGCCTCCCAAAATTAGGGTGGGTCCACCCTAAAACCCTAGGTGCCAAGTGTCATCATTTTTTTACTATTGGGCTCAACAACAAATTCCAAAATTTGGCCCACAAAGTAAAAGTTTGTCTAAAAAAAAGTTTAAACAATTAAATTACAATACAACTAAAATTTAAAATGTCTAAATTTGAGAGTCTTGAATTTATTTGGTGTCCTACAAATGTCCCAAATTGTGTTTCCAAAATATTTCCTGAAAATAATAATGCAAATAATTAGCTCAGAAAATTCAAATTAATTAAAATCAGAATTTCCGGTCAAATTAAGCACAAATTGCAAAAACGGGAAAATACCAGACATTTAAGCACAATTCCATGATTAAATCTAGCACAATAAGCTAAGTGAAATCAATAAAATATTGACTCATCAGTGGTTAGTCACTTTTTAAATTAAAATGGTCATTTTTTGGAAATAAATTTATCGAACAATTGATGTGCAAATAAAATTAAAGAGTGTAGGTAGTAGAAAAACACACAAGTAATTTTTATACTGGTTCGATTCAACAGAATCTACGTCCAGTCGTTAATCACTATAGAAAGTGATTAACAGTTTTACCAATAAAAGGGTTTTACAGATTACAACAGTAATGAATAAATGGTAAGATTGAACCTTCCTTCGACGAACGAACCAGAAGAAGAACACTCTGCCAACTCGAAGAGAACCACTCCGACAATCGACCAATGATTCGCGAGCTTCTCCTATTCACGAGACCAGGCATATCACCTTGCTAACTCGAAGAGAGCTTGCTCCGACTATCGACACACGACACGTGAGCCTCTTCTGTTCACGAGACCTAGCAAGGGAACTTTGAACAAGCTTCTGAGAACTTCCTCTAACAAACAGTATTCTGCTAAGCCTTAGTTCAAAAACGTTGCTTCTAAGCTTCTTAGAAAACCAATATATAGCCAACTACTCTGAATATCAAAGGTCAAGTCCCAACTGCTACAAATAATCGATTATTGTAAGTGATAATCGATTATTAAAGTCCGTTACAGGGTTTTCAAAAAAGTGATAATCGATTATATGAGGTGATAATCGGTTATTCCTGAATGACTTGTGATAATCGATTATTGCTTTTCCATAATCGATTATTTCTTTTCCTACTACATTTAATCTCTACAAATTGCTTTTAAATAAATCTAACATCCTATTCAATTAAAGCTTCTTGCAGCATCATCAAAACAATTGTCTTCAAGTTTTACCAATACTCCTTATTGGTAACAATCTCCCCCTTGGTTCTTGAGTGCATTATGGGGTTCTTAGTCAGATTTATAGCACTAGTATTATCACACTTTAAAGGAATATTATCAAGGAAAATATCAAAGTCTTCCAGTTGCTATTTCATCCAAAGAATTTGGGCACAACAGTTGCCAGCAGCAATATATTCAGCTTCATTGGTAGACAAGGCTACACACGCTTGTTTCTTTGAGTTCCAGGACACCAAAGAACAACCCAGAAAATTACATGTTCCACTTGTACTTTTCCTATCAATTTTACAACCACCATAGTCTGCATCAGAATAATCTATTAAACTAGGTGAAGCATCAAATGGATACCAAAGTCCAAAAGAAGTAGTTCCCTTAAGGTATTTTAAGATTCTCTTGACAGCAGTCAGATGAGATTCTTTAGGATTTGCTTGGTACCTAGCACACACACATACACTTTGCATAATATCTGGTCTACTAGCAGTTAAGTACAGTAAGGATCCTATCATGCCTCTAAACATAGTTTCATTTACTCCTTTTCCAGATTCATCCTTATCTAAATAGCATGAAGTACCCATAGGTGTACTAGCTTCTTTGCACGTATCCATACCAAATTTCTTAAGAACTTCTTTACAATATTTGGTTTGGGAGATAAAAGTACCTCCATTCATTTGCTTTATTTGTAGTCCTAAGAAGAAATTCAGCTCACCCATCATAGACATCTCAAACTCACCTTGCATTATTTTTGCAAATTCCACACACAAAGAGTCATCAGTTGACCCAAATATAATATCATCTACATAAACTTGCACAATTAAGATGTGTTTACCTACTTTTTTAATGAATAAGGTTGAATCAACCTTTCCTCTAGAAAAATCATCATCAATTAAGAAGGTACTACGTCTTTCATACCAAGACCTAGGTGCCTGTTTAAGACCATACAGGGCCTTTTTCAACTTATACACATGATCAGGAAATTTGAAATCCTCAAAACCAGGAGGTTGACTAACATATACCTCTTCTTTTATAAATCCATTTAAAAACGCACTTTTCATATCCATTTGATACAGTTTAAATTTCATCAAAGATGGATATGCAAGTAATAATCTAATTGCTTCTAACCTGGCTACCGGTGCATATGTTTCATCATAGTTTATACCTTCCTCTTGAAAGTAGCCCTTTGCAACAAGTCTTGCTTTGTTCTTTGTGATGTTTCCATCCTCATCAAGCTTGTTTCTAAACACCCATTTGGTTCCTATAACTTGATAATTATCTTGCTTCGGAATAAGTTCCCAGACTTCATTCCTTTCAAATTGGTTTAGCTCTTCTTGCATAGCAACACACCATTTATCATCTGAAGAGCTTCCTTTATACTCTTAGGTTCTATCTGAGACACAAAAGCTACAGTTAGACAAAAATTATTAAGATTATGTCTAGTAGTTACCCCTTTTGAAATGTCTCCAATGATGTTGTCCAAGGATAGTCCTCTTGGTTGTTGATAGCTTTTAGAATCAACAGCTTGAGGTGTTTCTTGAAGTTCTGGAGGATAGTTCTCATTTAGATACATCTCTTCAAGAGCTTCCCTTAAATAATCCTCATCACCTGCAATGGGTTTATTTGACTCAAGAGGGTTTGCCTCAAGGTCCACATGCATTGACTCTTCAATTATCAAAGTTCTTCTGTTAAATACTCTATATGCTTTACTAGTTAAAGAATATCCTAGAAAAATTGCTTCATCAGACTTTGCATCAAATTTTCCAAGATTATCTTTTCCATTATTTAATACAAAGCATTTGCATCCAAATATTTTCAGATGAGATACATTTGGTTTTCTACCATTTAACAATTCATAAGGAGTTAATTTCAGAATTGGCCTAAGAAGCATCCTATTCAACACATAGCAAGCAGTACTGACTACATCAGCCCAAAAATATTTTGGCACATTTGATTCATTCATAAGTGTTCTAGCTAATTCTTCTAGTGATATATTTTTCCTTTCAACAACACTTTTTGTTGGGGAGTTCTAGGAGCTGAAAAATTATGTGCAATGCCATTTTCTTCACAAAATTTATCAAAAGATTCATTTTCAAATTCACCACCGTGATCACTTCTCAATGTTTTGATTTTCAAATCTTTTTCATTTTGAATACATTGTGCAAAAGATTTAAAGGCTTTGAAGGCTTCACTTTTCAAAGTTAAGAAGAAAGTCCAAGTGAATCTAGTGTAATCATCAACAATTACAAGAGCATAGTAATTTCCACCAAAACTTTTATTTCTAGATGGACCAAATAAGTCCATATGCAAAAGTTCCAAAGGTTTTGATGTTGAAATCATGCTTTTGGATGAAAAAGAAGATTTGGTTTGTTTACCTTTTTGACATGCAGTGCATAATTTGTCTTTCTCAAATTTTAGTTTAGGCAAACCAATTACAAGATCTTTAGAAATTAACTTATTCAAATGTTGCATATGAATATGTGCAGCTCTTTTATGCCATAGCCAAGGATTTTCATCTTTAGCAACTAAGCATGTTATACTATGACTAGATGCACTTTCAATATCAATCAAATATATATTGTTATGCCTAACACCTTGCAAAGCAATATCAGCAGATTCTTTAAAGTAAACAGTGCATTTATCACTTTCAAAAGTTACCTTGAGACCTTTGTCACACAATTGACTTATGCTTGAGGCCTTCAACATAGAAGACATCTCTTATAGTTAATGTGTTTCCTCCTCCAATGTCTCCGGTACCCATGACTTTATCTTTGTTATTGTCCCCATAAGTCACAAATCCTTGCTTTTTCTTCTTAAGGGAGATGAACCTTTTCTTGTCACCGGTCATGTGTCTTGAGCAACCACTGTCAAGATACCACAATGACTTCTTTGACTTAGTAGGTTCCTGGAAAACAAATTAGCAAGAATTTTAGGTCCCCAATCTCATTGTGGGTCCTTGGGGTTAGTTCATGCAAGTATATATCATTTTACTACTTTAATCCATGCATATTTACCATTTGGAACACCAAAATGTTTAATGTTGCATTTGTTTGATGTGTGTCCATGTTTCATATAGTAAAAACAACAAACATTACTTACTTTATTTTTAATAAAAGTCCCTTTTATAACCCAAACTCTACGAGTTCTTCTTACTTTGGACTTATTATTTTGATGCATGTTTCTATTTTTAACATAGATTCTATTGAGGTTTGTCATAGCATGTGAACTAGTTTTGGTTGCCTTTGCAAGTAAGTTTTCAAGTATGTCAATATCAAACATATGACTTTTACAAGATAGGCATTCAACAGGTTCAATAGTAGCATTTGCATCAACCAATTTTGTTTCTAGAGTACTAACTTTGTTTCTTAAAACAACTTCATCATCAAGCAATTTATCATATTTCAATTTCAATTCATTGTGCTCTTTCTTAAGCTTTTTATGAGCAACATCAAGTTTTTTAAATTCATTCATTAATTCAAAGAAAGCCTTTTGCAAGTCTAATTCACTAGATTCAAAGCTGGAATCACTTACTTGACTTCCAGTATCTTCTGAGTCAGCCATTAGACAAATATTGGCTTCTTCATCTGAATCACTTGAGTTTGTTGAGCTGGAAGCATTGTCCTCCCAAGCTATGTAAGCTTTCTTTTTCTTTTGAAATTTTCTTTCCATCTTGTTTTCACTTTTCTTGTTCTTTGGACACTAAGTTTTCATGTGTCCTCTTTCTCCACATCCATAACACTTTACACTTGAAGGAGATTCTTGATTTTCTCTCCTTTCTTTACGAAATTTTTCCTTTCCTTTTGCCTTCATAAACTTGGAAAATTTCTTTATCATGAGGCTCGTGTTCTCCTCATCATCAGAATCATCATCTTCAAAAGTTTTAGAACTCTTTCCTTTAGAGATCTCGGTCTTGAAGGCTAGTGTCTTTCTTTTGCCTTGATCTTCTTCAGCAGTCAATCTCTTCAACTCAAGCTCGTGCTCACGAAGCTTTCCAAAAAAAATTGGCATCGTCATTTGAGAGAGATTTTGTGACTCCGAGATGGCAATCACCTGTCCAATGATTTTAGAATTTTAACATTTAATTCATCAGTATGAAAGGTCTTACCCAACCTAGTGAAGTGGTTCACTATGTGGGTGAAGCATTTTTGGACATCAGAAATTGTTTCTCCAGGTTGCATTCTGAACATCTCATACTCCTAAATGAGAGTGTTCTTCCTTGCACGTTTCACGTCCTCTGTTCCTTCATGTGTGACTCTGAGGACTTCCCACATTTCCTGTGCTGTCTTACACACTGAAATTCTATAGAATTCATCAAGTACAACAACAGATGAAATAATATTGCGAACTTTAATATCAAACTGAGCTCGTCTATTTTCTTTAGCATTCCAATTAAAATATGGTTTTTCTACCTCTACACCATCAACTGTGCTTTTAGGAATAAAAGGACCATTTTGTACAGCTTCCCAGATGCCTCTATCAACAGACCCCATAAAAATTTCCATTCTAACTTTCCAGAAAGCATAGTTATCACCAGTAAACAATGGTGGTCTGTTAATAGAAGCACCTTCGGCATATACAAGGTTTTGATTGTGACTGGCCATTTTCGCAAATTTTGAAAAACTATCAAAGCAAGCTCTGCTACCAATTGATGGAACAATCGGTATCGTTGTGAGATAGAGTATAACATAGCGAAATAAAACTTAGAGTAAGCGGAAAACATGTTTAGTCACTTTTTAAATTAAAATGGTCAGTTTTTGGAAATAAATTTTCTAAGAGAAAATTTATCGAACAGTTGATGTGCAAATAAAATTAAAGAGTGTAGGGAGTAGAAAAACACATGAGTAATTTTTATACTGGTTTGATTTAACAGAATCTACGTCCAGTCGTTAATCATTATAAAAAGTGATTAACAGTTTTACCAATAAAAGGGTTTTACAGATTACAACAGTAATGAATAAATGGTAAGATTGAACCTTCCTTCGACGAAGGAACCGGAAGAAGAACACTCTGCCAACTCGAAGAGAATAACTCCGGCAATTGACCAACGATTCGCGAGCTTCTCCTATTCACGAGACCAGGCAGAGCACCTTGCTAACTCAAAGAGAGCTTGCTTCGACTATTGACACATGACACGCGAGCCTCTCCTGTTCACAAGACCAAGCAAGGGAACTTTGAACAAGCTTCTGAGAACTTCCTCTGACAAACAATATTCTGCTAAGCCTTAGTTCCAAAACGTTGCTACTGAACTTCTCAGAAAACCAATATATAGCCAACTACTCTGAATATCAAAGGTTAAGTCCCAACTGCCACAAATAATCGATTATTGTAAGTGATAATCGATTATTCAAGTCCGTTACAGGTTTTTCAAAACAAGTGATAATCGATTATATGAGGTGATAATCGATTATTCCTGAATGACTTGTGATAATCTATTATTGCTTTTCCATAATCGATTATTGCAGTTAAAAATGCAATTTTTACAAAGTTTACAACGCTTTTCCTACTACATTTAATCTCTACAAATTGCTTTTAGATAAATCTAACATCCTGTTCAATTAAAGGTTCTTGCAGCATCATCAAAACAATTGTCTTCAAGTTTTACCAATACTCCTTATTGGTAACATTATGATGCTAAGCAGGGTGTATTAATGAATGTGTGTGAGGAAGCACGTTGTGTGAGGTATTGGGCTCCAGAATTTTAATTGTTGTTTGAGAATTATTCATAGGGAAGCATGCATGATATTGCCTAAATCTTGATAATTGATTGAATTGCATATATATGTCATATGATCAAGGCCATTTTTGGAAGCCCTTATTTAGCCAAAATTTTACCCAAAGTGCTTAAAATTTTTATACCCTTTTTGAACCTTGGCCCTAAATACAAAACCCTTGTGCTAAACTATTACTTTGAATTGGGTTAATGATTGTAAGTACATTCAAGGTTCAAGTTTGGGGTTGTAGGGAAAGTTTGAATGGCAAGAAGAAAGGAATTGAGCTCAAATGTTGAAAATGAAAAATACATGAGAAAAAGAAAAAAATTCATGAAGGATGAGCTCAATGTAAAAATAAAAGAAAAAGGGGAGAAGTTGGGGACAAGTGAGATTGGTTGAAAAAGAGAGTTGAACTTGAACCTTGAACGATAAATGAGCTCTCTTGATTCAAAGATTTTGTGATCCAGAAAAACCAATTTTTCTTGATAGCCCAGCCTCATTACAAGCCTTGGAAAACTCCTTTTGATGGCATTTGCATGTAATAATTTTGATTGTTTGAGATGAACGACAATTTTATTTCATGTGACTTGTGAATAATGGACAGTTGGAGTGTCACCCTGAACACTTGAGTGATTGAGTGAAACACTTGCTTGGTGAGAATTTCTAAACTTCATGATTGCATCTTTGCTTAGTGGATTGGTCATTCATAATATGTAACATCTGTTGAGGAATGTGTGAGATAACTAAATTGAAAGCATGCATGCATCTTGATTTGATTAACACTACATTGTTTACCTTAGACACTTGAGAGAAACACTGATAGTGCATATGTGAGGCTCTGTTGCTTTTGATTCATCTCTTGAACTGATTGATCATTTTCTCATGCTTTGAACTGCCTGGATGATTTCATGAGTATCTGTTTTCCTTGTTTCTGTGTTGGATACTGTCCACTTCCTTTCATTGTCCATATTTCTTGAGAACTGTGCAACTCTGTGTCTGTCCTTGTGAGTCTTTGTTTTTCCACGTGCTGAGTCTATGTCATCTCCTCGGTGTCCTCTGATATGTTCCTTGATTTGCGTCTTGGTTTTGCCCAAGAGTGCAAAAGACTAAGTGTGGTTTATTTTGATGAGTCGTTATTTTAGTGACTATAATTGGTTTATTGCACTTAAATAAATTAGGGAATTGTGTTTAATTGTCCATTATTTCCCGTTTTTCCTAATCTTGCTTAATTTGGTCGGCAATTCGTATTTTCACTATTTGAATTTTCTGAGCTAATTAATTGCATTTTTGGTTGCAGGGAAATTTTGGGAAACATCATTTGGAGCATTAGGGAAGGTGGCGTGATCATTCAAGACTCAACATTTAGTCACTTCCATTATAATTAAGTTGTAATTTCGTTTTTTTTAGAAACCTTAATTAGATTTTGTGTATTGGGCCCTTTTTGTGGCAATTTTGTAGAAGCCCAATGTGTGGGACACTTGGCACAACTTTAGGGTTTCATTTTAGGAGGTGGACCCCACCAATTTTTAGGTTTGGACGGCATTTTAGAAGCAATTGCCGAGACACACTTTCTAAGCTCTCATATTCTCACACTGCGCATGGTTTCATGAACTTCCTCCTTGGGAGCTTGTAGGGTTTTCATTTTCATGGAGCTATGGAATGACCAAGATCATATTTTTCTTCTTCTCTTGCTTGAATCTTGATTGTCTTTGCTTGGTAGTGGTGAAAACTATCCCATATTCCACTTTGTTTCTTGCTCTTTGAAGTTGAAAGTATGAGCTTGAGGTTGTTTCTATGCATTTTCATGATGGGTCTTTGGTTTGGATCACCATGAGGAATGGTGATGTCTTGTGCTTGTTGTTAATTTCATTTGACCTTGCTTATGTGGCACAATGGTAGAAGAAGTTGAGCACCTTTTTGACTTGTGGACGTTTTAGAAGCATTCTTTGCACCCAACAATTGTATGGCTCGGCAATTTGGAGTCTTGGTGTGTGTGAATTTCGTTTTTGATGCATGGAAAGGGAGGAGAACATGGTTTTATTGTTTGGTTAAGGCACATGCTTATTTACTTGAAGAATGAAGCACATGGAACAAAAGGAGGCAACATATGAATGGTTATTTGAAGAAAGAAAGGGGTATTTTGGTTGGAGGGCTGCACCTCACGGTTTTGAGGTTTCTTTGTGCCATTTGCAATTTTAAATTCATTTGGTAGATGAATATTGGTCACATGAATGTGTAGGAAAAAGCATGTTTGATTATTCCTTAGTTTTGAATTAATTTGCACAGTAGGATTAGTTGCTTTTTAGTTTCTCTAATTTAGTTTTGCATTTAAATTAATTTAACTTTGTTAGATATTTTTTTGTCACTTTGTTGGGGTCTAGTATTTTATTTTGTTTTAATGTTGTCTAATATGTTTGGTCTTGTTACTTTAAATGCCATGGTAGCTTAAATTAATTCAATTGGTCATTAACGATATTGCATTGTTTCCTTGAGATAATTGAACTATGATTGATGTTTGCCACTCTAACTTGGTTAATTTGAAATCTATTTTTGCACTTGCAATTAGGTATACGCTTAGTTGCCCAGTTGGTATTTAGTCTTCGCTTAGTTGATGAAACTGCATGGTGCAAATTAGATTACATGTTAACATTGTGTTCGCTTAGTTCACTTTTATGAAAACATAATTAGCCTTCGCTTAACTGTGTTGATTAGAGGTTAGAGTAGCTCTTTTATTGTGTTGATCTGTGATTGGAAACATTGTGATTAAGTTAACGACCGACTGTTGTTCACTCTGTGTTTGAAACCGTTCTCATTTTGACCTGTGTTCGCTTGTCTGTTTGCATCTGGATTTCATTTATCCGCTTTCACCACAATATTTTAACAAAACCCCCTTCGTGTTTGACTTAATTCTTGAACCACAAAATTGGTCCTTGAGAGACGACCTAGGAGTCACTTCCTAGCACTATACTGCATTTCTTATATGCAATTAAATTTGTGTGGGTTGCGACAGTCCATCACTTTGCTTGGCTTGAAACTTTTCTGACAATGTTTGACTTAACGACATGCATGATTAGTCTATTTGATGATAATTTGATGTGAATGATAATTGAGTTATGTTGCATGTTGATATTCAAGTGACAAAGTTCACTAGCAATGTGGACTGATGTGTGATAAATTATGATTGTGGTTATGATGCTAAGCCAGGTGTACAAATGAATGATGTATGAGAAAGCATGTTGGGTGAGGTATTGAGCTCCAGAGTTGTCATTGTTGTATGTATTGTTCACTGGATAACATGAATGACATTGCCTAAATCTTGATGATTGATTGAATTGCATGTGAATGTCATATGATCAAGGCCATTTTTGAAAACCCTTTTCTAGCCAAATTTTTCACCCAAAGTGCTTCGAATATTATACCCTTTTTGAACCTTAGCCTGAAACAGGATGTAAACCCTTGATTTGAAATTCTTTACCTTGAGTTGGGTTGAGCTTAAATGTATGTTTTGACAAGGTTCAAGTTTGGGGTTGTGTGGGGGAAAATGAAAGGAAAATGAAAAAGCATTGAGCTCAAATGTTGAGAAAGAAAAAGGCATGAGAAAAAGAAAAGAAAAGAAGAAAAGCATGAAGATGAGCTCAATGTAAAATTAAAAGAAAAAGGAAGAAGCTAGGAATAAGTGAGATTGGTGAGGAAGAGAGTTGTGCTTAAATTTTGAACATGTTTGTAGCTCTCTTAACTCAAGGATTTTGCATTCCAGAAAAACCAATTTTTCTTGTTAGCCCAACCTCAATACAAGCCTTAGAAAAGTCCTTATGATGGCATTTGCATGTGAAGATTTTGATTGTTTGAGATGAATGGCAATTTTGTTTCATGTAACTTGTGAATAATAGAGAGTTGGAGTGTCACCTTAAACACTTGAGTGATTGAGTGAAATACTTGCTTAGTGAGAAATTGATAAATTTCATGTTTACATCTTTGCTTAGTGGATTGGTCATTCATAAAGTGTAAACTCTGTTGAGGAATATGTGATCATGTGAATTGAATTGAATTGAAAATATGAATGCATTTTGATTTGACTTCACTGAAAATCTGAAATTGAGTAGTTCGTGTCATGAATTTCATCAATGTTGAATTATTGGATGAAAAATGGAAGGCCAAGTTTTGTTTTGTTTGCTTGAGGACAAGCAAAATTCTAAGTTTGGGGTTGTGATAACTGTTGAAAAACAGTTATTTTCACGCTTCATTTGAGAGCAAAATACACACTCTAAGGCTTAGAATGAGCTTAGAATCAAGCAAAACACGTTAGTTGGGTTGAGAGTCAAAAGCTGTTTTTAGCGATATTATGCTTGTTTTGCAGCATTTTTGATAAAGATGAAGAATGGGATTGAAGATAGAAGGTCTTAGACTCAAGAAAGATGAAGAAACATGAAGAAAGAAGAGTTTAGGAACCGCCCAGTGCCCAAAATCCAACGTTGGGCTGCCAAATGCGAGGGAAAGCCACTGTCTCGCGCCCAGGCGGTGCAGCCAGGCGGTTTTGCGATTAGAGGCAAACCGTCGGGCGGTGAAATTCACCGCCGGGTGGTGGCGCGATTATGGGCAAACCGCTGGGCGGCATAAGTGTGACGCCGGGCGGTTGTCTGCTGGGCTTCGGCCTGATTTTTGTGATGCTCCTCAGCTATAAATATCCCTATTGTGACTTCAGATGTATTCTTTTGACAGAAGAGGGCGTCCAGACAATGCTTAGGATCCTTTTTATCCAATCTAGGGTTTGTTTTTCCATTCTTCCATTATTTTTCATCTAGTTTCACCATGACAATGGTGAAGTAAACCCTTTTGTTGTTGGGGAACAATGTAATATTTTGAAACTCTCTTTTATTAAAACTCTTATTTATTTATATGCTTGTCGTATGCTTTGATTATCAATTGTTGGGTTTCTTTTCTGCGCTTAAATCTTTTATCGTTTAACTCATTCGATAATCGTTGTTTGTCTTTATTGATACGGCGACGTACCGTACTGTCGTGAACTGGGGGAAATTCCTTGATTAAGCAATACCACCTAGGGATAGGGGGTAGGACGATCAATTGTTTTCACTTCCGTTTATAATGCATTATTAATCACTAGGGGAGGCGAGGTATAGCAAGCCAGTAATTAGTAATAGGCTCTTTTCGCCGAGGGATCGGGTTAAGGGTAGACTAAGAAAGTTTGCATGACAATTAGATAACAAAGCAAATTAAATAAGAGGATCAGATAAGAGAGAGTGAATAAGATGAAATTGTAAACCCTAACAACTCCATTCATCCATAGTCTTTTTCTCGTCAATTGAATCAATCACATTTGCATGTTTACTGTTGTTTCTTGCATTCAAAACCAATTACTTTTTCTTTACATGTCTTAGGATTTCAATTTGCACGAACGATCAGGCCTTTGTGTCTCTTGGGAAGAACGATATTGGGTTTTACCAATTATATTACTTGGAACGATCTAGTACGCTTGCCAGTTTCCATCAACATCGTGGCACCTCTTTTTCATCTTTTCTTGCCCTTTTTTTATCCCAAGTCCTACCTTCTTCATCTTCATCATTCAATTCTCGTAAAATCCTATCAAAACATTTAAAACCAAGCATAATATCTCTAAAACCACTTTTGGCTCTCTTGTTCACTAACTTAAACAAAGTGCATGATTTCAAGCTAATTCTAAGTCATAAAGGTTGTGTTTTTATATCAAATTAATGTATAAAAATAAAGGTTTGGTAGTGAATTCACTGAAGAGGCCCCCACTTAGTGGTAGAGTAGTGCTCAGCGGTGGGCGCGATACTCAATTTCTCCCCTCAGCGTTGGAGCTTAAGCGTTTGGCAGAGATATCCACAGCGAGGCAGGCGCTCAGCAGTGGTTGCGATTCTTCCTTTGTGCACTTTTCCATCTTTTCTTGAGTCCAACTCCATCCTACTTCAGCTTCCTTCATTCAATTCATGTTAAATCCTACCAAAACAAGGAAAACCAAGCATAATACCACTAAAACCACCTTCGACTCTCTTATTCTTTAACTTAAGCAAAATGCATTATTTCAAGATAGTTTCTAAGTCATAAAGGGTATGTTATGTATTAAATTTAACTATAAAAATAACGGTTTTTGAACTGTTATCACCGCTCAACGCCCCTTTTGGGGCGCTGAGTGCCACTTTTCCCTGGAGAATTTTACATGCTTGCCTTATTTGAGGCGCTGAGCACCAAAATGAGTGTCGCACACCGCCTGAGCTCCCTAAGTGGGGCGTTGAGCGCCAGCGACACGGGCTTAGGCCTTGTTTTTGTTCAGTTTTTGCTCTATTTAAAGGACCCAAATGCCCTAAGTTTTGTATCTTTGGCAGGAGGAGCGCAACAGCACAATTTTTCACTCTTTGGAGGTGGATTTGGATGCGGGAGCTTCCATCTCCAATTTTTAGGGTTTTTCTATCTCATTCTTCTCCATTGTTCATCTAGTTTCACCATGACTATGGTCAACTAACTTCTATTTGTTGTTGGGGGATGATTAACCTCGTGAACTCTCATGAATTTGAATTTATTCTTAATAATATATGTTTTTTCATTAATTGTTAGAGTAATTCATCTATTACAATGCTTGCTTTGTTTAATTCATTCGTAGTATTATATATGAATTGCATGAGCACTGGGAGGTTCCTTACAATTCAGGATCTTGTTGAATTATTACCAAGGGCTGTATTTCTCAAGGATGGGGATATGAGTCTTGGTCTTTTTAAGCTCTTGATCTTCATTAATTACTAGGCATGCTAGGAATTGTATGAACCGGCAATTAAGGACAGGTTTATTTCGCTGAGGGATCGAGTTTAAGTGATTTAGTGAGTGACGTTAACATTAATGAATGAAGAAGAATTCTTATATACATGAGAGTGAACTTGGTGAAATCTAACGCAACAACATACTCATCTCATATTAAAAACAACATCTGTTTATCATTGTGTTACTCTGCTATTGATCAAACTGCATTCATATTTAATTTTCTGTCTGTGCATCTGAAACCAATGATCTTGTTTTCTTTAAGTCTTAATTAATCGAGTTCTCACACGACTGTCTAGTGTCGAGAGTCTCTTGGGACACGATACTTGGTCTTACCATTTTATATTTCTTGTGCGATTCAGTACACTTGTCGATCCATCAATAACATCCACTGTCCAGGTACCACATGGAGCTTTTCTTTCCTTGTCTCAAGCATTGTTCTGCTGTCTCAGATTTTGCCAACATGATGAAGTCCCTATCATGTCCATTTCCTTTATTTTCACTTTCAATGTTGTCATCTTCTTCCTACTTAGAAATCCCCTAAATCTTCCAGCCTGTAGATTTAATCTTTCTGTTCTGGAGCTAGACTTGTCGACACAAGTGTCTTCATTAAGTCGTGAAGTTCTTGTCTCAAAATATTCATAGAAGTCATTAGTAAAAGAATTTAATTTTGCATTGCACGTAGCCGATATCAATTCAAATGCAGATTCACTTATCCTTCTAGTTTGAGAAACAGAAGCCATTTTCCAAGAATAGTCGATTTAAAGAAAAAAGTAGTCGACTAGTTTTTCAAATATTTTATGAAAACCGGCTCTGGTGCTAATTGTTGAAAATGATATGGCTTGATTTCTTACACCAAGAGGGGGGTGAATTGGTGAAATGTAAAATCAGAGTCTTTTAAAAATCTTTTTCATAAAGGGATAATCTTTCAAAAGTTTCTTGAATCGCAAGGAATAAGATTTTTAAATGCAGTGGAATATAATTGACTGCGTGAAGTGTAAAGTCGACTTTGAAAGTAAAAGTGTAGGGATAAAGAATTCAAACGCGGGTTTTTATACTGGTTCGGCCAAACTGCCTACGTCTAGTGTCCTTCCAATACCGGAAAGCAATGCACTATAATGATCAGGGTTTTTACAACAAGGTTTCTATAGCGACCTCCACGTCAAAATATAAAACACATCTCTAACCCTCTAACCAAAATATAGGCATATAAACACAAAAAACAGTAGCAAGATATCCCCTTTCCTACGATCTTTAATCACTTTGAACAATCCTCAATGTCCAGAACGCCACACGTTCTATTCCTATAGTCCCAACAGGCCAGCCACAATCTTCATAAGATTGAGAGAAAAGAGTTGACCACGTATCAAACACCTCAATGTGCAACTTTTAGTCTACGCACACACAGATTCTTTCTCTTCAAGCAACCCTCAAAGAATGATCATCTTGGTCTTCTTGATGAGTTCTTGGATCTTTGGCACGTTCTACAAGAGATCACAAATCTGAAAAGAATCAATTAACTCGTTAGAATCACAAAATTCCCTCTAGAAATCAAATTCGCGTTTATATATAGTTTTTCGCAAAACTAACGCTCCTAAGTCGACTTAGCTACTTATACAGTCAATTATACTCAGACAGTTATAACAGTTAGCAGTAGTCAGACAAATCTTAATTGATTACGCATTTAATACAGTTGACTCACAATTAATGTTTGGTCAAAGATATAAAATATAGTTGTTATACATCACAAGAATTAACAGAATTTCAAAACATAACTAACTAAGTCTAGTAGCTTGCACATACAGTCGACTTTGTAGCACTTCAATGCAGTTTTGAAAAACTTTCTTTCCAAAAATACTCATAGCACACTTTGAAAAGATTTGTGCAAAACCACGAGTTTTAATCGACTTGCTTCATAATGAAGTCGACTTAAAACTGTTGTTTTGCCACACAATATAAGTTCAACTAAAGTGCATGTGGTTTTTCTTTTCTAAATCATATGTCATGCGTTCACAGATAAGATCTCATGTAAAACATAGTGAATTTGCATGCTTTTACTAAAACAACACAAACGTGTTCTCAAATAATCATACACATGAAAGTAAGGAACATGTAACACATATAACAATACATGTTGTTATTAATAATGTGTTGTCATCATAAAAAACCAGAAGCTCTGAGATTGTAAGGTTTGGCTACACCAGTGCTCCCTTTATCAACAATTTCAACATAACCTCTAGCCACAAGTCATGCTTTATGCATCTCAATTATACCATCAACTTTATGCTTAATTGTAAATACTCATTTGTAGCCCACAGTTTCCTTCCCACTTGGTAAGGACACAAGATTCTAAGTGTTGTTTTTTTCTAAACTCGTCATCTCATCAACCATTGCTTTGGTCCATCTAGGATCTGCCAAAGCTTCCTATATATTACTAAGAATAAAAATTGAAGATAATTGAGAAACAAATAATGCATATGACTAGTTCATATTTACTGATGGGATATTTAACTTTGGCTTGAAGGCCTAGTTCATATTTAGCTAGAGATTGACCACGGTTAGAATGTGGTGGAAGATTATATTGAACAATAGTAGACTAAGTGTTTGGTGTGTTGGTGGTCTCACATAGACAAGAATCAATTTCATTATTAGTTTCATCTAAATTGGTATTATTAAGGGTAGGATCAAGAGAAACAATTCCATGATTAGTTTCATCTACATCAGTATTATTAGAGAGATAAGATCAGAAGGTACCTCTAAAGAGTTAAGTCGACCTTGTGGAGAAGATTGAGCCAATTGATTATGATCAGAAGACACTATATTAACCAAAAAAAAAAGTATCCATAAATGGGATTGGCTCACTTCCTGCAGAATGATCATCACATGATAATTTATCTTCACAATATAATTTTATATTTGAGATATCAAACATACTAACATCATGATTATGCACTTCACTTTCATTGCGTCCCTGAAGAGTAGAATCAACATAAAAAATTTAATCTCGTTAAATGTCACATCCATGGAGATATAAAATTTCTTGGATAGTGAGTGGTAAGCATGATAACCTTTTTTAGTTGATCCATACCCAACAAAAACACATTTCATAACTTGTTCTTCAAGTTTTATACATTCATGTGGGTGTAAGTGAACATATATAACACACCCAAAAACATGAGGGGGTAAATAAACTATGGAAGGGAGGTGTTGACTCACTGGCAAGCGTACCAGATCGTTTCAAGTAATAAAATCGGTTGAACCCGATATCGTTCTCTCCCAAAGGACTCACGGCCTTATCGTTCGTGTGAATCAAAATAGTAAGACTTGTAAAGAAAAAAGATTAATTGTTGTGAATGCAAAAAACAGAAAATAAACATGCAATGCGGTGATTCAATTGACGAAAAAGAGTATGGATGAGTGGAGTTGTTGGGGGTTTTACAATTTCATCTTATCCGCCCTCTCTTATCTACTCCTCTTGTTTAAATTGCTTGTTATCTAATTGTTATGCAAACTTTCTTGGCCTACCCTTAGCCCGATCCCTCGGCGAACAAAGCCTATTACTAATTACCGGCTTGTTATCCCTAGCCTCCCCTAGTAACTAGCAACGCATTACCGAACAGAAGAAAAAACAATTGACCGTCCTACCTCCCTATCCCTAGGTGATATTTCATTGATCAAGGAATTTCTCACCAGTTAATGACATTACTATACGTTCCCATATCAATAGAGACAAACAACAGTTATCGAATGAGTTAAACGATAAAAGCCTTAAGCGCAAATGAGAACCCAACAATCGATAAACAAAGCATATGACAATCATATAATTAAACAAGAGTTTCAATAAAAGAGAGTTTCAAAAGATTACATTGTTTCCCCTAACAATAAAAGGGTTTAGTTCACCATTGTCATGGTGAACCAAGATGAAAATAATGGAAAAATGGAAGAGCAAACCCTAGATAGGATGAAAAGGAGCCAAAGCATCCTAAAAATCTTCTCTAGAGAGTGAAAAGTAGGTCTGGCCACCCTCTTATGTCAAAAGAATGAGAATGAAGTCGCAACAGGGCCATTTATAGCTGAGGAGTGCAACAGAAAACAGGCCCAAGCCAAGCAGGCAACCGTCCGACGTCACACTTATGCGGCTCGGCGGTTTGCCTCTTATCGCAAAACTGTCAGGCGTCCCTGCCATGGTGCCATCTCCTCCTATTTGGCCGCCCAGCGGTGTATTTCTGCCAGTGGGTGGTTCCTAGACTCTTCTTTGCTTGATTTTCTTCTTTTATATTGAGTCTAAGGCCTTTATCTTCACCTTCATTTTTCACTTCCATCAAAATTGCTACAAAACAATGCAAAACAAGCATAATATCGCTAAAAACAGCTTTTGACTCTCGACTGACTCATTTATTGAGTTTTGTTTGATGTCAAGCTCATTCTAAGCAGTAAATGGAGTAATTTGGTCTAAAATAGCATATGAGAATAACGGTTTTTCAACCGTTATCACAACCCCAAACTTAGAAATTTTGTTGTCCTCAAGCAAAACAAAACAAAACTATAGACCAAACAAAACTTGGCTCTTTACAATTTCATCCAATTATTCAACATTCCTAAAGTACATGATGAGAACTACTTATTTCAGATCGTCAGTGTTAATCAAATCAAGATGCATGCATGCTTTCAATTTAGTTATCTCACACATTCCTCAACAGATGTTACATATTATGAATGACCAATCCACTAAGCAAAGATGCAATCATGAAGTTTAGAAATTCTCACCAAGCAAGTTTTTCACTCAATCACTCAAGTGTTCAGGGTGACACTCCAACTGTCCATTATTCACAAGTCACATGAAATAAAATTGTCGTTCATCTCAAACAATCAAAATTATTACATGCAAATGCCATCAAAAGGACTTTTCCAAGGCTTGTAATGAGGCTGGGCTATCAAGAAAAATTGATTTTTCTGGATCACAAAATCTTTGAATAAAGAGAGCTCATTTATCATTCAAGGTTCAAGTTCAACTCTCTTTTTCAATCAATCTCACTTGTCCCCAACTTCTCCCCTTTTTCTTTTTTTTTTTACATTGAGCTCATCCTTCATGAATTTTTTTCTTTTTCTCATGTATTTTTCATTTTCAACATTTGAGCTCAATTCCTTTCTTCTTGCCATTCAAACTTTCCCCACAACCCCAAACTTGAACCTTGAATGTACTTACAATCATTAACCCAATTCAAAGTAATAGTTTAGCACAAGTGATACACAAGGAGCTAGCACTATGACCCACATAGGACCTATCACAAGAGGAATGGCCAAAAAGCTTCAAGAAGAGTATTCTCCAAAAGGTCAAGTACTCTTTGCTATATTTGGATGGGACATTGGAGATCAAGGAGATACTATAAAATTGCCAAAGCATAGAGAAGGGTAAGATGGTCATTGCTACAAAAGGGGAGGTGTTATTATCAAAATATGGGGCTACATTAGAAACTTCTCCTTCACATTCAGATTGTAGCATTTACACGTGATAGAATAAGCTTTCTAGAAGAGCATCACATTTTGCACATGGTTGTACACGTGGAGGTAGATCCACATTTCTTGGAGTCACATTTTTTCTTTGCATTGCCGAAGGTTAGTCTATAAAACCTTCAAGGCAACCATTGTAATACACTTTGGAATATATGAGAAATTTCTTCAAATCTGAAATTCATCTCTGCCAAGCAAATGCTTACCAAAGTCACTTATTCCATCAACTCTCTCCCACCTCTTAGCTTTCTTCCAACAATGGAAGCTGCCTGAAGCTAGGACCACATCATTCCTTCTCTGCCGCAACAAACATTCACTTCCAATCCATCAATTTTCGCTGCCAACTGCTGGAATCTCTTTCTCTTCGGATTCTATCTTCAACCAAGCGATGGAGAGGCTTATCAAGTGGTATTCAGAGCCATGGTTGGCTGATCCACACTCTAGATAAGTTACTTTCGAACTTCATTTTGTTGTTTTCGTGTTGTTCTGCTCTTCCACAAATCACTGTTCCATTGATTTTCTACTCTACATCCGTGTTTGAGTGAATCATTTTGTTCATTCACTTGTTCCTTAGTGTGTCTTTTACATTTTAATCGGTGCATCTCAAGTGTTTTCAGTTTATTCAGCTTTTAATTTCAAATTTTCCAGTTTTGTTACTGTCATGTGCAAGCTTTTGCCGTTTTTAATTTGTCATAGCATGTTTCTGTTCAGTGAGCGTGTGTCCAGTGAGTCCAGTGCTGTGATAGCTCTCTTTTGATCTTAAAAGCAACAAGACTTTGTCTAGCTTTGATCACATGAGCTTAGCATTGAAAGCAAATTTTTCTGATCTGCTATGGTAGTGAGATCTGCGTCAGATTTTTGTTTCCAAATCTGGAAATAATTTCAAATCTTCTAATCTGGCTAAATCTGTAATATGTGATGTTTGCTGCAAGTTTATTTCATGATTTTAAACTTGATTCAAGTGTATACAAGCCAATTGCATCATTGAAACACTAAAATCATATTTGAGTTGATGCAGAGAAATCTGTCAGGAAATTTGTTTTTGTTTCTGGTTGCATCTGAACTTTGCACCGTGTTCAAATCTTTGCAGTTCCAGTAGGCATTCAAACTCTGCTAGCTTAATTTCCTAGAGCTAGATCTAAATCAAATTCTTCTGAATTTCTTGTGCTTAAACCAATTTGAATCCAGTCAAGAATGATTCTTTGTACTGCTGTAGTTTTATGCGTTTTTTCTGCATAATTTGGCAAGTGAAAGGGTGAAATTACATATTTGCTGGTTTTTGTGCATTTAAAACCTCAGAACCACTTTTTTTGGTCATTTGAAATGTGTACAAACTGATTTTATGGTCAGATCTACACCAATGCACAAAATCACTATATCACTTCCTCATTTGGCTTGAATTCATCTAGTAGCATAGCCAATTTTCTTAAACAGTTGTTTTATGTTGATTTGATGAGCTAAACATCTGTTAAAAGTGCATCAAAACTGGGATGTTACTGTTCATATGGTCAATTTTCGGATTGGCTTATAGTCCTTGCTTGAATACCTTATTTTTGGTCACTTTTAGGAAGTGTCATAGCCAATTTCTGCTGTAGTTTGTTTTGTGAGTACTTAGCTGCCTGCATCCTTTCATTATCACCATATCAACTTGCTGGAAACCATCATACATACTATTTCATGTCAATCATCCCTTAATTCGAAAATTCCAGACCTTACCAAAAAGTGCAGACAGCTTGAAAACCATTTAAAGTTGAGTTTTGTTTTTGATTGTGTGGATTGGCAAAAGCTGGGAGAAAATTATCTCTGTCTTCCTAACCATTGTGACTGAAAAATAACCTCTAAAAGAAGCTTGAAATTCCCGCAATCCAGTAGCTAACAAGTCAGTAACAGCAGAAACATCTATATGCAATTTCTTTGATACATTTCATCAAACACTTTGCCAATTTTGGAGAATTAATGTGAAAATTGTATACTGCAGCATGTGTGTCTTTTATTGCTTTGTGAATCTGTTCTAGAGCCATTCTAAGGTCCTTTTGAGTGCCAACCTTTATTGCAAACCAAATTAATTGCTTGATTGTCTTGATTGAAAATCTGTCACCAAGTGTTTGATGAAAGTCCTTGGTGCACATTCTGTTTGAACTTTCCAGCAGTAACAAAATCTATTTTCTGTGGCAATTAACATTGATCTAGTGGATTCTTTGTGAGTGTTTTGTGGCTGCAGAAAAGCTTCAAGCAATTACCTATTGTTGGTAGCATATTAGAAAGAAGTTTGGAGAGGATAAAGTTGATTGAAGAGTGGCTTGGCATAGCAAAGTGCAGCTCGGCAATTCAGTAAAATTCCAGTCACAGTTGCAGCATTAGCAACTACTGGACCGTGTGAGAAACACTAAAGATTTTCACTTCACTCCTTCTGCAACTGTGAGTTTTGTGTGGCTGCCTATAGTGCAAGCAAGATTTCTTTGAAGAGAAGCCAAAGTTGCACTTCCAATCCCCTTCCATTGTTATTTTCTATTGCTGAAAATTGTGTAATTTTTTGTTTTTGGTTTTTACTTGTAAAGGTCCAATTCAAGCAAGTGAGGTGGTAGAGTTCACAAGTGCTCTTCCCTCATTTGTCAACTAGACTCAAGAAGTCTCATAACCTAAAATTGATTAGTCGGTGAGTGTGTCTTAGATCCAAAGTCTAAGCCTCACCATAGAAGACCTCACCTTTATCTTTCCCATTTTTACTTTCAAGTTTTATTGTTTTCATTCAAGGACTAGGAGCGCGCCTAGAGTCCGAATTTTAGAGTCCCAATCCTTGTTGTTTTCTTTGTGTTTTCTTTGTTGTCTTTAAGACTTAAGTGGATTTAAGAGTGATTTTGTTCTAAGGACTCTAGTAAGTAGCTAGAAGCATATTTGGCAAGGACAAGGCCTGGTTATTAAGTGACCCTAGTGGTTCACCACCCTTACCTGGAATATTGCTTTCAAGTGAAAATCTCTAGTCTTTATTTCAAGAAAAACATTTAAGTCCACCATAATGTCTAGAAGACATTCTCCTAGGCTTAGTGATAGTGAAAAGGAAAATTTTTCCCTTCAAGCTTTAGTTAATGAATTTAAGGAAATGAGAAGGGAAATAAAAGAAGAGAAAGTCAATAGAGAGCTTCAAAATGCTGTTATTCAAGATGAATTGAGATTGATAAGGGCAAGTAAGTCTAAGGGAAGTCAGAGTGAAAATTCTCAAGAGGGAGGGAATTCTTTAAGTATGGGTGACTATTACCCTCATCAACCTTCTACCTCTAGGAGGCATAGGAGAAATTCTCATGCACCCCCACCCCCTAAAGAAGTCCATATTGTGTTGCCTCACTTCCATGGGAAGGACAATGTTGAGGCTTATCTTGATTGGGAAATGAAGGTGGAGCAATTATTTGCTTGCCACCAAGTAAGTGAAGAGAGAAAGGTTTCTCTAGCTACCCTAAGCTTTCAAGGGTATGCAATGTATTGGTGGACTGCCTTAGTCCAAGAGAGGCTTAGACATCAAGCCCCTCCCATCCATTATTGGAATGATCTTAAGTCTGCCCTTAGAAGGAGGCACATTCCCTCCTACTACAATAGGGAACTCATGGATAAACTCCAAAGGTTACAACAAAGGTCTATGACAGTTGAGGAATATACACAAAAGATGGAGTTATATATGATGAGGGCAGGCATAGTAGAGGGTCCAGAAATTACTTTAGCTAGATTTTTAAGTGGGCTCAACTTTGACATAAGAGATAGGGTTGAACTTCTACCTTATAGAGATTTGAATGATCTTGTTCAAATGTGTATAAAGGTAGAACAACAAAACTTGAGAAAAGCTTCTTCTAAAAGAGTTCAAGTTCAACCTACTTTTGAAAAGAAAGTTTTTAAAGAAAAAGAGCCATTTAAGCCTCTAGCCAAAATAGAAGAGAAACCCAAGAAAGAAACACCCACACACACAAGAACAAGTGAGATCAAGTGCTTCAAATGTCTAGGAAGGGGTCATGTAGCTACTCAATGTCCTACAAAGAGAAACATCATTTTGAAAGGCAAGGACATTTATAGTAGTGAAAGTGATACCCCAACTAGTGAAAGTGAGAGTGAGGAAGAAGAAAAAGAAGAGGAAATATATGCTGATGATGGACAACTTCTCATGGTAAGAAGAATCCTTAGCAACCAACCAAGCCTAGAACATTTATCACAAAGAGAGAACATCTTTCATACAAGATGTAAAATTCAAGAAAATCATTGTTCTCTCATTGTTGATAGTGGATCTTGTTGCAATTGTTGTAGTACAAGGTTGATTGAGAAGTTGAAACTTGATATTATACCCCATCCAAAACCTTATAAACTTCATTGGCTAAATGAAGATGGGGATATAATAGTCAAGAATCAAGTGAATTTGGCATTTTCCATTGGGAACTTCAAAGATGAAGTTTTATGTGATATAGTGCCCATGGAAGCATGTCATGTGTTATTGGGGAGACCATGGCAATTTGATCATCAAACTATCCATCATGGTCTAACCAATACCATCACCATCCATCAAAAGGACAAAAAGTTTGTGCTTCATCCTTTGACTCCTACTCAAGTGGCTAAGGATCAAGAACAAATGAAGTCTTTGAGAAAGCAAGAACATGATCAAAAGAAAAAGTCCAAAAGAAAGGAGAGTAGAGAGAAAAATGTACCACCTAAGGTCACTCAACAAGAAGTTCTTTTAAACAAAAAGACTTTACTCAATACCCTTCAAGTTGAGCAACCTTCATACCTTCTTCTTTGTCAAGGAACACTTACATGCACATCTAGTGATCTAAAGACTTCAACTCTTTCTCCACCCATTCAAAAACTTTTGAAAGAATTTGATGATCTATTTCCAAAAGAAATTCCAAAAGGGCTTCCACCCATAAGAGGAATAGAACATCAAATTGATTTCATTCCAGGGGCAATTCTTCCTAATAGGCCAGCCTATAGGACAAACCCCCAAGAAACTAAGGAGATTGAGACACAAGTCCAAGAGTTGTTAGATAAAGGCTTAGTTCAAAAGAGTCTAAGTCCATGTGTTGTACCAGTGTTGCTTGTACCAAAAAAAGATGGAAAGTGGCGCATGTGTTGTGATTGTAGAGCTATCAACAACATCACAATCAAGTATAGACATCCCATTCCTAGACTTGATGATATGTTGGATGAATTGCATGGAGCTCAAATATTTTCCAAGGTAGATTTAAAAAGTGGCTATCACCAAATAAGAATTAAAGAGGGTGATGAATGGAAAACTGCCTTTAAGACCAAGTTTGGATTATATGAATGGCTAGTTATGCCTTTTGGTCTTACAAATGCTCCAAGCACTTTCATGAGACTTATGAATCATGTCCTTAGGATTGCATTGGGAAGTTTGTAGTTGTCTACTTTGATGACATCTTGGTATATAGTCAAAATTTGCAAACTCATGAAAATCATTTGAGAGTTGTTTTAACAATTCTTAGAAAACACAAATTATTTCCAAACTTTGACAAGTGTACCTTTTGTGTTGATAGTGTCATATTTCTTGGATTTGTGGTCACCAAAAATGGGGTTCATGTGGACCCAGAAAAAATAAAGGCCATCCAAGATTGGCCTCCTCCAAAGAATGTAGGAGAAGTAAGGAGCTTCCATGGGTTGGCAAGCTTTTATAGAAGATTTGTTCCTAACTTTTCTAGTCTTGCTTCACCCCTCAATGAGTTGGTGAAAAAGGATGTTACATTCCATTGGGGAGAAAAACAACAAAAGGCTTTTGAGCTACTCAAAGAGAAGCTCACACAAGCACCCATTCTAGCTTTGCCAAATTTTTCCAAAACTTTTGAGCTAGAATGTGATGCTTCAGGATTTGGCATAAGTGCAGTATTATTACAAGAAGGACACCCAATTGCATACTTTAGTGAAAAACTTCATGGTGCCTCTTGTAATTACCCCACCTATGACAAGGAACTCTATGCACTTGTGAGGGCTCTTCAAACTTGGGAACATTACCTTGTTGCCAAGGAGTTTATCATTCATAGTGATCATGAATCACTTAAGTATTTGAAGAGTCAACACAAGTTACAAAAGAGGCATGCTAAGTGGTTGGAATTCATTGAACAATTCACTTATGTTATTAAATACAAGAAAGGAAAATCCAATGTGGTGGCTGATGCTTTATCAAGAAAAATTAATCTTTTAGCCACATTGGGAGCTCAAATTCTTGGGTTTAATAACATTCTTGAATTGTATTCACAAGATCTTGATTTTGCTCATATCTATGAGGAATGTCTCAATAAGCCTCAAGGAGGATTCTATGTGAAAGAAGGGTATCTTTTTAAAGAAGGAAAAATTTGCATTCCTCAAGGTTCACATAGAAAACTCCTTGTTAAAGAGACACATGAGGGAGGTTTAATGGGGCATTTTGGGGTAGAAAAGACCCTTGGCATGTTGAAAGAAAAATTCTTTTGGCCTCACATGAGAAGGGATGTTCAAAGGTATTGCTTTAAGTGTATAACTTGTTTAGAAGCTAAATCTAAGTCAATGCCTCATGGACTTTATACTCCTTTGCATGTTGCTTCCACCCCTTGGGAAGAGATAAGTATGGATTTTGTGTTGGGTCTTCCCAAAACTTCTAGGGGTTTTGATTCTATCTTTGTGGTGGTAGATAGATTTAGCAAAATGGCTCATTTTATACCTTGCCACAAAGTAGATGATGCAAGCAACATTGCAAAGTTATTCTTTAGAGAAGTGGTTAAATTCCATGGTCTACCTAAGGTAATAGTTTCGGATAGAGATACAAAATTTCTTAGTCACTTTTGGATGACCTTATGGTCTAGATTAGGGACTAAGTTATCTTTTTCTACTACTTGCCATCCTCAAACAGATGGTCAAACTGAAGTAGTCAATAGATCTCTTTCCACTTTACTAAGGGTAGTTCTTAAAGGAAATCACAAATCTTGGGATGAGTACCTACCTCATGTTGAGTTTGCCTACAATAGAGTAGTTCATGGAACTACTAAATTATCTCCTTTTGAGGTTGTCTATGGTTTTAACCCTTTAACTCCTATGGATTTAATACCCCTTCCAAGTTCTATTGATTTTGTTCATCAAGATGGGGTATCTAAATCTAATTTTATCAAAGAATTACATCAAAGGGTTAGAAGTCAAATTCAACAACAAAATGAGAAATATGCCAAACAACATAACAAGGGCAAGAAAGAGTTAATCTTCAATGAAGGTGATTTAGTTTGGGTTCATTTTAGAAAGGAAAGATTTCCTCAACTAAGAAAATCCAAACTCAATCCTAGAGGAGATGGACCTTTTAGAGTGATAAGGAGGATTAATAACAATGCATATCAAATTGATCTTCCTCCTGAATATGGTGTTCATGCTACTTTTAATGTATCTGATCTTAAACCTTTTGCAGGGTATGCTAGTGAAGATGAAGACCCTTTGGATTTGAGGACAAATCCTTCTCAAGAGGGAGGGGATGATACACAAGGAGCTAGCACTATGACCCACATAGGACCTATCACAAGAGGAATGGCCAAAAAGCTTCAAGAAGAGTATTCTCCAAAAGGTCAAGTACTCTTTGCTATATTTGGATGGGACATTGGAGATCAAGGAGATACTATAAAATTGCCAAAGCATAGAGAAGGGTAAGATGGTCATTGCTACAAAAGGGGAGGTGTTATTATCAAAATATGGGGCTACATTAGAAACTTCTCCTTCACATTCAGATTGTAGCATTTACACGTGATAGAATAAGCTTTCTAGAAGAGCATCACATTTTGCACATGGTTGTACACGTGGAGGTAGATCCACATTTCTTGGAGTCACATTTTTTCTTTGCATTGCCGAAGGTTAGTCTATAAAACCTTCAAGGCAACCATTGTAATACACTTTGGAATATATGAGAAATTTCTTCAAATCTGAAATTCATCTCTGCCAAGCAAATGCTTACCAAAGTCACTTATTCCATCAACTCTCTCCCACCTCTTAGCTTTCTTCCAACAATGGAAGCTGCCTGAAGCTAGGACCACCTCATTCCTTCTCTGCCGCAACAAACATTCACTTCCAATCCATCAATTTCCGCTGCCAACTGCTGGAATCTCTTTCTCTTCGGATTCTATCTTCAACCAAGCGATGGAGAGGCTTATCAACAAGGGTTTTCTGTTTAGGGCCAAGGTTCAAAAAGGGTATAAAAATTTTAAGCACTTTGGGTAAAATTTTGGCTAAATAAGGGCTTCCAAAAATGGCCTTGATCATATGACATATATATGCAATTCAATCAATCATCAAGATTTAGGCAATATCATGCATGCTTCCCTACGAATAATTCTCATACAACAATTAAAATTCTGGAGCCCAATACCTCACACAACATGCTTCCTCACACACATTCATTCATACACCCTGCTTAGCATCATAACCACAATCATAATTCATCACACATATGTTTCACAGGATATCAACATGCAACACAACTTGAGAATCATTCACATCAAATCATCATCAAACAGGCTCATCATGCAAATTATTCAGTCAAACATCTTCAGAAAAGTATTAAGCCAAGCATACACACTGAAAATAAAATTCAACCTATGCTAAGAATTTAAAATGCAAAAGTGAAAGAAAGAATCTAGGTTGCCTCCTAGTAGCGTTTGTTTAACGTCACGAGCCTGACCCAAACCTCATGGATCCACCAACATCATAACTGAAGCAAATTGCTCCACATCTCCTCCCACAAAATGTTTGAGCCTCTGACCATTCACTATCCAGGTTCGCTGTTGATTCTCATCATTTGAATGCTCTAAATCCACTGCTCCATTTTGGAATACCTGCTTTACTACAAAAGGTCCTGACCATTTGATTTCAGCTTCCCAGGAAATAACTTCAGCCTTGAGTTAAACAATAAAATACCAACTCTCCTGGATGAAAAGTTCTCTTGAGCAGCTTCTTGTCATGATAAAGTTTCACCTTAGCTTTGTAAATCCTTGATGAATTGTATGCATGCAGCCGCATTTCTTCAAGTTCAAGCAACTGATCTCTTCATTTACTTTGAGTTTCATTAGGATCAAAGTTCAAAAATTTCAAAGCCTACAAAGCTTTATGCTCCATCTCTACTGGCAAATGGTATGCCTTTCCATAAACCAACTGAAAAGGTGAGAGTCTCATAGAAGTCTTCATAGCAGTTCTATATGCCCAGAGAGCATCATCTAGTTTTTGTGACCAATCTTTTCTTGAAAAAGTGACAGTCTTTTCCAGAATTCTTTTGATCTCCCAGTTAGAAACTTCAGCTTGCCCATTTGTTTGTGGATGATAAGGTGTAGCCACCTTATGTTTCACCCCATAATGTTTAAGCACCTTAGCTAGTTGGGCATTACAAAAGTGAGATCCACCATGACTGATGAGTACACTGGGAGTGCCAAATCGTGAAAAGATTTGCCTCTTTAGGAATTTGATCACAGTACTACCATCATTCTTGGGACATGCTAAAGCTTCAACCCATTTGCTCACATAATCAACAACTCCCAAAATATACTCATTATTAAAAGATGGAGGAAAGGGTCCAACAAAATCAATACCCCAACAGTCAAAAACATCAACCTCCATAATTCCTTGCAGTGGCATCTCATGTCTTCTTGAAATAGTCCCTGTCCTTTGACATTTTTCACAGCTCCGAGCATGATTATGGGCATCTTTAAATACAATTGGCCAATAAAATCCTGCTTGCAGGACTTTTGCGGCTGTGCGCTCACCATTATAATGCGCTGCGTAAGGAAAGTTATGACAATGCCACAAAATCCTTTCTGCTTCTTCCTTTGTTACACATCTCCTTAGAAGATTGTCTGCTCCTATCTTGAACAAGTACGGATCATCCCAAACGAATTGTTTGGCATCATGTAAAATTTTCTTTTTCTGCTGCCAATTCAATTCTTCAGGAATAACACCTGCAGCTTTAATGCTAGCCAAATTAGCAAACCACGGTCTTTGCTGGATATATAGAAGAGTTTCATCTGAAAATGACTGCCAGATTTCTTTCTCCTTGCTTGTTACTTGATCATTGACCAACCGAGATAAGTGATTAGCTATCAGATTTTCACTTCCCTTTTTATCACGAATCTCTATGTCAAATTCTTGCAGCAACAACACCCATCTAATCAGTCGTGGTTTTGAGTCTGGTTTTGTCAATAAGTATTTTATAGCCGCATGATCCGTATAAACAATCACCTTAGATCCCACGAAATAGGATCTAAATTTCTCCAACGCATAGACTATAGCCAAAAACTCTTTTTCTGTAATAGTATAGTTTAATTGGGCTTCATTCAAGACTTTACTAGCATAGTAAATAGCATGAAATACATTTTCTCTTCTCTGACCCAACACAACACCTATGGCATAGTCACTAGCATCACACATGAGTTCAAACTCTTTATTCCAGTCTGGAGCTACAATCACTGGAGTAGAGATCAACCTTTTCTTCAAAGTATCAAAAGCTTGCAAACATGTCAGACTCATTACAAATGGTGTCTCTTTAGCCAGCAGATTACTCAAAGGCTTAACAATCTTTGAAAAATCCTTGATGAATCTTCGATAAAACCCAGCATGACCGAGGAAGCTTCGAATTCCTTTCACATTTGTTGGAGGTGGAAGTTTTTCAATTACCTCCACTTTTGCCTTATCCACTTCAATCCCCCTGGTTGAAATTTTGTGCCACAACACAATCCCTTCTGTAACCATAAAATGACATTTTTCCCAATTTAGAACAAGATTTGTTTGAACACATCGTTTAAGAACAACATCAAGGTTGGTTAAGCACCTTAGAAACGAATCCCCAAAAATTGAAAAATCGTCCATGAAAACTTCTATGCTTTTCTCCATGAAATCAGCAAAGATTGCTTGCATACACCTCTGAAATGTGGTTGGTGCATTACATAATCCAAATGGCATCTTTCTGTAAGCAAATATACCAAATGGACATGTAAAAGTTGTTTTCTCTTGGTCTTCAGGGTCAACCACAACTTGATTATATCCAGAGTAGCCATCTAAGAAGCCATAATAAGCTTGTCCAACCAATCTTTCTAACATCTGATCCATAAAAGGTAAGGGAAAATGATCTTTCTTGGTAGCTGTATTTAGTCTCTTTTAATCGATGCACATGCGCCAACCAGTAACTGTCCTTGTGGGAATAAGTTCATTCTTTTCGTTATAAATGACAGTCATCCCTCCTTTCTTTGGTACAACTTGAACTGGACTTACCCATTTGCTATTAGAAATAGGGTAGATAATTCCTGCTTCCAGTAACTTCAATACTTCCTTCCTCACAAATTCTTTCATAGCAGGATTAAGTCTCCTTTGGGATTGAGCTACAGGTCTATAATCATCTTCCATAACGATTCTATGCATACAATATGTGGGACTTATACCTTTGAGATATGCAATTGACCATCCTATGGCATCTTTGTTTGCTTTTAAGACTTCCACTAGCTTTTCCTCTTCTTCTGGAGATAATGAAGTACTAATAATAACTGGTTTTCCTCCATTATCTTCCAAAAACACATACTTCAAATGCGGTGGTAGCTCCTTCAGTTCAACCTTACTTTCTGGAATTTTTTCTTTAAGCTCAATCTTTTCAAAGAGAGCCTGTTCTGCTGGAATTTCTTTTGTTGCCTCCAACTCTTGAACACATTCATGCTTCATTTTATCCTCCTCCTCATTCAAATCCTCACATTCATGAATAAGAGTTCTCTCCAACATGGATGCATTACGAAATTTATTCTCCTGTGTCATACAAAGTTCCTCTACAGCGTCAATTTGAAAGCATGACTTATCGTCTTTAGGATGGGACATTGCCTGAAACACATCAAAATCCACCTCTTCATCTTGTACCTGAACTTTAAGCTTCCCCTTTTCAACGTTAATCACAATCCTGGCTGTCTTCATGAAGGACCTTCCAAGAATCAAAGGGGCATCTCCATTTTCTTCCATCTCCATTATAACAAAGTCTACTGGAAATAGGAACTTGTCTACCTTGACTATCACATCTTCAGCAATTCCATATGGATGTTTGAGAGATCTATCTACTAATTGAAGAACCATTCTTGTTGGTCTGATCTCCAATCCTCTAATATTTTTGAACATAGAGAGAGGCATCAGATTTATATTAGCTCCAAGATCAATCAAAGCTTTTCCAACATCTAACTCTCTAATAGTACAAGGAATAGTGAAGCTCCCTGGATCTTGCAATTTAGGAGGGAATAACCTTTGTAAAACTGCACTGTAATTCCCTTGCACCTCAATTTTTTCCTCTTCAAGGTACTTCCTTTTCTTTGTGATGAGTTCTTTTAAAAACTTTGCTTAAGACGGTATCTGCTGGAGTGCCTCGGAGAACGGTATGGTTATTTCCAGTTTCTTGAAAAACTCCATAAAACGCTCAAACTACTTCTCCTTCTCCTTTCTAGAATATATTTTTGGGTACGGCAGTGGTTTTTCGTACTCCTTCTCTTTGGTTTTCACAGCCTCTTCTTCCTGATCTTTACTCATCATATTTTCTCTATTTCACACTCCGCCCTTTGCTCACTCTTTTCTTCAACACTCTCTTTTTCTTTTTCATTTTTCTCAACCTTGATGAGTGGTTATTTCTTGAACTATATTTAGTTTATTGCACTTAAATAAACCAGGGAATTGTGTTTAATTGTCTGTTATTCCCCGTTTTCCGAATTCTGCTTAATTTGGTCGGAAATTCGTAATTGTGCTAATTTGGGTTTTCTGAGCTGATTAAGTGTATTTTGGTTGCAGGGAAATTTTGGGAAACATCATTTGGAGCATTAGGGATGGTAGCATGATCATTCAAGACTCAACATTTAGTCACTTCCATTTTAATTAAGTTGTAATTTCGTTTTCTAGAAGCCCTTAATTAGAATTAGGTGTTTTGGACCCCTTTAGGGGCATTTTTGTAAAAACCAATTGTGGGGGCCATGTGGCATCCCTTTAGGGCTGATTTGTAGTGTGTGGACCCCACCAAAATTAAAACTCTTGGTCATATGGGGTGGAAAAATCGAGACACACACCAACACTTCCATAGCTTACGTTTTTGCTTCATTTTCTTCTAGGTTTTCATGTATGAAGACTCTCTCTTGGAGCTTGCCATGGGGTTTTCGGTTTTGGCTATTTGAATGAACAAAGTTGCAGATTTTATTCTTCTCTTGCTTTAATCTTGGCTGTCTTAACTCATTGGTGGTGAAAATCCTTTCATTCCTTCTTCCATTTGATTGTTTTTGATGTTTGAAGCTTGAGTTTTTAAGCTTTTCTTTGCATTTCAATGGTGATTGTTGGTTTTGAGTGACTTTATATTTTCATTTTTCCTCTCCTTTACTGCTGTTCCTCACGTTTTTCTTTGCATTTTGGTTGGTTGGTTGATGAAAATGAGGTTCTATGTGAGTTTTGGGTTAAAGAGAGCTTAAGGTGTTGTGGGTTTGGCTCTTTTCTTCCATATTTTGGTTTTGATGTTTGAAAATAGTTTGGAACCAGAGTTTGATGATGTTATTGGGGCTGGACATTACTTGAGTGGAATGGCTAAGATATTATTTTCGTTTTTGCAAAGAAACTTGAAGAAATGGTAGTGTTAAAGTTGGGTTGATGAGTAGAAGTTTGGTGTTTATTGTTCTTGTGTTCATTTGCAACTTAAACTTTGGTTTCTTGGGGTTCATGCTTGGTAATGTGAAGAGAAGAAAGCTTTGGATGGTGGTTGAGAAGAAAGAAAACCGAAACTGAGGTTGGAAGTGAGAGAAAAGGGTGCATTTAATTTTTTACCACTTTTGGGCAAACAAAAAAAGATGCTTATTTTCATTCTAGGAAGATTTCCATTTTGAGCTTTGGCTTTGTTTGAATTCCAGCGGTGAATTGCCTTTGCATGGGAGGTCTTTGGTTGTTTAATTTCATTTGGCTTTGCTTACATGACACATTGGTTAGACCATCCAAGTATATTTCATTTGCACATTGGTTTTTGAAGCAACTTTTGTAGAAGTTCCTTGCATTGCTCACGTGAATTGTATGACTTGGTGTGGTTTCCATTTTATTTTGCTGCATGGTAGGAGAGAGAGGATGGTTTTATAGAGTTTGGAAGGCACATGCTTGATTTCTTTGAGAATTGGTGCACATGAGACGAAAGACAACACATTTGGTAGTTAAGTGAAGATAGAATTTTGGAGTTGGACCTTTGAACATGTCTCATGGCCATATGCTCTTCCTTTGCCCAATTGGACTTTTAAATTCACTTGTTAATTGCCATTTAGTCAAGTTAATTGCTAGGATTAAATTAGGTTTTTTGGTTTCTTTTCTTTTCAATTAAATTGCTTAGTAGGTTGAGTTGTTTTTATGTGTTTAAGTTAGTTTCGCATTTAATTATTTTTAACTGTGTTTGCTAATTAATTGATAACAATGTTTGATATTTAAATGTTGTTCAAGGTTTTTAATAGTGTTAGTTTAATTACCATGCTAGCTCAAATTGGTTTGTTTGCATCTGTGTCTTTATATTGAGATCGTTGAATTTTGCAACACACTTTCAAACCCCCCCCCCTTCGTGTTAGACTCGATTCTCGAACCGCAGTTTGGTCCTTGAGAGACGACCTAGGAGTCACTTCCTAGCTATACTGCATTTCTAAATTGCAATCAAATTTGTATGGGCCGCGACACCCATCAAACCTCTTTATCTTTTAGTATTCTCCCACTTCTAGTAACAATCTCCCATGCTTCTGCCACATTATTTTTCTCCACCAAATTTACAACAAACACACTTCTTTTCATAATTCTCTGAAAAATTTCTTCAGACTTTGTGCTCCTTTGTATAGGCATGAAATGAGGTTGTTGTGGGACTATGGAAGCCTCTTTAACTGTTTGTGATAAATCAGATAATGTTTTTCGCACGATCTCCAACTACTGAGTGATTGCATTGTTTTGCTCCCTCGTCCCAATATTAGTTTGCAACATCGAAACATCTTCAACATTTTCACCCTGTACATCATACGTCTCCTCATTGTCTACCATAGTTCTATCAGATCATACGCTTCGTCCTCCGTCTTCCTTCTGATGTCTCCTTTAGCAGCATCATTCAACATCATCTTTGAGTGCATGTTCAAACCTCCAAGAAATGTGAGTAAGCAAGTAGTCTTATCAAACCCATGGACTGGGGTCTTCCTCAACAGGCTTTTAAATCTGTCCACACATGTCCAAGAGTTTCTTCCATTTCTTGTTTAAAAGATGAGATTTCCAGCTTCCCTTGATTGATCTTTGATTGTGGAAAGAATTTACTAACAAACTTTCTTGCCAAAGCATCCCAAGTTCGAAAAGTTCCTTCTGGGAATGAATGCAACCAATCTTTAGAGTTTCCTCCCAGAGAGAAAGGAAACAAACTGAGCCTGACCCTATCATCTGAAACTCCAGTCATTCTGACAGTATTGCAAATTTCACCAAAGATTGTCAAATGCTTATATGGATTCTCATTTGACAACCCGTGAAATTGGTTATATTGCAGGGATCATCACCATGTTGGTTGTATTGTCAGCTGGTATAGCTATGCTGTTGAAGTTCAAAGGACCCACAGTGTTTGTTGAGTCCCCCAGTGTGCGTCTTGGAGGAGGTTGATCCGCCATCTCCTCTATGTCCTGTGTAGAAGTGTCCAACGAAGATTGCAAAAGTGGTTCAAGAGAAGCAAAGTTTTCACGTGCAGAGTGTCTAACTTTCCTTCTTCTCCTGTCTGATAACCCCTCGAGAAGAGGTTGCTGATCTTTTCTCCTTCTAGTGTGTACTCCCTCCTGCATACACAAGAAAGAATACCCCTAAAAGCACTTTTATAGAAAACAAAACAAAACAAAATAAAAAGAACGAAAAACAAATAATTACAAACAAGTCAAATTCAGTCAATTCACACTACTTGAAAAAGTTCAACCAAGAGTCCCCACCAGCGGCGCCAAAAACTTGTTGACTCACTAGCAAGCGTACCAGATCGTTTCAAGTAATAAAATCAATAGAACCCGATATTGTTCTCTCCCAAAGGACTCACGGCCTTATCGTTCATGTGAATCAAAATAGTAAGACTTGTAAAGAAAAAAGATTAATTGTTGTCGATGCAAAAACAGAAAATAAACATGCAATGCGTTGATTCAATTGACAAAAATGAGTATGGATGAGTGGAGTTATTGGGGGTTTTACAATTTCATCTTATCTGCCCTCTCTTATCTACTCCTCTTGTTTAAATTGCTTGTTATCTAATTGTTATGCAAACTTTCTTGGCCTACCCTTAGCCAGATCCCTCGGCGAAAAGAGCCTATTATTAATTACTGGCTTGCTATCCCTAGCCTCCCCTAGTAACTAGCAACGCATTACCGAACAGAAGCAAAAACAATTGACCGTCCTACCTCCCTATCCCTAGGTGATATTTCATTGATCCAGGAATTTCTCACCGGTTTATGTCATTACTGTACGTTCCTGTATCAATAGAGACAAATAACAATTATCGAATGAGTTATACGATAAAAGCCTTAAGCGCAGATAAACAAAGCATATGACAATCATATAATTAAACAAGAGTTTCAATAAAAGAGGGTTTCAAAAGATTACATTGTTTCCCCCAACAACAAAAGGGTTTAGTTCACCATTGTCATGGTAAACCAAGATGAAAATAATGGAAAAATGGAAGATCAAACCCTGGATAGGATGAAAATGAGCCAAAGCATCCAAGAAATCTTCTCAAGAGAGTGAAAAGTAGGTCTGGCCGCCCTCTTCTGTCAAAAGAATGAGAATGAAGTCGCAACAGGGCTATTTATAGCTGAGGAGCGCAACAGAAAACAGGCCAAAGCCTAGCAGGGAACCGCCCGGCGTCACACTTATGCCGCATGTTGGTTTGGCTCTTATCGCTCTACCGCCCGGCATCAGGGGTCCACCACCCGACGGTTTGCCTCTTATCGCAAAACCGCCAAGCTTCCCTGCCATGGTGCCATCTCCTCGCATTTCTGCCGCTGGGCGGTTCCTAGACTATTCTTTTCTTGATTTTCTTATTTTTTGGGTCTAAGGCCTTTATCTTCACCTCCATTCCTCACTTCCATCAAAATTGCTACAAAACAATGCAAAACAAGCATAATATCGCTAAAAACAGCTTTTGACTCTCGACTGACTCATTTATTGAGTTTTGTTTGATTTCAAGCTCATTCTAAGCAGTAAATGGAGTAATTTGGTCTAAAATAGCATATGAGAATAACAGTTTTTCAACCGTTATCACAACCCTAAACTTAGGAATTTGTTGTCCTCAAGAAAAACAAAACAAAACTATAGACAAAACAAAACTTGGCTCTTTAATGTCAACACTCAAAAACATATACATGTTTAAATCAAAAGGTCTTTTATGGATGTAATGGGGCCAAGGACAAGGGAGGACATGATATGGATGAGAAGTTACAAACCAAAGGGAAATAGAGGAGCAATGGGGAACAAGTGTAAACATATTCAAACACACCCAAAACCTCTAATTCAATCCTCTTCTTGACTCCAGCATCTGATCAATGAATGGCAGGGGGAAATGATCTTTCCTGGTCGCTTGATTTAGCCTCCTATAGTCAATGCAGACTCTCTAGCTGTTCTGCACTCTTGTGGGAATCAACTCATCCCTCTCATTTTTCACAACAGTGAGGCCAGTCTTCTTGGGCTCAACATGGATGGGGCTCACCCACTGACTGTCTGAAATAGGGTAGATGATCCCAACTTGCAAAAGCTTCGTCACCTCCTTCTTAATCACGTCCATGATCACGGGGTTTTGCCTTCTCTGCGGCTGTCTCACTGGTTTTGCCCCATCTTCCAACAGAATCCTATGCATGCATGTGGATGGGCTAATACCATGGATGTCCGCCAAAATCCAACCTATGGCTTTCTTATGCGCCCTCAACACTCCAAGCAACCTCTCCTCTTGAACAGAATCAAGGGAGGTGGAAATTATGACCGGTTTCCTCTCATCATCCTCCAAGTATACGTACTTGAGGTTTTCTGGGAGCTGTTTTAGCTCAAGAGTGGGTTCCTGCAAGTCAGATTCAAGTGTACTTCCTGCAACGTGATTAATGCATTCTGACTCTAAAGAATGTACAGGTAAAGGCAAAAAACCCATCTCATCATAATCCAGATCAATATCCATCACAGGTATATCAACAACATCATCAATATCATCCAATTCATCAAAAACTCGCATATCATCAATAACCTAGACATCATCAATAACCTGGACATCATCAATACCCTGGACATCACATTTTTCATCCATATCATCATCAAATCCAACAACATTTCCAATTCCTGATTCAAACCTAGATGCTATGCATGAATGTACAGAAGATAGAAAAGAATGTTTCTTCTCATGCATAGATCGAAAATCATCAACAATGAACTCATCAACAATGTCATCCAATGTATCAATTCTAAACACAGAATGGTCCTCAGCTGGAAATTTCATGGCATCAAGGATATTAAAATGTACAACAATATCAGCAAATTCCATAGACAATGTCCCAGCATACACATCAATCTTGGTACGAGCAGTTTTCAAAAATGGCCTTCCTAGAATAATGGGGGCGGATCCATGAGAGAAACCTTCCTCCATCTCCAAAACATAGAAATCAGCAGGAAATATCAATTCACCTACCCTAACCAAGACATCCTCTATGTAACCTGTCGGGTGGATAACACTCTTATTGGCCAACTGAATGACCACACCCGTAGGCTGTAATGGACCAAGAGACAGAGATTTATAAATAGACAATGGCATGACATTTATAAATGCACCCAGATTAAGCATAGCATTTTCAAATTTACTGTTCCCAATCACACAAGGAATGCAAAATGTACTTGGGTCCTTGCACTTTTCAGGAATGTGCAGGACCGACTTACCAATAAGCGCAAATACATTCCTTCCCATGCTAATCCTCTCATTGCCCTTCATCTTCCTCTTGTTTGTGCACAGCTCCTTCAAGAATTTGGCATACTTCGGTATCTGCTTGATGGCGTCGAGTAGAGGTATGTTCACCTCTACCTTCCTGAAGGTCTCCAGAATTTCCCTATCCACCTCTTCCATCTTCTTGCTAGGAAGTTCCCGTGAAGGGCATGGAAGAGGGATAGGTCGGTCAACCAATGGAGAAGGTGCGGCAGCGGTGGTGGTGGAAGAGGGAGAAGATCCACCTGAAGAAGAACCATCGGCTGGAGAAGAAGATCCACCCACCTCAAATGCCCTGCGTGGACCGTCATGGTCGTCCTCTCTAGGACAAGTGGCAGGCACGGGTGTAGGTGTAGAAGCGGGCTCTGAAGGCACAACAATCTGCTTCCCTGATCTGAGGGTTATGGCACTCACATTCCTTGGATTCTGCACAGTCTGGGATGGTAGCTTATCAGAATTCTGAGACTGCGCCTAGTTTATCTGAGTAGCCATCTGACCCATCTGGTTAGTGAGACTCTATATGGAAGCTCTAGTCTGCTGCTGAAATTGCATGTTATCTTTCTGAAACTGCAGGTTTTGCATAGTCATCTGTCTCACTAACTCTTCCAATGAAGGCTCAGACGAAGTGGAAGGTTGGGCAGCTGGTTGGGCAGGTGCCTCTTGTTGCTGCTGTTGTTGTTGCCTCTGGTGTTGTTGCATAGGTGGAGGCATATATCTGTTAGGTGCTCCAACATTCTGGAAAGGTGGCGCCTGCTGCTGATACTGTGGCGCATTGTTCCATCTAAGATTAGGGTGATTCCTCCACCCTGAGTTGTACCTGTTGCTGGACAAGTTATGATTTTGCTGTTGTGGCTCCTTGTTGTTGTAGATGTTCGTAGCATAAGCCTGAGGCGCATCAGAGGCAGCAGGGTGCTGCAAAGAAGGACAGGCATCTGTATAGTGGTCACTGGAAGGACAAATAGCACATAGTCGTGCAACAGATGCAGATGGAGCTGCAGATCTCTGGTTGGTAGTCAACTGTGTCACTAACTTCGCAAGAGAGTCAATCTTGCCTTCCAACTTGCTTTCAACAGCTGATAAAGACTGGGCAACAACATCATGTACGCCCTTCACCACAATGGCATCATTCCTGGTGCTAAATTGTTGGGAGTTGGAGGCCATCTTCTCAATCAATTGCCTAGCCTCAGCAGGTGTGGTGTCTCCAAGAGGTCCACCACTTGCAGCATCAATCATACCCCGATCCATGTTGTTCAAACCCTCATAGAAATACTGGATAAGGAGTTGTTCAGGTATCTGATGGTGGGGATAGCTAGCACAAAGTGTCTTGAATCTCTCCCAATACTCATACAAGTTCTCTCCACCAAGCTGCCTAATCCCAGTTATGTCTTTTCTAATAGCTGTGGTCTGGGATGCTGGGAAAAATTTCTCCAAGAACAGCCTCTTCAGATCATCCCAGCTAGTGATGGATCTAGGCGTCAAACCATACAACCAATCCTTAGCAACACTTTCCAATGAATGAGGGAATGCCTTCAAGAAGATGTGCTCTTCAGGAACATCATGCGGTTTCATAGTGGAACAGACAATGTGGAATTCCTTCAAATGCTTATGTGGACTCTCACCTGCAAGACCATGAAACTTGGGCAACAAATGGATCAGTCCAGTCTTGAGAACAAATGGAACGTCCTCATTAGGATATTGGATGCACAAGCTTTCAATATCGAAATCAGGTGCAACCATCTCCCTAAAAGTCCTCTCACGAGGTGGAGGTTGTGCCATATTGTTCTCAGTGTGAAAAACAACCGAATCAGAATCAGAATCAAGTGCAGATGCAACAGATGCAGTAGATGCAGTATGCACAAAGTACTCAGCAGTGGGATGCACATTATCTAATGGAACAGACTGAAAAACAGACTCTAAAGACAAATTCCTAGAATGCCTAATTAACTTATGAAACGTCCTATCAATCTCAGGATCAAAAGGTGGTATGAATCCAGGATTTCCTCTAGTCATGCACTAAATCACAACACCCTGTAATCATGAAACAATAGCACAAAGAAAATTCGAAACACAAAAAACAACACAAGACAACAAAACAACACTATCACAAACACAACACAACACAAGTCACACAACACAGACACAAGACTCAAAACTGATGGGTTGTCGCAACCCACACAAATTTAATTGCATATAAGAAATGCAGTATAGTGCTAGGAAGTGACTCCTAGGTCGGCTCTCAAGGACCAATTTTGCGGTTCAAGAATTAAGCCAAACACGAAGGGGGTTTAGTGAAAATATTGTAGTGAAAACGAATAAGAGAAATCCAGATGAAAATAGACAAGCGAACACAGGTCAAAATGAGAACGGTTTCAAACACAGAGTGAACAACAGTCAGTCATTAACTTAATCACAATGTTTCCAATCACAGATCAACACAATAAAAGAGCTACTCTAACCTCTAATCCAACACAGTTAACCAACTAAGCGAAGGCTAATTATGTTTTCATAAAAGTGAACTAAGTGAACACAATGTTAACATGTAATCTAATTTGCACCATGCAGTTTCATCAACTAAGCGAAGACTAAACGCCAACTGGGCAACTAAGCGTATACCTAATTGCAAGTGCAAAAATAGATTTCAAATTAACCAAGTTAGAGTGGCAAACATCAATCACAGTTCAATTATCTCAAGGAAACAATGCAATATCGTTAATGACCAACTGAATTAATTTAAGCTACCATGGCATTTAAAGTAACAAGACCAAACATATTAGACAACATTAAAACAAAATAAAATACTAGACCCCAACAAAGTGACAAACAAATATCTAACAAAGTTAAATTAATTTAAATGCAAAACTAAATTAGAGAAACTAAAAAGCAACTAATCCTACTATGCAAATTAATTCAAAACTAAGGAATAATCAAACATGCTTTTTCCTACACATTCATGTGACCAATATTCATCTACCAAATGAATTTAAAATTGCAAATGGCATAAAGAAACCTCAAAACCGTGAGGTGCAGCCCTCCAACCAAAATACCCCTTTCTTTCTTCAAATAACCATTCATATGTTGCCTCCTTTTGTCCCATGTGCTTCATTCTTCAAGTAAATAAGCATGTGCCGTAACCAAACAATAAAACCATGTTCTCCTCCCTTTCCATGCATCAAAAACGAAACTCACACACACCAAGACTCCAAATTGTCGAGCCACACAATTGTTGGGTGCAAAGAATGCTTCTAAAAAGTCCACAAGTCAAAAAGGTGCTCAACTTCTTCTACCATTGTGCCACATAAGCAAGGTCAAATGAAATTAACAACAAGCACAAGACATCCCCATTCCTCATGGTGATTCTCGGCAATTGCAACCAAAAGTGAACATCAAAATGGCCATATTCTTTCTATGGTAAATGTGTCTCAACATTTGTTTGTCCAAATCGGGTAAAGAATTAAATGCACCATTTTCTCTCTCCCTTCCACCTCATTTCGGTTTTTCTCCACCAACCCAAACATTCAAATGCTTTCTTCCTCCATTCCACCGAAAATACACACTAGATAACCCAAAGTTTCAATTGCAAAAGATTCAAGAGCAACAACCCAAAGTCTACCTTCATAAATCCAATTTCAACACTCACTTTTCTTCAAACTTTTAATGAAAATAAAATGGAATCCCTAGCTCTCTTTTCATTACCGTCCAGCCACCATCATCAAGCACAAAGTCCAGCTCAAAATATGTCTCCAAACATCAAAAACGAAATGCAAGAAGAAAGGTTCAAAACTCAAACACCCATACACTAACTCAAGCTTCTTTCACTCCAAAACCCATCAAGAACTTCATCTTCATCATCCAATCCAAGAAAACCAAAGTAAATACGAAAATATGGCAGCAAATGAGTAGAAAAACGAAATAGCTCTTCATCCAAACCAAAGACCCATCATGAAAATGCAAAGAAACAACCTCAAGCTCATACTTTCAACTTCAAAGAGCAAGAAACAAAGTGGAATATGGGATAGTTTTCACCACTACCAAGCAAAGACAATCAAGATTCAAGCAAGAGAAGAAGAAAAATATGATCTTGGTCATTCCATAGCTCCAAGAAAATGAAAACCCTACAAGCTCCCAAGGAGGAAGTTCATGAAACCATGCAAAGTGTGAGAATATGAGAGCTTAGAAAGTGTGTCTCGGCAATTGCTTCTAAAATGTCGTCCAAACCTAAAAATTGGTGGGGTCCACCTCCTAAAATGAAACCCTAAAGTTGTGCCAAGTGTCCCACACATTGGGCTTCTACAAAATTGCCACAAAAAGGGCCCAATACATAAAATCTAATTAAGGTTTCTAAAAAAAACGAAATTACAACTTAATTAAAATGGAAGTGACTAAATGTTGAGTCTTGAATGATCACCCACCTTCCCTAATGCTCCAAATGATGTTTCCCAAAATTTCCCTGCAACCAAAAATGCAATTAATTAGCTCGGAAAATTCAAATTAGTGAAAATACGAATTTTTGACCAAATTAAGCAAGATTAGGAAAAACGGGGAAATAATTGACAATTAAACACAATTCCCTAATTTATTTAAGTGCAATAAACCAAATATAGTCACTAAAATAACGACTCATCACAAAGATACTGAAAATATAAATTCAAACTATTCTACGAATTCAAAATGCAAGAGTGAAAGAAAGAACCTAGGTTGCCTCCTAGTAGCGCTTGTTTAACGTCACGAGCCTGAGCCAAACCTGTTCTAGCACACATCAGCAAGTGCCTCCCAACACCTTTCAGTAGCTGTATTGTCCTGTGATCTTCAGTAACTTTGTAAAAATTAGCATCCCCTAGTAGATGTCACCCACAAATTGTTCAAAAACCCAAAAATTACATGTCCAACAAATAAATAACAAAATGTTTTATAATACAAAATGTGTTCTCCAGCAAATCAAGTATTCTTCTTCACGTTGGGGTTTCCATCATCCCAACTCCTCAACTGTCTTCGATCCACTCTTCGAATTGCACTAGAGTATGGCCTTCTAATCTTGACCATTCCTTCCTCTTTAAGCTTCCTGTTGACAATCCATTTCCTGTGTTTGTATCTTACTGACATGCCACGCAGGAATGGTGTGTCCTCTGAGTGGGTTGACTCTCCTTTGTCAATCTTCTCCTCCTCAAGTGTCTACAAAGTATTACAACTATTAAGATGATCAATACCTGTGGTGTTCTCCTCTTTTGCAGCTTCACTTCTTGCCCTTTTATATCTGGATCTTCTTCTTATTCTCATTTTGTTTTCTTCAGAGCCACTATAAGTTAGCACTTGGTCTTGATCTTTTAACAGCATTCTCCCGTCATGGACATGTATCACCATCTTAGAAGTCCTCATGAAAGATCTTCCCAAGATTAATGGAATTCTTCCCTCATTTGCCATATCCACTACTAGAAAATCAATCAAGAACTCCAACTCCTCAATTTGAACAGTTTCATTTTCCACCATACCAACTGGCTTCTTAATAGACCCATCCGCAACTGTCAGGGTAATATTAGTTGGTTTTAATTTTAGCCCTCCAATTTTTTTGAAATCACTAAAGGGCATCAAATTAACACTTGATCCTGAATCAATCATGGCTCTTCCTATATCCACGTTATTAATAACACACGAAAGAGTCAAATTCCCTAAATCCTTCAATTTTGGTGGATGGTCCTTCTTCCTAGGCTTAACAACCCTTTCTTGATCTTCTTCATCATCAAGATCAATTACCTCTCCAAGATAGTACTTGATCCTCTTATCATAATCAGGAATTTGTGGAAGTACTAAAGGAGTAATAGTCACCTGAGTAAAGATCTCCCTGAATGGCTCTCGGAAACTTTCTTTCTCTTTTTCTGTCTCCTCTTCTTTTTCTTTGTCTTTGCTACTTTTCTAATCTTTAAATTCATCAACACTCATCATCTCTTCATCTTCTTCCTCGCTGCTCTCAATTTCAATTCTTTCCCTTTCTGTCTTCCTTTTATTTCTTGTCAGAACAACTTTGCACTCCTCTTTAGGGTTAACATCAATGTTATCCCTAAAATGATTCTTCTCGGTGACCTATACCTTTTTAGACAGCTGCCCAATCTGTGTCTCCAATGTTCTGAAGCTAGCTTGGTCACTAGCTTATTGAGACTCGTAAACTTTCAAGAATTTGTCAAATCTATCATTTAAGCTTCTAACAGTCTCTGTCAAGCTGCTCACCTGCTGCCATAAAGGTGATGGTTGTTGCTGCCGGAAGTTTCCTCCTAGCCCAGAAGAAGTATTCTGATTTTGTCCAATACTGGGATGGTTTTTCCAACCTTGGCTAGAATTGCCTTGGTTGGTGTTACCTTGGCTGTACTGGAATTGATTTCCCATGTAGTTTACTTCCTACTGCATTTCTTCAGTGAAAGCAAATTGACCATTGATATGGTCACCACCGCATAAATCGCAAAGCTATTGAGTCTGAGAGATATTCCATATTCCCTTCGGAAGTTCAGAAAGGACCTTTGTTAACTTGTCCAATTTTTGAGTAAGGAGATGATTTTGCACAGCCATAGCATCATCAGCAGGGAGATGCAAGAGTCCTCCTTTCTGTACACCCCTCTCACTTTGTGTTACTTCATTCATAGTCATTTCTTCAATCAATTCGTAAGCCTCATCTTCAGTCTTTCTGTTTATACTTCCACCAGCTGAAGCATCTAACATCATCTTTGATTGAGTGTGTAGCCCTCCAAGGAAAGCAAGTAAATATGAGGTCTTGTCAAACCCATGGACTGGGGTTTTCCTCAACAGGCCTTTAAATCTGTCCCAAGCCTGTCCAAGAGTTTCTTCCATTCCTTGCTTGAATGAAGAAATTTCCAGCTTCCCTTGATTGATCTTCGTCTGTAGAAAGAATTTAGTGACAAATTGTTTTGCCACTGCCTCCAAAGTTCTGAACGTACCTTCTGGGAATGAATGCAACCAATCTTTAGCGTTTCCTCTAAGAGAGAAAGGAAACAAGCTGAGTTTGACTCTGTCATCCGACACTCCGTTCATCTTGACAGTATTGCAAATTTCACCAAAAATAGTCAAATTATTACAGGGACTCTCATTTGACAACTCGTGAAATTGGTTGCTCTGTACTAACTGGATGAATGCAGGGTTCATCACCATATTTGTTGCATTATCTGTTGGTTTGACTATACTGTTGAAGTGCAAAGGACCCACTGTGTTTGATGAGTCCCCTAGTGTGCGTCTTGGAGGACGCTGGTTCGCCATCTCCTCAATGTCTTATGCAGAAGTCTCTAGTGAAGATTGCAAAAGTCTTTCAGGAGAGGGAGAATTTTCACTTGAAGGACGTTTGATTCTCCTTCCCCTCTTGTCTGATAACCCTTCGAGAAGAGTTTGCTGGTTCTTTTTGCTTCTAGTGTGTACTGTTTCCTGCATACACAGAAACAAAAACCCTAAAAGCACTTTTACAGAAAATAAAACAAAATTAAACAAAACAAAATATAAAGAATAATTACAAACAAGTCAAATTTCAATCAATCCACACTACTTGAAAAACTTAAACCTCGAGTCCCCGGCAACGACGTCAAAAAACTTGTTGACGGAAACTGGAAAGCGTACCAGATCATTCCAAGTAATATAATTGGTAAAACCCAATATCGTTCTTTCCAAGAGACTCAAAGGCCTTATCGTTCCTGCAAATTGAAATCGTAAGACTTGTAAAGAAAAAGTGATTGGTTTTGAATGCAAGAAACAACAGTAAACATGCAAATGCGATTGATTCAATTGACGAGAAAAAAACTATGGATGAATGGAGTTGTTGGGGTTTACAATTTCATCTTATCCACTCTCTCTTATCTACTCCTCTTATTTAATTTGCTTTGTTATCTAATTGTCATGCAAACTTTCTTAGTTTACCCTTAACCCGATCCCTCGGCGAAAAGAGCCTATTACTAATTACTGGCTTGTTATCCCTAGCCTCCCCTAGTAATTAATAATGCATTATAAACGGAATTTCCCCCAGTTCATGACAGTACCGTACGTCCCCCAATCAATAAAGACAAATAACGATTATCGAATGAGTTAAACGATAAAAGCTTTAAGCGCAGAAGAGAAACCCAACAATTGATAATCAAAGCATACGACAAGCATATAAATAAATAAGAGTTTCAATAAAAGAGAGTTTCAAACGATTACATTCTTCCCCAACAACAAAAGGGTTTACTTCACCATTGTCATGGTGAAACTAGATGAAAAATAATGGAAGAATGCAAAAACAAACCCTAGATTGGATAAAAAGGAGCCTAAGCATCCAAGAGATCTTTTCCAAGGAGTGAAAAGTAGGTCTGGCCGCCCTGTTCTGTCAAAAGAATACATCTGAAGTCGCAATAGGGCTATTTATAGCTGAGGAGCGTCATAAAAATCAGGCTCATCCCTAGCAAACAAACGCCCGACGTCACACTTATGCCGCCCGGCGGTTTGCCATAATCGCGCCACCGCCCGGCGGTGAATTGCGCCGCCCAGCGGTTTGCCTCTAATCACAAAATCGCCTGGGTGCGAGATAGTGGCTTCCCCTCGCATTTGGCCACCCAACATTGGATTTTGGGCGCTGGGCGGTTCCTAGACTCTTCTTTCTTCATGTTTCTTCATATTTCTTGAGTCTAAGACCTTCTATCTTCAATCCATTCTTCATCTTTATCAAAAATGCTGCAAAAAAATGCAAAACAAGGATAATATCGCTAAAAACAGCTTTTGACTCTTAATTGACTCAACTAACGTGTTTTGCTTGATTCTAAGCTCATTCTAAGCCTTAGAGTTTGTATTTTACTCTCAAATGAAACATTAAATTAACTGTTTTTCAATTGTTATCATGTGACCACCGCCCAACGCTAACCCAGCGCTGGGCGTCGAAGACGCAGACCGCTGAGCGTCCTGCGTTGCCATCGCTGAACGTTAGCTAGCGTTGAGCCCCTAACTGAATGGGCCTACGCCGAATTTCTGTTACTTTTTTGGCTTATAAATAGGCCCAGTGCGATTTTAGAAGTAATCTTTTGGTAATCAGAGACGTGCAGAGCTATTCTTCACTTCTTGGAGGCGGTTTTTGGATGCGGGAGCTCCAAATCACCAATTCTAGGGTTTATTCTTCCATTCTTTTCATTTATTTCATCTAGTTTCACCATGTCCATGGTGAACTAAACCCGTTGTTGTTGGGGAACAATGTAATATTTTGAAACTCTCTTATATTGAAATTCTTGTTTTATTCACATGCTTGTATTATCAATAGTTTGGGTTTTCTTATCCGATTATCATGCTTGCATCGTTTAACTCATTCGGTGTATTGATCCTTGATTTTGTCGATACGGGAACGTACGGGGAAGTCTCAAACTGATAGGAATTCTCTTGGTTAAGCAATACTACCTAGGAATAGGAGTAGGACGGCCAATTGCTTTAAACTTCTGTTTATCATGCGTTATTGATTACTTAGGGAGACTAGGAATGGTAAACTAGTAATTGATAATAGGCTCTCTTCACCAAGGAATCAGGTTTTGAGTAGATTAGATAGCTGCATGACATTGATAATAAGCGAATTTAACAAGAATAGTAGATATAGGAGAGTGGATAAAGATGAAATTGTAAACCCCAACAACTCCACTAATTCATAGTCTTCTTTGCCAACTGATTCAAATTTGCATTCGCATGTTTAAATTCTGTTTTTGCATCAACCTTCAAAATTATTTTTCTTTCAACTCTTATAAAATCAAATCACATGAATGTCTAAGCCACTGAGTCCTTTGAGAGAACGATACTCGGTCTTACCGTTTATATTACTTGATAACGATCTGGTACACTTGCCAGGGGCTTAACAAGTGTCGCACCTACCTCTGAGTGGTGACCCAGCGCTGGGCGCCATTCTTTTGGGCCTGGGCCTGTTTCTGCTGACTTTAATGAACTTTAAATAGGTTTGCATGACCCAGAGAGGGTATCTTTTGGCAAAAGAAGACGCAGAACCACTCTTTTCAGCCTTTGGAGGCGGATTTTGGATGCGGAAGCTCCAATCTACAAGTTCTAGGGTTTATCTTTTCATTCTTTTTATTAATTTCATCTAGTTTCACCATGTCTACGGTTATCTAAACCTCCATTATTGTTGGGGAAACGATGTAATCCTTTGAAACTCTCATATATTGAATTAATGCTTTATTCATATGCTTTATTTCATTAATTGTTAGAGTTTTTCCTCTATTCTTTATGCATTATTTGTTTAACTCATTCAATAGCGTAATCTTTGATTTTATCTATATGGACACATATGGGTAGATCTAGATATGAGGGAATTCTCTCGGGAGAAATATTACCGATTGCCTTTAAGCTTCTGTGCGAATGTAATGCATGAACAATTGCTAAGGAGACAAGACATTGTAAACTAGTAGTTAGGAGTAGGCTCTCTTCACCAACACATTGGGATTAGGGTAAATTAGAAAGTGGCATTGACATTAATGAAAAAGTAGAATTCATAAATATATTAGAGTGCATTAGGATAAGTTGGAAACCCCAACAACCTAATTCATCCATATGATTCAACTGTGTTATATCTTTTGGTCAATTGATCAACCTTTGCATGTGCGTGTTTATTTTTGTTCTTACATTTTAAACACTAAATTTTTGTTACTCAAGTCTTAAATAATCAACAAATCACATGAACGTCTAGGCCAATGAGTCTCTAGGGAAACGATACTTGGTCTTACCACTTATTATTACTTGATACGATTCGGTCCTGAACAAATACTTCCCACAGTCTAAAATCAACAAAGGTAAACATGAAATTTCTTCTTTTAGGCAAGGCATGGAAGAAACCCTAGGCCAGGCATGGGACAAATATAAAAGCTTATTGAGGAAGACGCCCATGCACAGTTTTGATGATACATCAGTAGTTCTTTCATTCCTTTGAGGTCTTGGCACTGAAACAAAGCTTATGCTAAATGCCTCAGCTAGAGGTAACATCAAGTGCAAGACTGCAGAGGAAGCCTATGAGTTGATAAAAAATATGGTAGCTAACGATAATAAGACTCATAGTGAAAGGGGCGTTCTACTTGAACAAAAGGGAGTTCTTTAATTGCCAATCCAAGATGCCTTGCTTGCACAGAACAAGTTGATAACTCAACAATTGGAGAATTTGACAAAGACTCTTGCTCAACTGCCTAAGGAGCAAAAGAACGTTTCACACGTGCAACAACAACTTTGTGACCGTTGTGGTGGTGACCATATCAATGGTCAATGTGCTTATCCAGAGGAGGCCCATGAAGAAGTCAACTACATGGGCAATCAATTCCAATACCGCCAATGTAATTATAACCAAGGGTGGAAACCTCGCCCAAGCATGGGTCAAGGTCAGATTAGACAATCTGGACAAGCAGGAGGCCAATTCAATAGACCACAGCAACAACCATCACCATTATGGCAACATGTATCTTCTTTTAAATGACAGGACTAACAGGTTGGAAGAGGCATTTCAACAATTTATGAAGGCGCATGACTCCACCACGAAGAGCAATGAAGCTAACTTCAGAAATTTGGAGATGTAGATTAGTCAATTAGCCAACAGGTTGGAGGACAAAGCAGAGAATCAATTTGGGGCTAATATTGAGGTTAACCCTAAAGATGATTGTAAGGTTGTAGTGAGTGTTTTTAAGGAGAGAGTCAATGAGAAAAAGGAGAGTGTTGAGTTAGTGAGGGAAGAAGAAAAAGAAGAAGAGAAGAGGGAAGAGAAAAAAAATGAAAAAGAGGAAAAAAGTGAAAAAGATGAGAGAATTCTTCCTTATCTAAAGGGGCGTGAGAGAGTAGAGAGAATATGTGAGCGTTTTAGAGAAATCTTCAATCAATTGGAGATTACTATACCGTTGACTGAAGCACTTCAACAAATTCCTGTCTATGCAAGGCATATAAAGCAATACCTCGGAGAAAAGATAGATTTAGATGAGGAAGCTATTGATGGACATGAAAGTTGCAGTGACTTGTTGGAGAAATCACATCCTCCTAAAGTTAAAGATCCAAGAGGTATTACAATTCCTTGCACCATTGAAAGTGTGAAGATAGGGAAAACCTTACTTGATTTAGGGTCAAGCATTAATATGATGCCCCTATCTGTGCTGAAAAAGATTGGTGGTCTCATATTGAAGTTAACAAAGATATCCTTGATAATGGCGGATGGATCACCATAGAAACCTTACGATGTGGTGGAGGATGTTGTAATGCGCATAGGAAGGCTTAAATTCTTGGTTGATTTTGTGGTCATGTAGAAGAAGGAGGATGAAAAGATCCCAATCATTCTTGGATGGTCGTTTATGAAGGCGGATAAAGTAATCATTAATGTGGATGACGGGTTGATCATGATTAAAGACCAAGAAGAGGAGGTGATCTATGATGTCTTTAAAGATAAGTAGATTCAAGTAAAGAAGATAAGTCACAAAGCTGCAAGGAAGAATGCACCAGTGGCTAAACCTAGATCTGCAAAGCCAGCCAACAAAGGTAAAAATTGTGTTTTAATGTAGGTTAAGGAAGAAGAGAAAGTTGATAAAGGAGGGACGGTCCACTTTGACTTGGAGGATGCACAATTCAAACTTGGTTCTCCTGTGAGATTCAAGAAGAAGTCGTGGTTGTGAAAGGTTTCAAAGGGAATGGAGTGATAGAGATTGAAGCTCCATATTTTAGGCGAGTCAAGAAGGTGGACCGGAAACAATTAATGAGTTGGTGTGATGAAAGTAAGAGAGACACCAACATTGAAGATGGAACATGAGCTTTATTGGGTCAAGCTAATGACGTTAAAAGAGCGCTTGCTGGGAGGCACCCCGGTAACCTAAAAACATTATTTCTTTTGTTAATTTGGTTATGTAATTTTAATATTGTTGAACATTGTTTATTGGGAAGCATCTACTAAGGGATGCTAAAAGATTATGTATTCACTGAAGGATACAAGAAGGAACACCTACTGATGGGTGATGGTAAGGCTTGCACTTACTGATGAGTGCTAGAAAGGTATGGGTCAGGCTCGTTACGTTAAACAAGTGCTACCTCGGAGGCAACCCAGTTGATTGATTTACTTTTGTTGCATGTTTTATTTTTGTTCTAGTTGCATTTTAAGGTTTAATTGTTGCATGTTTGAGTGGAGTGAGTGCAAAATTGCATAAAAATTGAAAATTGAGAGTTGAATGAGTGGCATAAGGTCTATCACGCTTCGGGCAAACCAAAAAGAGGGAATTTTAAATCACGCTCACCGCTCAGCGGTACCTGGTGCTGAGCGGTGGCGTCGTAGAATCCAAATTGGGTTTTTAAATTGGCCTTAGCGTGAGTTGGCCCATTGCACATTTTAATACCCCTTAGGTTTCGCCCAAGTCTCTCATGCAGATCCCCACTCTCTTTTAGCACTCTCAAGCTTTCTCCAAGCCACTTTCTTCACTTTTCCCTACACTCATCTTCTAAATAACAAATTCTCCACCATTTTTGAACCACTTCATCATCAAAGTTTGGGGTTTTTGAGAGAGTATAACAGTTGGGGTTCATTCATCAACATCCACAGAGCACTTATTTGAAGTCTCTCCACCCAAGTAAGTCATACATTTTACATTCTTGGGTTTTCAAAGCATGAATTTGTATGAGAATGATAGTCTAAGCACGAAATTTAGGGTTTTTTATGTTTGTGCATGATTAGTTGAAATGAACACTGTTTAGACCGATTAAATTGTATGATTGAGGTCTGGAACTGAGAAATTTGCATATGGGTGGAGATTAGGTCGTCTAGGTTGAATTTTGAAAAACTGCATTTGATACCGTTGAGCATTGGCTAGCGCTGAGCGCCACCGCTACAGCTTATGTTTTTGCTTGTTTTTGCTGTGCAAGTGACTCTAAGGGACGAGTTTTGTGGTTTGCTAACGCTTAATGAGTTTTCCTTTGGTCTTGTGAATTGTATTTGATGCAGGGATGACCTCCTCATCTGAAAAAAGGATCAAGACACAAGGTCACAAAAGGAGAGAACCAGAGAGGTTTTATTCTAACAGGTTTCTCTCCAGGAGACATGAGCAGCACCACCCTCTTGTCCAAGGAAGATGCTTGTTGATGGAGAGAAAGACAACATGGACTCCGGATCTGGCTCCACAATTCGAAAAACAGATGGAGAGTAGGAAATGGGATAAGTTAGCCACATACCCTGCACCTTCTAATATAGCAGTGGTGAAAGAGTTTTACACCAATGTCAAGCCACTGAGGGATTCTCATACTCAGGAATACATGAGTTATGTTTGTGGGAAGATCATTAGATATGATCTTGAGACAATTAACTGGTTTCTGAACACAGAGTGGGTAGGTGTGCAGTGCCTATATTCGCTTAATGTAGAGGAGGACACTTATTTTGAGGACATAGAGAGCGTGCTTTGTGTGCCTGGAGGGCACTTTCACAGGAACCAGAATGGTGTAGATATTCACATCAACAAAGCTGATCTGACACCATTGGCAATATATTGGATGGCATTTTCTCATGCCAACATCCAACCATGCTCTCATGTCTCGGACATTACGGTTCACAGGGTCATGTTCATCTATTGTATGCTGAGGGGATTGAATGTGAACATAGGCCAACTCATTGCAAATGAGATAAAGAGTTGAGCCAGTACCGTGAGCAACAAGGAACTTCTAGGGCATCCCTCCTTGATTACGTACCTATGTGAGCTAGTTGGGGTAGACACTTCTACTCCACCATTTGAGAGACCTAGGAAGGCCATTGATGCGGCCTATTACAGACAGTAGTGTAGAGGAGAGGAGGTAGCCCAGCCAGTGCCTCAAAGACGTCCCATGAGGAGAGAACCACATGATCATGGCCCAGCATATCATGAAGAGCCCTTTCAGATGAGGGACATGTACATGTCCATGATGGAGGCCAGACTAGAGTCCATCCATAGGGGTCATGTGGCCACTCTAGAGATGATTATAGGCATGTATGATACACCTCCTGCACACCGGTGGACGATGGATGTGGTGGCATGGCCATAGGAACAAGCACTGGGCAGTGGAGCTGGAGCAACTGAAGCTCCAGAAATGGACGAGGATGATGACGACTTTGAGGATGCATAGGACGGAGAGGACTCAGACGACAACATGGGTTGAGCAGCTGACATAACATCTACTGATGAATGTTATAGCGATTAGAGCAGGACTTTTTCTTATCTTTTTGGATTTGTAATTTGGACCTTATTTGCTTCTGTTTAGTAGTGTAGGTTATGGTGTACTTGGTTGACACTTTATCTGTTATGATGGTTTGATTGATGTTTGCATGATGGGTGTTGCTTAATGATGGTCGTTATTGATTGATGTTGAGATTGCACTGTATTATGATATACAGGTGGTGGTTCCCAAGCTATGTGAACAAATGCATGATGATATTGTGATTGTGATTATGATGCTAAGTATGGTGTTTATTTGGGATATCTAGAATATTGAGTGAAGCTTATATGTTAGGTTTTTGAACTCCAGAGTTTTTGATTGAATGTTTGTTATCTACTTGAAACCATGAATGATATTGCCCAGGTTTCTATGATTGACTGAATTGCATGTATGTGTCATATGATCAAGGCCATTTTTTATTAGCCCTTTCTTAGCCAATGCAAAAATTTCGTCCTAAAGGAAAAGAATCATGTGTTCTACCCTTTTTGAATCTAAGCCTTAAACAATATGTGAAACCCTTTTTGAAAATCTTTACTTTGATTAAGTTGAGAATTATTGTGTGGTATTGATTAAGGTTCAAGTTTGGGGTTGTTGAGAAAATAGAAAAAGAAAAAGATAAGAATTGAGCTAAGGTGTTGAGCAAAGCATGAAAAGATGATATTCACACAATGTCTTGTCTCCCTATCAATTGTTCATGCATTACATTCGCACAGAAGCTTAAAGGCAATCGGTTCTCCTATCCCTATGTCTAGGTAATATTGCTCCTGAGAGAATTCCCCCATGTTTAGATCTACCCATATGTGTCCATATAGATAAAACCAAAGATCACGCTATTGAATAAGTTAAACAAAGCATGCATAGAGAATAGAGGAAAAACTCTAACAATTGATAAAAGAAAGCATATGAATATAAGCAAGAATTCAATACATGAGAGTTTAAATAGGATTATATCGTTTCCCCAACAACAATGGAGGTTTAGTTCACCATAGACATGGTGAAACTAAGTGAAAATAATGGAAAGAATGAAAAGATAACACTAGATTTGATACGTTGGAGCTTCCGCATCCAAAATCTGCCTCCAAGGAGTGAAGAAGTGTGTTTATGCGTCCCTTCTGCCAAAAGATACACTTTCTGGTTCGTGCAGAACTATTTATAACTTAGGGAAAATCAAAGAAATTTGGCCCAGGCCCAATAGTCTACCCTCCGGCGGTAGGTTCAACACTTAAAAGCAGCCCCAAAGTTGATGCTTGAGCGTTGGGCAGAGAGTTCTCTGAAGAGTTCACCGCCCAGTAGTGGCTTCACCGCCCGACAGTGGCTGCGACTCTTCTTTTGCTTGCTTTTCCACCTTCTCTTGTGTCCAACTCTCTTCTACTTCAACATCCTTCATTCAATTCCTGATAAAAACCTGCCAAAACAAGGGAAAACCAAGCACAAAACCACGAAAACCAACTTTGACTCTCTTATTCTCTAACTTAAGCAAATTGCATGACTTCAAGCTAATTCTAAGTCATAAAGGGTGTGTTTAATGTCAAATTTAAGTATGAAAATAATGGTTTTTTGATAACGGTTGAAAAACCGTTATTTTCATTGCTATTTTAGACCAAATTACTCCCTTTACTGCTTAGAATGAGCTTGAAATCAAACAAACCTCAATAAATGAGTCAGTTGAGAGTCAAAAGTTGTTTTTAGCGATATTATGCTTGTTTTGCATTGTTTTGTAGCAATTTTGATGGAAGTGAAGAATGGAGGTGAAGATAAAGGCCTTAGACTCACGATAGAAGAAGAAAATCAAGAAAAGAAGAGTCTAGAAACCGCCCAGCGGCAGAAATACACCGCTGGGCGGCCAAATGCGAGGAGATGGCACCAAGGCAGCGACGCCTGGCGGTTTTGCGATAAGAGGCAAACCGCCGGGCGATGGGCCCCTGATGCCGGGCGGTCCTGCGGCTTGAGGCAAAGTGTCGGGCGACCAATTTTAGCGTCGGGCGGTTCTCTGATGGGCCTGGGCTTGAATTTTGTTACTTTTCTTGGTTATAAATAGCCCTAGTGCGATTTCATTCTCATTCTTTTGACAGAAAAGGGCGGCCAGACTTACTTTTCACTCTCTAGAGAGGATCTCTTGGATTATTAGGCTCCTTTTCATCTTTTCTAGGGTTTGCTCTTCCATTCTTTCATTATTTTCATCTTGGTTCACCATGACAATGGTGAACTAAACCCTTTTGTTGTTGGGGTAACAATGTAATATTTTGAAACTCTCTTTTATTGAAACTCTTGTTTAATTATATGATTGTCATATGCTTTGTTTATCGATTGTTGGGTTTCTCTTCTGCGCTTAAAGCTTTTATCGTTTAACTCATTCGATAATTGTTGTTTGTCTTTACTGATACGGGAACGTACGGTATTGTCATGAACTGGGGGAAATTCCTTGATCAATGAAATACCACCTAGGGATAGGGAGGTAGGACGGTCAATTGTTTTTGCTTCTGTTCGGTAATGCATTGCTAGTTGCTAAGGGAGGCTAGGGATAGCAAACCGGTAATTAGTATAGGCTCTTTTCGCCAAGGGATCGGGCTAAGGGTAGGCCAAGAAAGTTTGCATAACAATCAGATAATAAAGCAAATTAAACAAGAGGAGTAGATAAGAGAGGGCGGATAAAGATGAAATTATAAACCCCCAACAACTTCACTCATCCATACTCTTTTCGTCAATTGAATCAACGCATTGCATGTTTATTTTGTATTCTTGCATCCACAACAATTAATTTTATTCTTTACAAGTCTTATTATTTTAATTCACACGAACGATAAGGCCGTGAGTCCTTTGGGAGAGAACGATATTGGGTTACACCAATTATATTACTTGGAACGATTTGGTACGCTTACCAGTGAGTCAACATTTTTGAACCGTTATCATTGTACACATCCATTTCCTTAAATTCTACATTTTTCTCTCTAAAACAAACCCATTACTCGAGTCAACCCATCTAACACATAACTCATTCAAGACACTCCTACCAATTTTAACATTGCCATGAAACTCTAAAAACCAAGCAAATGATGTCTTTTAAATAAAGCTACTCTGCTTTACAGTCAATCTTCGATTCAAAGCACCATCTAACTTTGTTTTGAAATAATGTCGAACACATAATTACATCAAAAATAAACTTATCACGTCTTAACAATGCAAAAATGAAATAATGAAAGGAGAAAGGGGAAATGCAAAAGGAAAAATAGGAAAGGGGATAACAGAAATACCTTGCTTCCATTACCGAAATCACTAGAGGTTTCAATTTCTCACAACCAAAGAAAGGAAAAAGGAAAGACTTCTCTCGGTGGTGAACGGTAAATCGAAAAAACACACTGTTCCAACAAAAGAGGGCAACGTCTTCATGTTGATGACAGTGGAAGAAACAAAAAAAGGATCGTCGAAGGTTCAATAACTGAAGAAAATGATAGTCTGATAGACACAGGAGAGAGAAGATGGAGAAGAAAATGAAAATAGAAGAGAAAGAAGCAAAATGAAAATGAAAATAAAGAGAAAGGGAGAATGTAAATTCAAGATGGAAGAGAGAACGAAAATCAAAATTTAAAACCCTACTATCTTTCCATGTCAACATTTAAAATTAAAAAAAAAAAATCAAACGAGTCAATAAATGACTAACACGTGACTGTGGTAAAAAAATTATTAATAAAAAGTTATAAACATATGATATCATGATTCATTTTAAATATGTTCAAAATTATTTAACTATGTTTAAGAGAGCCACATAATTTAAAATCAAATTTTATTGTCCACTCATACAGAAAGATAAAATGTGAAAGTATGTAACTTAATCAGGTTAAATAATAGTGGGTAAGCTTTTATAATTCAATTTCTATCCCTATAACAAAAAATGAAAAAAAAAGTATAATTTATTATCTGGCTAAAATTGTATAGACCTATTTATTTGATTATCAGATGGTGAATATACCAACTTTATTATTAGACTATTTATTTATTGGTTATTTTTAGATGGTCTAACATAGAAGGTTTATAACTGATAATAATTTGTTTAGACAATATAATAATTTTATCGTGTTTTGATGTTTCTATTTTGATGTTTTTATTGTTCTTTTCCTATATATTTAACTTTTGTGTCAATTGTACACTACTCAATGTATCCATATTAATTGTTTTTTTTTCTCTAGTTTTCTTCCTTTTCTTTTCTTTTTTTTTTCTTTGTTATAAAAGAAAGCAATATTTGTTTTCATGTTTTTACTTAGACATTCTTGAACCCTAATTGTGAAAATGGTACGAGTCAATAATTTTATTTTATTTTTTTTCCAAAATGAAAGCAGAAAAAGTTAAATTTATGAGGAGAAGGAGCATTTTAAAATTTGAGGAATCACAGCTAGCGTAATGAATGATGATGTTAAGCACTTACCACATTCATCCAGTTTTGTCAAATCAGCCAGCCATCACTGTACTTCGTTGTGCGATTTTATTTTAATCTGTAACTAGCATGTGCCCTCTTATACACAAATGGGACACAACATTTAATGAATTTTGAAATTTAGTGGTGAAAGCGAGGCTTGTCAATTTTATTTTTTTTTAGTTTTTCCACCAAATTACAACCGGTTAATTAGCTATACCAGCTCAGAAAGATTATTTTTGAACCTCAAAATAGTAAGGCATAAGCTAAGAAAAGAAAACTGCTACGACAACTTTTTGGAAACAAATAGTTAAACTAAAAATATTAAATCAGAAAAGGTTATAATAAGAAGAAAAGATAAAAAAAATACAAAAATTGTAGAATTGTCGCTAAAATAATTAATCAAACAATGCATGAATATATTCAGTTAAACAAAATAATTGAAACAAAAGACCGATACCACCTATAGAAATGCAATTTGTGAAAGCATGAGTATAAGTTGGAATGAAATAAAATATATGTAAACATTCGTTAGTAACATTCGCCGCACACTATGGGTATTTTATTATTCATGAAGAGTAAGTAGCGGACTATTTATAAATGAGTCGAGCGTATCATATTATACTATTTGTGATTCACAAAATATTAAAATTAAAATTATATTTTATTAAATTAAACTTAAATATTTAAATTAATTTATATTTAATTAAGTTAAATTTAATTAAAATTTATAACATCTCAAAAATATAATATAAACTATATAAAAGAGTCATCACATATATGATAAGATAAAACACTCATTCAACTATAATATAAAATATTAACTTTACAGTTATCCAAAATAACCATAAAAATTTAAAACTTTATACACAAGTAACTAAACAAAACTATATACAACATTACTCTAATACTAACTACTCAACAACATCTCCATCATCCAACGCTTGCTCCAGGGAAACCCCATCTCCCTTTACTCACACCCATCGGATGATTATTGCAAAAGGAAGAACACAAGACATACAAAACACAATCTCAAACAGAAGGGTAAGTTAAATATAAGAGAATTCATACAATCATATCTTACATAACATACACATGGTTATTCAAGCAAAATAAACTAGTTCAAACATCCTAACATGTTATGACCTAGACTTGAATGTCCGGACTTAGAATGATTGTCGAGCTGTGGCGGGTTGTGCACTTATGGTGGCCTCTACTGCTTTGAAAAGTCATTGCCAACGGGTTTCACCCTACCATACTCATAAGGTTAGTCTGTTCCGGGCCTTGAGGCATACTGGAAGTCCCTAAGATTAAGACCTCCTGCTACTTCTCATGACATGGTTCAATCCTCTCTACTTGAGAATAAAAGACCATTGGAGTTTCAGGATAACCCCCAAGACTGAGCTCCTGCATTCATTCTAAACAAACTTGAATCTCACCAAGAAATTCCACATGGAAACTTATTTTCCCCACATAGAAATCACATACCTTTACTTGGAAACATACTCATGACAATAATCAATTATATATTGTAAGACACACTCAAACATACTTCATAATGTACTTAACAATTCACTTAGATCAAATTAAGGCAAAGAAGAAAAGAGTGAACTAAAACACGGACCATTCGCTCAGCGCATACTCTCGCATAGATAATCTAGAGGTTTCTCACATAGTGCCCTAATTCGCTATGCAAAAGCCCAAACAATGGTCCAGACCCCCCAAGAACTCGCAAAGCGCACCCCTTCGCTATTCGAATAAATCTGGCAGTGACCCTAGACCACAATCAGGCGCTCAGCGCACTGATTTGCTGTGTGAATCATCAGACAAAGAGTCAACCCTCACAACCATTCGCACGACGCACCTAGGTGCGTTGTGCGAATGCTCAGACAGAGAGCAACTCGCTATGACCACTCGTTGTGCGAATCTATTCGCTCAGCTAGTCTGCATAATTCTATAGCACGAATTTTGTAGAATTATGCAACTCAACTCCGCTTTACCAATTCTAACTATTTTTCCAAACTTCTAACCCTCCTAAATTGTGTTATATATCTAATTGGACTTGACCAAACGTTTCTAAACCTTCCTACCATCATTCTAAAGTGTTTATGGACCAATTCCTACTTCAAAACCTCTAAAATCACAACTTATAGACCAAAAATCCAATCTACACCTTTTGACACATTTTTGACCAATTTAAGGGCTCAAGCAAGTGACATTTGACTTATCAAAGCTGTTCCAATAGACTAATTGAGCATCTAACTTCTAATTCTTATTTTCACTACCCTACTTCCTCAAAAATGACTTAAAACAAGTATAAATCACTTCAATTTCTAACTAAACACTCTCATAACAAATTTCTAACATTCCAATTAGTCAATAATACATCAAACAACATCTAATTTAATTCACTATCAAGAACCATCAATATTCATTCATCCCACTCAACAAAGCACACATTATATCTTACTAAAAACCTAAATTTACTCAAATCAACACAAGAAGTCTAGTATTAACATACATACTCTCCAAATAACTAAATTAAAACAATAATACAACTTCCTTTACCTCTGATCAACAACACAACTCAAAGAAACTCTGACAGTTTGCTTCTACCACAAGGAATTTCTAGAAACGCCTACACATCACCAATTGGTGATAGAAGAGAAACTTTAGAACCTAATTTGTGTTAGAAATTGAAGAAAAAAAAACTCTTGATCCATGCAAACAGAATCGCTTTGCATGATCAAGAACCCTATATGCTCAAGAAAGGGGTTAACCACTTACTCGCTCGATTCACCCAATTGATTGGTCAGATGTGTAGCCCTTGACACAGTGATCGTCTGGGCACTTCCTGATCGTCAAACCGATATCCCAAGCGTGAGAACTTGTAGAGAGAAGTCATAGAACTCTATGAGAATAATGTTCTAGAGAGATAAAGGTGATTTAGATAATAAACTGAGCTTTAGAAAGTTCTTTTTATTTTATAAGATAATTTTAAAATAAAATGCTCATCTAATTATTTTAATACACCTATCTACTCTAATATTTTATTTTCTAGGTTCTTATGAAATTAATTTATATTTATATTTAATTTAATTTATATTATATTTTATATTTTTTTGTAATTTTATTTTAAAAATTTATAATATATCTTTTTTTAAAATATTCGCGGATATCCACGAATACCTGTGAGTTTTAAAATACTCACCAGTATTTTTTAAATGGATGTTTGAAGGGTAACAGAATAAGTAATGGATGAATATTTTTGTTATGAGTCGGATAGCGCGTAAATCGTATCTGTGATCCATTGTCATTCCTAAATGTAGGTCTCGCATTTTTCTCTTTCATTCATTTCCATCTTCATCTTTCTATTTCTCTTTTTGTTAACTTTTTTTTTCTCTACCTTTCTAATTTATTTATTTATTCATACTTCATATCTTTAAAAATTTGATCACACATCTTTATAGTTAAAGCTAAGAATCAATTATAACCAATCAGAATTTTAAATAAAATAAGTTTCTATTTACTCTAAAGATTTTTTTTTTCTCTTCTTTTCCTTACTATGATTTTCTCAATAATCTAGGTGAGGTCAGTTGAGAAAAATGAACCTCTCATCTTAATTAAGCTCATATTAAAATTTAATTATATTTAGATACTCTGTTCTAATTTCCTAGATTTTGAGTAAGCTTGTGCTTAAGCTGGATTTTTCTTTAAAATAAAGGATTATACGTAAGAAAAGCTATTTATGCTTTTAATAGAGTCTTAGAATGGATGATTTGGATTTCAAGGTGATGTTATGTGTAGTTTGAACATGTTTTTAGTGTTGGAATTTGATACGAGAGTTTGTTTAGCTTGATCAAATGAAATGTATTTTGTGTTATCACTTTTTGTGTTAGATTGCATTTGAGATAAATTGGTTCAAGATGTTCATTGTTAGTTTATGAGCTTGATAGGAAAAGAAACATATATAATGAGTTTGAATGGTTAAAAGTTGAATTGAAATGAGTGATGGATGATAATTAAGCAAATTATATATGGTATTTATTATTTGGTTTAATACATCATTTGATCCCTTCTTTTGGGGGTTTGATTCAAAATGATTCCACCTTTGGAAAAAGTTCACTAAGGTCCCATATTTCATTAAAAATTGTTCAATATCGTCCATTTGGCAGACGGCGTTAAAATCTTAACGGTGCATATGCTAGCGTGGCAAAACATTAGTGAGTTGTTTAAAACAAAATTGACGTGGCTGTCTGAAGTCATTTACATGTTTAAATATTGAGGATTAAAATAAAATGAGAAAAATTAGGTTAAATTAAAAAAACCCTTACCCTTATCTGATAACATCATTTCTGGGGTCTTAGCTGTTGTGAAAGTGGTGATTTCTTGGTTGTTGTGAAAGTGGTGATTTGTGATCATTCTATTGTTAATTCATTGAAGGTGGAAGTGGAACATCGTACAGAGGTGAGGTAAGGGGTCATTATCTAAGCCTAATTATTTGCTGTTGTTTATGTTTCATTTGGGGGTTAGGGTTTAATTTGATGTTGTATTAACAATAGGTATTTTCATCGATTGACTCTGATTTTGGGTAGTATAAAAAGTTGTTGTTTAAATATTTTTTGTTGAGTTGTTTTGTAATGCATTGTATTGTGTTTTGAAGATGTTTTTAGTTGTCTGCTTTTGGGTTGTCCAGACATCACAAAACCAACATGTCCCTCTGCCTCACAAACACAGGAAGTCAATCCCCAATCCCAGCAGCCACCACAACCTACTCAGGAGTCCAGTGCACATTCAACTCCACCAATCATGAGGAAGAAGTTACCTTTCAGAAGAAGAAACGTTTAGATGTATTTTGAAGTCAATTAAAAACACTTTGGATGTATTTTGAACATATTTACTTCTGTAAATTGATGTCTTCAAGTTTTATTATGTACTGTCATTATCAACTACTATCATGTCCTCTTGTGTTAGTATTTAATGCCACAGATTTAACATGTCTTCATATCCATTTGGGAACAAAAGTATACTGATGTGATGAAGTTTACTTGTGTAAACTAATGTGGTCAAGTTGTATTATGTAATTTAGAGATTTTACTTGTGTTAGAAGCACTTGTGTTAGTTTATTATGTCAGAGATTTTACATGTGTTCATATCCATTTGGGACCAAAAGTAAACAAATTTAAATACAATTAGGGACCACATTGGACATTTTAAAATGAAAGCGGATACTATATTTAACATTTCACATGAACGCCTTCACATTACATAGACCTTGACATTACATGAAAAAAAACATTCAGCTACACTTCAATGTCAACATTCAGCTTCACCTTCACATTCATATCAACATAAACATTTTCTTAGACCTCAACCAAAACATTGAGCCACATACCAAACCAAAACATTCAGCCACATACCAAGATCAACCTAAGCAGACCTTTAGAATGACAATGCTAACTACAATAACAACACACATAGCTCCAAGTAACAATTTCATCCTTCTCTGCAAGTTTTGGACTAAGATTTCCAAATCACAAATCCTCCTCCTTTGTCTGACACTTTCATTTCCTCATTATTTTCTTTAGTACACCATTTGAAAAGTTGCAGTAAATTCCTCTTGAAGATCCACCCTGCACCAAATAAGCCACCAAAATTGAAATTTGCTCATCAATCTATGAACAAATATATTCCAAATAAAGTAAAAAGGGAAATAAAAAAATCTTGTAATGACGACATCCCCAAAATTTTCGCCCAACATTCTGGAGAGTTCTCGCCACTTTGGTCACAGCATAATCACCACACTTGCAATGAGGGATTATCCCACTTCCCCTCCAACCACCATCATTTGCAGATTGTGAATTTCTTTCCCACCCTGTTTTGGAACAAGAAGAAAATCCTTGAGAAGAAGCCATTTGAATCTCACAACCTCTGGTAAAAAAAGTTAACAACATGAAAGAACCCTAACTTCAACGAACCCTAACCCACCCCTTTTATTAAACTCAACTTTAAGCCATTTCCTCCAACTCACTTCAGTCCACAGAGCCACGTCAGCTTCGGTTTAAACAACTCACCAATGTTTCGCCACGCTAGCATATGAACCATTAAGATTTTAACGCCGTTTGCCAAAAGGACGATATTGAACAATTTTTAATGAAATATGGGACCTTAGTGAACTTTTTCCAAAGATGGGATCATTTTGAACCAAACCCCTAGAAAAAGGGACCAAATGATGTATTAAACCGTATTATTTTGAACCATTTGAAAATCACATTTGATGAAGTGAATTTGAATAAAGCATTTAAAAATTAATTTTCTCCTTTGCATGAGTTTGGTTTTATGATATTTTTTCTCAAACAAAGATAGAACATAAATCTAAATACTACTTTTCCTTAACATTGCTTTTAATCATATTTTCATTCAAATGGAACATACCTAATATGAGTCGGAAAACATCAATTGGTGTTGCATTTTCTTAATGTCTTTGATGTATAGATCCATAAATAATCTTTATAATTTTATGTATGTTTTGATACAATTGAATTTTTTTAAGTTTGGTAACAAGCGAATATAGATTATGGATTTAAATGTGACTCTTGATTTCATTTTCACTCAAGCAAAATTAAAGTTCAAAAGGATTGGTCAAGTAAAGGATTTTTTTCTTAAACAAAAATAACACTATAACTAAATCCCTGAATTTTCCTAATTTTCACTCAAGCAAACTTGTTTTCATTTAAGCGAGCACAATTTCCCTAAAAGGAAATTATTTTCACTCAAATTAAGAAATAATGATTTCTTTAATTGATTGAATATGTATGTTTTTATAAATACAAAAATGAATATTAATTTTTATATTTGATTGAGTTGTGGTTTTATTTGATGAGTTACATTGTATTACAATGTTTTATTGTTTGGAATTGTATAAGGGGTAGTTGATATGCATTATGTAACTATGATAAAATATAATGAGTATAGTTAATGGTATGTATGATGTTGGTGTAAAAAGGATCAAACAAAGTCACCTTGAGCTTGATGTAATGAATTTATATGGAGAAAATCCTAGTTCTTATAAATGTATTTAGTGTTTGTATTAGTGTAGGGATTCAATATTGGAGGTTATCCTACACTCTGATAATTATCCAAACTCATCGAGTAGAATGACTTATGTAGTGTAAGTAGAAGAAAATACTAATCTAGGAGCTTTCCCATGGTCTAAGACAGAGAAAAGAATAAGCTTTAGTGTGGTAGGGAGAAACTTATTGACAATTGTTCTGCATAACACTAGAGAGCATCACAAGTGCAAAACTTACCTGAATCTTATATCAATGCATGTATTTGGATAAATCTAAAAGAGTTCTTAATTGAATAACTTATGTCTTTATAAATATCTAAATTACTTTATGTGATAAAACTAAAAAAAAACTTCTTAAATAACAATAAATTTTAAATAAAAAAACTAATTAGTTATAATAGTGACTAATTTAGATACTAATTTATAAATATAAAATAATTTCTATTATAAATAAAAAATTATGATTAATTTGTGAATTAGAGTTTAAATAAGTCAATAATATTAGTTACTAAAGTTTTGACTACTTAGTATGTAAATGGATCTCTAATTAATTACTAATAATCCAATTTATTACTAATAAGAGAAAATAAATTAAAATAGAAACTATATTATATAATAATATTATAAATGTGTGTAAAAGAAATATGTACTATCAATATTTCACACGAATTTAATAATAATAATAATAATAATAATAACAATAAATAATAATAAGTGTTATTATTATTATTATTACTATTATTATTTTAATAATAAGTGTTACGATATTTAGGCCTCGTTTTATTCGGTAATTACGCTTTTGCACCTCATTGTTTCTTCCTATACTTTTATGAGGTAATGAAAAAGTTAAAATACTCATGGTTCACATTTTTAGATTCTGATAGAAATACATTCCCTGGATTGCGAAATTGAGAATGCATATTCTAATTTCTTAATTTAGAATACATTTTCATATTTTGGAATACAGTTTTCAAATTCTTTATAGAGTTAAATATGTTTTTGATCCCTTAACTTTCAGTGAAAATTGGAATTAGTTCCTCTTCAAAACTTTGGTCTAATTTAGTCCCTCAATTTTAGAAATGTATGAATTTAGTCCTTTTAACCAAATTTTATTAACTTTATTTGATGTTTCAAACGCGTTTCTCAGTTGACATTGAAGCAAATATGTGTCAAACAGTATAAACAATCTAAATGCTATTATGAAACGTGCTTAAAACATCAAATAAACCTAAAAAAATTTGGTTAAAAGGACTAAATTCATACATTTTTTAAGTTGGAGGACTAAATTAGGCCAAAATTTTAAAGAGGGATTAATTTCAATCTTCACTAAAAAATTAAGGGACCAAAATCATATTTAACCCTTTTTTATATTGAAATCTAAAATGTATTTTCAAGATACATAATCTAAAAACATATATTAGAATATTGAGTTAAGTATAATTTTAATCTATTAACTTTAGTAAAAAATGAAATTAATTCTTTTTATTTTTATAATTTGGGCCAATTTAATTTTTTAATTTAAAAAATACGTAGGTGTAGTAGTGCGTTTTGCTGAATTGTATAACGCATTCCGTCATAGATGATTGAAGATTGACCACGTCATTATAAACATGTCATTTTAAATTATTTTTTGAAAAAATTAAATTGAAAAAAAGAAATTGAAAGCTTTAATGGTTAGGTGGGCAATGTTGCATGTGGAAGAGAGGTACTGCTTCGGGATACGTGATAGAGAAGAAGATGAAGAATAGCCTCTTTGTAAACCCGAGACATTTACTGTTTTTTTATTTCAATTTTAATTACATCATAAAGAAAATAAGAATTGACACGTGAGTAGAATGACGTGTCCAAATATTAAAAGCCAACCGCGGAACTCACTTACAAAATTCAGCAAACTTTTAATATTTTTGGATTTTGAAAACTAAATTAATGCATTTTTAAAGTAAGATTAAATATATTAAAAAAAAGAATTAATTGTAATTTTCATTAAAATTTAAAAAACTAAAAATATATCTAATAATATATACTCTTTTATACTATATAATTTAGAAATATATTTTAAATTGTATAATTTAAAATTCTTTTAAAATTTATAATTTAAAATAAATTTTTGATAAAATTATATTCTAAATTATATAAATTTCTAGATTATGTATTTTAAAATCTATTTTTTAATTCTATATTACATCATCTAACATAAATTTTTTAGTTATGAATTGATAATATTTTCAATATGTGGATAATTTTACCTTTTCTTTTAAGTGACTCAAAATTAGGGCTTGATTGATGGATAGGAAATGAATATTATTGTTGTGGACCTTTTAGTTTTATTAACACTGATTTTATTGCAACCAAAACATAAAATGATACGGTAGTTTATTTTATATTTCGCAAATCTATATGTTTCGGTTCTCTAAAGGAGTCTACGACCTCAGTTGTTTAAAGAATCGAGGCATAAAATAATTGAATTTTTTTTAAACTTTAGGCAACGGTTCTTTATAGAACCGAAGTGGTAGAAACTTATTATCTCGATTAAAAAAATGTTTAATATCTATTTTGGTCCCTATTTTTGTAGGGTGTGTTCAAAGTCGTCCTTCCTTTTTTAAAAAGTTCACTAAAATCCTACTTTTTGCATAAATGGTGGAACTTAGTCCTTTTTGCTTACGACGTTAAATTTGCTAACGAAAGAGCTGCCCAACTGTCAAAAAAGTGACGAGTTGTACAGATTTTGTGGTGCTGGCACTGTGACTTCATTATATAAAATAATTAAATGTGATGTGAAATATGTAAAAGTTAAGGTTAAAATAAAATTAGGATTTGGGATAAAATCAAGTTGGAATTTTCTGGGCGATTTAGGGTTCAACAATCAGCTTCTTCAACAATCCAATGATTTTCCAGTCCCTCCGTTATTCTATCACATGTAACGACGAAACAGACTGAACACAGTTGTACTGTCAAAATTACAAATATTCTAAGCCAAATGGGAAGAAGGCGCAATGCACCACATAGCAAGAAGATGCCAAGCTACTCACTGGAAAGGTTCAATTTCAAAGTAGCCATGGTTGATGAGTCAATGAAAAAATAAAGCCAGAAGCTTTGAACCAGATTCTTTATAAATTCTTTATTGCAGACACTTTTCATACTGGATATATATTCTTTTCTATGCGATTGCAAGCTACACTCTATTAATTTTTCTGGTGCCTTAAATCCATGTCACTCTTCTTCCATCACCAACCACATATCAAAATCTACACACACCTCCGCCGTAATGGAAGAAAGGGTAGTTACCTTTGTTTTAGATCATTTAGCTCAGCTTGTGGCATGCGAAGCTAACTTGCTGTATGGCATGGAGGATAGAGTCCAATTCCTCCAGTACGAACTTCATGGGGCTTATGCGCCATGAACACGATTTCACCAAGAATCTCTGGATTATTGAAGCTGATTATTGAATCCTAAATTGCCCAGAAAATCGTGACTTGATTTTACCCCAAATCCTAATTTTATTTTAATCCTAACTTTTACATATTCCACGTCACATTTAATTATTTTATTTTCACACATATAATGAAGTCACAATGCCAGCACAACCAAATCTGTAGAAATCGACACTTTTTTGTCAACTGGACAGCTCTGCCATTAGCAAATTTAAGGCCGTAAGCAAAAAGGACTAAGTTCCACCATTTTTGCAAAAAGTAGGATTTTTTTAGTGAACATTTTAAAAAAAGGAGGACAACTTTGGACAGACCCTACAAAAAGAGGGACCAAAATAATTATTAAACCTTAAAAAATTAACTGAGATAATAACATAACTATTTTATTTTATTTTTATAGACTTTAGGCAACGATTCTTTATAGAACCAAAGCGGTAGAGGCTTATTGCCTCAGTTAGAAGAATAACCGAGGTAATAACATGTGTTTGGGTTTAAATTTCGTGAATAGAGGCATTTTTAGATAGAAGCAAACTTCTGCACCGCTGCCCTCTCTCGCCTTCAATTTTGCGACCACCATCTTCAACATTTCTTTTAATTTTTCTTTCATTTATAGTTGATTAAGTGCTTAGGAATGATTTCATTTCACCGACTAATTTTGGGCGCAGGTGTTCTTTGAATAGATGCTTTGAAATGTTAATTTTGTTTCGTTTCAACCCCAAACTCACCTTTAAGTTTAGTTTCGGTTTAGGTTTTCTTGTTTTAGTTTGGTTGTTTGTTGTACAACATTTTGTGTGCAGTGTTTACTAGATAGTGTTTCATGTTTTTTGTTTTCCTGATAATTAGAAAACAACTTTTTTTGGACAGTGTTTTGTGTGTAGGTCTATTTATGTGTTTGTTTTTGTGCGGTGGTGGCAAACCTGACTTTGAAGGGTTCATGGCCTCGCTTTTCATTTGTTAAAAAAAAACTCGATCATTTGGGGTTTTCCCCAATTTCTTCACCCAATAGATTAAGTTTCATGTGCTACCAAAGAGAGTGCGAAGTGAAGAGCTCGTATCACAGAGAGGTTGATCCAGTGCACGTGACCAGAGTTGATCGACAAAAAGAAGTTAATCAAACGACGGAGATTAAAATGATTCGTGATCATAAAGAGTCAATTAGAGAAGAAGAATCACTAAGCCTTGGTCGTTACTAGGTTCTTTCCCTTTTCCCTCTTTTTCCCTTTTAGGATTTCCTATAAAAAAGAGAGTTTTTGTAACGTGATAGTACAATAGACAGTGGTGGGTGACAGACACCACACATAGGTTAGATAGAAGTTCAGTTTTGAGTAGTTTCTTAGTTTTAGATTTTCCAAGCTTTTGTAGAGGTAGAAACATTGCTCTCTACACCGGAGTTCTTAAAGAACCTCATTGGGTGACAAACTTTAGGATCTTTGGATATTCTAGTATTCAGTATTTTCATTTCCATTTTTTAATAAGAGCTTTTACATTTCAACCAGTTGATTCAATTCAAAATTTCAACTTGTTCTTTTAATTCAATTTACATTTTTGCACGTGAATTTACTTTCTCAGCTTTGGTATTCGTTGATTTTGTATTCTAACATTGAATTCCAAGTTTACTTTAGATTCTTGTATATTTATTTTGAGTCTTGCACTGGTTCTGTCCATTTGGTGTTCACTTTTGAGTTTTATGATGTTTCATATTGTAGAATTGATTTCCTGATTTTGATTTTAGAAGAGATTTTAGAAGAGATTTTCCATAGCGTGAATAACATATATAGGTACTCTGTCTTTGATTTTAGAAGAGATTTTTGATGAGTTCTATGTTTAAGCACATGTTTCTGAATTACATAAACATTGGATTGAAGAATTGAGTGGGAGTCACCATTTTAAGTTTTGAAATACGAACTCAAAGACCCCAAAGTGGCCTTTATTTTATAGAAGGTCTTCCTGAAGAGTGATTGAGACCCTTCTCATCAAATCAATGCTTGTTTAAGTCTGAAAATTGTCATTTACATCCTTTCTTCCTTGCATCTGCTTTCTAGGATTAGGCATTTGTTTTCTCAAAAATTTCATCCATCACTTAGATACATACAATCATGCATTGCATCATCAATTAGTTTCTTACTTTAGATTCCATTTAATTTTTCTTTTCCCCATCTAATTTTAGTATTAGTAAATAACAGTTAGGACCTAATTCTAAAATTCTAAACTTAATAAGTACCAAGTCCTTGGATTGATACCCTAGTTTCTTGTATACCACATAAGTATTAGGTTTTGTTCTGTTTTTAGGAGAAAAAAAGCAGTCTAACAAAGGGATGGTCGCTGAAGAAATTGTAGACATGGGATACGAGCTGAAGAAATTGTAGACATGGAGTGTACAACGAGCACGTCAATGGCTTTTACAGGGGAACGCACAATGCGCCTAATTTTTTTATGTATCAACTGACCACAAGGGATTTTATGTCATGAAAATGGTGCTCGACGGTCATCATGTTGATGTTCCTCTTCCCCCATTTCTAGGCCGATGAAGTTCCACCGACCGTTTCAAAAGAACCTCAATGTGTTAAGATTGTTATTGATGATGCAGAGGAGGAAAGGGATGGTGGAGACGAGTGAAGGATCTCCTAAGGTATTGCGCTTTTTTTGTTTTCAATTTTTACAAGTAAAATTGTAAATTGGCCGCTTCGTAAACAGGGTATTTATTATTATACCATTGTGTTTACCGACCAACCTCCTTTTGTATAACCCTATGCACATGTAATGGAACTATTTCAAACGATGGTTTTTCTCTTGTATCTCAATTGTTATTTATGCACTTTTAAACTTCTTGCGGTTATGTCAATTTCCTTATACGTACTTGGAAGGATTTTATCGGTGTCAAACTTGTTTCTATTTTCACCTAACCGATAACCAGTGAGTTTTAGCAATGCTCTTTAAGTTGTATATTGGCAAAGCGATGAAAGTTCACATTGGAATGTTCCGCACCGATCAGTGAGCTCTAGGAGTTCACTAGGAATGTTCCCTAGATTGTTTGAATGACAAAGGCATGAGAGTTCACTTTGGAACATTCCTTACGGATCGGTGAGCTCTAAGAGTTCATTAGGAACGTTCTCTAGGTTTTCTAAATCACAAAGTGATGAGAGTTCACTTTGGAACGTTTCACACTGATTGGTGAGCTCTAGGAGTTCACTTGGAATGTTCCCTAAGTTGTATGTGTTCGTATTGCTAGAATAATTTGCATGAATCTTTGGTTTTAAACCCTCCTGATTTTCTTAATCATTGTTAAAGGTTTGGCAAGTGTACTGAATTGTATCAAGTAATAAAAAATGGTAAGACCAAGTATGGTTTCCCAAGAGACTCGTGACACTAAACAATTGTATAATACCTTAACTAATTAAGACTGAAGAACGATTCCAGTGAATGAAATTTGAATGCAACAAAAAAAAGAAATATGATAACTTGAATGTAAATTTGATCTATTAAGGCTAAAACAACAATGAATGAATGACATTGAGATGATATGAGATGATGACGTTGTTCGGGTTAGATTTCACCTAATTCACTTTCATGCATATTATAACTCATCTTCTTCATTGGAATGATAATGTCACTTACTAAATTACTTAGAACGCAATCCCTTGGCATAAAAGCCAAGCCTTGATTATTAGATCTTAATCCCTTGAATCCCTAATAACCAATTCTGCATTAAGAAAAGAAGCTTAAGACAACCAGAAGTCCTATCTCTATCCCTATACAATATTTTCTTTGGGTGAAATTCTCCACATCATGGTTCCTAGGTATTTCCCAATAACAAAGAAATCCAATCATCAAGCTATGAATGGCCAAAACAAAACAAGCATTACGGATAGGAGAAAATAACTAACATTCAATGAAAGAAGCATAAGATATTTAAAATATGTTCAAATACATGAAATTTAGAGGTTACATCTTTCCCCAACAACAAATGAATTTAACTCACCATTGTCATGGAGAACCTTGGCTTATAATGGAAGAATGAAAATGAGATGGAAACCCTAGAAAAAGAAAAGGAAAACTCTCGCATGCCCTATTTGCTTCCAAAGGGTCGAAAATAGGGTTCTTTTACTTCAGCCGTCAAAAGATATCAACCCTAATGCGTAAAAGCCTTTATATAGATCCAAAGTAGCACATAAGCCCACGTCGCCAGTACTCAACACCCTAAATAGGGCGCCCAAGCGTGCTGCGTGACATGTAGCTGGCGCTCAACACCCTAAATAGGGGCAACCAAGCGTGACTGCGCGAAGATTGGCGCTGAGCGCCCCTTGAGTGAGCAGCCAGGTGTGCTGCAATGTAACTAGCGCTGAGCGCCCCAAAAGAGGGCGAGCTGGCATGGATGTCCTTGAGCCTTTTTTGCAGCCTTCTATTATGGTGTTTTTGTTGTGCTTCTTGGGTTCCAACTCCTTGATACTTTTCTCCTCTTCCAAAACATATCAATATCCTACAAAATTGAGGGAATTAGTGATAAAAATAATTAAGTATAACCTTCAATAACTTATTAACAAAATTAAACTAAAAATAAGAGTTTAAGAAAGCTTCAAGATCAAAGAGAGTTGATTTAGTATCAAAATTGTGTCACCGGTAATGGTAAAATCAACCGTTATCAATCATCGAAAAATATTACAAGATTTAACTAAAGTAAAACTTAAGGTGTGATGCATTCCATGTCTTGGGTAATGCTTTTCCATTTAGTTGTGCCAGTCAGTATGTTTCGTTCTTCAAATCTTCAATAACCCTGAATGAGCCTTCCCAATTTATTGCCAACTTACCGTGGGTCCAGTTCCTTCAAGCCTCACAATTCTTTCGCCACACTAAGTCCCTTTCAAGGAAGTTTCTCGGCTTCACTTTGGTTTTGTACCCCTAAGCTATTATTCGCTTTTAGGCTTCAACCTGTACGGTCACTACCTCTCGTCTTTCTGTTAAGGTATCAAATTTTGTCCGAAGCTGCTCTTCATTGAGGTTCATATCCTTGAGCTGTCTCCAGATGGATGGTTCTCCCACCTTGACAGGTAGCATGGCGTCAATTCCATAGGTCAGGTTAAAGGGGGTTTCCCTAGTGGTATCGTGTGGTGAACATTGATATCCCCAAAGAACCTTCAGAAGCTCGTCCACCCACCGACCCTTGGCATTTCCCAACCACCACTTCACTTTAGTCACAATTGTTTTATTCACGACCTCTGTCAGGCCGTTCGTTCGAGTATGATCAACAAAGTCGGCGATCTGCTTGATATCCAAATTCTTGTAAAACTTGACCAGTTTTTTCTTGATGAATTGCCAACAATTATCACTTATGACTATGCATGGTAGGTGTTAAGGCTCTGGCAAGTGTACCAGATCGTATCAAGTAGTAATAAAAGGGTAAGACCGATTATCGTTTCCCAAAGGACTCTTAGGCCTAAACTTTCATGTGATTTGATTTCTTAAGACTTGGTTTTTATATGCAAATAAGAAAAATTTAAATATGCATGCAAAATGGTTGATTAATTGGCAGTTGAATGTAATATGGATGAATGATGTTGTTGGGGTTTACGAATCCTCCTAATCCATTCTCATATATCTTTAAGAATTCTACTTTTTCATTATTGTTAATGCAACTTTCTAATTTACCCTAAACCCAATGTCTCGGTGAAGAGAGCTTATGCCTAATTACTAGTTTACTAGTTTACTATGTCTAATCTCCAAAGTAATTATTCATGCATTATATGTGAACAGAAGCTTAAAACAATTGGGCCTCCTATTCCTATGTCTAGGTAATATTGCTCCCAAGAGATTTCCCCAGATCAAGACTACCCATATGTGTCCATATAGATAATCACAGAGCATGCAATTGAATAATGTCTTATCTCAATGCATGAAGTAAAATGGAGGAAATACTCTAACAAATAATGAAATAAAGCATATGAATGAAGAACAATTCGATATATGAGAGTTTCAAAGGATTACATCGTTTTCCTCAACAACAAAGGGGTTTAGTTCACCATTGTCATGGTGAAACTAGATGAAAAGAATGAAGATAATGGAAAAAATAACCCTATACTTGATAGATCGGAGCTTTCATATCCAAAATCTACCTCCAAGGTGTGTAGAGAGTGTTTATGTGTCCTTTCTGCCAAAAGATAGCTTCTCTGGTTCGACTGGGTCTATATATAGCACAGAAAAATAACAGGTTTTTAGCCCAGGGCCATAAGTACACCGCCCGGTGGTGGGTTGCACCACCCAGCGGTAGGTGCAACACTTGGTCCACCCCTTAACGCTGCCGCTTAAGCGTCCTCCAGAGAAGTCATTGAAGAGTCCACCGCCCGGCGGTGGGTTACACCGCCCGGTGGTCTATGCGATTCTGACTTCACCCCTTGGCGGTACGCCTTTGTTAAGTCCCTGGAAAGTGTACCAGATCGTTATCAAATAATATAAAATGGGTAAGTCCAAGTATCGTTTCCCAAAGGACTCTTAGACCTTAACTTTCGTATAAACTAATTTCGTAAGACTTGAGAAAAGGATTAAATTTGAGTTTTTGAATGTAAAAACAAAAGTAAACATGCAAATGCAATGAATTAATTGGCAAGGGAAAAACTATGAATGAATGGAGTTGTTGGGGTTTACAATTTCATCTTATCCACCCTCTTATATCTACTTTTCTTATCTAATTCGCTTATTTATCATATTTTCATGCAAACTTCTTAGTCTACCCTTAACCCAATCTATTGGCGAAAAGAGCCTATTACCAATTACCGGCTTTCTATCTCAGCCTCCCCTAGTAACTAATAATGCATGATAAATGGAAGCAAAATACAATTGATCGTCCTACCCCTATCTCTAGGCGATATTGCTTAATCAAGGAATTCCCCCTAGTTCATGACATTACTGTACGTCTCCGTATCAATAAAGACAAACAACATTTACCGAATGAGTTAAACGATAAAAGCATTAAGCAAAGGTAAGGAACCCAACAATTGATAAATCAAGCATATGCAAGCATATAAAGAAGATAAGGATTTTGATATAAGAGAGTTTCAAAAGATTACATTGTTCCCCAACAACCTAAGGTTTAGTTCACCATAATCATGGTGAAACTAGATGAAATATAATGGAAGAATGGAAGAAATAACCCTAAACTTGGTAGATTGAAGCCTAAGCATCCAAGGAACCTCCTCCAAGGTGTGTAGAACAATTGTAGACGTTTCTCTCTGCCAAAGAATTTCAATTTGAATCGCATTGGGTCTATTTATAGCCTAGAAAGATAACAAAATCTACCAGAATCTAAGTCAAACAAAAACTGACAACCGCCCAGCCCCTAATTAAACCGCTCAGTGGTTTCCCCCTTAGTTGCGCCACCGCTCAGCGGTCCCTTTGACTCTTTTCATCCTTTTTCTTCATTTTTCACGAGTCTAAGTCCACCTTGATTTACTTCCATCTTCAATTCTCATCAAAACCCTGCAAAACAATGCAAAAACAAACATAATATCTCTAAAACCAACTTTTGACTCTCTAATGACTCAACTAAGTGTTTTACTTGATTTTAAGCTCATTCTAATCCATAAAGGGTGTGTTTTGATATCATATTTAAGCATGAAAATAACGGTTTTTAGACTGTTATCACCCTTAAGCGCGTGACAGTGTATGCATTGAAGGTCACACCGCCTAGCGGTGCTATCGCCTCTCGGTGGTGGCTGCGGTTCTTATTTACTTCAATTCTCCACCTTATTTTGCATCTAACACTTCTCTTCCTTCACTTCCTTCATCAACTCCTGATATATCCTGCCAAAATAAGGGAAAACCAAACATAAAACCTAGAAAACCCACTTTAACTCTCTTGTAACCTAACTAAGAGACAATGCATGATTACAAGCCAGTTTCTAAGTCATAAATGGTGTGTTTTGTATCAAAATTAAGTAAGAAAATAACGGTTTTTGAACCATTATCAGTAGGCCAAATCGACAAATAATCTTACAAACAAATTGTTGAACGTGTTGCGCAATGATGATGACCAAGGGCCCGACTTCCATCCACTTAGCAAAATAATCTATGGCCACTATTGAGATTGTTGATAGGGGCAACATAGGTTAAGCTGAACCCATAATCTCAGTGATATTTCTGTTTTTGATGATGACAACACATAGTTAATAAAAACACATGTGTATGTACTATGTTACATGTTACATGCTTATATGCTTATTGTGTTGTATTTGTACAAGCATATTTGTGCACATATTGTGTTCATCAATGCATACCACCGTGTTTGATATGTGATTTTAATATGAGTTTTGTTGGGGCAAATCGACAAGTGTACCGACTCGCACAAGTAATATAAAATTGTAAGACCAAGTATCGTATCCCAGAGGACTCTCGGCGCTGAATAGTTGTGCGAGAACAAGATTAATTAAGACTTAAAATAAAAAGAGATCATGAGTTTGTATTGCAAAGAAAATAAAATAAAGCAAAGTAAAATTGATCAGTGGCAAAAAAGCACAAAGATGAATGGAGATTGATTTATATGAGATGGATATTTCTTGGGGTTAGACTTCACCAAGTTCCCTCTCGTGTATATAAGAATTCTTCTTTATTCATTAATGCCAACGTCCCTCACTAAAACACTTAAATCCGATGTCTCGATAAATAAGCATGTCCCTAATTACCAGTTCATACAATTCCTAGCATTCCTGGTAAAAAGATGTGAAGATCAAGAGGTTAAGATGTCTAAGACCCATACCCTCATGTCTGAGGAATATAACCCTTAGGATTAATTTAACAAGGACCTTAATTGAAAGGAACCTGTCGGCACTCATGCAACTCACAGATAATGCTATTGTATAAGCAAGAATAAGAACAGATAAATTACTGTAACAATTAATGAAAAAAAGCATATGAAATTAAGAATCAATTCAAATACATGAGAGTTTACAAGGTTACATCATTCCCCAACAACAAATAGAAATTAGTTCCCCATAGACATGAGGGAACTCTATGAATAATGGAAGAAAAGAAGAGAATGAAAGACTAAGAATTGGCTAAGAGTGTATTGCTATGCTATTCTCTGCCAGGGATGCAAAACCTAGAGCCCCAGGGTCCTTTAAATAGTGCCAGAAGTGTCTTAGAGTGCGGCCCGGTCCAAAAGAATCAAATCAGAGCAGAATCAGGGTCTGATCCATGTGAAATCACGCTCAAGCATGAATCAAGGGTTCTGTGAGGCTTGGACGCCAGTTTTGGACGCCTGAGCTTCGGGTGTCCGTCGCCCGGGCGACCAGCGTCATTTTCTGCTTCGCTGTTTCGCGTTCCTGTCGCCTAGGATTCAGGTTTTCTCCCTTCTTGGTGCCTTTTTGACCCCTTTTGAGCTCCATCTTCATGGCTTTTCACTTCTTCTTCCAGTATTGCTTCAATCTCTGTCAAAACGAGGGGAATTTGTTAGAAAACTGTTAAAATCAACCTCAACTCTCTTATTCACACAATTACTGAAAACTCATGAGTTCAAGCAAGTTTCTAAGTGGAAAAGGATGCTTTTAGTATCAAAATCATATAGCAAAGAACAGTATTTTAATCCGTATCAAGTTTTCGAAAATGATAAACCACAAGCACCAAGCTTATGTTGTTTGAACTTTAAAGTGTGGCAAAACAAGAAGTTTTAAGTCGTTTACAATATTGGTGAAATCAATTAAAACTCATATGTTTGCACAAATATTTTTCAAGTGTGTTGTGATGAATTTTGTGAAGGAAAGTTTTCAAAAATGTGCTAAGTGTTTCTACTTAATCGATTGCATGTAACTTTTATTCGACTAAGCTAATTATTGTTTTGAAAACTGTTTAAATGCTTGACATAATTGTCACAACGGTCATATTTTTAAAAATGTTGACCAAGTATTTATTACAAATTGATTACATTAATTACGCTTTCAATTAAGGCATTTGACTGCTACTATTCTGTTATAGCGGAGAAATGTATTCGACTAGATTAATAGCATAATCGATTAAAACGCGTCTGATGTGTGTTATACTATATATTTACGCATGACTTGATTTCTAAAAAGAAGAATTGATATTTACACTATCATATCTTTTCAGTGTGCTCTTTGATATCTTACAGAAGAGAGAAAAGCTTCAAGAACCAAGAACTACCATGGTGATTAAAGTCTTGAAGGTTTCTTGCGTAACAAGGTTGATTTATTTTGGAAACGTCTGATCGTTCTGCACACGAAGATGCTTTCTACGTGATCAACAAAAGCTTTGGCAATCGCTTAGAGTTGCTGGAATTCCCTATGGTGGGTACAGGAAGAAGAATGAGGTTCTTGACTTTGAGGGTGTCTCAAAGGGGTTGATAACAGATGAGGATTGTTCTTGTTGTGTCTTTGTTTTTGTACTGCCTATATTAGATTAGTGGGTTATAAAAGTGTTTTACATTTTTTTTTGAGATTGTTGATAAGGGAAGCACTGGTTTAGCCAAACCTTACAATCTCACAGAGCTTCTGGTTTTTATGATGACAACACATTATTAATAATACATGCGTTTATATGTGTTTATATGTATTACATGTTCATAACTTTCATGTTTATGATATTTTGAGAACATGTTGGTGTTGTTTCTGTTACAACATGTAAATCATTATGTTTTACATGAGATCTAATCTGAGAATGCATGACATATGTTTTAGAAAAGAAAAACCACATGCACTTTTGTTGAACTTATAATGTGTGGTAAAACAAGAGTTTTAAACCGACTTCATTATGAAGCAAGTCAATTAAAACTCGTGGCTTTGCACAAACTTTTTCAAAGTGTGCTGTGAGTATATTTGGAAATAAAGGTTTCCAAAACTGCATTGAAGTGTTACAAAGTCGACCGTATGCTCAAGCTACTCGACTTAGTTAGTTATGTTTTCAAATTCTGTTAATGCTTGTGATGTCTAACGACTATATTTTATATCTTTGACCAAGCATTGATTGTGAGTCAATTGTATTAAATGCGAAATCAATTAAGTTGTTTTGACTGCTACTATTTGTTATAACTGTCTGATTATAATTGACTCTATTAGTAGCATAGTCGACTTAGGAGCATCAGTTTTGTGAAAAACTATATAAACGCGAATTTGATTTCTACAAAGACTTTTTGTGATTCTTACGTTTTGATTGAATTGTTTCAGATTATTGATCTCTGATAGAACGTGCTAAAGCTCCAAGAATCCATCAAGAAAGGCCGAGGTGTTCATTCTTTGGTGATTGCTTGACGAGCAAGAATCTGTGCGCATTGACTGATTGATCAACCTACACTTGAGGTTTTTGATACGTGATCAACTTCTTCTCTCAATCTTATGAAGATTGTGGCTGCCCTGTTCTAACTATAGGAAGACAACGTGCGACGTTCTGGACTTTGAGCATTGTTCAAAGTGATTAAAGACTGCAGGAGAGGGGCCATTGATAATGGTCTAAAAACCGTTATTCTTAAAAATTAATTTGATATCAAAACACAACCTTTATGACCTAGAATTAGCTTGAAATCATGCATTTTGTTTAAGTTAGTGAACAAGAGAGCCAAAAGTGGTTTTAGAGATGTTATGCTTGGTTTTACATTGTTTTGACAGGATTTTACGAGAATTGAATGATGAAGATGAAAAAGGAAGGACTTGGAATAGAAAAAGGGTAAGAAAAGATGACAAAGAGGTGCCACGACCACCGCCCAGCGCTAACCCAGCGTTGGGCGTCCAAGACGCAGATCGCTGACCGTCCAACAAGCGCTGAGCGTCCAGCGTTGCCACCGCTGAGCATTAGCTAGCACTGAGCGCCTAAATGAATGGGCCTGAGCCGAATTTCAGTTATTTTTATAGCCTATAAATAGACCCAGTGCGATTCTCAGAGTAATCTTTTGGCTATCAGAGACGTCCATAACTTCTTCTTCACTCCTTGGAGGTGGTTTTTCGATGCGGGAGCTCCAAATCACCAATTCTAGGGTTTATTCTTCCATTCTTTTCATTAATTCCATCTAGTTTCACCATGTCCATGGTGAACTAAACCCATTGTTGTTGGGGAACAATGTAATCTTTTGAAACTCTCTTATATTAAAATTCTCGTTTTATTCACATGCTTGTATTATCAATAATTTGGGTTTTCTTATTCGATTTTTCATGCTTGCATCGTTTAACTCATTCGGTGTATTGATCTTTGATTTTGTCGATACAGGAACGTACGAAGAAGTCTCCAACTGATAGGAATTCTCTTGGTTAAGCAATACTACCTAGGAATAGGAGTAGGACGGCCAATTGCTTTAAAATTCTGTTTATCATGCGTTAATGATTACTTAGGGAGACTGGGAATGGTAAACTAGTAATTAATAATACGCTCTCTTCACCGAGGAATCGGGTTTTTAGTAGATTAGAAAGCTGCATGACATTGATAATAAAGCGAATTTAACAAGAATAGTAGATATAGGAGAGTGGACAAAGATGAAATTGTAAACCCCAACAACTCCATTAATTCATAGTCTTCTTTGCCAACTGATTCAATTTTCATTTGCATATTTAAATTTTGTTATTGCATCAACCTTACAAATTATTTTTCTTTCAAGTATTATAAAATCAAATCACATGAACGTCTAGGCCACTGAGTCCTTTGGGAGAACAATACTCGGTCTTACCGTTTATATTACTTGATAACGATCTAGTACACTTGCCAGGGGTTTAACAAGTTTTTGGCACCGTTGTCGGGGACTCATGGTTTAACTTTATTAGTAGTATGATCTTGATTAAATTTGTCTTTGTATATATTTTGTTTTAGTTTTTATTTTTATTTTTATTTCTCTATAAAAGTGCTTTTAGGTTTTTTGTTTCTTGTGTATGCAGGGAATAGTTAACCTCTACTCGAAGGATTAAGTGACAGAAGGGGGAGGAAAGCAAGAAAACCATCACATTAACTATTCCCCTCTCCTGAAAGGCTTTTACAATCTTCACCAGAGGCCCTTACACAAGATTTAGAGGAGATGTCAGAGGAAGTTCCTCCTCCCAGACGCACACTTGCTGATGCATCAAATGTTGTGGGCCCGTTTCACTTTAATAGTATAGCCATCCAAGGGACAACACAACCAATATGGTGAGGAACCCTGTGTTAATTCATCTGGTACAAAGCAACCAATTTCATGGGTTGTCGAATGAGAGAATCCTTATGATCATTTGACAACATTCAGTGAAATTTGCAATACTGTAAAGATGACTGGAGTATCTGATGATCGGGTAAAACTTAGCTTGTTTCCTTTTACACTGAGGCAATGCTAAGTCATGGCTAAACTTCTTTCCAGAGGGAAGTTTCACTACGTGGGAGACTGTGGCATCCAAATTCGTGAGCAAATATTTTCCACAGTCAAAAGTCACCCAAGGAAGGTTGGAGATTTCTTCGTTTAAACAGGGTATGGAGGAAAATCTTGGACAAGCATGGGATAGGTTTAAAGGCCTACTGAGGAAGACGTCTGTTCATGGATTTGACAAGACAACTCTGGTTCTTGCATACCTTGGAGGCCTAAATACACAGTCAAAGATGATGCTAGACGCTTCAGTTGGAGGAGACATAAAGAGAAAGACTAAGGATGAGGCCTATGACCTAATTGAGAGTATGGTTGCGAATGAACAGGAAACCCATAGTGAAAGGGGTGCAACAGTGCAGAAGAGGGGAGTTCTACATCTTCCTGCTGATGATGCTATGTTAGCTCAGAATCACCTTCTCGCTTAGAAATTGGATAATTTGACGAAGATTTTGTCTCAACTTCCAAAGGAGATTAAGAATGTCTCCCAAGCTAAAAAACTTTGTGATTTCTGTGGTGGTGACCATATTAATGGTCAATGTGCTGTGCCAGAAGAGATGCAACAGGAGGCTAAGTATATGGGGAATCAGTTCCAATATAGGCAGGGAAATTTCAATCAAGACAACTTTAGTCAAGGTTGGAAAAACCATCCTAGTATTGGGCAAAATCAAAATAACTCATCTGGTCAAATAGGAGGCTTTCCTAACAACAGACCGCATCAACAATCACCCTTGTGGCAGTAGGTGAACAGTTTGATAGAGAGTGTTAGAGACCTTAATGATAGATTTGATAAATTTATGAAGGTTTATGATTCTCACTATGCAAGCCATCAGGCCAATTTCAGAACTCTGGAGATGTAGATTGGTCAACTGTCAAAGAGGGTGGAAACCACAGAGAAGAACCAATTTAGGGCTAATACTGATGTTAACCCTAAGGAAGAATGCAAAGTTGTGGTGACTAGGAGCAAGAGAAAAGTAGAAGAGGAAGTTGTTGAGGTGGAAAGTAGTGAGGAGGAAGATGAGGAGATGAGTGAAAATATTGAGATAGAGAGCAGTGAGGAAGAAGAAGAAGAGGAGAGGAGAGATAAAAATTTTAAAAATAAAGAGGAAGAAAAGAGAGAAAATGAGAGAAGAGGAAGTCATTGTGGGCCATTCAGGGAAATTTTTAATCAGGTAACTGTTGTTCCTTCAATGGAAATTCTTCCTCAGATTCCTGTTTACTCCAAGCGAATAAAGTACTATCTTGGAGAAGTCATAGATCTTGATGAAGAAGAAAAACAGGAAGTGCGTGTGATGAGTCGATATTTTATTGATTTCACTTAGTTTACTGTGCTAGAATTAATCAAGGAATTGTGCTTAATTGTCCGATATTTTCCCATTTATGCTAATTGTGCTTAATTTGACCGGAAATTCTAATTTTAATTAATTTGAATTTTCTGAGCTAATTAATTGCATTATTTATTGCAGGGAAAATTTTGGAGATATATTTTGAAGCATTGGGATGGAGACAAATTAATTCAAGACTCTCTAATTAGACATTTTAAAATTAATTGTATTGTAATTTAGTTGTTTAAAACTTTTTAGACAAACTCTTTGCATCTTGGGCCAATTTTGGAAAAATGTTATTGAGCCCAAATATGAGTGTGACACTTGGCACCCTAGGTTTTGTTTTTGGGGTGGACCCCACACATTTTTCAGCTACACCTCATGGCCTAGGGATTAGCAGTCGTTACTTGAGCTGCTCTCTTTTTTTTGGCTTGGAAAAAACCTTATTCCTTAGAGAAGAGCACCATGGAGGGCTATGGATAGGAGAATGGAGCTGACACACTTGATTATTTTTCACATTCTGCTAGAACAATTTCTTTAGAGTTTAGCAATGTTGTTTTCATTTTTTTAGGCTTTTGGAATGATGGACGCTGGTTTCACGGGATGAGAAACACACTTGTTGTTGTTTGTTTGAGCGAAGCAATCACCTTTCCATTTCTAATTTTGAGCAAACGATGATTTACTTTGCTGTTGTGTTGATTTTTTTTTTATTCCACAAATTTTATTGTTGTTGGCATTGAAGAAGTGTGTGCACGGTGATGTTCAGAAATGGCATAAAGTTTCTTTTTCATTTGCAATTGGAGAAATAGAATGTAGCACAAGTTTTTTTTTCCAGCTGCTGTTTATCCGTGAAGTTCATTTGGTTAATGCAATTTTTTATTGAAAGCACGTTACTGCCTGGTAGAATTTTAGAGCCAATCCAAATTGCTTTTAGATAGTGCATTACATGCTGATTTCAATCTAGGAAAGTGGTGCACGACCTAGTGATTCTTTTGGAGCGGTGCATTGATTTTTTTGGCTGCAGGGGTGAAGCTCGTTGATTCATTCCATTTCTTTTCCTTTAAAAAGCATTCATTTTAATTTAGCAAAAGAAGTGACACAGTGATTGGTAGGAGTGAGCTGCATGGTGCTGGAATGAAGCTGGAGGTGGCACACAGACATTTCATCTTTGCTAGAAGAAGCATGTTGGTTTAGAAGGGTGCACACACTGCTTTATTGCCTTTCAATTTGTTTATTGAACTTATTTTATTGAAGTTTTAATTCCAGCACATTTCAATTTCTTGGTAGGTAGTTGTTTTACTTTTTAGTTGGAGAAATAGGAAGCAACTCATCATTTTATTAGGCTAGGTAGGGGTTGATTAATTTTTCTTGGAGATTGGAGAGAAGCTTACGTAACCATCACTTTAGCATAGAAATAGCGCTGCAACATATGTCTTGGAGAAAAAGAGCACATTTTATTTTCTTAGCTAGGACACGGTACTTCATTTTGAGAAGCACATTTTTATTTTCTTTTCTTTTAATATGTCATCGCTAAAGAGGATTTTATTTAGAAGTTTTTGCAAATTTAATTTCTTTTGGTAGATTTAACTGAGTGTTGAATGTTAATCGTTTTAATTATGTATGGATATTTGTCTCTTGTAGTGTTAGGTTTAGCATCGTTTTTTACTTAAATGTTGTCTAGAATTTTTGGTTGTGTTAATTTAACTGTGATGTTAGTCTAAATTAATTGGGTTAATCATTAGCGATATTGCATTGTTTCCTTGAGATACCTGGACTGTGATTATGTTTGCCACTCTAACTTGGTTAATGTGAAATCTATCTTTGCACTTGCAATTGGGTATACGCTTAGTTGCTCAGTTGGTGTTTAGTCTTCGCTTAGTTGATGAAACTGCATGGTGCAAATTGGATTACATGTTAACATTGTGTTTGCTTAGTTCACTTTTATGAAAACATAATTAGCCTTCGCTTAGTTGGTTAATTGTGTTGAATTAGAGGTTTGAGTCGGCTTTATTTTGTTGATCTCTGATAGGAAGCATTGTAATTAAGTTAATGACAAACCGTTTTCAGTCTGTCTTAGAAACCGTTTTTAGATCTGTGTTTGCATTTCTGTTTGCATCTGTGATTTTGCTTATCCACATTCACCACAACATTTTCACAAACCCCCCCACTTCGTGTCTGACTTAATTCTTGAACCACAAAATTGGTCCTTGAGAGACAACCTAGGAGTCATTTCCTAGTCTATACTGCATTTCTAAATTGCACATTAAAATTGTGTGGGTTGCGACAGCCCATCAAAATTTGGCCGCCGTTACCGGGGACCAACGATGCGGTTTTAGGTCTTTGTTGTGTTAATGTGTGTTGTGTTTTGTCTTGTGTTGTGAGTGTGATGTTCTGTTTTGTGTGTTCGTCATTGTGTGTTGCATTTAGAAAGCTTTAGTTGCATATTTTCATTGCATTCTTCTTACCCCCCCTTCTACATGTCTACCTAATTTGATTGTGTGAGTAATCCTTATTCTGCCTGTAATTTTGATTCTCCTTCTGCATCTAACTCTGATATTGCTTCTCATGCATATTCTACTGATTTCTATCTTGAGAATAATATGACTCATCCTCTCATTCCTTAGAGTTCTCTTTGGGAGCACATTTCACATAGTGAGGATGATGTTCATTGCGTTCTCACCTCTGGACTGATAGATTTGCTGCCTAGGTTTTATGGTTCTGCAGGTGAATGCCCACATAGAAATTTGGAGAGGTTCCAACGCATTTGCTCTTAAATGAAACCTCCACATGTCCCAGATGATCGCATTTTCTTCAAGGCATTCCTGCATTCAGTAGAAGAAGGAGCATGGGAATGACTTTATTATCTTCCTTCAGAATTCAAGGCCAATTGGGAAGATCTTAAGCATCAGTTTTTGGAAAGATTCTGCCCTACTCAGCATCATTTTGGATTCATATAGCAACGATCCTAGGTGGAATGATCTTAACCTAGGATGGTATGGTACTTCACAGCTTCAATATCAAGAACCACCATTCCAGAGTACTTGTGTGCCTCCCCCTGTCCAGCAACAACAACAATTGCAGTTTCATGAGCCTGCCCAAGCAACTCCTCATCTTTCCACTACTTTTGAGCCTACATTGAAGGAGTTATTGGAGCAGATGACAATTCAGAACATTCAGTTCCAGCAAGAGAACATGGAGTTTCAGCAGGAGACCAGAGCTTCCATTCAGAGTTTGACTGATCAGATGGGGCAGATGGTCACTCAGCTCACTGAGGAATTTGATTATCAATTGTTGGGTTCTCATCTGCGCTTAAAGCTTTTATCGTTTAACTCATTCGATAACTGTTGTTTGTCTCTATTGATACGGGAACGTACAATATTGTCATGAACTGGTGAGAAATTCCTTGATTAAGCAATACCAGCTAGGGATAGGGGGTAGGACGATCAATTGTTTTTGCTTATGTTCAGTAATGCGTTGCTAGTTACTAGGGGAGGCTAGGGATAGCAAGCCAGTAATTAGTAATAGGCTCTTTTCGCCGAGGGATCGGGTTAAGGGTAGGCCAAGAAAGTTTGCATAACAATTGGGTAACAAAGCAATTTAAACAAGAGGAGTAGATAAGAAAGAGCGGATAAGATGAAATTGTAAAGCCCCAACAACTCCATTCATCCATAGTCTTTTTCTCGTCAACTGAATCAAACGCATTGCATGTTTATTGTGTTCTTGCATCCGCAACAATTAATTTTCTTTACAAGTCTGACGATTTCAATTTGCACGAACGATAGGGCCTTCGAGTCTCTTACGAAGAATGATATTGGGTTTTACCAATTATATTACTTGGAACAATGTGGTACACTTGCCAGGGAATCAACAAATTTTTGGCGCCATTGCCGGGGACTCGAGGTTTAACTTTTTCAAGTAATGCAAATTGATTGAAGTTGACTTGATTTTATGTTTGTTTTTATTTTTGTTTTAATAAATGTTCTCTAGGGTTTTTGTGCCTAACGTTTGCAAAATGCAGTTTAGACAAGAATTTGATTATATGGGCATTCAATTCTACAAAAATAATTTCAACCACTGGTGGGAACCTCACTCATATATGGATCAAAGTCAATTTGGGCAAGTTGCTAAGCCACAAATTACACCAATTAAGAAAAATACAAAGTCTGATGAACTACTTCAGAGGATTATGAATTTGGAAGTGTACCATGTCAAAGGCATAGAGGAGACTGTAAAGAATGATGAATTCTTGCCACAAGACATGTATACAAGATTTTCTTCTCATAGAAGCATGGAGGAGAGACAACAATATCAGTGGCAGCAACAATACTCCTCACCAATAGAAACGTGGGAGTATGATCAACAACTTCGCCAACAGATAGCTGATGTGACGGAACAAGTCAAAAGCTGTAATGAAAAGTTCGACAAGTTTCTGGAGAGGTGTAACCCAAAGAACTATGAAAATACCTCCAGGGATTTAGAGACACAAATTGATGAAGTTGTTGATAAGGAGAAGACTAAGATAGGGTTGGAGAAGACAGAAGAAATAAAAATAGAAAGAGTTGTTGCTGAGATAGATGAAGAAAAGGTAGAGATTTATGAGGAGAAAATAGAGGAAGAAGAAGAGAAAAGGTTGAGTGAGGGAGAGCAAGTTGAGAAGAGAGAAAAAGAAGTGGTTGAGAGAAAAGAAAAAAAGAAAAAAATTATGAAAATAAAGAAAGAAAGAAAAAAGAAAAAGAGAAAGTTGAAGGAGAAGGTTGAGAAAAAGAGGAAGAGGGGAAAGAGGAAAAGATCACATGAAAAACCCCTTCCTCATTCAAAAATATATCATAGGAAGGAAAAGAAAGTCAAGTGCTATATGGAGATCTTCAAGAAATTGGAGATTAAAGTTCCTATGATTGAAACATGGAAACATGTGCTTGGTGTTCACAATTTTATGAAGAAATTTAGCAGGAAGAAGAAAAAGAAAAGAATATCAATCAAGAAGAGTATTAACACCTACTGATGGGTGCTTGTTGGGGTTATCCTAATTGTTGTAAAGCAATTTTATTTATTTGTAATTATTTGATTGTTTGAACAATTTTTGGATAGCATCTACTGAGGGATGCTAGAAGATTTAGGTATCTACTGAAGGATACCAAGAAGGTACACTTAGTGATGGGTGTTGGTAAGGTTTGAACTTACTAACAAGTGCTAAACAGGTTTGGGTCAGGCTCGTGACGTTAAACAAGTGCTACTAGGAGGCAACCTAGATTTTCTCTTACACTTTGCATTTTGAATTCTTAGAATAGGTTGAATTTTTACACTACTACAAAATTCATCATAAATAACGCTTAATAGACAGCGCTTTTTTAAATAAGCGCTATCTATGAATACACAAAACAATAGATAGCGCTTATTTAAAAAAACGCTATCTAAACTTATGACAATAGATAACGTTTTTTTAAAAAAACGCTATGTATAAATAATTAATATTATACTTTTTTGTTTATATTTTAAAATAAACCAAAAGATAGTGTTTAAAAACAAAAACGCTGTCTATTTCAACACATTTGATAACGTTTTTTGAAACAACTGCCCTTTTTCTTTTGCATTTATCCTTCGAACTTCTTTTTACCCATCAAAATTTTCTCTCTTTTTTCTAAATTTTCAGTTTCACTTTATTTCATCAAACTCACCCCCCAAATTTCACTTTCTATTTGCCCCCAAAATTTAAAGAATCTGTCACAGTATCTCCTAAATTTTCGCGTTCCCTCTACTACCACATTTTCCCTCTTCACAATTCCTAATTTCTCTTCCCTGCATTGCAATCTCGAATCTCTCCAGAAGCTTGTACTCACCAAAGTCATCTTCATCGACGACGACGCCTTCTCCAAAGCCTTCCTCACCGCTGACCAAGCCCGCTTCATCAAACTGCTTCAGCAACGAGTTGAGACATTGGAGAGAGAGCTTGACGCATCACCGCTGCCGCTCGCCCTCGCTCCGAGAAACGACAAGCTGAGGCCGCTCATAAAGTCGCCAAATCGCACGCATTGGAGAGCTGGGAAGCGTTAAAAAATGAAGGCGCGGTGTTGGGACCCACTCACATGGCTCTGGCATTTTCGTATTATAAAGCACTCACCCACTCCATATACAGAGATCATTAGTGACCATAAACGACACTGTTTCGATCCAAGATCTCAGTCACATCACGCCAAGATCTTCTGTTGTTCCACCACGCCAAACCCTAGGCTCCACCGGGCAATGCGGGATTTATCGGGAGAGGGTTAGCGTAAAGGTGCCAAACGAAGAAAATGCTCGCTTTCGTTTTCGTAGTTGTTGTCACCTTCATCTCCCTCTGAGAGTTTTGTCAATGCCACGACCACGTTTTCACGTTCACGATGCACCACCACCACTCCGAACCCGTCAGAAAGTGGCTGAGTACTACGTTGAGTTGGCTGACCGCGACCGCTTCCTCCCGTGGCCGCAAACTCTCTCAAATCGACGCCGGTCTCGCTTTCTCCGATGGCAACTCCACCTTCCGCATCAGCTCCCTCGGATTGTACCTTTTTTTCTCTTCGATTCTTCTATTGTCATTATTTGAAGGTTTATTTTTCAAGATTTTAATTTAAATATAATCTCTTCCTACTCTTTTCTAACAAAATTATAGGAAAGTTGAATTTTGTTAATAATTATGTTGAAACCGTTTTTAATTAGTTGATAATGTGAAAATTAGCGTATGAATAGTTGAAAATTAGATTCTTCTTTTAATTTAAATTGATTAATAATTTCTTTATAATAACAATGAAGTGACAATGGCTTAAGGTTTGAATTTTGAAGGAGATTGGCCATGTTTAGAAAGAAGAAATTACTATTTAGATGTGAATAATGTTTGAGTTTGACCATTCTTTGTTAATGATTTCGGTGATGTTACAAATTTTTGTCAGTAATGTTTTTTCTTGGAGATTGGTTCCTGGTTTTCTTTAACCTTTTCTTTTTCTTCTGGAGATTCATACAATTTGCATTATACGACAGTTGAAATAGGGACATCGGGAGTGAAGTTCATGGTGGCACTTGATACCGGAAGTGACCTGTTATGGGTACCCTGTGATTGCACAAGATGTGCTGCTACTGATAGCCCAGCCTTTTCTTCGGTATGTTTTGTTTTCCTCTTTTTTTGTGTGACCGAAATGAAGTTGTTTTGTTCCTATAGTATATTGTTTTTTATTATAGGGTTTTTCTCTAATTGGCTATACTTATTTTAAGGGCATGTTGCAAGAAGGACACTTCTTTTAACATTGCATTGAATACATGATTTTATTATTAGAAGAAATGTATCTAGTTAGATGCGTGTGTGGTGTAGTGAGGTTTTGGTTGATCTATTTTTCATATTGAGTGATTTGTTGCTCTATTTGTTTTATTTGATAAAGATTTGATTGGAGTGCCTTGTGTTTACGGTGGGTTGAAATGTTGATTGAAAACTAGCATGTTATTACACATTGGGTGATTGTATGTTTTATTGAAATGTAGTGTAAATGTGATTGGTTTGAGTCGCACTTGATGAATTATGTAATTTATGTTAAATTCCATCAAGTTTGGTGTTGAAGAAATGGTAAGTAGTCTGTGATTGGGTTCTAGAAATTTTCATTATATGCTCTGTTTTGCTTGTTCATAAACTGAATTGGGGAAAGGGGTATAGTAACGTTGAATCTATCAAGTGAAAGAGAGAGAGAGTGAGGGAAGTGGTTCTGTGATCTTGTTGGAAGTTTAGATGTCTTAAACTTTACTGGAATTTAAGTGTAGTGCTTATTAATCTGTTTGAGTCTTTTTTTTCTTATTTCCTAGATGCTTCACGTGACTATATCTTTGGTTATTTAAGTGCAGCCAACATATGATGCCTTTATGTTTTTCTTCGGAGGTTTGGACTAAGTATGGTTGAAAACTAGTAATAGGTTGGTGGAAAGTGGTTACAAGTGTGATTCATAGTATGCTGATTTAAAATGAATAATTTGCTTAATTGAACTAGATTAGGCTGTCTTAATTTATTAAATCTGAGAATAATAGTAATCATCTTATCTTCAATCTGTTTAATAACCTTAACCTTAACCTTCTCAGTACTGCATATCCTTTATGTTTTTCCCTTGAATCTTTATACCAAATCATACAACTAGCCTCGAGGTGCATCATTGTTCCAGTTCAACTTTTCGCTTTTTCTTTTCTTTAAAACAAAAATTCGAATTGTGGCAGAAGTGGGACAATCCTTTTCTCTTTGTTTATTCATTACAAGACTTTATTCTGACCAAAGGCTTGCTCCACTGCATACCGTGGTTTACACGTATGAATTAATTAGCCTATGTTTTACTATATTAACTTTTTCAAAGAAAAATATTTGCAATATAAGTCAAACCAATCCCCTGTACATTTAGTAGACAATCATTACTAATTTTAAATTACAGAAATTTTATTTTCGTTATATTTAAACCTTTTATTCTTATTATTACTGGTAAAAGTTTATTGTCCTTTAACATTTTTATATTTGTAACATGCTGAATGATTACTACTGTTATACTAATAAAAGAACAGTATAAAATAATTTGTTTTCATGGAGTTAAATACATTAATTAAATTTATTGAATAACTATACGAATTGGAAATTATATGAAGAATTCAATTAATTATAAATATCAATGTTAATTATGCTTACTTGTATAGTTATCCTCGAGTGAAAAATATTTTTAAGTGCTAGCTTTCTAATATGTGGAATATGGTTCTTACACATTCTATATGTGCAAGTTTTGTGTCTTGTCCCCTGCTTTTTTTCTCAATTAAAAACGTTGTATTTGCAGGATTTTGACCTTCAAATACTACATTAACTTTTTTAAGATACTACAATAACTTTGAATTTTTTATACTTTTTGATGTTAACAATGGTGTTGGATTGGATGTAAAGTAAAATGCTTATAATATTTATATTGATTATGGGTGTTGAAAGTAAGTGTTTCGGTAGGAATTTTCTGGGACCGAAAGCACTAACTTCGATGGCGCGATTCTGCTTCCTTTTGATGCGAAATCTCTAATTGCCTTCACCGTCCGTTCTTCAGATCGTCCGTTCTTCAACTTTTGTTCAAGAGGGGGTGGTACCTGTAAAGGTACTCCGACAATCAAGTCAGATGTCGGTATAAGAAGACCCTCTGTCCTCAGCAAGTAGATGCCTAGAATGGAGAGAGGGTAAAACTCAATCAAGTATGAGAGTGTGGGTGTGGGAATCAGTATAGTGTAGGCTAGATTGTGCGTACCTTGTTTGGAGTCCTTAGCCCTTTATTTATAGACTCTGGTTTGATATAAAATCAATATAACATAATAAAATATAACCAGAATGAAATATAAACAAACTCACCTGATATATCTCTGTTGGGATATTATTTGATACGAGATATATGATATTATATGATACTGTTCATTTATTCTCTTTTGTAACATGATGGGCCTTGAGCCCAATAAAGATGGATCAGTTTAATAATTCGGCCCATTTAACTGGTAGGCTTGACCGTTCGGTGTAACCAGTCTTCAGAGATATACTACCGTACATCATCCCCCAAGTCCGAGGGTAATAAGGGATGTAGGACCTTTTGTTGACCGAAGGACTTTTATGAGTTTATGTGTCGTTCGGTGTGAAGGTCGTTCGTGTTGATGTGTGTAAGCTCGGTGGACATTATAGTCCATGGGTTACCAAGACTCGATGGGTCTTGATGTAACCAGACTCGGTGGGTCTCGATGTATTTGTTGGGCCGAGAATCGGTGGGTCTCGATGTATTTGGCGGACGTTATAGTCCGTGTATGACCAAGACTCGGTGGGTCTTGATGTATTTGTTGGACCGAGACTCGGTGGGTCTCGATGTATTTGGCGGACATTATAGTCCGTGTATGACTAAGACTCGGTGGGTCTTGATGTATTTGTTGGACCGAGACTCGGTGGGTCTCGATGTATTTGACGGACGTTATGGTCCTGTTTAACGTCAAGGTTTGCTGGACGACAGGAGTGACCATCCTGCAAGGTGTTTAACGTCGAGGATCGCTGGACGACGAGAGTGACCATCCCGCAAGGTGTTTAACGTCTAGGTTTGCTAGACGACAGAAGTGACCATCCTGCAAGGTGTTTAACGTCGATGATCGCTGGACGATGGGAGTGACCATCCCGCAAGGTGTTTCTTGATGTAACTGGATGAGCATGTAACTTCTTTAGAGATTTGTGATTGCTTTAGTAATCTGTAAGATATAATTGAGTCTGATCGGTTGAGATTTAATGGCTTTAATAATCTGCAAGAGATATAATATCAGAGATATATTGAGACCGGTAGGTTAAGATTGTAACTGCTTTAGCAATCTGCAAGAGATATAATATTTAAGATATAATTGAGACCGGTCGGTTAAAATTTAATGGCTTTAATAATCTGCAAGAGATATAATATCAGAGATATATTGAGACCGGTCGGTTAAGATTGTAACTGCTTTAGCAATCTGCAAGAGATATAATATCAGAGAGATATATTGAGACCAGTCGGTTGAGATTGTACGGCTTTAGTAACCGCTTTTGCAAGAGATATAATATTAGAGATATATTGAGACCGGTCGGTTAAGATTGTACAGCTTTAGTAACCGCTTCGCTTTAGAGTCATGATCGGTCCACTGAGATGTAACCGCTTTATTAATCTTTCTAAGATGAAGATAGGCACCATAAGGGCTCAGGTTAGATCTGCCATGACCTTCTGGAATCTGTCGAAGGTGGAGAAAACACTGTGTAGGGTGACACTGTGTGGGGAAGGTTGAGGAGTTGTGCTCGTTCCGTCGAGATTGGCGGAGTCTTTGATCTCACTTAAGACGAAGATGAGGCAGGTGAACTAGGGACGCCGGCGGGGTTCTCCACGATGGCTGATGTCATTGGAAATGTTACAGCTAACTAGTTTGATAGTTGAACGGTCCGGCGCCGGTGTCAGATTGCGGTAATGCCTGAGAATGATATGGAGGCTGATCTGAACGGCGCGACGGTCGTCGTGAATGTTAGTAGCTGGACAGCGCGACTGTCATTGCGGGTGCGAAAGCCCTAGACGGTGGAGATGGTGGCGTATGGTGCTTTCGCCGCTGGGATTTTGGTCGGCCACGTTTTGGTTAAGAGTCCGTTCGGGAAGAGGATGCGTGACTTGCGTCACCGGGAAGAGAAAAAACCAATTCTCTTCATGTAGGTGTATTGCTGCCTAACGGCCTTTGGTTTGGAGAATGCCACGAGTGTTGGTGGAAGGAGATTTGTCCGAACGGTGCGACTGTTGTCGTAAGTGACGGTGGCTGGACCGAACGGCGCCGAGCCTGGAATGAACGACGACAAGCCTGTCTCGTCAAAAGCGAATGGCCGCTGCGGATGATGGATAGTGAACCCTGGGTTTCCCCTGTTTGCCGTCAGTGGAGACGGTGGAGTTAGCCTGAGCGTCCTCCAACCTGCATAAAAGAATAATAGAAGATGTTAATGATAATTGTACATATTACTGCCGTCTGGAGAAACGCTACATAAGAGGTTGAGGTGCTCGTTTGAGAATCGTCTTGACTCTTTGAGTTTTCTTTGTGGATGATGCAGGAGATATCGCTATCGACGCTTCGGCCAATAGGAGATGTGACGTTGTTCGATAGATGGAGGTCATGAGCTGCCGTGGGTGGAAGAGAAGGAGGAGGTTGTTCTCCTTTGCTTGAGTTTGAATCGGTTTTGGTTTTTGCAGAAATTATGCCACCGCCTATTTGATTGTGTATGTTGTAGTGGTACTGTGTCTTCCACCTTTGAGAGACCACCTTGGCTGTGTAACATAAGGGCCGCAGTTGATGCAGAGAATATTGACACTGCTCTGAGTGTGCCAGGGGAGAGAGATATCAAACTTCCACTAAGTAAATGTGGAATGTTATCACTAGAAGGGTAATGGAGTTGTGAGAGAGGAGAAGGACCATTGCCCTTTCGATCTCCAAAATGGTTAGATGAATTTCTAGTCGATTATGCAGCTGCTGCAACGGCTCCAAGTGTGACGCGCCCATAGGAGAACGTCTTTCTCCGTGAAGACCCTTGATCATGCCATCTGATTACCAAACGCGGAGCTGTGCACACTATCGATGACAGGTAATGAATTAGTGCTCTTTGCTTTATGCATATTGTTGAGTCCTGCACTTCAACAGGCTTGGCGGCATAAAGACAACAAAAGAAAAATTTTTCTGCTAAGATGAAAGAATTTAGCGTATAACAATTAAGTAATGAAGAATCCCTTACAGGGCATATGTTTTACTATGCTTCTTTCGGAGAGTGAAATGCAAATATAATAAAGTGGATGAAAATATATACTACACGAGCTTTGAACAGTGCTCGATTGAAAAAGTTATAGTTGCTGCTGCATGATTATGGAATCTCCTAATTGAGTTTATATTATGGTATTATAATAATATAACAGCTTCGTTTGTAATAACGTGGAGATATTATTCTCCTTCTAGATTTTTGTGATATATATTTATGATCAATTTTAAATCTATATAAAAATCAGTTGGGATATATATATTTATTTATATATATAAATATATGAATAAGTGAAATTGGTTGTGATATATATGTAAATAAATTTTGCTGTGGGATAAATGAATCTTGATTGGAATTGTGCAGCTGTAACAAAATTAATTTTGAATACCATGGTGTTCAATTAATAATGGATCTGCATGAAACAAAATAAATTTTGAAATATTGATGAAAAGATTGTCGCCGGTATTCCAGACATTAAGCAGTTTAACCTTTCCAAGGATTCCTGATATATTTTTATTATCTTTTAGTATATCATTATATACCTTTTATAATGATATAATGAAAAAAGTGGTTGTAACCTTCCACGTAAATTGTTTTTAGAAGATACTTATCTTTTTGATGAAATTTTGTGTAGAGATGATGACTCATGTTGAAATTTCTTGATGTTGATCTGGAGTAGTGATGTTGATATCGAGAGCTTGTCTTGGTTTCTTGCGGCTTTCAATGGGATGCCCTCCGGCCCCACCGTGGGCGCCAAAATGTTCCGGTGGGAATTTTCTGGGACCGAAAGCACTAACCTCGATGGCGCGATTCTGCTTCCTTCTGATGCGAAATCTCTAATTGTCTTCACCGTCCGTTCTTCATATCGTCCGTTCTTCAACCTTTGCCCAAGAGGGGGTGGTATTTGTAAAGGTACTTCGACGATCAAGTCAGATGTCGGTATAAGAAGACCCTTTGTCCTCAGCAAGTAGATGCCTAGAATGGAGAGAGGGTAAAACTCAATCAAGTATGAGAGTGTGGGTGTGGGAATCAGTATAGTGTAGGCTAGATTGTGCGTACCTTGTTTGGAGTCCTTAGCCCTTTATTTATAGGCTCTGGTTTGATATAAAATCAATATAACAGAATAAAATGTAACCAGAATGAAATATATACAAACTCACCTGATATATCTCTGTTGGGATATTATTTGATACGAGATATATGATATTATATGATATTGTTCATTTATTCTCTTTTGTGACATGATGAGCCTTAAGCCCAATAAAGCTGGATGAGTTTAATAATTCGGCCCATTTAACTGGTAGGCTTGACCATTCGGTGTAACCGGTCTTCAGAGATATACTACCGTACATCAGTAAGGTTGTTGTTAGACGTTATGATATAAGTTAGTGTCTTAATTTTGACTTTGGGTATTTAAATTACTGGCTTGGGTCTTGAAGATATATATTAGTACACTTAAAATTGGTAGTAGGTGTAGGATTGATGATGCATGTTACTCGATGATGTCATATGTTGGTTTATGTATGTATAATTGTTACAGTTATTAGTTAATGGTGTTTTACTGAAAATTCATGTGTGGGTATTATGATGTTAAATGCTTGATGGATGGATGGATGTGGGGTGCTGTTGTTTTGCTAATGTTAAAGATTTTGGCAAACTTTATTTGTTATGTTCAAGTATTCCAGTTGTTCATATCGTTGATGTGCATTCATTTCTAATATGTTCAAAAAAACATTGGCTGTGTTTAAGTGGTTTAAGGCTTTTTGAATTTGATGCTGATATTTTTCAAAGTTGCTACCTTGGTTCTTTGTTAACAACTTTTGCAATTTGATGCTTTCAAATGGGATGCCTTTACATATTGTTGCATTTTTTTTGTCAGGATCAAAATCATTTGTGGATTATGAACTATTGTAAAGGTGTAATATGTATATATTATAACATTGAACTTAAAGTTTTTAAAAAGAATATTTATAAAGTTCAAGTGAATAAAACATAATTATTATTGTGAAATTATTTGAAGGAGTATATGATTATAATGAAAGCATGACTATGAAGGAGGAACAATTTTAACTGATGTAAGTTATCTTCATTATTATAATTAATTTGTAGTAAAAATTTAATTGACTAATTTTATATTATTTTTTTTGTTGTAGTATTTTCCTTATTGCAGATACCAACATACCATGACAATCAAATTATTGAAGTTAGGGAAGATTGATGTTTACATGTAATTAATACATGTTTATAGGTTATGTTATGGTGATTTACATGCTTATTGGTACAAGGATATATATGTTATGGTTGTATATATTATCTTATAAAGCAATGTCATATCATGACATGTATTTGAGACTCAAGGATTATATTTTGAAATATTATTGTACCAATAGTTTTTATTCATACATTAAAGTATTGAACATTCTTTTTAAGATCTTTGTTTTTGTCATATTTGTTTTAATATTTTATATTTTTTATGAATAATAAAACTAATAAATAATATAGGTTTGTATATAATAAAACTAATATTTTATATTTTCTTTTAAAAAATTATTTTATTAAAAAATTATTTTTTTTAAAAAATTTAGACCGATAGATAGCGCTTATTTAAATAAGCGCTATCTATTTGTATCCGACAATAGATAGTGTTTATTTAAATAAGCGCTATGTATTGTCGGATACCAATAGATAGCGCTTTTTTAAATAAGCGCTATCTATTGTCAGACACCAATAGATAGCGCTTTTTTTAGAAGCACTATCTATTAATAGATAGCGCTGACATAGATAACCCTTATCTATGGTAAAAAATAAGTGCTATCTATGCACTTTTTTGTAGTAGTGTTATTTCCAGTGTGTATGCTTGGCTTGACTACTTTTCGGAAGATGTTTGACTGAATAATTTTTATGATGCGCCTGTTTCATGATGATTTGATGTGGATGATAATTGAGTTGTGTTGCATGTTGATATCCAGTGAAACAGATGTGTGATGAATTATGATTGTGGTTATGATGCTAAGCAGGGTGTATGAATGAATATTGTGTGAGAAAGCATGTTGTGTGAGGTATTGAGCTCCAGAGTTTTCATTGTTGCATGTATTGTTCACAGGAAAACATGAATGATATTGCCTGAATCTTGATTATTGATTGAATTGCATGTGAATGTCATATGATCAAGGCCATTTTTAAAAACCCTTCTCTAGCCAAAATTTCACCCACAGTGCTTAAAATATTATACCCTTTTTGAACTTTAGCCTTAAATAGGATGTGAACCCTTGTCTTGAAATTCTTTACCTTGAGTTGGGTTGAGCTTAACTGTATGTGTTGAAAAGGTTCAAGTTTGGGGTTGCATGAGGGAAATCGAAAAGCAGTTGAAAAGCATTGAGCTCAAATGTTGAAAAAGAAAAATGCAGAAGAAAAAGAAAAGAAAAGAAGAAAAGCATGAAGATGAGCTCAATGCAAAAGAAAAGGGAAATAAGTGAGATTGGTGAGGAAGAGAGTTGTGCTTAAATGTTGAATACTAGGGTCGCTCTCTTAACTCAAGGATTTTGCCTTCCCGAAAAACCAATTTTTCTTGTTAACCCAGCCTCATTACAAACCTTGGAAAAGTCCATTTGATGGCATTTGCATGTGAGGATTTTGAGATGAATGACAATTTTGTTTCATGTGACTTGTGAATGATAGAGAGTTGGAGTGTCACCCTAAACACTTGAGTGATTTGAGTGAAACACTTGCTTAGTGAGAATTGCTAAATTTCATGACTGCACTGAATTGTAACATTTGTTGAGAAATCTGTGAACTGAACTGAATTGAAAGCATGCATGCATCTTGATTTGACTTCACTGACGGTCTGAAATTGAGTAGCTCTTGTCATGTACTTTAGGAGTGTTGAACCATTGGATGAAATAGTAGAAAGCCAAGCTTTGCTTTGTTTGCTGTTTTGTTTTGTTTGCTTGAGGACAAACAAAGTTCTAAGTTTGGGGTTGTGATAACGGTTGAAAAACAGTTATTTTCATATGTCACTTTAGACCAAATTACTCCTTTTATAGCTTAGAACGAACTTAGCATCAAGCAAAACACATAAAATGAGTCAGTAGAGAGTCAAAAGCTGTTTTTAGCAATATTATGCTTGTTTTGCAGTATTTTTGATGAAGGTGAAGAATGAAGTTGAAGCTGAAGGTCTTATACTCGAGACAGAGGAAGAAAAATGAAGAAAAGAAGAGTTTAGGAACCGCCCAGCGGTAAATTTCACCTCTGGGCGGCCAAATGCGAGGAGAAGGCACTGTCTGACACCCACGCGTGGACGCCGAGCGGATTTGCGATTAGAGGCAAACCGCCGAGCGGTGGACCCCTGTCGCCAAGCGGTGGCGCGATTTAGGGGAAACCGCCAAGCGGCATAAGTGTGACGTCGGGCGGTTGTCTGCTAGGCTTGGGCCTATTTTCTGTGACGCTCCCCACCTATAAATAGCCCTATTGCGATTTCACATTCATTCTTTTGACAAAAGAGGACGGCCAGACCTAATTTTCACTCCTTGGAGAAGATCTCTTGGATGCTTTGGCTCCTTTTAATGCTATCTAGGGTATGTCTTTCCATTCTTCCATTATTTTTCATCTAGTTTCACCATGACAATGGTGAACTAAACCCTTTTGTTGTTGGGGGAAACAAGGTAATCTTTTGAAACTCTCTTTTATTGAAACTCTGGTTTATTTATATGCTTGTCGTATGCTTTGATTATCAATTGTTGGGTTCTCATCTGCGCTTAAAACTTTTATCATTTAACTCATTCGATAATTGTTGTTTGTCTCTATTGATACGGGAACGTACAGTACTGTCATGAATTGGTGAGAAATTCCTTGATTAAGCAATACCACCTAGGGATAGGGGGTAGGACGATCAATTGTTTTTGCTTCTGTTCAGTAATGTGTTGCTAATTACTAGGGGAGGCTAGGGATAGCAAGCCTATAATTAGTAATAAGCTCTTTTCGCCGAGGCATCGGGTTATGGGTAGGCCAAGAAAGTTTGCATAACAATTAGATAACAAAGCAATTTAAACAAGAGGAGTAGATAAGAGAGAGCGGATAAGATAAAATTGTAAACCCCCAACAACTCCATCCATCCATAGTCTTTTTCTCGTCAATTGAATCAAACGCATTGCATGTTTATTTTGTGTTCTTGCATCCGCAACAATTAATTTTCTTTACAAGTCTTACGATTTCAATTTGCACGAACGATAAGGCCTTCGAGTCTCTTGGGAAGAACGATATTGGGTTTTACCAATTATATTACTTGGAATGATCTGGTACACTTGTCAGGGAGTCAACATTTCTACATTTGAATTTGATTCATTTTTTGAGGGTATATCTGAGGTTCAACCTATTACACTAGGATTGAGTGTTATACCCCTGCATGTTATATCTTTGGAACCACATTGCACTAACCATGTTGCAGGAGGTACACATGAGTTTGACCAACACACACCCACGGTGGAAGATAAGGGTGCAAGCATACGCAAAAGCTTCATCAACAATCACTGCTTCTTGGATCCAGCTATGGAAGACATCTCCCTGCTTGATCAAATTTGGATAATAAAGCAATTCCTTTTCAACACTTCCTTGCTGAATTATATGGTGGAAGACCTCTCCCTGAAAGTCCAAAATTGGCAACTGCCACCATCATGAGGGGAGTTTCCTTTTCCCTTCTCCTCCCTTTCCCGCTTTTATTGCACTTGTCCATGATCTGTAGACTGTTCTGATTTCTGATTTGATGATTGTGACACACTGAGGACATTGTGTAGTTTAAGTGTGGTCTATTGGGGGAGATTCTGAATTTTCTTTGATTTGTTTATGTTTTCTGCGTTAAATTTTTTTGTTTTCTAGGTAGTTTTGTTTTGTTTTGCATGTTTCTCTTGATTTCTGGACTTGGTTTAGATTGTAGATGTGTCTTTCACTTCATTGATACTCTGATTGGTTTGAAATCCTTACTTTTCTCTGATTGGGAGATGATTATGATGTTTGAGAGGTTGATTTGATTGTGACAGAAATACCCTGTATGAGAATTTGAGCCACTTTATGTTCTTTCTTGTGTGATATGTCTCTTGATTGCTTGCACATATGCCTTTGCTTGACTCTTTTTGATGATGCTTGATTGATATGCATGCTTGGAAGTGATAAAGGCAGTTTTGTTGTTGAGCCTCTCTAGCCAGATGAGCTTACCTTGTTTTAATCCCTTGATAACCCTTTTTTTGAGCCTATACTTTCCCCATTTCTTTGTTTTGAAGCTTATACACTAGCCCTAAGTGAAAAACCATGATCACCTTAACCTTAGGGAATTTTGGAGCTTTGGAATTGTTTTGGGAATAATTGTGGTCTCTTGGGAGATTCAGAGAATTGGCTAGTTGGTTCCTCTTCTTGCTTTTGTTTTGTAAATATGTTATGTATCTCGTCTCTTAGAGTTGTGCTCTAGATAGAGAGAAAAAGAAAAGAGACAAGATGAGAAAAAAAGAAAAAAAGTACAGAAAATGAGAAAAATAAAAAAAAAAAAATTGTGTGAATGATGGAGTCAAGAAGAGGATTGAAGTAGAGGGTTTGGGTGTTATTTGACTGTGTTTACACTTGTTCCCCATTGCTCCTCTATTTATTTTGGTTTGTAGCTTCTCATCCATATTATATCCTCCCTTACCCTTGGCCCCATTACATCCATAAAAGACCTTTTGATTTGAATTTGCATATGTTTTTTAGTGTTGATATTAGAGGCTCGCCAAGTCTGTCTGTGTTTGTTTTCTTGAGTGCATTGAGTTGACATTATTTACCCTAGACACTTGAGAGAAACACTTATAGTGTGCATCTGTGAGGTTCTGTTGCTTTTGATTCACCTCTTGAACTGATTGATTATTTTGCCATGTCTTGAATTGCTTGGATGATTTCTCTGAGTATCTGTTTTCTCTGATTCTGTGTTGGATATTGTCTACTGCTTTTTCCAAGTCCAGATTTCTTGAGGACTGTAATTATGTTTCTTTCCTTGTCAGTCTTTGTTTTCTGTGTGTTGAGTCTGTGTCAATTCCCTGATGTCCGTTGAACTGTTCCCTGATTTGCGTCTTGATTTTACCCAGGAGTGCAAAAGACTAAGTGTGGTGTATTTTGATGAGTCGATATTTTATTTATTTCACTTAGTTTATTGTGCTAGAATTAATCAGGGAATTGTACTTAATTGTCCGGTATTTTTCCGTTTCTGCTAATTGTGCTTAATTTGACCGAAAATTCTAATTTTAATTAATTTGAATTTTCTGAGCTAATTAATTGCATTATTTATTGCAGGGAAAATTTTGCAGATATATTTTGGAGCATTGGGATGGAGACAAATTAATTCAAGACTCTCCAATTAGACATTTTAAAATTAATTGTATTGTAATTTAGTTGTTTAAAACTTTTTAGACAAACTCTTTGCATCTTGGGCCAATTTTGGAAAAATGTTATTGAGCCCAAATATGAGTGTGACACTTGGCACCCTAGGTTTTGTTTTTGGGGTGGACCCCACACATTTTTCAGCTACACCTCATGGCCTAGGGATTAGCAGTCGTCACTTGAGCTACTCTCGTTTTTTTTGGCTTGGAAAAAACCTTATTCGTTGGAGAAGAGCACCATGGATGGCTACGGATAGGAGAAGGGAGCCGACACACGATTTATTTTCACATTCTGCTGGAACGATTTCTTTAGAGTTTAGCAATGTTGTTTTCATTTTTTTTAGGCTTTTGGATTGATGGACGTTGGTTTCATGGCATGAGATACACACTTGTTGTTTGGTTGAACGAAGCAATCACCTTTCCATTTCTAATTTTGAGCAAACGCTGATTTACTTTGCTGCTGTGTTCATTTTTTTTATTCCACAAATTTTATTGTTGTTGGCATTGAAGAAGTGTGTGCACAGTGATGTTCAGAGATCACATAAAGTTTCTTTTTCATTTGCAATTAGAGAAATAGAATGCAGCACAAGTTTTTTCTTTCGAGCCGTTGTTTATCCGTGAATTTCATTTGGTTAATCCATTTTTTTATTGAAAGCACGTTACTGCCTTGTAGAATTTTAGAGCCAATCCAAATTGCTTTTAGATAGTGCATTACATGCTGATTTCAATCTAGGAAAGTGGTGCACGACCTAGTGATTCTTTTGGAGCGGTGCATTGATTTTTTTGGCTGCAGGGGTGAAGCTCGTTGATTCATTCCATTTCTTTTCCTTTAAAAAGCATTCATTTTAATTTAGCAAAAGAAGTGGCATGGTGATTGGTAGAAGTGAGCTGCATGGTGCTGGAATGAAGCTGGAGGTGGCACATAGACATTTCATCTTTGCTAGAAGAAGCACGTTGGTTTAGAAGGGTGCACACACTGCTTTATTGCCTTTTCAATTTGTTTATTGCACTTATTTTATTGAAGTTTTAATTCCAGCACATTTCAATTTCTTGGTAGGTAGTTGTTTTACTTTTTAGTTGGAGAAATAGAAAGCAACTCATCATTTTATTAGGCTAGGTAGGGGTTGATTAATTTTTCTTGGAGATTGGAGAGAAGCTTACGTAACCATCACTTTAGCATAGAAATAGCGCTGCAACATATGTCTTGGAGAAAAAGAGCACAATTTATTTTCTTAGCTAGGGCACGATACTTCATTTTGAGAAGCATATTTTTATTTTCTTTTCTTTTAATATGTCATCGCTAAAGAGGATTTTATTTAGAAGTTTTTGCAAATTTAATTTCTTTTGGTAGATTTAATTGAGTGTTGAATGTTAATCGTTTTAATTATGTCTGGATATTTGTCTCTTGTAGTGTTAGGTTTAGCATCGTCTTTTACTTAAATGTTGTTTAGTATTTTTGGTTGTGTTAATTTAACTGTGATGTTAGTCTAAATTAATTGGGTTGGTCATTAACGATATTGCATTGTTTCCTTGAGATACCTGGACTGTGATTGTGTTTGCCACTCTTACTTGGTTAGTGTGAAATCTATCTTTGCACTTGCAATTGGGTATACGTTTAGTTGCTCAGTTGGTGTTTAGTCTTCGCTTAATTGATGAAACTGCATGGTGCAAATTGGATTACATGTTAACATTCTGTTCGCTTAATTCAGTTTTATGAAAACATAATTATCCTTCGCTTAGTTGGTTAATTGTGTTGGATTAGAGGTTTGAGTCGGCTTTATTTTGTTGATCTGTGATAGGAAGCATTGTAATTAAGTTAATGACCAACCGTTTTCAGTTTGTTTTAGATACCGTTTTTAGATCTGTGTTTGCATTTATGTTTGCATCTGTGATTTTTTTTTTATCTGCATTCACCACAACATTTTCACAAACCCCCCCACTTCGTGTATGACTTAATTCTTGAACTGCAAAATTGGTCCTTGAGAGACGACTTAGGAGTCATTTCCTAGTCTATACTGCATTTCTAAATTGCACATTAAATTTGTGTGGGTTGCGACTGCCCATCAGCGTGCAAGGCCTAGAAAGTGACATCGTCCACCTAAGATGAAGGACCTAGGAAGTCTTACTCTTCCATGCGTGATTGAAGATGTAGATGTGGGGAGAGCCATGCTAGATTTTGGGTCTAGTATTAACATGATGCCTTTATCCTATCTGAACAAAATTGGAGGGCTAACATTGAAACCATCTAATCTTACTATGATGGTGGCAGATGGGACATCTACAAGGCCGATTGGTATGGTGGAAGATGTAGTTGTTCAGATTGAGCATCTCGAGTTCTTGGTTGATTTTATAGTGATGGACATGGATACGAATGAAAGGATTCCAGTAATCCTGGGAAGGCCTTTCATGAAAACTGCTAAATTAGTGAGGAGTATCCATGACGGGAGAATTATGTTAAAAGACCAAGAAAGTATCCTGATGTATAATGGATCTAGGGAGAAGCTCTCGCGAGTACAAAAGAGAGCTAAATATAGAGTTTCAAGGGGAGAAGCTACAATTGAAGAATCTAAAGGTACTGATAGTGATGATTGTAATATTTTGCAGGTACCTAAAGATGAAGAGGTAGATAAAGGAGGAACAATCCACTCACAGGACACATCATTCCCGCCTGGTTCAAAGGTAAGATTCATGAATAGGGAGTGGATTGTGAAAAAGGTTAAAGAGGAAGGAGTAGTGGAGATTAGAAGACCATACTCCAAAGCAATCAAAAGGGTGGATAGAAGACAATTGATGAGTTGGGTTGACGAAGGCACCAACTGGGACGAGAAGACATGATTTTATTTGAATGAATCCCAATTGTTGTAAAACATTTTTTTGTTTTTATTTTTTGGACATGTAATTTTTAGAATTTTTTTTTGAACAATTTTGGGTAGCATCTACTGAGGGATGCTAATTAATTATGTATCTACTGAAGGATACAGGTAAGTACACCTACTGAAGGGTGTTGGGAAGCACATACTGATGAGTGCTAGAAAAGGTTTGGGTCAGGCTCGTGACGTTAAACAAGCGTTACCTAGGAGGCAACCCAGTTGATTATTGTTTATTTTTAATGCCCTCTTTAGTTGCATTTTAGGATTGACTGTTGCATATGAGAGGGGAAGTGCATAAAATTTAGGAATTGAAAGCTGAAATCAAGTGTTACAGGTCTGAAAACATGAAAGCAAACCTAAAAGGGAAGAAAACTTTTTAAACGCCCACCGCTGAGCGTTAGTGGCCGATGAGCGGTGGCGATGAAGATTGGTTTTTTGGGCTTTTTAAAAGCTTAGCGTTGGAAGCCCATTTGCACACTTTTTAACCTCCCTAGGGTACGCCCAAGCGTTCTCTACATACCACAACACTTTGCTTTCACTTCCAAAAGCTTTCTAAGAGTTTTTCTCCATTTTTCTCTTCATCCACTCACTTTAACTCCATAGTTTTTCAATTTTCTCTCATTCCATTGTCAAAGTTTGTGTTTTTTGGTGAGAGCATTGCATTGGGAAGGCATTCATCATCATTCAAGAGGCAATTGCAAGCATCTAGAGTATCTCCACCCAAGTAAGTCATGCAATTTCATTCTTGGGGTTTCTAGAATTGAAAATTTATGAAGAACATGTGTAGAAATATGATAAATTAGGGCTTTTGATTTCTATGCATGATTTGATGAAATAGAAACATTTTGCACCGATTAAATTGCATGAATTTGTTCTGGAACTATAACATTTGTGATTGGGTGGAGATTAAAACAGTTAGGAAGGGGTTTTTGAAAAAATCCCGACGCCACCGCTGAGCGTCAGTGGACGCTGGGCATCCTGCGATGCCACCGCTGGGCGCCAGATTTGTTTTTTTTTTTTGCTTGAATTGTCTGATGCAGGAGGTGCTGAGGGGCCCTGTTTTGCCCTTAGTGTTGTACAGTGCCTAGATATTGGATGTTTGATGGTATGCTAACCTTTAATGGTAATTTCCTTGGTCTTGTGAATTGTGTTTGATGTAGGAATGACATCATCCTCAAGAAGAGTGAAAACTAAGGGAAACAAGAGAAAGGAACCGGAGAGGCCTCCGAGATTTTATTCTCACAGAATTCTCTCTAGGAAACATGAGGAGCACTTCCTGACTGTGCAAGAGAGGCGATTGCTGATGGAGAGAAAAGCCATATTCATCCCAGACTTGGCTCCTCAGTTTGGTGCGGAATTAGAAAGTAGAAACTGGGAAAAGCTGGCTACGTACCCTACACCAACAAATATTGAAGTGGTAAAGGAATTTTACACTAATGCTTTGTTTAGAGGAGTTCAAATGGAGAGGTACACTAGCTATGTTCGAGGGGAGATCATCATATATGACCCCGATACCATCAACAGCTTCTTGGGTACGGAGTGGGCTGGTGAGCAGTGCCAGTTTGCATTGAACATCAGAGAGTGTTCAGACTATGATAATATTGAGAGAGTGCTTTGCATATCTGGCGAGATATTGGATGACATTTACTCATGCCAACGTTCAGCCCTATTCTCATGTTTCTAACATTAGTTTTCACAGGGTCATATTTATTTACTGCATGTTGAGGCAGTTGAATGTGAACATTGGTGAGGTCATCGCTAATGAGATAGAGAGTTGCGCTGCTAATGTGAGTAGCAGGACACCATACGAACATCCTTCCCTCATTACACATTTGTGCCAGCAGGCTGGGGTGGATATTTCCATTCCACCGTTCGAGAGGCCTAGAAAGGCCATATATGCCTCGTACTACAAACAACATTGTGGAGGAGATGAGGTGGCTGAACCAGTGCCTAGGAGACGTCCTAGGAGAGGAGCAGCTAGGCAGGATGAGCCAGCACACCATGCAGAGTCATTCCAGATGAGGGACATGTACTTGTCCATGATGAAGGCTAGACTTGAGGCTCTTCACAAAGGGCAGGTGGCCACAACTGAGATGATAATGGGCCTATACGATACACCACCGGTGAGCAGGTGGACTATGGACGAGTTTCATAGTGCTATGACATGGCCACAGGAGCAGGCACAAGACAGTGGATCTGGGGCAGCTGAAGCTCCAATGATGGATGACGATGAGGAGGATGACGCCTTTGAGGATGCAAAGGCTGGAGATGATGATGATGATTCTGATGACAGCATGAGTTGATTGGACATCTACTGATGGATGTCATATGCAGAAAAACAGGGTTTATTTTTCTTTTTCTTTTGAAATTTGAACTTGTAGTGTAGGTTGCTTCGGTTGAGTAGTGTAGGTTTGTGTGAACTTGTCTGAACAACTTATCTGATTGTGATTTGACTTGTTTTAATGCATGATGAGTATGCTTGATAATGCTTGATGTGGATGATGATTGAGATTGCTATATATTCTTCTATACAGGTGAATTGTTCACAAGCTGTATGAACAGGTGCATGATGAGTTATGATTGTGTTTATGATGTTAAGCAGGATGTATGATTGAATGATTGAGTAAGCACAATTGAGTGGGGCTTTGAGCTTCAGAGTGTTTGTTGATATATTTGCTATCCTATTGAAAGCATGAATAATATTGCCTAAATTTGTATGATTGATTGAATTACATGCTTATGTCATATGATCAAGGCCATTTTTGAAAGTCCTTACTTAGCCAAATTTTCACCCAAAGTAAAGAGAACCATGTGTTCTACCCTTTTTGAACCTTAGCCTGAGACACTTTGAAAACCTTGTGGATAAAAATCTTTACCTTGAGTTATGTTGAGAAATATTTTATGGTATTGATAACAGTCTAAATATTTTTATTTTTATACTTAAATTTGATATCAAAACACACCCTTTATGGCTTAGAATGAGCTTAGAATCAAGTAAAACACTTAGTTGAGTCACATGAGAGTCAAAAGTTGTTTTTAGAGATATTATGCTTGTTTTGCAGGGTTTTGATGAGAATTGAAGATGAAAGTGAAGTAGGAAGGACTCAGACTCATGAAAGAAGGAGAAAAAGGAAGAAAAGAAGAGTTAAAGGCACCGCTCAGTGCTATTTTCCAGCGCTGAGTGCCATACTCGAGGGAGCAGCCACTACCTCTCGCTCAAGTGATGTCGCTGAGCGTCCAGGAGATTAGAGGCAAACCGCTGAGCGGTCCTGCGATTAGAGGGAAACTGCTGAGCGGTCAAATTAGGCGCTGAACGGTGCAGTGCTGGGCTTGGGCTTAAATTTTGTTATTTTTATGCGTTATAAATAGCCCTAGTGCGACCTTAAGAGTATTCTTTTGGCAGGAAGAGACGTCCAGAGCACTTCTACACTCCTTGGAGACGGTTTCTTGGATGCTTAGGCTCCAATTTATCAAATCTAGGGTTTGCTTTTCCATTCTTTCATTTAATTCCATCTAGTTTCACCATGTCCATGGTGAACTAAACCCATTGTTGTTGGGGAACAATGTAATCTTTTGAAACTCTCTTATATTGAAATTCTCGTTTATTCACATGCTTGTATTATCAATAGTTTGGATTTTGTTATCCGATTTTCATGCTTGCATCGTTTAACTCATTCGGTGTATTGATCTTTGATTTTGTCGATACGGGAACGTACGGGAAAGTCTCAAACTGATAAGAATTCTCTTGGTTAAGCAATACTACCTAGGAATAGGAGTAGGATAGCCAATTGCTTTAAACTTCTGTTTGTCATGCGTTATTGATTACTTAGGAAGACTAGGAATGGTAAACTAGTAATTGATAATAGGCTCTCTTCGCCGAGGAATCGGGTTTTGAGTATATTAGAAAGCTGCATGACATTGATGATAATAAAGCGAATTTAACAAGAATAGTAAATATAGGAGAGTGGATAAAGATGAAATTGTAAACCCCAACAACTCCATTAATTCATAGTCTTCTTTGCCAACTGATTCAATTTGCATTTGCGTTTGCATATTTAAATTCTGTTATTGCATCAACCTTACAAATTATTTTTCTTTCAAGTCTTATAAAGTCAAATTACATGAACGTCTAGGCCACTAAGTCCTTTGGGAGAATGATACTCGGTCTTACCATTTATATTACTTGATAACGATATGGTACACTTGCCAGGGGCTTAACAGCTATCTTGCTATTGTTCTTTGTTTGTATATGCCTATATTTTGGGCAGAGGGTTAAAGAGGTGTTTTATATTTTGACGTGGAGGTTGCTATAGAAACCTTGTTGTAAAAACCCTGATCATTATATTGCATTTGCTTCCTGGGATTCGAAGGACACTGGATGTAGGCAGTTTGGTTGAACTAGTATAAAAACCTATGTTTGAATTCTCTATCCCTGCACTTTTTATTTTCAAAGTCAACTTTACTATTCACGTAGTCAACTATTTCCGCTGCACTTGAAAAATCTTATTCCTTGCGATTCAAGAAAATTTTGAAAGATCATCCTTTTACGGAAAATATTTTAAAATGACTCTGATTTTTGTGTTTCACCAATTCACCACTCGCCCCCCCCCCCCTCTTGGTACTGAAACTAAGTCATTCTATTTTCAACAATTTTAACGTGAGGTCGCTATAAAAACCTTGGTGTAATAACTCAGATATCTATAGTGCATTGGCTTCCATCTCAGGTTGAGTGGAAGGACATTGGATATAGCCAGGTTGGTCCACCAATCAACAAAAAGGTTTTAGGGCTGAGAGGAACTTTCTTCTTCTATAACCAACTCCGCTACAAAGTCTGCCAAGTGCTGGTCATGACTGAGCCATGTGGTTCGTAGATGATAACAGTTGAAAAACAATTATTTTCATACTTGATTTTGATATTAAATCACACCCTGTATGGCTTAGAATTAGCTTGGAATCATGCATTTTTCTTAAGTAAGAGAACAAGAGAGTCAAAGTTGGTTTTCTTAGTTTTATGCTTGGTTTCCCTTGATTTTGTAGGTTTTTGGAATGAAGTGAAAGAAAGGTTGAAGTATCAAATGGTTCCGGTGCAAAAAAGTCAACCAGAATCTAGAAAAGTCAACCAGTCAACCAGTTGACCAGAGCGCTGAGCGGCAGTTTTGGGCACTGAGTGCCAATTTTGCTTGTTTTCACTGTTTTTCGCCTGGGGGACCGCTGAGCGGTCCTGCGATTAGAGGGAAACCGCTGAGAGGTCAAATTGGGCACTGAGCGGTGGAATGTTGGGCTTGGGCTTAAATTTTATTACTTTTATGCGTGATAAATAGCCCCAGTGTGACCTTCAGAGTATTCTTTTGGCAAGCAGAGAAGTCCAGAGCTATTCTACACTCCTTGGAGACGGTTTCTTGGATGCTTAGGCTCCAATTTATCAAATCTAGTGTTTACTCTTTCATTCTTTCATTTAATTCCATCTAGTTTCACCATGTCTATGGTGAACTAAACCCTTTGTTGTTGGGGAACAATGTAATCTTTTGAAACTCTCTTATATTGAATTCTTGTTTTATTCATATGCTTGCATATGCTTTTATTATCAATTGTTGGGTTTCTTATCTATGCTTAAAGCTTTTATCATTTAACTCATTCGATATAATGATGTTTGCCTTTGTCGATACGGGGAAGTCATGAACTGATAGGAAATTCCTTGATTAAGCAATACCACCTAGGGATAGGGGTAGGACGATCAATTTTATTTTGCTTTTATTTATAATGTGTTGCTAATTATTAGGGGAGACTAGGGATAGTAAGCCAGTAATTAGCATTAGGCTCTTTTCGCCGAGGGATCGGGTTTAGGGTAGATTAAGAAAGTTTGCATGACAATTACATAATAAAGCGAATTTAATAAGAAGAGTAGATATAAGAGAATAGATAAGATGAAATTGTAAACCCCAACAACTCCATTCATCCATATCTTTTCCTTGCGAATTAAATCACTTGCATGTGCATGTTTAATTTCGTTCTTTGCATTCAACCACAAGTATATTTCTTTACAAGTCTTATAAGATTAATTTACACGAAAGATTAGGCCTAAGAGTCCTTTGGGAGACGATACTCGGACTTACCGTTTTTATATTACTTGATAACGATCTGGTACACTTGCCAGGGACTTTGGTGTCATTGTCGGGGACTCGTGGTTTAACTTTTCAAGTAGTGTAAATTGATTAAATTTGACTTGATTTTATGTTTGTTTTATTTTTGTTCTAATAAATGTTTTGTAGGGTTTTGTGCCTAATGTTTGCAGGATGCAGTACGGACACAAATTTGACTATATGGGCACTCAATCATACCAAAATGATTTCAACCACTGGTGGGAACCTCATTCAAACATGTATCAAAGCCAATTTGGGGAACAATCCTCTTTGCCAAGAGAAACGTTGGGGGAAGCTAAACAACGTTTATGGCAGCAACAACTCTCTTTACCAATAGAAACATGGGAAGACGATCAACAACTATGTCATCAGGTGGTTAATTTGACGGAACAAGTCAAGAGCCTTAATGAAAAGTTTGACAAATTTTTGAAGAAGTATGATTCCAAGAGCTATGAAGTTACCTTCAGGAATTTGGAGACACAAAATGATAAGGTTGTTGATGAGGAAAAGATAGAGAAAGATGTAGAGGAAGAAGAAACAGTAAAGTTGAGTGAGGGAGAGAAAGATGAGGAGAGAGAAAAAGCAGTGGTTGAGAAAAAAGAAAAAAAGAAAAAATATGTGAAAATAAAGAAGAAAATAAGAAAAGAGAAAAAGAGAAAGTTGAGTGGGGAGATTAAGAAAAAGGGGAAGAGAGTAAAGAAGAAAAGATCATATGAAAAGCCTCCTCCTCATTAAAAGAAATATCATAGGAAAGAAAAGAAGTTTAAGTGCTTTATTGAAATATTCAAGAAATTGAAGATTAAAGTTCCTATGATTGAGACATGGAAATAGGTGCTTGGTGTTCTCAACTTTTTAAAAAAATTCAGCAGGAAGAAGAACAAGAAAAGAATATCAAGCAAGGGGAGTATCTTTCTGTTTTTATCTTTCCGTTTTTATTTTTTTGTTTTTATTTTCTGTTTTTATGTTCTGTTTTTATTTTCTGTTTTTATTAAAAACAAACGAAAAATAAAATAAAATAATATCTTTTACTGTTTTTATTTTTTATTTTTTTATTTTTTTTATATAATATATCTTTTTCAATTTTTATTTAAAAATAAATAAATATTTTAAAAAAACGAAAATTAAAATAAAATAATATTTTTACTGTTTTTTATTTTGTGGGCTAATTCTGTGCTCTAGTGTAGTGTTCTTTAGTGTGTGTAGGATAAAAATTTGTGTTAGGAGCACAAGATCATCAGGAGGCAGTAAAAAAGGAGAATTGGTTCACCAACACCATGATGTGAAAAGTGACAAACCCAAACCTGGCACACCAATTGAAATTCAACACCTACTGATGGTGACAAAGAAATTTCTGAGATGTTGTTGGCACCATGAAGGAAGGAAGAACACCAACATAAAAAAAAAATTTCAACACCTACTGATGGGTGTTTGGGCTTTACCGGGTCAAGCTAATGACGTTAAAAGAGTGTTTGCTGGGAGGCAACCCAGTTTCTAACTTTTTCTTTTTAATTGAATTATTTGTGTGGTGTGAATTTGATTTTTTTTTTTAGATTAAATGTTGCTTCTGATGGCAGTGATGATAGCATCTACTGATGGATGCTTCTACAACATCTACTGATGGATGTCACTGACTGCATTTACTGATGAATGCTACTGGGATAACATCTACTGAGGGATGCTAAAAGATTGAGTATCTACTAAAGAATACCGGGAATGTGCACCTACTGATGGGTGTTAGAAAGATTTTGGGTCAGGCTCGTGACGTTAAACAATCGCTACCTGGGAGGCAACCCAGTTTTCTAAAGCTTTCTTTTTAATCTATGTTTTATTTGCTTCTGTTTTTAGAATAAGTGTTGATGTACTTGGTTTAAAACTTATATCTGATGCAATGGGTTGATGATAATTTGTGATGAGTATGCTTGATGAGGCTTTTATATATGATTGATGTTGAGATGATATATGAGATGCTATATACAGGTGGTTGTTCACAATATGTGTGAACAAATGCATGATAACATGATTGTGATTGTGATATTGAGCAAGATGTGTACTTTGCCCAGGTTTCTATGATTAAATCACTTGCTTGCATGTGTCATATGATCAAGGCCATTTATGATATAGCCCTTTCTTAGCCAATGCCAAAAGTTTCGTCCAATTACAAAGAGCACCATATGTTCTACCCTTTTTGAACCTAAGCCTTAAACAGTATGAGAAAACCCTTTTGCAAATCTTTACCTTGAGTTAAGTTGAGAATTATTGTGTGGTATTGATAAAGGTTCAAGTTTGGGGCTGTTGGGAAAGTTGAAAAAGAAAAAGATAAGCATTGAGATAATTTGTTGAGCAAAACAATGAAAAGATGAAAAAGATATAAAAGATAGAATGAAAGAAAGAAACGCTCAATGCAAAAAGGGGAAAGTTGGGAATAAGTTAGATTGGTTATTAAAGAGAGTTTGTGCTTAAATTATAAATGTGAATAACTCTCTTAACTCAAGGATTTTGTGATCCAGAAAAACCAATGTTCTTCTTAGCCTAACCACTTTACAAGCCATAAAAAGTCCTTGTGATGATAACTTGCTTGTGAGTATGATTGATTGTGGTTAAATGAAAGGCAAAGTTAATTTGTGTGACATTGTGATAGTAGAGAGAATGAGTCACCTCAATATTCACTTGTGCACTTGAGTGAAACACTTTCCTTAGTGAGGAGTAGTTCCAGCTATACATGAATGCATCTGTGCTTGGTTAATTAGTCATTCATGATAATAGCATCTGTTGGAAAGAGTGTGATTATATGAACACCGTATTGAGTTTAATGGAGTTTGGAAAGTGTTAATCCATTGTATTGATTGTTTGAAAACTAAGTTACATTTTGTTTTGCTTGAGGACAAGCAAAATTCTAAGTTTGGGGCTATGATAACAGTTGAAAAACAGTCATTTTCATACTTGATTTTGATATTAAATTACACCCTTTATGGCTTAAAATTAGCTTGAAATCATGCATTTTTCTTAAGTTAGAGAACAAGAGAGTCAAAGTTGGTTTTCTTGGTTTTATGCTTAGTTTCCCTTGATTTTGTAGGTTTTTGGAATGAATTGAAAGAAAGGTTGAAGTATCAAATGGTTGCGGTGCAGAAAAGTCAACCAGAATCCAGAAAAGTCAACCAGTCAACCAGAAAAGTCAACCAGTTGACCAGAATATTGACCATAGCGTTAAGCGGTGGCGCTGAGTGCCAGTTTTGCTTGTTTTTCACTGTTTTCGCCTGGGGGACCGCTGAGCGGTCCTGCGATTAGAGGGAAACCGTTGAGCGGTCAAATTAGGCGCTGAGCGGTGGAATGTTGGGCTTGGGCTTAAATTCTGTTACTTTTATGCATTATAAATAGCCCTAGTGCGACCTTCAGAGTATTCTTTTGGCAAGCAGAGAAGTCCAGAGCTATTATACACTCCTTCGAGATGGTTTCTTGGATGCTTAGGCTCTAATTTATCAAATCTAGGGTTTACTATTTCATTCTTTCATTTAATTCCATCTAGTTTCACCATGTCTATGGTGAACTAAACCCTTTGTTGTTGAGGAACAATGTAATCTTTTGAAACTCTCTTATATTGAAATTCTTGTTTTATTCATATGCTTGCATATGCTTTTATTATCAATTGTTGGGTTTCTTATCTATGCTTAAAGCTTTTATCGTTTAACTCATTCGATATAATGATGTTTGCCTTTGTCGATACGGGGACGTATGGGGAAGTCATGAACTGATAGGAAATTCCTAGATTATGCAATACCACCTAGGGATAGGGGTAGGACGATCAATTGTATTTTGCTTCTGTTTATAATGCGTTGCTAATTATTAGGGGAGACTAGGGATAGTAAGCCAGTAATTTGTATTAGGCTCTTTTCACCGAGGGATCGGGTTTAGGGTAGACTAAGCAAGCGTGCATGACAATTACATAATAAAGCGAATTTAATAAGAAGAGTAGATATAAGAGAGTGGATAAGATGAAATTGTAAACCCCAACAACTCTATTTATCCATATCTTTTCCTTGCTAATTGAATCTCTTGCATGTGCATGTTTAATTTCGTTCTTTGCATTCAACCATAAGTATATTTCTTTACAAGTCTTATAAGATTAATTTACACAAAAGATTAGGCCTAAGAGTCCTTTGGGAGACGATACTCGGACTTACCGTTTTTATATTACTTGATAACGATCTGGTACACTTGCGAGGGACTTAACAGTAGCGCAAGTCAAATTTTGGTAATTCTACCACCACCCCACGATCTGCTGCTAGATCTGGTTTCCTTAAAATTTTTGCCACATGATGATTGGTCTGAATGACTACTTGATGACCTTGGAAATAAGGCCTCAAGCGGCGAGCAGTTGTGAGCAGAGTTAGGGCGACCTTCTCTATCTGCTAATATCTCGTCTCGGTGTCTTAAACGACTGTACAAATGAAGTACACTAGCTTGAATTCTAAATTTTCTTTAATCAATGTCGCACTGATAGTGGCATCAGATATGGCCAAGTAAAGTTGCAACTCATGGTCTGGTGTCAATCAGGCCATGACGGGCGACCTTGCCAGGATGCCTTTAACCTCTATGAAGGCCACTTCATAGTGTTCATCCCACTTGGTAACGTATTTTTCTTCATGACCTTTAAGATTGGTCTGATACGTTTTGTCAATGGCCAACATGGGATGAAACGAGACAATAAGGCCAAACGTCCAACCAATCGTTGTACTTCCTTTAGATTTTGGGGGTTCTCATCTCCAACAATATTGGACACTCTTCTGGTTCGCCTCAAATCCCCGAGATGTTAACATGAAGCCAAAGAATTTTCCTGTCGCGACTCCGAAAATACACTTGGTCAGGATTAATTGCATCCCGAACCTACGGACTTACTTGAATACTTCTAACAGGTCCTTCATATGGTCCTCCACCGAACGACTTCAAACAACCATGTCATCAACATAGACATCCATGCACTTTCTAGTTTGCTGACGGAATACTCTATCCTTCAAACGCTTATATGTGGCTCCTGCATTCATAAGTCCGAAAGACATAACATCATAGCAATAATTAGCCCGTTCAGTGATGATGGTCGTTTTCTCAATATCAAGAGGAAACATTGGAATTTGGTTGTATCCAGAATAAGCATCCAGGAAACTAAGTACCTAGTAACCAGAGGCCCTATCAACAAGGCCGTCGACACTTGGGAGGGGGTAGGCATCCTTAGGACAAACCTTGTTGAGGTCGATGAAATTCGTACACATTCTCCATTGATTGTTCGTCTTCTTAACCTTCACTATGTTGGCCAACAAAGTAGTATACATGACTTCACGAATGAAGTCAGCTTTTAGGAGCTTCTTGTCCTCTTCCTCTACCGCATGTCCCTCTTCCTCACCCAACCTTCTCTTCTTCTGCGCCATCAGACGTGCTTCTCTAAACAAAATCAACTTATGAGACATTATAATAGGATGTAGTAGTCCACACGAATAGGTCAGCGTTATATTTCAACACTATACCTATAGCGTTTTCTTGGGGCTCTATGAGGTCGCTTCCGATAGACATCACTCATTCCTCCATCAATCCCAAGCTAGGCTTCACTTCCCCCAAGGGTTCCATCTGATCCTCGGTATTAGTATGTGGGTCTAAGTCAATCATGACAACCTTCGAACGTCTGGCTTTTCATTGGGAGACGAATGGTTCAACTTTCAACTCCGCTACATAACACTCTCAAGTTGTCTTCCAATAAACCCGAATAGTACAAATGATCCATTTATAAGAAGAGAATCTCATAATCAAATGAAGTATTGAAACGATTGTTCCAAAAGCATTCAAACACAATCTCCCCATCAAATAATTGTTAATAAAAATTAAAATTAATCCTTTTTAATTTTGTAATTAATTTAAAAAATACGTAGATGTAGTAGTACGTTTTGCTGAATTGTATAACGCACTCCCATCATAGATGATGGAAGATTGACCACGTCATTATAAATTATTTTTTGAATAAATTAAATTGAAAAAAGAAATTGAAAACTTTAATGGCTAGGTGGGCGATGTTGCATGTGGAAGAGAGTTTCTGCTTCGGGATATGTGATGAAGAGGAAGATGACTTTGAAGAATAGAGTCTCTTTGGGCCTGGGTCACCCAACGTTTGCAGGACTTATGTAAACCCAACATATGTAATGTTTTTTTCTTTTTTTTTCGATTTTAATTACATCATAGATAAAATAAGAATTGATACGTGAGTACAATGGTGTATCAAAATATTAAAAGCCAACGGTGGAACTCACTTAGAAAATTAAGAAAACTTTTAATATTTTTGGATTTTGAAAACTAAATTAATGCACTTGTAAAGTAAGACTAAATATATTAAAAAAAATAGAAGAATTAATTGTAATTTTCACTAAAATTTAAAAAATTAAAAATATATTTAATAATCTATATGCTGTTTTATACTATATAATTTAGAAATATACTTTATATTGTATAATTTGGAACTTTTTGAAAATGGTTTTAATAAATTTCTAATAAAATTTTATTTTAAATTATACAAATTTCTAGATTATGTATTTTAAAATCTATTTTTTAATTCTATATTACACCGTGTAACATAAAATTTTGAGTTATGAATTCAGAATATTTCCAACGTATGGATAATTTTATCTTTTCTTTGAATGGTCAAAATCAGGCTTGATTGATGTATAGGAAGTCCATATTGTTATTGTCAACCTTTTAGTTTTAGGGCCTTACATATCTAACACTTCATCATGCATTTTTCAACTTTTTAAAAAATTTCTTTTAGTAAATATTTTTTAACATTTTCTCTTTTTTATTAAAGTACTCTTACACCTATTTAACTCTGAATTGTTTTAATAATTTTTTTTAAACTTTGTTTCTTATTTATAATTTAATAACTACTTGATTTAATTTAAAATTCTGAAATTATTTAATACATTTTCAGATTTTAATAGTTATTAAAATATAATTTGTATTATTATAATAGTAATAATAAAAAATTAAAATAATTAAAATAAAGTTAATAATAATAAAAATAAAGAAAAAACAATAAAAAAAATAATACAATATTTGATTTAATATATATAAATATATTACATTATATTGAAATATTAAATTAATGAAATTGAGTTTCGAAATTTTTAGATTTCTTAATTAATATTATTTTTATTTTAAATTTTTTAATATTATTATTATAATAATATAAATTATATTTTAATAGTATTTTATATTAAATAATATTAAATTTTTAAATTAAATTAAATAATTATTAGATTATAAATAAAAATAAAGTTTCAAAAAAAACTTCCTTTATTGGAATTGGATATGCGATAACAAAGTTAACGATATCCGATGAATATTTTATGAAAAAACTTTTTTACCATTTAAAATTTAATAATAATTTAATTTAATTTAATTTAATATTTTAATATATTTATATATATTTATATATATTAAATTAGATTTTATATTTATTACTTTTATTTATTTATTTTTATTTTTATTTTCATTATTTTTATTTTATTTTTTTAATATAATTATATAATAATACAAATTATATTTTAATAATTATTAAAATATGAAAAATATTAAATAATATTAAATTTTTAAATTAAGTTTAAATAGTTATTAAATTATAAATAGAAAAACAAAGTTTTAAAAAATAATTTACGAGATGCAGGATTAAAGGGATACAGGAATACTTTAATCAGAAAATAAAAAAATATAAAAAAAAGTTATTTACTAAAATTAGAAAAGGAATATTTTAAAAAAGTTAAAGATACAAATGAAGTATTGGAGAATGCAGGGTGAAAGACTGATTATGTAACACAAATTATATATAATCAAGATCAACAATACTTATATGTATACTGTGGGAGCATTTTTAACTTCCAATTCTATAAAATTCTTGAGCACTTTCTATTCTATCTGGAATCATTTTTCTGAAATGAGAAAAACGCATTCTAAAAAGTCCAATCCAGATTCGAAGGTACTTGTTTATGAATTTTATGGACTAAAAAACAAATACCTTACTATGTGATATGACTTATTTTGTTATGGTGAAATTTTATAAAATGAACTAGAAAATTTTAACCAAAAACATTTAAAACTATGTGAAAATTTAGGCTCAAGAAAATATTTAAGTTAAGAGAAATAAATTAAGAGATTTTTTTTATAGCACAAATATTTGCATTTTATGTACAAAATTGAGTTTAAATATGATCTAGAAGCTGTGTTATTATTATCTAGAACTTAGATATGGTGGCCTTCAGACCCCTTTAATAATGATAAATGGAGGTGAAAACTTATACATGACAATTAGGGACTGGGCATAATTCAACAATATTCTACTTAAAAAAAACTACTGTTTTTTATTAAAAATTAATTACACTAATTTATAGATCAGTTTAAAAAATTGATTTTTTTTATATTTTGAGTCCATGAATTTTTTTTTTTTTATATTTCTATTCAATCAATCTTTTTGGAAAAACTTATTTATTCTTTCTTAAAATATATCTCACTCTTAATGTGTCAGTTTTGGTATTCCAAATTTGTCTTTTAAACCTATAATTTTTTACTCTTATATAATCATTCATTTTGTATATTTTTTACTCATGATTTCTTCAGATGTTCTGATTCTGAATGATAGAATCTATAATGGGATCACATTAAACAGGACATAAGGTCAATTCAAATGATTGTTTTTTCTCTCAAGCCTAAAAATTGAAATTGTTAAAGATCGAATTGGTGAATACATATCTAATTCTCTTTGCTTCATTTATTCCTACAGTTAGCTGACTAATTGAGGACATTTTATACTATAAGCATTTGGGTCATCATCTGTCGTAAGGTTTCTGGTGCTGATATTAATTCCTTGTGCTGATATCTCTAATATTAATTAAGCAGTGAATATGTTATAATTCTCTGCTGCTGTAGTGTAAAAAAGTATAAATCTAAGACTTGATTTTTTTCCTATGAAAGGAGAGAATTTATATTGTATTAAAAACTTAAACCTCATTACTTAAAATTAGTGTAATTAGCAATTTAGTTTATACTATAGTTCTGTTTAGTACAGTCTAAACAATTTTTTAATTTAATTTAAATGAATTATCTTTTGGTTCAGTATATCTTTTAGGTTAAATAGATTCATTGGTCTCTATTTTTGTTGGTTTTCTTCAATTAGGTCTCCGTTTTTTAAAAATGATCAATTTGGTTCTTGAATTTGAAAACTTTAACCAATCAAGGACATTCCGTTAACTTTCCTGGACGGCATTAAAAATGGTCTGTGGTAGCTGTCATAAGAGGTGACACTTAACCAATTGATGAGGTGGTTACTAATTTTATTTGTTAAGGATTAAAATTTAAAAAACATGTGCGTTAAGTTTAGGTTTAAACCTCTTTTTGGTCCCTAAGTTAAGCTGGTGTTCAGTTTAGTCCCCGTTTTTAAAAATGTCAATCTTTGGTTCCTAAGTTATAAAAATTGTTTCAAATCGGTTCCTACCGTTAAATATCCACTAACAGAGTTAACTTCTTTTTTCTCTCTCTTCTGCTCTTCTGAAATTTCCTTAATACAAACAACTTTTTTTTTCTCTCTTAATTTTTTTATTTCTCTTCAATACCATCCCGAAGCCTCCCCAGGACCTCGTGATTCTGATTACGGTATGAAACATAAATTGCTGCTATTATTATTTCACTTCGTTACAAATCTTATGAAATATCAACAACTGCTATTATTGTTGTTCATCATGCAGCTTTCAGGGAGTTTACGAAATTAATGAAGAAGCAGAAAATCAAGAAATTTGAACCCAAACTATCTATAGTATCTGATGCATAACCATTGAAGATAATTCTTGCGACAAAAATTACTCAGAACAGAGAATTATACTTGGAATGAAAACAAAATTTAAATACGCTAGAGAAAAATATTTGAAACTTAAAATTATCTTACATGATTAAGTATACAAGAGTGTGTCACTGGAAGAATTCACCAACTCCAAATTCTAAGATGCACACATAAAAACTATCAAGGACTGAAGAACACACAAACCCTAAAGGCAAAAAAAAAAAAAAAGGTTTAAAACTAAGCCCTTTCGCCTCTGATTCTTCGAGCAAATTGAATGTCCTTAGGCAAGTTGAATGCCTTTTCGCCTCTATTCCCCACCACCCAAATGAACGATTGCTCAGAGGCTTCCAGGCCGTAAGCAATCTCCATCAGTTGCTCAGGGGGCAACCGAGCCAGGCTTCCAAAGCTAGCGTAAAGAACAAAACTGGGTTTCTTAGAGTTTAACCAATTCAGGCAATTTTGTCGTCGATGGTGGGTGGCTTCCCTCTTTTGGTTTTATCCTCTTTGGTTCTGTTGCAAAAGGACACTAGTCCTACAATCCATGCTTTATTTCTCCACTTGTTTTTTATTAGATCAGCATAAGCTGGTTCCAAGTCGTAGAAACTGTTGATAAGAGTGTTGAAACTCTTCTCCTCTAATTTCTTCATGCCCCTCACCCTTTCAGGAATCTCAGATGGGTTTCTCAGAAAAGGAGGAAGCTGAGACATCGCCATTTCGATTCTGTCAGGAATATTAGGAATGAGGAAAGGCTCCGAGTCTGAACTCACACTCTCAAAAACTACATGTCTGAAGTTCTCCTGGACGCAAAGAGCGAAGCACCCGATGCCGTTGAAGAGGACTCTGGGGATTCTGAGCTCGTAATCGACATCGTCGGCCCAACGATGGAACATGTTGACGACAATGCAATGCGGGCGGCGTTGGAGGAGGAGCTAGCGTAGTGGTTCGAGGAGGGCAGAGGTGTCCAGGATGGGACCAACAGAGATGTCTGACTGTGGTACATTGGCGGAGAGAGTGTGAATAGAGATGGGAAGACCTAATTTCTGGTCGCGCGTGATGGATTTTTGAAAGAGAGGGGTGGTCGACGGTGTGGCTAGAATGGTTATTGAGGCTCCGTGAGGAGGAGCGGTGGTGGTGTTGGAGGAGGGTTTGGTGGTGGTGATTTTTGAGTGAGGAGAGAGAAAAATATATATTTAAACATAAAAAGGAGAAATAGAGAAATTCAAAGAGAGAAAGAAAAACCTGTAAGTGTTTAGAGAATTTCAGAAGAGCAGAAGAAAGAGAAAGAAAAAGTTAACTCCGTTAGTGGATATTTAACGGCAGGGACTGATTTGAAACATTTTATATAACTTAGGGACCAATGGTTGACATTTTTAAAAACGAGGACTAAACTGAACACCAGCTTATAACTTAGGGACCAAAAAGAGGTTTAAACCTTAAGTTTAAATAAGGATAAAATGGAGAAAGTGAGAAAAATGATTTGAACTAATTAAAATTGGGGAAACATTTTAGGTTTGGAGAAATTGGGAGTTTGCGAAGAGAAATAGGGTTCATGGGTGCGGTCGGGAAATTGCCACAGAAGACACGCTCAGAGCAATCCAGCAAACTGCACTTCGCATAGGCAGCAACAAAAGCATTGGCTACCAATTCATCAATCTGAAGTCCACGCCTAAGGACATAACCATGAAGTTCTTTCAAGGTTAGCAGCTCATCCGAACAAGCTGGCAGAACATTTAACACCGTCACCACATTCACCTTCACCTTGTCTTCTACCAGCATCTCTTGCAGTAGTGAAAACACTCCACTAAAATCTCCTTCCTTAGAGTATCCACCAATCATTGTATTCCAAGAAACAACATTCCTCCCACCATTCATATCAAACAAAACTCTCGCCTCCCCCATGTAACCGCATTTCGAGTACATATCCACAAGGGAATTATTCACCGTCACTTCCTCACTAATGCCAAGTTTAAAAGCCAAACCATGAAGAATCATTCCCATTCCCACTTCACCTAGAGTGGCGCACGCAGGAATCACCGTCACCATCGTAGCAATATCAGGTACCAAACCATCTTCCTCACTTAACAGTCCCTTAAAAACACCGCAATTTGCCAATCACACTAAGCCACGAACCCTATTTCTCCAATTTTGCAAACCCCCAATTTCCCCAAACCTCAAACGTTTCCCCAATTTTAATAAGCTCAAATCAGTTTTCCCACTTTCCCCATTTTACCCTTACTTAAACTTAATCTACATGTTTTTTTAATTTTAATCCTAACAAATAAAATTAGTAACCACCTCATCAATTGGTTAAGTGCCACCTGTATGCAACATGACAACTACTGTTGCCAGTACAGACCATTTTTAACGCCGTCTAGAGATAACGAAATGTTCTTGATTGATTAAAGTTAAACAGGAACCTAATTAAAGAAAATCAGCAAAAATAGAGACCAATAAATCTATTTAACCTAATTTTTAATAGTGTAATTCAATACAGCTGATTATGTTCACCCTAAAAACAATGGAGTAAGCTAAAGTGGATTTCACTGTTATCTTATTGAGAAATATAAAATGAATTCAGAGTTTAAAAAAACGTAAACCCAATTCCATTGTTATCCACTTTTACTGGACCATTCACCTTGGTTTACGGTCTGATGGATCGGGTATTTATATCAGGAAGTATTTTGAGTATAGTTATTTTAAGAAATCGGGTGTCAAAATGGGGACAATTATGGAAGCAAAGTATAATTTATGAGCTGGTTGGGTTATTGAATCCAGTTCGCAATAGATAATTTGTTAGAGAAGTTTGAGAATCAAACAAAACTAATGCATGAAATGTTTACATGGAGACTAAAACTGAAATGCATTTGGGTTTTTGCTTTAAGTGAATGTTGACAGAAACTCACATGAGCAGAAGATTAAATATTGTGATTTCAAATAACTGGGCCAACCGAAAAAGATATCGGAAAACTTGATAAAACGAAAATTTGGCAACAAAGCCAAGTGCCACAATAACACATTTAAAAACATGTCGACAATATTTTTTTTTTTCATGATATAGAAGACCACATGTCGACAATTGTTTTGGCCGCTTTGTTTGCTGTTTCCCCACCTTGCATGCAGTTGCTAATGCAGTGATGAAAAATAAGCCAAAATGGTAGAAGTCAGCTTTCATCTAACCATTTTTTTTCCTTCGATTCTGTTGCAATTACATATAGTAATTCTAACCCTATCATGTGTATATAACATACAAGGAAATAAAATCTGAAGCGAGGATTGGTACACGGAGACAGCAGTTCTGAGGCGACAAACTGCCCATGGTATCCTTCGATCTAAAGCATGAACTGCTTCATCACAAATCAAAACAGCCCAAGGAACACCTCTTTTGTTAATGCTAAGAGTTGTATGGTGCTGATGTGGGAATCTTGCGAATCCCTTCTTGAGTGCCAACTGGTTTGTTGGATAATCTACGCTTGTACCGTTTGAGAACAGATGCTAAATTCTCCTTTCCCTTTGGGAAGGCTACGTCACCAGCAGCAGTTCCAGTACGACCTTTTCGGCTAGAGATTGCTATCTCCACATCCTTCACCATCTCAAACACCACAGACGCAGTGGTGCATTTTCCGCGGCCTGGTTTTGAAGCTGGTGGCAGCATCCCGTTGGAAGGAGGTGAGCTTGATTTTATCTGGTACGTCATGGGTACTTGAAGGCAAAAGCATGCTGTCATGGGACTACGAGGCTTGGAGAAAGCCAGATCAATTATACCCTGATTCATAAAAAGGAGAAAATTTGGCAAATAAGATCAATAAAAAAAACAAAACTATAGAGTAGACTTGACTCTACAAGAGGCGAGATTTTATATGTGATATTTTATGACATGCAACAAACAACACTCATTATAGTGCCTATTTAATGGATGGATTCTATATTGACGAGTGATGATTGCAAATAAACATAACATTGGAACGACATATCCAGGTGAGCAACCACCAAAGGAAAAGGATATACCCTAGTTAGGAGAATAAATATCAAGTTCTCAATGAGGTATGAAACAACCAATATCTCCACAAATAGAGCACCTGAAACTCAACCGACAGGGTTACTGAAATTATACCTGCAAGCGATTAAGTACATAAGTGTACTTGCCCCACAGCTCTGGTCGGCTCTCCATCAGTGAGAGGTCAAGAACACGATGGATACACCACACCCCAAAGCTTATAATTATGTCTGCTCTCCAAACACATCCATCCCCACAGTTGGGGATTGAGGTCACAGAAAAATTAGACCAATTTGCCTCATTATTCTTCATTGAAGATAAAGACTTCCCATCAGAAGAAAAATAGCGACCCTCTCCCATAGGATTATTCATCTCTGTAGTTTCAACTTCAGAGAAAAATTTTTCCCTAGCAGCAACCCGGTCAATCAAATCTTCATCAGCCCCATCATTCTGTTTAAACAGCCAATCAGAACCTTCCAGTTTTAAGAGTTTCAAAATACAACTTCTAAAAGATTGAAGAAATCTGCCATCTACATCCACAACCGAAGTAGTTTCTTGAGTAATTGCACTAGGTCTATTTCCAACATCTTCTGTTGCAGCATTATGAACTTTATCATCCACCCCAAACTGCTCGAAAGGCTGTCTGGACCAGAGGGATCCAGTACCCAAACGAGAACTCAACTGGGAAGAAAGTACATTAGTGTAGACTTTTGATGGAGAGAGTACATCGAAGGCTAAAGGAGCTGCTGTCCTTGATCCGGAATTTGAAAATAATGACTGTTCATGATGAGTCCTACCCGCAGAAGATCTATAGCCACCAACAGAACCATCCCACATAGTACTCTTATCAGATACGTAAGCATCCCTGTGAGGGATGGCATATCCTGAAATGTCTGGCAAACTGTGGTACTTCTTAGCATTAACTGAGCTGACTGAATTATCCGCAGGTCCATAACAGGACCTCTCAGATGGCAATTGGCTATTCTTAGGGACAGCAATGTTGTGGAAGCCTGGGGGTTGGCTTAAACCTGAACCATTTTGCAACTTTTGCCCCATAGCAAGAGCGATAGAATTCCTGTAGTTGTTTGTATTACTAATAGAATTCCTGTAGTTGTTCATAATACCCATGGAAGGGGATTCCATCAGATCATTTAAGTTATCAGAATTCGTCTCTTTACCAACCTGATTAATATATGATGCAACCTGATAACCATGTACAGTAGGTGGCGGATTATCCCAGGACCCGGATGTAGGTAGATTGCGCACACTGAAATAACGCCTTTCACCAGCACTGAGGACATTGCGGTTGGAAGTCTGAACATATTCATCCATAAACTGCACGGGATTTGTTCTCACTGAGTGATAACTCCTTCGAGGCTCATAGGAAGGCTCAAAATTACTTTGCATCGTATGCTGCTTGGGCGAGTCATATGGAGCGAAGCTGATCAGATTTTCCTGTCTACTTCCTGCAGACATCCAGTGCCCAGAATGTTCCTTTCCACATGTATCCATTTTCTGCAAAGAACTAGTGAGTCTTGAATCCACTCCCAGTAAAATATCAAGTTTCTTAGCCTTAGCTTCCTGGGTAAATTGACCATGAAGATCATAAAGCTGCCCCCAGAATTCGTCAAGAATAGCAGCTAGTTGACGTCTTGCACCACGCCCTAAACCTGCTAATCTTGAAAGACTTCCAATGCTATTACCTCCATCATCACTTTTCCCACTAAGACTCCTGAATGATGCTGGGCCATCCGGTGCTGAAGATGGGGCAAGTGAGACCACTTTTGATATTTCTTCAGTTTCCCATGAATCTCCATCATCGTCATCCCTTTCGGCATTTGAATCTCCCTCAACTTCTACAGTTTTCTCAACAGGAGCACTAATTTCTGTTTTTAAAGTTTTGGCATCTCCCAAACTAATACTAGAAGTATCAGTACTTGCAGCTGGCACTGCCTCTGATTCTGAAGTTGAAGTTGATTCCCTAACAACAGGTGTTGGGGAGCAAGGAAATGATGTAAATGAATGAGTCTCTCTTACAGTAGTCACTGGAACATCAGACTCCATAATAGTTTCAGGTAGTTCATGATGAAAACCTGCAACAGGTAATTCTGAGTATTCCAGGGTCCTTGTTAGAGCTGGTGATGGTTCCATCACCTGAACAGATGCATCTCCATGATATCTTGTTTCATTTAAATCTGTTTCCTTATTATCAATCCGTGGTTCTTGTGTAGCCTGTGGCATGTCCCAGTTCCATGCTTCATCTAATTGAATGCTTGCAGATTTTAATGGTGTGGCAGCTAACCAAAGCATCAAACAGAATGATGCAAAAGCAGTGCAAAGAAGAACCAAATATGAGAGAGAGACACCATTCCCCACGTTCCATTTCAAATTGCCCACCCAATCACTACTACCAAATATCATTTCTACAACAAAGACAATATTCAAGACAAGCATCCCAATAAATATGATCAAGGCCGAAAATTCCACAAATTGAGGGATCTTGTGTACCCCCATTATTGATCTAGATGACGCTATCCGAAAAAGGGGGATCACAGAAGATGGAAGTTGCAAAGCTACCACAATCTGAGTGAATATAAGTAGTTGATACATCCCTTCAGCTCCTGAACTCCAAACACAATAAAGGGCGGGCAAAACAGCAACTACTCTAATTGTAGCATAATGAAGCCAACCTGGAATGTCCAATTTTAAGAAATTATGCACAACTACTTCTCCACCAAAACCCCAAGTTAACGCTGTTGTTTGGTTTGCGAAAAACAGAATGAGTAAAAAAGCAAGCATGGCTATTGGACTACGTAACACCTGCAATTAAGAACTTAGAATTAGCTTTATTCAGTGGTTAAGACAGACGTGACTTTATCAGTTGTAAATAAATATCTGGATGTAGATCCATTATGAGTGGAAAGGATACCTGTTCCATTGGAGATAATGCGTCCTGAAATGTAGTTAAAACAAGACCCATACTGTAGAACTCATTTGCTCCAGCATTCATCAGCACATTATTTACCAAATAAAGGCCACTGAAGACACATATGATGGCCAAAAAATGGTTATGACATAAAGCATCCTTAGAAATAGTAGTTGATCCCTGATGCCACTGGAAACAGTAAACAAAATCTCAGATTTGACAAAAACAGCAATGGGTATGACATGGTACATTCTGTGCAGTCCTATACGAAAAAATACTGGAAGCTGGTTAGACCAGACAAGCTTAAAAATATATGTTCACCCAAGAATTCCCAAAAAAGACCAGGCAAACCAAATGTAACCTGACTTAGCCAAGCCTGAGGAAGGGGATGTGATCATGCCCTCCCCACTCAGCTATTTATACAGGGAAATTAAAGATGCTAACACAGGCTAAATTAGAGGAATCGCAAAACTTTAGTGATTCAACTTTCTTAAGTTCTTCCAAATCTAATAGATGAAAGGATGACTTTCACATAAGTGAGCTCATCCTAAAAGAGTGAATAGATAAAATAGAATTTTCAGAAATAGAGTAAATTGATCATAGTTGTGATTCCCTTTTATAAATTTACATCAAAACTAACTTCCTGTCTTCTTTGAGCACAAGATTGATTTAAGATAACAGATCTCTAGCAGTATGTCATGTAGCCATGGAAGACTACTCCCATGTGGCAGGATGCATAGATGTAATTCTTAAGAACAAGCATACCACACGATTTAAACAAATTCAGAAGAACACAAAACAAAAGATACAAGCTTGGAAGCAGGCTACGGATGCTGATGCTAGAAAAATTAGATATGACAGGAAATAATACCTGTACAATAGAGGAATGAAGGTAGAAGTTGTGAGGCACAAGAGTTGCTCCTAAAAGACTCATCAGCACAAATGCACTCTCCCCACTCAACTTTGTTAATATTCCATTAATGGATAATGGAATGTCTGGTTGATTAAGGAGTGTTCCAAATACAAATGTAAGAAAGACAAAACATGACACAAACAGGCCCACGATCTTGGCCTTCTCAATGTCCTAGACAAAGGATATATCGTAAGTGTATTGTGAATCAATAGAAATTGATGAATAATCAAATAATGATACTTACAAGGAGGACAAAAAGAAGGAGATGGAAAACAGCGCCAGTAGCAGTTAAAAAGACACAAGTGAACAAGTCCCACCCAAAGAGAATATTTAATCCATGTGCCATGCCCAATATCTTGCAAAACAGAAAAATTCACAGGGTCAAGTCCATAAAAGTTCAGCCATGTTAAAGCAAAGATAAATCATATTCTTTGCTAAAGAGACAGGCAATATTGAAAGGTAATCAAAGGTGAGAATTATTACCAAGTTAAGGTCTAGCATGATCACCGAAAGTTCTGCTTGAACTCCAAGGAGCATGCATGTCCAGTTGTCGTACTCATCACTGCAAATCTTTGGCAAAAAAAAGGTGGAGCTCCATGAGAAAAAAAACAGAACGATTTATGCAAGAAGTTCTACAAGAGTGTGTATCTGAGTGGTTTGTAGAGATAGAGAAAAGTCAGAAACAACTACCGATTAGCACTCAACTCAACAAGCATATATGAAAGAAAACCAAGATATCTCGAGTCAAATAGCGCATAATGTAGTATAGCACATTGCCATTGACATTCCTTCACTTGTTAGTTTCAGGATGGAAGAAACATTTAATAAGTATAATGTCCTTACTTCCAAATTATATCTAGAAGGGTAGAATTAAGATTGAATAGAAATGAACATTAATCATCATGTTTTTATAACTTCTGACTTATAGGCCAAATAATACAAAGATGAAGGGTGGAAATAAACCGCAATATTCTTTATTTCCCGATTAAATAAAACTAAAAACATAAAAAGTGGGAAAATATAAAAAATCTTTCGGGCTCCATTCCGTCTTGATAAAGAACCTTGGATACTTTTAGCCTTCCACATCTTATAGTTGCCTATAGTGGAATTGCTTCCTTGAGAGGGGTGAAGAACAAATATTAAAAGATCACAAATCCAACAAATTGTTCAAAAACGATACAGAACATCTCTTTATTGTTTTGAAGCGTCAGCACAGAAAGCTTTCAAATCTTATAATTGCACTGCATCAACGGTATAATTATAGAAACCCATCATGTTGAAGGTATAATACCTGAGCAAGATCTTTTCCTGTGACAACACCAATCTTTGCTGATATGTATTGACAGAAGATTGCAGCAAAGTTGAAGATAAGTGCGAAAGCCATCAAATCAAATCCGAATCGTGCACCTCCTTCAACAATTGCCACCCACTTTCCAGGGTCAACATATCCTATTGAAATCAAAAGCATAGGCACAATAGCAGGAAGAGACCGGTGAAGCAAACTGGGAGGGTGATTAGCATTCAATGTCTCTGCTTCCATTTTACTCTTTTAGTACAACGAAGAGTAAGGCTACAGGGTAATAATGATACACGGAGAAACACTGGGAAGTACCAAAACTCAGTGAGTCATAAATTATATTGCTGCTAGTTAAGTATATTACTAGCAAAACATTTACATGCCATTCACCAAGGAGTCAAGAGCTTGAAACATTAACCATAATTATGAAGATAAATTAAAGGACAAAGAACTTTCAACTTGCAAGTCAGTACACGACAACTGCAACAATTCAACAAACTAGTATCTCCTCGTATCCCAGCAATCATCCAATTATGCTCCAACATTAACTGTGATCATCAGACACAAATCTGACTTTATAACTAAAGTCAACATGCGCACCATTCCAAAATCTCTTCAGTACAACCTTACAAACAATTCCAATCATATCCTTCACACGGCTGAAAGTCAATCCAGTTCATCTCAAACACCCCTTGAGACTCTCAATGCTAATCCAACAAAGTACACCCTGATAAACCAACCTCCTCAAATCCTGCAACGAATTAACTAACGTCAACAAAATGACCCCCATAAAAGAAATAATAAATACATTGAAAAACCCATCAGCACAACAAATAATACCATAAACACAAGAATAAAAACAGAAAAAGATCATTTTATTTTCTTAAACTTATTTTACAGAGTAAAAAAAAAGTAAACGAAAACCACCAAAGAAACAAACTGTACTGCATCCACCAGAATTAAATAATAATAATAGTAATAAGTTAGATCTTTAGAAGAGAACAAAACTAAAAAATTATGCTCCAAAACGTTAAAAGAAATGTTGAGAAGCATAGCAGCAAGGCAAAACCCTACAGTGTGTAGGGTCATGTAACAGATAAAAGGGGAAGTGAGAGCGTTGGCGTGGATCTGATGCAGAAGAAACACACGCAGACGGAGAAGAATAAGAAGAAAGAGAAAAAATGAAGAAAGAAAGGGAAAAAAGAGTAGCACGAATTTCGACGAGGAATATGATTGAGGGTTTCATGACTCAGAATTTAAAGACCGTACAGTTTCAGAGTCTGAGAGTCGTTAGGGTTCTGAAATCTTTACCTTTCCCTGATTTTCTTTTCAGCTGCCACAAGTCTCTATCTCAGCTATGCTATTCACTCCTGCAAAGTAGATCTCACGGGATCATATCATCATTTATATGTACATATATATATCTATAATATATAAATAAAACATAATAAATAATAATGTCTTCTAATTTATTGTTTATTAATTTACCATAATAAATGGTTTACTACTAACTTGTGAGAACATGGAGAGAGAGAAAAGAGAGAACTCGATTATCCCGGAAAGAGGAGAGAAAGCGAGGAACGAAAAAGGAAAACTGTGGCATGGGTGAGGGGTTTCAACTTTCAAGCTGTTTCAACTTTCAAGGCCACATTGAAGAGAGAGAAAGTGTGAGTGATGGGAGAAAAGAGAGAAAACTTTCATCTCATAAATAAATGTGTTCCAAAACGTCTCTCAAACAACGCTATTAGAGTTTTTTATTTATATCCTTCTTCTTTTTCTGTGTTAACTAATTAGATATTAATATTTATTTCAAAAACTATTATAAAATTCAGGAAATTTATAAAACTGAATAATATGTCGGAAATCATTTCAAATTATTTTATAATACAAATACATAATTTTCTTTTCAATTTTTTTTTTATTATTATTATTATTATTTATATCATTATAAAACTAAGTAGGAAATAAGATTAAGTCTGATTTTTGTCTTTATAAAATTGATTTCTTAAGAGAAATTTACTCTTACTTATAATATTATTTTTATATCTATGTAGATCTCTAATCAGATAAAGAAATTGAAACAGACGAATCCTATATACGTTGAAGAAAATTAATTTATTATTTTTTAAATAATGATATGATCTTGTTTATAAAGAGACTCATATTAGACATGATTATTATTAACATAAAATTTTTATTAAAAAAAAATGAAGATAACACTAATTTCATAATAAAATAATGACATATATATAAATAAAAATATCTATTATGAAAAAACAGTAAATAAATATATAGATGGAAAATAATAAATTAAGGCAATACCAAAGAACATTAATTATTTTGAACAGTTCCAAAATTTTGAAAGGGAATGTGTTTTTCACACAAGCTTCTATTTTGGAGGAAAAGTTTATATTTGATACAATTTGTGGTGACTTTAAAGGTCTCTTTTTGCAACTTGATTCATTATGTACATAAGAGTGGTGTTATAATTTAGAGCTTCTTCATGTTTATCACAATGGAAATTGGAATTCAAATATCCTACTTTCTTATAGCTAAGGATATCTTTATTAATTATTTCATTGGGATGCTTCAAAAAAAGTTTCTTAATCAACCAATTTTAGTCTTTTGTACTCGTAACACCATGTATCATGTTGGAACTTGCGTGTGGTGTTTACCCATCCCTATAACATTGAGCACTTATCATACTTCGCTAGCTATATCATGTATAAATACGGTACACCTACATGTATCTTATACAATAATATATTTATTTTAAAGATAATAATACCGTATATAAAACACACTTATTTTAAATATAAGTAGTATATTATTGTGATGGTAGAAATCCAAGTTAAGACAATTTTTCACAGATACTGTAATATAATAAAAACTATTATTATTATTATTATTATTATTATTAATTATTATTATTATTATTATTATAAAATTGTTATTTGTGTTTCATAAATTTAGATGCTGTATTCAAAGTATCTATATCATATATAGATATATGAAAAGGTTGAAGTATTCATCGATTAGGTTTACTAGTCATTAATATTTCTTTATTAACACATTGTACTTTGAGTTATTTTATACTCTTCTTGAGTGTTAAATAGATACTTATCATTTAATATTTTTTTACTAGAAATCAATTTTATTTTTGTTAATATTGAGAATTTAAGTGTAAGTCTAAGTTTTATATTAAATAGATATGAGAAAGGTTAATAACATATAAAGAAAAAAAAACTTATAAATTTGTTGTCTTAAAATTTTGAGTTAGAGATGATATTAATCTAGGCATGAATTTGTGTTTTATTGATGTTGTCTCTTCTTAGTTAATCTTTTTTCAATTACTCACCAATGATATTAGAGTTGATCATTCATCTTAATGATAAGCTCAAATAAGTATAATAAAACTCTTGTATTAAAAGTCTTTCAAACAAGTGTGTCTTGTTATGAAGAACAACTATACAAGATATTTAAGATTAGATCGAGGGGATGAATTAATGTGAGATTACATAATGTGTTGTCAATATGACTAAAAGTTTATTGTTTCTCTTACAAGAAGACTCAATGGTCCTTTCTAATGTTCAAACTATTTAGCTTTAACAAGATAGCAAATCTTTGGAGAATGTGGTGAATTCAAGATTTAGTTAATCATGGTCTCAATCTTACAGAAGAACCAAATTATGTTTTCATTACAATTAATCACATTTGTCTAGTTTTCATCCTTATGATCCTCCCGTTTTCACTTAGACACTTTATCATAAAGTTATATGGGGATATTTCTTTTTAACATGCTTATATCTTACTTAGATGGAAAAACATTAGAAAATAATTTATTCGTATAATGAATTTAAAAGGTTTTATAATATGTTATTTGGATATTCAAATTTTTTTATTTAAAAAATAATTCGATCATTTAAAATTAGATTTTAAATTTTATCGGAAATCAAGGATACCATTAGTGCAACGAAGGGATGTTTTGGAGTTATGTCAATGATTCCAAAACGAAGGTATATTCAAACGAGATAAAAAGGTGGAACTTTTGGTCTCGGTTTAAAACCCGAAGCAAAAAAGGTTATGATTTTGCCCCGGTTCAAAAAAATTCAAAGTAGTAGACAAAAAAAATGGGTCTTTTACCTCAGTTGGATTTAGAACTGTTAGATATATTATCTTTATTTTATATTTATCTTTATCTTTATCTTTTATCTTTAGTTAGTTTGTTATTATTTTTTATTTGTATTTCGGGCTTAGCCCATATTTCTTCTATTATAAATAGAGAACCCTGTGTGTGTATTTAACACAAGGGATTAATTTCATATATAATTTTTCACTATATTCAACATGGTATTACAGTCATCGTTAAAGCCTGTCCTAGCGATATTTGTTGTTTGTTGGGCATATTGTTCCACCCGCTATCGGGCCACTATCGGACCACCCATTAATGTCTAGTCCCACGCTCGAGATGTATACCCTTCGGTGTGAGGAAGGTGTGTTGGAAGTCTCACATCGACTAGAGATAAGGCCAATTCATAGTATATAAGTGGGTGCAAACCTCACCTTAAAAGCCGATTTTGTGGGATTGAGTTAGGCTTAAGTCCACATCTAACATGATATCAGAGCCTAAGATTCTTTTGAGGAAAAAGTTTCTGGTGTCTCTGCCACTACATCCGCTACTGCTGCCGGTGGCACCATCTACTGTCGGTGCCAGCGTCGTCGTCTACCGTTGTTGTCTACCACTACCATTATTGGAGTTTCAGTTTCGACCAACGATCACATGGTTTTGATCATCTCGGCCAGGCGACCATCATGCCATCAATGACGCCTTCATTGGAGCTCCTACGCGCTTTTACCGCCTTTTAAAGTTGTGGATGTTCTCCTTTTTCTGTCATGCATGGTGGCATGTCTCACAGAGATTTAGAGAGTCGAGGTCGCTCTTTTTCCTCTTTCGCGTTCATTGTGTGTTGTTGCACGTCCTGTCTCCTCTCAGGCAACTATTAAGAGCATCGAGGTTGCTCTTTTTCCTTTTACAGGTGCCTTGATTGGAGAACTTTTTATTTTTATAGTTTCTCTCTCCTGTTCATCCAATGCTTCTTTCGCTGCTGTCTCTTCTGACCTCTCTTTTGTCACCATTGCGTTTGACCCGTCCATATATGCTTTTTTTCCCATTGAAAAGATGATTTGTTGTTAGTTTATTTATAGCCGTGTGGCTCTCCAACAATTACCTCTTTATCCACTGGTAGCATTCCTCAAGGGCAATTTGCAAGAAGAGATTTACATGGAGCAACCTACCAAATTGGTTGCTCATGGGGAGTCTTTTGGGTTGGTATTTCGCCTTCTATGTTGTCTTGCAAATCATTAGCAATTTGGTGTCACTCAAGTGCAGAAGCAGATATTTTCAGTAAGTCTTGATGGATTATATTAGTAACAAGCTTGGTACATATGTATGTACTAGCTTGAGGAGGAGTGTTAGATATATTATCTTTATTTTATATTTATCTTTTATCTTTAGTTAGTTTGTTATTATTTCTTATTTGTATTTTGGGTTTAGCCCATATTTCTTCTATTATAAATAGAGAACCATATATGTGTATTTAACACAAGGGATTAATTTCATGTATAATTTTTCACTATATTCAACAAGAACCAAGGAAATAGACCTTTTTCTACCTCTGTTGGATCCAAAACCGAGACAATAGATCCTTTTCTTCTTCGGTTGGATCTAGAACCAAGGCAATAGACTCTTTCTTGCCTCGATTTTTAGCATAACCGTTGTCTAAAGTCCGTTTTTGTTTTAAAAAATAACAATTATGTTCCTTCAACATTCCATATCACAAAAACAACATATTACAAAAATAGACTTGCCTACATATAATAACAAGTAATCCTTCTAGATTTTCCAAAAAATGCCATTTTCTATTTTTCAGAATTTATTTTGTTTTATTTTTCAAACTTTGCAAAAATATTTAAAATAATTAGACTTTGATGTTTGAGTTGAAATTTGTTGTGATAGGTTTTAATTACTTTAGTCCTTCCAACAAATTTTCAGAACATTTCAAGTTTGTTTTACCATACTCTCGGTTTTACCTATACCTATGTTTTGATGTATATAGTATACGAAGAACAAACAACCAAACAAAACAAAAGTTCATCAAAAAGCTAAAACGAAACAAAACTAACCTTGAAGGTGAGTGTGTTGCTGAAAAAAATGAACGTCACAAAAGAGTACCTGTGGACAAAACCAATCGGTCCAACGAAAAAAAAATATACCTAAAGTACTTAATCAATATAAAATGAAAGGAAAATTGAAGAAATATTGAGGTTGATGGTTGCAAAAAGGGAGAACGAAGAGAGTAAAGCGGAGGTAGCACAGAGAAAATGAAGAAGAACGAAGAAGAAATGTGCAAGAGACTTTATTACATCACGAAATTTAACCCTAGAAATCGATGTTATTACCTTAATTATTTTATTAACCGAAGCAATAAGGGGTCTATTACCTCGATTATATTAAGAACCGATGCCTAAATCCTCCCAAAAAAATTAGAAAAAAAAATATTTCAGTTATTTATGCCTCGGTTCGTGCCACAACTGAAGCATAAGGACTCTATTGCCTTGGTTATATTAAGAACCGATTCCTAAATCCTCCCAAAAAAATTTAAAAAAAATAATATTTTTAGTTATTTTATGCCTCGATTTGCGCCATAACGGAAGCATAAGGACTCTATGGCCTCTATTATTTAGAGAACCGAAGCCATAGGCCTAGTTCAAAAACGAATTAACTAAAAAGTCAAATTTGTAGAGGGATTTGACCTTAGTTGTTGATAGAACCGAAGCCATAGATCCCTTTAGGCTTTGGTTCTTTTTCTAATCGAGACATATGTTTGTGATGATTACAAAAATACCACAACGTCATTTTATGTTTTAGTTACAATAAGATCGATACGAAATACGCGAGTTAATGTCCATCTTTTTTAGTAGTGTATGTGAAATTCTTAATACTTTCTTTTCTTTCAAATTTATGTTTTTCTACATTTTTTAGATTTGACTTTGGTCAAAATATTCTCAACTCAATTTAACATCATAAGTATGATTAAGTTCAATGTGTGATATGCTTAATATAATTTCTCTTATATATGTCAACATAAATTTATTTTAAATTAATGTCAATCATGATTAATTTTGTGTTGAGTAGATAATGTGTTACAATATATATTATCACTATACAAAAACTTCGCTGTCTCTTTATTGCAACTTACAAGAAGAATCAATGATCCCTTCCAATGTTCAAATTATCTAGCTTTAACACAGATGAGAAATCTTTGGGAAATTTGGTGAATTCAAAATTTGGTCGACCATGGTCTCAAACTTGTGGAAGAACCAGGTTATGTTTTTATTAATGCTAATCACAAATGTTTTTAGTTTTCATCTTTATGATCCTCTCATTTCTATTATGAATTTATTTTTATAAAAATTTTGAGAGGTCTGCATTTTCATTGAGATTATAAGGATATTATTAACTTAACCTTGGAAGCATGATTAAGATCAATGTGTCATATGCTCAATATATTTTCTTCGATTTGATGTCAGCATAAATTTCTTTTAAATTAAAATCAATCATGATTAATTTTGTGTCATGATCCTCAAAGATTATAAAATACTTATTTTTACTTGATGTTAGTTATATATATTTTTTTATATCCATAGTATTTTTCAGCAAATATCAAACATGATTATTTTATTTAATATTAACGCAAAGTTTTGAGTTGATTTCATATGCATGAGATTTAAAAAAAATGTCAATTAAAACAAAGATCAGAATTATTTCTCAACCAACATTATAATTTATATTTTTCTAACTACTATTAATAGTTAGGTTGTTTATTTGTTACATTAGGTTGTTTATTTGTTACATTTATCTCTTCTGACTAAGGTGGATGGAAACTTTGTACTAGTTTTTTCTTCTTGGGATAGTTTCCTTTTTCGTTATATTTCTCCACAAACAAAATAATTAATTATCGCAGTATTTCGTTTGTCATTGATCACTCACTGTTTTGTGAGGGAATATTATTTGTAATCATTTGTGTTCAAGTTGGTTTTCATCTCATCATGTACTTATTATTTTTGTTTCTTAGCTATTTTATGTTGATCTTCTAGTCATCTAACTCTGGTTGGTTTAATTTATTGCTATTTTAACACATGATCCTTCATCAAATCCCACCTATCTCCTGCATATATTTATGTTGAATTATGTTTTGCAACATTAAATTGTCAATTGAAATACTATAATATAGTTGCATGTAATAAATAAATTATTACTACTGTTGTTGTTTTGCTAGATCATATCATTCATATTAAATTATGTGTATAATTCTCTCTCTCTCTCTCTCTCTCTCTCTATATATATATATATATATATATATATATATATATATATATATATATATATATATATATAATATAAAGTATAAATATATCGAATAAACGAGAGATTATCTTAATTTTAATTTACTCTATCTATATCATAATTTCCAAGCTTGTGAACAAATGAATTTCTTTCGTAATATGTGTATATACCATGTTCATAGAAGAATAAAAACTTGACATCTCAACTTTCTACGATGTATTTCCCAAGGTATAACATAAAATGTACTTTGAAAGTGTAAGAGAAACTGATTTAAAACCGAAAGAAGTGAAGAATAGGGATAGAGATATTTAAGAAATTGTTCAACTTAATTGAACTTGTATAATGATTAATGTAACTATGAGATATATGATGGTCAACAATCCCTAGTAAATTTAATGATCACAACCATATTAATATTTGTAATAGAGACTTAGTTCACGCTCACCATTTTCCACCAAATTACACGCATGATTGAGCAACACTTGTGGTGTTAATTTCGTGTGTATATATATATATATATATATATATATATATATATATATATATGGAAACAATACAATAGCATTTCCGATAGCATCCTACTTACAATTTAAAACCTATTTATTATAAATGTACAAACTTTCTAGGATCCACATCACCAACCCATCTTTTCTATATCTTAAAAAAGTTGACCACCATATTTTAAGAGTTTCTTTTATAAAAAATATATTTAATAGTGTGTTTGGATAAAATATTTTACTTGGTAATTATTCTTTTTAGAGAATGTGAAATATTTTATAACTATGCTGTTTGGGTAAATTTTTTTTGAAAGAAATTGAAACTATAAATTCATTAAAGGAATTGGATTTTTTAAAATAAAATTTCAATCTCTATTTAAAGGGTAAGAATTTGAAATTCTTCATATTTTCATATTCATAGTTTAGTTTTTATAGTTTGGAAAGACCTAAGTTGTAAATTTTCTACTCGACTTAAGCTTAAGAGGATTAGGTTCAACCTTATGTGGGATTAACCCATTATAGTTTGATACGGTTTTGACTTGATGTACCGAATCATCACAGATCCAACTTAACGTGACCAAACTTGACCTAATTTTTCTCGATCTCAACTAGGCTCAACTCAACTTAGACCTAGTTTGAGTTGGACTTGACCATGACCTATCCTAACTCGACTGAACATGATCTCGTCCCAACCAGACTCGACTTGGACTAAGGTTGACTCGACTCAACTTGAGTTTGCTTAGTCTTGATTGGGCTAGGCTCGGTTTAGTTTTGTTCGAAATAGGTCCCACTTGGGTCAACCCTACTCGGTTAAATGTGGTTCAATCCCAACTTGAGTGAACGTGGACCAACCCTAACTTGGCTTAAATCGACTCGTTTGATCCTAGATCATCTCGACTCAATTAGGGTATGACTAACTTAGCTTGACTTAAGGCCAAGCCAACTTGGCTCGACCTAGGCTGAGCCAAAGCAGTTCGATCTGGGTTAGGGCCAATTTGGCTAGACTAGGAGTCTGATTACTTGGCTCAACCTCGACTCAGACTCACTCAACTAAACCTAGACATGGGTTGACTTGGCTTGACTTTGACTAGGATTGACTCGACTCAACCTTACATGAGCATGATCTAGTCCCATATTAGTTAGGTTGACCTGATATAACATTTTATAACTTGAAAATAGTCTTATTTAACATAGATTGAGAAAAAAGTTTTGTTTATATAAAATGAAAACATCTTGAAAGCTTTGAAAAAACTATATCATCAATCAAGATGGACTACAAAAGATTATCAATATTGATATTCTATTATTTTTAACAATTATTTAATATTTAAATAACTTTTTGAATTTAGTGATTATTAAAATACTTTATCCAAAAAAAATATTAAACTTCACTAAATTTGGTGATTATTAAAATACTTTATCCAAACAAAACATTTGAAAAATGAAATATTTTGATTCAAAATGATTGTATTTAAATGTCTTAAAGATTATAAAAGTTATCTATCTTAAACACAAATTAATATTTGTTTTCAAACTATAACTAGTTTAGGAAATACTATTATAATATTGTCCCATTCTTTTAATTTTATTTGTTATTTCTTTTTCTATTCAAGTTTTAATAAGAATATATTGATCATGAATTTTCAATGTAAAAACATATTTCTTTATCGAACAATTAGAAATTATTATTTGTATTTTTTAAACACTATTATAAAAAATCAATAAACTTATTATACTTAGTGTTCTTTGTTATAAAAATGATATATTTCACACTGAGAAAAGGTCTAAAGAATACTATTTTATTTCACTGATGTCAGGTTTATAAATGTCAAAAAAATAAAGTTGGACTACTGTACTCCCATAGCTAAATGTAGCTATTATATTTAGCTTAATTCAGTGGTTGTCACAACCCAACATGTTTTAGATTTTTTCAAATTAATCAAGTTTCAATGCTTTGGTCATTATGTTAGCTATTTGTTCTTTAGAACAATAATAATTGAGATGAAATACTTGGTCTTTAACTGAATCTCTAAGGAAATGAAACCGCACGACAATATGTTTATTTCTCCCATGGAAGATAGAATTCTTTGATCATTGAATGGTGGAACTATTGGCACATCATATTTTTGTTGCATTCTTTTCTTTTGACCCAAGATGTTTTAAGATTCTTCAAATCCAAATACATTAACAAGCATAAAATGTTATAACAATCTACTCAGTCTCAATTATAGATAAACTCACCACAAGTTGTTTCTTTAAAGCCTACGAGACAACCTCAGAGCCTATATCAAGAAAATTGAACCAGAGGTGCTTCTTGTATTTATAAATTTCTGCATAATTGTTGTTGTTGTAAGCTATGAGGCCAATCTTCCTTTCATTTCGGTAGAAAGTGTTGTACTTAATAGTGCCATTAAGATATCTTGAGAGTCTTTTTGCTACAGCTCAATTCGATTCTTTTGGATTTATCATGTATATGCTTATCAAATTTACTCCATACATTGGATCTGGTCGAATGATTGTGAGATACATGAGACTACTGATTGTCTGTTTAAATTTTGTAACATATATTCCAACAGTATCATCATCCCTGAATAGTGTTGAATTTGGTACCATGGGATTCCGTATTGCATTGCTTTTTGCCATGTTGAATCGAGCCAATATCTCTTGAACAGATCGTCTTTGGCATATAAAAATTCATACATTACTTTGCATAACTTATATTCCAAAAAAATATCTCATTTTGTCCAAATCCATTTTCAGTGAGCTTTTAAATTCTTAACACATACATTTACTATTTCAAATGAAGAGCAAATCATGAACATAAAAACTAACTATTAGGATATTATCGTGAATTTTTTTGGTGAACAAGGTGTGTTCACTCGAGCATTTGTCAAACTGTTATTTGAAAAAGTAAGCTTCTATTTTATTGTACCAAGCACATGTGGCTTGCTTAAGACCATACAATGCTTTTTGAAGTTAGTAGATTTAAGTTTATTTTCCTTTCTTGATGAAACCTGCTGAACAAATACTTCTTCTTGGAGTTCACCATGTAAAAAGGAACTTTTTACATCAAGCTGAAACACTTCCCATGCATCCTTAGCAGCTAGAGCTAACAGTACCCTTACTGTATCAAGTTTAGCAGCCAGGGTAAATACCTTTGTGTAGTTTATTCCATACCTTTGAGCATAACCTTTAGCCACAAATTTGGCTTTGTACATTTTCATTATGTTTCATCTTGAAGACCCATTTAATCTCAATGGGTGTAACCCCTACTGGAGGGTCCACAAGCTCCCATATATTCTTCTTTTCAATTGCGTCTATTTTAGTCTTCAATGCTTCCCTCCATTTTAGGCTTGTCCACGCTTCCTCAAAAGTTTGAGGATCTCCAAATTCGACCATCGTCATTTCTAGTAAACCATCCTTTTTTTATTGACAGATTAGTCTCTTAGTTATCCATCCATGTAGGTTGTTTTCAGGTCCTGGTTGCCCTCCCTTCAACTGGAAACTCTTTAGGTTCTAAACTCGATTATGGTGTGCTTAGATCATTCTCATGGGTTGTTATTATTCCCTATGGTGCATGTTCATATGTATTATATTTTAATTCCCTTCAATGATTTTGTCTTCCCACTCAAGAACATCAGTTTTACTACTCTCATAGTTTTTTGATAACAGTTTAAAATATTGTTATCTGTGATGTAATTTTGATACTAAATGCACCCTTTTCGGCTTAGAAACTTGCTTGAACTCATGTTTTTGCTTTAGTTGTGAATAAGAGAGTTAAGGTTGAACTTAATGATTTTTTGACTAACTCCCTTGACTTTGTAGGCTATTGGAATGATTTGAAAGAAGAGTTAAAATACCAAAGTATTGAAGTGCAGAAAAGTCAACCAGAGCGCTAGAATTTACACCGTTCACTCCTCGGGCGCCCTTCTAGGGGCGCTTGAGCGGCGGACCTCAAAGCTTGGGCGCCCAATTGAAGGCTCAAGCCCTACATGAGCCCCGTTCATCGCCCGAGCGCCCTCTTTGGGCGCCTAAGCGTCGGGTTTCGCGGGTCAGGCCCAATTTTTGCTCTATTTTGACTCAATTGGACCGGGCTCTGTTTCTACTATGTTCCAACTCTATTTAAAGGACCCAGACGCTCTAGATTTTGTGGAAGAAAGACAGATAAATGCAATTACCAAAACTCTTTTGTTTCACTTCTCCTCTTAACCTTATATAAAAAATTTATATTATTATTATATTATTATTTAATATTATTATTTTTTCTATACATTCACATGTAATAGTAAAGTCATCATTTACTATTTAAATATTACAATATTTCAGATTTGGCAGACTTATTGACTTTCTAGAAGAGTTATTCATATTTCTTATCACAAATATTAGATGTAAATCTGAACACCTAAAGCAAAAAATATTCTCTTAAGAAAATGCTATTAAACTTTGAGCTTGATTCAATGGTTAACAAAGCTGGAATCGAATTATTACTGAAATTACTCGAAACACAAAATAGGTGACGTTAGTTCAAATTACGAATTTTTTTCTCTAACACAAACTTTTAAATGAAAATCCCCATGGTCAACATGAAGTATTATGTCTTATGAACTTGGGATAAAAATTTCATCCTAATCTAACGATTATAGAAGCAGGAATATATTTGTTTACCAAGACAACTCAGAACTACACAGTATGTGGAGACCTAACTTTTACACTAAAATGTGCAAATTATTTCTCTTAGCATCAACTTCCAAATTTAAATCCCATCAGTCATGGTGAATAAAATTTCAATAATACTATGTAAAAATTTTAGCCTAATCTAATGATTTATGATTGAGGTTGTGATCACAAATTTGTTAAGGTAACTTAGCAATAGAAACTACTGGACACATTAAAATCATCCTTTAATTTATAATTTTTACAAAACCTTATTTCATAAGTTTTCAATTTACTTAAAAAATATTTAAATAAAAAACTTAAATCTAATTAACATATAAAAAATTATATTGTAAGATATTATTTATATTATAAATATCTAGATGTTATAATTATAAATTATTCTTTTTATACCATAGTCAACTCTTTATATAGTTTCATTAATTAAAATAAAAGAAAAAATATATATTTTTAAGTATTTTTTAAAAATTAATTTATTTTATATTAAATATTTAATTATAGAATTTAAATATAATTAATAACTAATATAAAAATAGATAATATTACAATGAATAAAAATTACATTATCAATTAATAATCTTTTGTCAAAAAAGATATGTATATATATATATATATATATATATATATATATATATATATATATATATATTTAATGTTAATAAATGGAGCATTTCTAATGAGATTTATAATCATTCATGAACACGATATTATTATTTTAATATTATTATTTTAATGTAGATTCACGAGTTAATTGGATAGATTACTTATAAAATGAAATATTATAATTCTTCTTTAAAATTTTACCCTATTACGTCCTCTATAATTACTACCCCTACCAAATTGGCCTCCCAACATAATTTAATAATAGGATTCCAGCATTATCAATAAACCATAAATCATTATTGACATGGTTTAAAGACAAAAAAAAAAGTCAATAAAAATCCTACACTTACTTATTTGTATTTTTATTATCACTCTAGATCTTTATTATTATTATTTTATGGATATATATTAAAAAAACTAAATCGATATAAAGGTAATTGAAAATCAATTCTAAAAATGTCATAAATTTCTATTCTTATTTAGTAAAAAGGTTTTGATACATTATTAAAAGTTCACAATTTTACTCATGAGACATAAAGTTATACGACGATTATGTCCTCTAATTAATGTGTATAATTATTTGTTATTATTATTAATATGCTTAACACAATGGAAATCTCACACAAATTTCATAAAAGTTGGGTTAAGAAATATCATTTGCTTAAACATTACTTCTACTTTCACTTATATTAAAAAAGATTCTTAACTCTCTTATTTAAGCATTAAAGAGTATTTTGTAGATAGATTTTCCTTTATAGAAATTGACTTGCCTTGTGAAACTATTTCTATGATCTTGTCATGTGTCTTCCATATACAAAATCTAAGTTTAGAAAGAACAATATTAAAATTATTTTTTTAACCTATTTCAAGAAAAAGATATCTTTCTTTTGTTTGTTTATCTTTCTTATTGGATCGTTATAATTTATTTTTTATGCTTGAACTCATGTTTTGTCACTTCTTTTAATATTAACAATTTTTCTCCTAATACTAAGCATTAATAATTTATTTTTTACTTTATATAAATCTTTTCTTTTTTTTAGTTTTTTTAGAAAAATAGTTTGATATATAAATGAAACACTTGACAACTACGATCGGTTGACCTTTTCTAATATAATTAAATTAATTATTTAAAAATATTTAATTGAATTTGTGTTTAATTTCCAATTCTGCGTTTGCAATGCTTCACAAGTACAAATCTGTCTAACCACTAAACTATACATTTATGGTATGGATTTCACATTTTTCAGGTACTAATGGTTTTCTCCGATGAGGCAGTGCAGTGGAGCTTGTGGTGATCATCTGGTTGCGTCATAAAGTCCTGATGTGTGCAAATCTAGTTGGGTTGGGAGGTTGAAGATGATGATGTGACATATTTTGGTTGATTAGATTTTCAGTGTTAGGATTATGGCCATGTGACATCCTAGCATTGGTTAGATTTTTTAGTGAAGGATCATCATATGAATGAAGGGGTGTATTAGGTTTCTGCATGACCCATCTAAAAAAAGTGAAGTGTATAAGTAAATTAGGAGCTGTAAAGCAAATTTTTTTGAACTTGTTGAGTTTATATCCTTATTTAAAGGTGTTTTTGTAGCTTTAATCAATTTATTTTCATATCTTAAATGAGCTTAATCTTAACTTCAGCTTCATGAACAAAAATTAGAATATTAAAAAATATCTTAGGCAACTAAAAAAATACTTTTAAAGACAATTTTATCTCAAACTCAATAAACCTAATTATCACAAATTCTAATTAAATCAATCTTTTAAACACAAAAAAACAATTTAAAAATAAAAAATTAAACATTAAACGAGGCCATAAATATACACTCATCACTTTGTCTCTTAGTAAAACAAATTTACTTAAGATTGACTTACCTATCTTAGTTAAAAAGCTTATTCTCAACATTCATAATAAAACATGTTAAAAATATCATGTTAACTATAAGTAAATCTCATTTTACAGTCAATTTTACGATATTAAGTCACACTTAAAGTCTACTTTGTACTATAATATCAGAGTTTATTAATGACCTATTGTAGAGAGATTAGTTATTGTATCACTTTTATCAAGTCCCTTTTTATTCTCCTTCTTGGTGCCTTTTGTGTGAATACTCAATGTCCCTAATGTGAGAGTGTGTCACATCGATTAAAGATATGACCAAATTATAATAGGCGTAAACCTCACCTTAGTGAGTCAATTTTGAAAAATTAAATGAAGTTTAAAGTTTACTTCCTAATAAAACAACATTTCCAAATCAAACATATGCTATAAACAAGCTTCTTAATACCCTACAAAGAAAATACTATGTGCATAATCTTTAACAACAACAAGGACTTTGAATTTAACAACAAAACCTCTTACACACCTTCATGTGATAACTCAAACAACACTCAACTTGTAACTTGTTTTGACAACTTATGGGAGATTTGAAAATCTATATATCATCTTTGTGCTTTTAGATGATACATTTTTAAATCCAGCCTTCAATAAGTTACATCCTTTACGCTAAAGTTATCTAAAAATGGAAGAAGGTGTAGACAATCCATGGCAAAAATCCTAGCTTTATAATTGCACCTATTAAATGACTAATGGACTACACTAAAGGAAAAAGGAAAAAGAGAAGCCTTGTTGCAATTTTGATATGAAAATTAAACTTTGAAGATACTTATACAAACATAACTATATAAATAAGATTGATTCATCAATTGCAAATTACCTTTAATAGAAAAATAGATATCAATGGGTAACCTTAGGTACTTAACAACATAAAATGAAAGTGAAGTTACTACAACGTTCTAGATTCCTTTGACTTCCTAGAAATAGAGGAATAGTAAACTTTCAAAGACGTACTGATACAATCTTACCATTGATGTCCTAGGATACAAATAAACATTGGAAATTAACAATATTGTTATGCCCCCAACAAACAACTTACTCTTTACTTCACAATTATACCTTATTTCTCTTTTAGTGTCCTCTAATTTTCACTATTTCTATACCAATATCCTACATAAGGTATTATTATCAACTAGATGTGTTGTTGAATCCTTATTACTTTCCTACCTTGCTTAGATTTGCACCACATTCATAATTCAAACCTCAGCCTGAATTTAAATGCATTACTAAATTTATTGTCTTTCATTTATATACCTCCTTGAAACCCTAGGTAGCCATGGCTATTACTTTTTTATAACTCTCTTAACTCCTTAACCTTCCTACTTTAAGGGAGGTAATATACATGCCTTTATAGGTGATCCATGCCAAACCTTCATCTGTGCTGAAACAATTTTTTTTCTCCATCTACCTTTACAAATCTAAAAACAATCTCACTTATCTGATTCTAAATACCCCATATAATTGCTACCCATACAAGATTCTCTATTATGTTCCCTTTATATCCTAAGCATGACAAATTAAACTAATAAAATCTCCTTAGGCTAAGCATGACAGGCTATTCTCGCACCAAGTTTGCTATCTAGAAACTAAAATACATGGATTATTAATTCTTCTTCTAAGCCACACATTACACACATATTGTTACCTACTATGATTGCATTACGAGATAAATTTTCTTTATTCGTCACTCACTTTTACATCATTTTCCAAACAAAACCAAAGTTAATGGCATTGCTCTAATTTTTGACAACATAATAAACTCTATTGAATCTTCTTCACCTAAGCTAATTTGCCTTACCTCATATAATAATTTCATGGTAGATATCTCATTGTTATCAATCTATTTTCCATTCAAAATTCTACTCCTACTTATTACCAATTCAATTTCCTAACGTATTCATGATATTTCTATACAACCTAGAGAATTTTTTTACCAATAGTATCCTTTCAATCCATTTATTTTGCCATAATATAGTTGTTACACATGTTCCCACTTTCCCCAAGAATATTTACCTCAAACCTATTCCTTTGATCCTCTAGCCCATATACCTTCCTCAAATCTTTTTGCTACCATAAGTTGTATTGTGATTTCTTACTTATCTAAAAATTTATCCAACTACTTATCTAAAAATTTATCCAACTCCCATATTTTGATTCAAGGATATCTCTCAATAGGCCTAACTTCTTCATTATTATCTTCCCTTTCCACTTTGCTAAAAGAGTCTCATTGAAGAATTTTATATCCTTTAAGACGTAATTCCCTACGCCGTTTTGATTTAAAAAAGTTTCTCGTTTTCTTCTTTTGAATTTTTCATCCTTACAAAATGTTCCGTTGAATTTTTATAATATTCTGTTGATATTGTTGACAACACAATATCTATATCACTCTGGTTTTTGATGATGACAACACATTTTTAATAACACATGTATTGTTGTTATGTTACATGTTCTATTACTTATTGATTGATATCTTGTTGAACATGTTTTTGTGTTTATCTTGATATGTGAGTGCACATTTATTGAGCTTGTATATGTTACAACATATCTGGTTGCATTACACGTGTTTTGAAAGAAGAAAACCACATGCACTTTTATGAAATTACATTGAGTGGCATATATGCAAGTTGTAAGTTGACTTCATTATGGGGGAAGTCAAATTAAGCTCGAGACTATGCACATATTTTCAGAAACAGTGCTATGTGAGATTTTACATTGAAAAGAATTTCAAAGCGAACTATTGTGTCGAAGTCGACTGTGTGCGCCACATATTCAACTGTATTAGTTACTTGATTTGAAATTTTGTTATGCTCATGAACAGTAACGACTATATTTTTAAAAGTTAGTTGAGCATTGAATGTTGGTCAACTGTAATGAATGGGGAATGAATTTGTTTGACTGGACTACTACTATTTTGACTTAACTATTATAACTGTTTTAATAGAGTCGACTCTATTAGTAGCATATTCGACTGCAGGAGCGTCTTTTTTATAGAAATCTATAAGTAGACAAGACCTGAGTTGTTTAAAAAAACTTTGGAGAACTTTTGCAAATGTAACATTTTCATATTCTATGTTAGACTATTTCTTTGAAGATTTGAGCTCCAAGAACTCATCAAGAAGACGATTGTAATCTTTCTTTGAAGATTTTCTAAAGGAGAATTGAGTCGCGCTCATTGCATGATCAGAATCTACACAATTGAGGTGTTTTTGAGTTGATCAAGATTGCAGTTGGCATCCGTGGTGATTGCTGTGTTACCTGTTGTGACTATAGGGGTTGGAGTTGTGAAGTCTGGTACATCTTGCTACAAGTCCTGCTGTGTGGTTTGCCTATATTTTGGTTAGAGGGTTAGAGAGGTGTTTTATATTTTTGACGTGGAGGTCTCAATAAAATCCTTGTTGTAAAAACATTGACCATTATAGTGCATTTGCTTCCTGGTACTGAAAGGACACTGAATGTAGGCATTGAGGCCGAACCAGTATAAAAACCTGCGTTTGAATTCTCTATCCCTACTATTTTACATTCAGTCGACTTTACAATTCACGTCGTCTACTTTGATTTTCCGCTGCACTTAATTTTCTATTACTTGCGATTCAAGAAAGTTTGTAAAGTTTTGTAATTTGAATCAAAGATTGCGAAAATACTTTGATTTTGAAAAGTCACCAATTCACCCCCTCTTGGTGTTAAAACGAAGCCTACCTGTTTCCCAACAATTGACACCAGAGCTGGTTTTCATAAGATATTTGAAAAACTAGTCGACTCTGTTTTTCTTTGAATTGACTATAGACCTAGGGATGGCTTCCAGTTTTCAAACTTTTGGTAAAGGTGCTTCAACAAACAAACCACCTCTGTTTGGTGGTGAAAACTATCCTTTTTCGAAAATTAGAATGCAAATCTTTCTTGAATCCGTAGATAGAGGAATTTGGGATGCAACTTTAAATGACCCTTATGAGCCTACTAAATATGTTGATGGAAAAACTATTGCAAAACCTTTTACTGAATGGTCAACTGAAGAAAACAGAAAAGCATAATATGATGTTAAAGCTAGGAACATTATTGCCTCTGCACTAACAGTTGATTAATTTTTCAGGATATCTCAATGCAAATTTGTAAAGGAAATGTGGGATGTCCTGGAAGTCACACATTAAGGCACTAATGAAGTCAAGAGAGCAAGGAAGAATTCTCTGATTCAAGAGTATGAACTTTTCTGGATGAAGGCTGGAGAGACTATCTATGAAGTCCAGAAAAGATTCACACACATTATTAATCACCTTATAGCTCTTGGCAAAGTGTTTGACAAAGAGGAAATCAACATCAAGATTCTGAAAAGTCTGAACAGAATTTGGCAACCAAAAGTCACTGCAATCTCAGAATCCAAAGATCTTACAAGCATGAACATGGCTACCTTGTTTAACAAGTTAAGAGAACATGAATTGGAACTTGGTAGATTAAATGATGAGGAAGAGATTGAAGAAAAGAAGTCCATTGCTCTGAAAGCTACAAGCAGGAAAAACGCAAAGTCAGATGACTCAGATGCAGAGATGGACGACAAAGAAATGATGACCATGATGGTAATGAAGTTCAGTCGATTTATCAAAAATGACAGTCAACTTACTAACCATGCAGGTCACAATAAATCAAAGAAAAGCTTCAGATCAAACGTTGTCTAATGCAATGAATGTGGAAAGGAAGGACACATCAAGCCAGAATGTCCATAATTAAAGCTAAAGCAGAAAGCAAATAGGAGGTTTCCTCAAGATAAAGGAAGAAAAAAAAATGAGCCTACATTGCTTGGGAGAATAGTGACTCAGACTCTTCAAGTGATGAAGATCAAGATCAAGAAGAGGAGTCTAACATATGCTATATGGCTGGAGCAACGCAGGATGTCTATGACAACGATGCAGAGTTTGAGAATGAACCAATAGAAGTGAAGTATGCTCAATTGTTGGATGCATTCAGGGAAGTACATGCTAAAGCTATGCGACTACAATACAAGGTTAATCGAATTAACTCTCAGAGGAGAGATTATGAGAATAGAATAAATAACCTTGTGGCTGAAAATGAGAAACTAGAAAAGGAATTGAATGATGCCTTGTTATCTGCTAAAGAGATTAAAATTGAAACTGTTAAAGTAGAGAAAACTTGTGAAAAATGTCCTACACATATTGAGCAAATAGATTACTTGACTAGTAAATAGCCAAATTTACTCAAGGTAGAGACAATTTGAATGCTATCTTAAAATCCTCTGGCAAAGTAATACATAAACAAGGAATTGGTTATAAAGGTCAATCTAATATAACCAATGCAAAGAAGTTTATTGATCTAAGCAAACCTGCTAGAAATGCTTGCTTTTATTGCAATTGTGTTGGTCACACTATTAGAAACTGTTATTATAGAACTGTTGGTGTTCCTAAAGGTTTATATGTATGGAGACCAAAGGAACAATTGGTTAGAACTGACAATCAAGGACCCAAGTTCAAATGGGTACCTGCAACCAAAACTTAAGCTGTTTTGCAAGTTCACAAGCAGGTGCAATAGGAACTCAAGGATGAACCACACTGAATATATCAATCTTCTTGAGTGTCTACAATGGGTAATTTGTATCATTCTATTGCATCATGCATAAATTGATTAGTTGTTGATGCTTGTTTGTGTGTATGATTGTCTGTATGCTTGAATGATTGATTTAGTTTGAAAATCTGATTTCACGATTTTTAGTCGACTTTATTATGAACTAATTCGAATGTGTCTCTGTATGTCAACCCTATGTTATGAATCCTTTATTTCATACAGTAGTCAACTGCATTCTGAACTGATTCGACTAAAGTTTCTTTTTTTAGACCGTTAAAATTTAAATTTTTAAAATTGGGCTTTATAAGTGAAACTGGGTACGCGCCTCTCTATATATGCTTGTTTTAGACTCTTGAAACTCATACACTCTGAACACAAAACCCTTATTCTGAATCAAGAGATTTCCACAAAACTATGAAATGGTGACATCTACATCTCGTCCCGGAAAGCGTCCAATGTATGCAATGAGGGAGGCAGATCCTTTTGGTTGGTTTAGTGATGAAGATTAAATAATCAACTTTATATGCAAGTGGGGTTTCAAAGAAGTCATGCGACACAAATGCACGAGCATTCAGTTCTACCGCAATGAAGGATTCAAATTTCAAGAATGGTTGGTCAAGGCAGGTTTAACAAAGTTTGTTGAAATGCAAGGTGACTGTTTGATGGGGAAGTGCATACCTAGAGAGAATATACTAAATGACATACAAGAGAATGGAAAGGAAATAAAAAGCGGAAAAGAGTAGAGAAGAGGAAACTTATGACTCGTAGACACGCCACTTGAAGAAGGCTCCAAGATAAGTGTCGAAGAAGGACCGCCACTCGCTTTGCGCAGGATAAGGTCTGCCCAAAATGGACTAAAGAGACAGAAAACTATCTCTAAGAGGAATGAAAATTTGCAATTCAACTCAAGAATTCAATTCATTCAAAGGTGTGTGTACAAAAGAGAACCCCTAAGTTGCTTATATAGCTTTTGGAGTGACTTTGGTGAAGAGTTTCAAGCGATGTGGGACTTGGAAGGCTCCAAGTTCTGTCCAACAGCAGCTGCAACGTCCCTAGGTGCATAGGAGTCCCACATTGCTTAATTCTCTCATTCCAAAAGGGTTTATAAGCTTCCTAGCTCTCCTAAAGTTCAAAAAATGAAAACAAGCTATGCTACTGTTAATCCCCTCGCAAGTATACCAGATCGTATCAAGTAATAATAAAATGGTAAGTCTAAGTATCATTTTCCCAAGAGACTCATGGCACTAAACTGTTGTGCTTTTGCTTAACTAATCAAGACTATAAGAACAATATTTTGGGGTTTTTGAATATAAAGTACGGAAAAATAAACATGAATGCAATTTGATCAATTGAGGTTAAACACAAAAGTGGATGGATGATGTTGATAATATGAGATGGATTTGTTGCTAGGGTTCAGATTTCACTTAATCACTCTCATATATCTACTATTCTTGTTAAATTCGCTTTATTATCAATGTCATGCAACTTTCTAATCTACTCTTAACCCGATTCCTCGGCGAAGAGAGCCTATTATCAATTACTAGTCACTACAAAAAAATTGTTATACTGTGGGGGTTATTTTGGAGAGGTTATAGAAAACCTCCGCAAATCAACATTATTTAATATAATTAAAAGAATTGATCGGGGTGCTGATATTAGTGGGAGTTTTTATTGTTTTTTGAAGAGGTTTATGATTCCACAAATTAAATACAACTTTTACCATTCCAACTTCTCTTTTCACTTAAATTTTTCAAAACGTATCTTTCCTCCCATGCTCTCTAATTCCCACCTTTCCGAAAAATTTCCCATACCTAACTTACATTTTTATTTTATTTTTCACACATTTTGCACCTTTCCCCCTTTCTTCTTCACGCAAGCCTTTTCCTCTTTTCTATTAAACCCTAAAATAAACATCTAAGTCACAATCGTGCAGCACAAGAGTGAGGTTACCACAATGAGGAGGAGGCAGCGTCCGGGAAGGCTCCCAGTCCCGATAACCTAGTGGCTGCTGTTGGAAATCGCGAGGGAGTCACCATCGATGCTGGAGGCCATCGGAGCTGTGACGCACACAGCGTTCCCTGCCGACGTTGACGATGCCTATGAGTGGCTTGTGAATGTGAATGATGATGTTCTGGAGTGGTTTGATGCATCCATGGACGAGTTTCAGAGGCATTGGGAGGAGGAAAAAACTGGGCATTCGGCGAAGCACTCAAATGGAGGAGGATGAGTTTCAACTGGTTTTTGAAACGAGTCTGACGACACCTGGACTTACTATGGCGACTAAGGATAAGAAGACAATGAGACCCAAGCCCAAGGTTTCGTTTCATATTCCAACAATAAGGACGTGGACAACGATCAACCTTCCGCCACGGCTGAGAAGGCCCAGGCACTGCAGACCCTAGCAACGTGTCCTCTCTCCTCATCGATGACAAAGGTCGCCGTGTGAAATGTTTTGAAATAGGTATGTCCTCTCTCCTTTTCATATTTTCTCCAATTCTCTCCACTTATTGTGTGAAATGTTTGTGAAATAGTTATGTTGAGTTCATATCATCGGCAATGCAGGGATTGACTCTGTTTAGAAATTTACATCCAAAACACAGAAGAAAGGAAATCGATTATTGCATTTCTAAAGCAATCCATTACATTGAAAAAGCACAAAATCCTGATGGATAATGGTATTGTTTTTCTTTCTCGTATCAGTAGTTTTATGTTTACTTATTTAGAAAATGTTTATTGAACTGATTGGTATTTTATATTAAATTATATGAATCCTTATTCTTCTGAGCAATTAATTTCTAACTTGTTCTTGTTGCATACCAGGAGCACAAAAAAGTAGAAAAGGACATACCTATGCCATCACTTATAAAGAGGGATGCTCTTTGGGGTATGATGTTCTTTGTTTAAAAATATTGCATGATTTCCATGTTACCTTCGGCAAGCTTCCACTTCAGCGAATTATGACTGTTCTTGCTTACAGAACTGAACTTGTTGCATACCAGGAGCACAAAAATCTAGAAAAGGACATACCTATGCCACCACTTATAAAGAGGGATGCTCTTTGGGGTATGATGTTCTTTGTTTAAAAATATTGCATGATTTCCATGTTACCTTCGGCAAGCTTCCACTTCAGCGAATTATTACTGTTCTTGCTTACAGAACTGAACTTGTTATTACCCTTTGGAACTTTATAAAGAAGTGTCATGAGAACCAAAAGTGGTCATCACTCACCTCAAATGATGCACCTGACTGGCTGTTACCTCTGGCTGTATTCTTTCCTGTCTACAAGTAAAACTTTTTCTCTCTACTCACCATGAACTTTTTTTTTCTAACCTCTTTTAATTCTGAATATATTTGTTGGAAATGGGTCTTATGATTCGTGACTATCATTTGAAGTCAAAGGAGGTTACATGATTATAGATTTGTTAGTTTTGTATTTATTGCCTTTGTTGTACTTATATGTATTTAACTCTTGAATCAATATAAAATATACACCTTTTGAGTTCTGAGCAATTCCCTCAACTTTATTCTGTGATCTAAATCATTATACTGTAACCTATTTTATCCTATCTCAGGCACATGCATCAAGAATGAAGGTTGAAGTATATAATTTATATAATATACTTGTTGATTACGTGTTCCGTTAATTTATATAATTTAAATTAATGGAAGTTAAAATTGATTCTTGAATATATGCATTATATGACTAAAAGGACTATACAAAGTTGAGGTTATTCGGTTATTTTTATATATGTTTAATTCCTTTGATTTAGATTTAGGCTAGTTTTTTTAGTATAACTTGTTTTATACTTTCGTATGCACAATTTCTCTGTCATCTTTACAATTTATAATAGAAATGATTTTAATATTTTTGTCTCTTAATTATTTAGAAAATGATAGATACATCTCCGATTAAACAATATGAACACTTCGTTAGAAAATAAACATTCAACTCACGAAATTATAAATTTATTTTCAATATCAGATGTTCTCATTTTTATATTTACAGGGCAAAAAAGTTGTCTTTCTCACTTGTTTCAGTACCTTCCCCTGCTTCTATTTTATTCATTTTATAAATCTAAACTTTTGTTTCGTCTCTTCATAAATTGTTTCTTTTTCAGGAAAATAAAAAAATATCTTGTGCTCATAGAGATACTAGAAGATGGAGTTAGGAAGCTCCTGTCCAATAAGGAGTCTTTGGCATCATTGTGTTCTTGATATGCAAATGGGCATGGAATAATCTTGATGTGTTCAAGTAGTGGTTGAGATTAAAACTTACTGTGGATAAGAACTTGATTGAGGTTAGTGACTAAAGTAGATGTCTTTATATTCATTGACAGGTTTTATACTCTTATTTTTTAGATGCATGCTTTTCTTTTCTCATTCCTATGCTTAATGGTTTAAGACCAGAGGTATCTTGTGCTTACATAACAATATTAATAATGGATTGCTTGCAATACAGGTTTTCCCCAGGGGCATGGACAAGGACACCCTTATCCTATATGCAGCTAGAGCTTCAAGGACTGAAAACCAGGATGCCATTGATTCATCAATTGTGGGAATGTTAAGTGACCTCAAGGAGGTATAATGATTCACACCCTTTTATATGTTAACACGAAATGAAAGCAAACTAAGTGGCTTAACAATGTAATTGGATTCTATTTTGACATGTCAGGCAAAACCAAGAATCATCGAGGTGCATTTCTTGCCTTTTAATCCTGTGGACAAGCGCACTACTATTACCTTCATTGACAGCAATGGTGACTGGCACGTAAGCAACAAAGGTGCTCCTGAGCAAGTAAAATATAAGCACTACAATGTGAATTACAGTAAAATATTTACTTGGTCTTATAGTTTTTGACCATCCTAGAATTTTGTTGGTCAATCTTGTAATGTTATTTAAACATTATGTATTTTTTTTTTATATTTACATTGTAATTTTCAACGAATGAATGTATGTTATTTTAAATCATCAATAAAATTATTCTTGAATTACTTTTGGATATTTTACAATTTTATATATTTTATTATTATTTTTTTATTAATTTAGCAAGCTAGTGAATTAAATAACATATATAAATACCAAAAATTGGTGTTAAAAATGTAGATATTTTTTGTAATCAAATAGTTGAAAATAAAAGAGGTTAAAAACTCCCACAAAATAACATTCAGTAATAGAGGAGGTTTTACCCTCCGCAAAAAAACCTCCGCAAATTGAATGTGATACCAGGGGTTGCGAAAACTCCCCGCAGATAGTTTGTGATGACTTAAATTGCAGGGGTTTGAAAAACCCCCGGAATTTACTTTGCGGAGGGTGAAAACCCCCGCAAATCGAAAAAAAACCTCCACTAAATAACATTTTTTTTGTAGTGATTTTACCATTCCTAGTCTCCCTAAGTAACCAATAACGCATGAAAAACAGAAGTTTAAATCAATTGGTCGTCCTACTCCTATTCCTAGATAGTATTGCTTAACCAAGAGAATTCCTATCAATTCGAGACTTCCCCGTAAGTTCCCATATCGAAAAAATCAAGGATCAATACACTCAATGAGTTAAACGATGCAAGCATGATAATCGGATAAGAAAACTCAACTATTGATATTACAAGCGTATGCAAGCATATGAATAAAATAAGAATTTCAATATAAGAGAGTTTAGAGGTTACGTTTTTCCCCAGCAACAAATAAGGTTAGTTCTCCATTGTCATGGAGAAACTAGGTGAATAATGGAATGGAAGAGATAGAAACCCTAAAAAGGAGAAAAGGAGAGCTGTCACCATCTCTGAATCTGCCCCCAAAAGGGTGAAAAGTGTGTTTCTATGCCTAAGCCATCAAAAGATACAAAGCCTAAGATGTTCTGACCTTTAAATAGGACATAAAAATAACAGAAAACAGGTCCAAGCCCAAATAGATCATAAAAATCGTACAAAATATATCAAATCACGTTCTGGTTGACTTTTTCTGGATTATGGTTGATTTTTCAGCAATATGGTCAACTCTGGTCAACTTTTCCGCATTCTGGTTGACTGATTGACTTTTCTGGTTGACTGGTTGACTTTTCTACACTCCAACCATTTGATACTTCAACCTTTCTTTCAATTCATTCCGAAAACCTACAAAATCAAGGGAATTTAATGATAAAATCATAAAACATGTCCTCAACTCTTTTATTCACAAAACTAAAGAAAAATCATGAGTCAAAGCAAGTTTTTAAGTCAACAAGGGTGCATTTGATATCAAAATTAAGTATAAAAATAACAGTTTTTTAACCGTTATCACAACCCCAAACTTGAAACTTGGCTTGTCCTCAAGCAAACAAGATGAAACTTAGTCTTCCACAAATCATCACAATGGTTCAATCACATTCAAAAACACTTTCTTTTCAAGATAAGTAATCACTCAAATCAAGTTATCAATAGAATTTAGTCAAGATGTGCACATGCTTTGATTCAATTAACTCATCATGGTGTTCACACAATCACATAATATCCAACAAATGCTATTCTCATGAATGATTAGTTAGCTAAGCATAGATGTATTCATGAATTCATGGAATCATTTGTCACCAGATAAAGTGTTTCACTCAAGCACTCAAAGGTGTATAAAGGTCACTCCTTCCCTCTACTATCCACATGTCACATAGAACAAAATTGCCTTTCATTTACCATAATCAAACATCATCACATACACATGTCATCACAAGGACTTTTTCAAGGCTTATAATGTGGTTGGGCTAACAAGAAAAATTGGTTTTTCTAGATCACAAAATCCTTGAGTTAAGAGAGTTATTCACATAATCATGGTTCAAACACAAACTCTCTTTTTTTACCAATCTCACTCATTCCCAACTTTCCCTTTTTCTTTACATTGAGCTTTTCTTCTCATGCTTTTTCTTTTTCCATCTTTTTCTTTTGTTTTCATGCATTTTTATTCAAATCAATAGCTTAATGTCAAAATTTTTCTTTTTCAATTCTTCTATCAACCCCAAACTTGAACCTTTAACAATACCACAAAATATTTCTCAACGTAACTCAAGGCAAAGACTTTCAAAAAGCAAGGGTTTTTATCCTGTTTCAGGCTTAGGTTCAAAAAGGGTAGAACATAAGATGTTCTTTTTCATATGGGACAAAACTTATGGCTAGAAAAGGGCTTGTCAAAAATGGCCTTGATCATATGACATATGCATGCAATTCAATCAATCATAGAAACTCAGGAAAAATCATTCATGCTTTCAAGTAGATAGAAAATATATCAACAAAAACTCTGGAGTTCAAAACCTCGCTGTTGACTCACTGGCAAGCATACCAGATCGTTTCAAGTAATAAAATCGGTAGAACCCGATATCGTTCTCTCCCAAAGGACTCACGGCCTTATCGTTTGTGTGAATCAAAATAATAAGACTTGTAAAGGAATAAAATTAATTGTTGTGGATGCAAGAGCAGAAAATAAGCATGCAATGAGTTTGATTCAATTGACGGAAAATAGTATGGATGAGTGGAGTTGTTGGAAGTTTACAATTTCATCTTATCCGCCCTCTCTTATCTACTCCTCTTGTTTAATTTGCTTTATTATCTGATTGTTATGCAGACTTTCTTGGCCTACTCTTAGCCCGATCCCTCGGCGAAAAGAGCCTATTACTAATTACCGGCTTGCTATCCCTAGCCTCCCCTAGCAACTAGCAATGCATTACCGAACAGAAGAAAAAACAATTGACCGTCCTACCTCCCTATCCCTAGGTGGTATTTCATTGATCATGGAATTTCCCCCAGTTCATGATAGTACCGTACGTTCCCGTATCAGTAAAGACAAACAACAGTTATCGAATGAGTTAAACGATAAAAGCTTTAAGCGCAAAAGAGAAACCCAACAATCGATAAACAAAGCATATGAAAATCATATAATTAAACAAGAGTTTCAATAAAAGAGGGTTTCAATAGATTACATTGTTCCCCCAACAACAAAAGGCTTTAGTTCACCATTGTCATGGTGAACCAAGATGAACATAATTGAAGAATGGAAGAGCAAACCCTAGAAAAGATGAAAAGGAGCCTAAGCATCCAAGAGATCCTCTCCAGAGAGTGAAAAGTAGGATTGGCTGCCTTCCTTTGTCAAAAGAATAAGAATGAAGTTGCAACAGGGCTATTTATAGCTGAGGAGCGCATCAGAAAACAGGCCCAAGCCCAATAGTCCACCGCCCGACGTCACACTTATGCCGCCCGGTTATTTGCCTCTTGCCGCAAAACCGCCCAGCGGCAGGGCTCCATCGCCTGGCGGTTTGCCTCGTGTCGCAAATCCGCCAGGCGTCACCGTCAGGGTGCCACTCCTCGCATCAGGCCGCCCGACATTGCACTTTTGCTGCCCGGCGGTTCCTAGACTCTCATTTTCTTGATTTTCTTCCTCTGTCCTGAGTCTAAGACCTTCATCTCTGCCTCCATTCTTCACTTTCATCAAAATTGCTGCAAAACAATGCAAAACAAGCATAATATCGCTAAAAACAACTTTTGACTCTCGACTGACTCATTTATTAAGTTTTGCTTGATTCTAAGCTCATTCTAAGCAGTAAAGGGAGTAATTTGGTCTAAAATAGCATATGAAAATAACGGTTTTTCAACCGTTATCAAAACCCCAAACTTAGAACTTTGCTTGTCCTCAAGCAAACAAAACAAAACTATAAATAAAAGCAAAACTTTGCTTTCTACAATTTCATCCAATGGATCAACATTCCTAAAGTACATGATGAAAACTACTCAATTTCAGATCGTCAGTGATAATAAAATCAAGTTGCATGCATACTTTTAATTTAGTTATCTCACACATTCCTCAACAGATGTTACATATTATGAATGACTAGTCCACTAAGCAGAGATGCAATCATGAAATTTAGAAGTTCTCACCAAGCAAGTGTTTCACTCAATCACTCAAGTGTTTAGGGTAGCACTCAAACTCTTAATCACTCACAAGTCACATGAAATAAAATTGCCTTTCATCTCAAACAATCAAAATCATCACATGCAAATGCCATCAAAAGGACTTTTCCAAGGCTTGTAATGAGGCTGGGCAATCAAGAAAAATTGGTTTTTCTGGATCACAAAATCTTTGAATCAAGAGAGCTCATTTATCATTCAAGGTTCAAGTTTAACTCTCTTTTTCAATCAATCTCATTTGTCCCCAGCTTCTTCCCTTTTTCATTGAGCTCACCTTTCATGATTTTTCTTTTTCTCATGTATTTTTCATTTTCAACACTTGAGCTCGATGCCTTTCTTTTTGCCATTTCAAACTTTCCCCACAACCCCAAACGTGAACCTTGAATATACTTACAGTCATTAACCCGATTCAAAGTAATTAGTTACAGCACAAGGGTTTTCATTCTGTTTAGGGCCAAGGTTCAAAAAGGGTATAAAATTTCAAGCACTTTAGGTAAAATTTGGCTAAGTAAGGGCTTTCAAAAATGGCATTGATCATATGACATATACAAGCAATTCAATCAATCATCAAGATTTAGGCAAGATCATGCATGCTTCCCTGTGAACAAATTCATAGAACAATAAAACTCTGGAGCTCAATACCTCACACAACATTCTTCCTCACACACATTCATTCATACACCCTGCTCAGCATCATAACCACAATCATAATTCATCACACATACGTTTCACAGGCTATCAACATGCAAAACAACTTGAGAATCATTCACATCAGGTCGTCATCAAACATGCTCATTATGCAATTAATCAGTCAAAAATCTTCAGAAAAGTATTCAAGCCAAGCAGACACACTGAAAATAAAATTCAACCTATTCTATGAATATAAAATGCAAGAGTAAAGAAGAAAATCTAGGTTGCCTCCTAGTAGCGCTTGTTTAACGTCACGAGTCTGACCCAAACCTGTTTAACACTTGTGGGTAAGTGCAGATCCTTCCAACACGCATCAGTAGGTGGACCTTCCGGGTATCCTTCAGTGGATACCAAAATTAGCATCCCTCAGTAGATGCTACCCAAAAGTTGTTCAAAAATTTAAAATTTACATGTTCCACAAAAATTAAAAAAAATAAATTTTTCTAAAATACAAAAAGTGTTCTTCAGCAAATCAACTCTTCTTCTTCACATTGGGATCTTCATCGTCCCATCTGCTCAGCTTTCTGTTATTCACTCTTTGCATTGTTGTGGAATATGGCCTTCTAATCTCCACCATTCCTTCTTCTTTTAGCTTCCTGTTGACAATCCACTTTCTGCTTTTATATTTTACTGGCATGCCCCGCAGGAATGGTTTGTCTTCTGAGTGGGTAGACTCTCCTTTATCTATCTGTTCTTCCTCAAGTGTCTGCAAAACAGTACAACTATTAAGATGATCAATACCTACGGTGTTCTCCTATTTTGCAGCTTCTCTTCTGGCCTTTTTATATCTGGATCTTCTTCTTATTCTCATTTTGCTGTCTTCAGACCCGCTATAAACTAACACTTGGTCTTGATCTCTTAACATTATTCTCCCGTCATAGACACGTATCATCATCTGAGAAGTCCTCATGAAAGGTCTTCCCAAGATTAATGGAATTCTTCCCTCATTAGCCATGTCCACGACTATAAAGTCGACCAAAAATTCCAAATCCTCAATTCGGACAATTGCATCTTCCACCATACCCACAGGCTTCTTAATAGATCCATCTGCGACTGTCAGGGTAGTGTTGGCTGGTTTTAGTTTTAACCCTCCAATCTTCTTGAAATCACTAAAGGGTATCAAATTAACACTTGATCCTGAATCAATCATGGCTCTCCCTATATTCACATCATTAATCACGTAAGGAAGAGTCAAATTCCCCAAATCCTTCATTTTCTGCGGATGATTCTTCTTTCTAGGCTTGACCACCCCTCTCTGATCTTCTTCATCATTAAGATCAATTACCTCTCCAAGATAGTATTTGATCCTCTTGTCATACTCAGGAAGTTGTGGAAATGCTCCAGGAGTGACAGTTACCCGGTTAAAGATTTCCCGGAATGGCTCTCGGTGACTCTCCTGTTCCTTTACTTTTTCTTTTCTTTTATCTTCACAACACTTCTGCTCAATAAATTCATCATCACAACTCATCCCCTCATCTTCACTGCTCCCAATTTCAATTATTTCCTTTACTGACTTCCTTTTACTTCTTGTCATGACAACTTTGCACTCATCTTTGGGGTTAACATCAGTGTTAGCCCGAAACTGATTCTTCTCGGTAGTTTCTACCCTTTTAGATAGCTGCCCAATTTGTGTCTCCAGTGCTCTAAAGCTAGCCTGGTCACTCGCTTGTTGAGACTCATAGAATTTTAGAAATTTATCAAACCGGTCGGTTAATTCTCTGACTGTCTCTGTCAAGCTGCTCACTTGCTGCCATAAAGGTGAAGGTTGTTGCTGCCGGAAGCCTTCTACTTGCCCAGAAGAATTATTCTGGTTTAGTCCAATGCTGGGATGGTTCTTCCAACCTTGGCTAGAACTGCCTTGGTTAAAATGACCCTGCTTGAACGGAATTGATTCCCCATGTAGTTGACATCTTGCTGCATTTCTTCAGGAAAAGCACATTGACCATTAATGTGGTCACCACCGCATAGATTGCAAAGTTGTTGAGAGATATTCCTTAACCCTGTTGGAAGTTCAGAAAGGACCTTTGTTAGTTTGTCCAATTTCTGGTTAAGGAGATGATTTTGTGCAGCCACCGCATCATTAGCAGGGAGATGCAAGAGTCCTCCTTTCTGTCCTCCCCTCTCACTTTGAGATACTTCGTTCAGAGGCATCTCCTCAATCAACTTATAAGCTTCATCTTCAGTCTTTCTATTGATACTGCCTCTAGTTGAGGCATCCAACATCATCTTAGACTGAGTATTTAACCCTCCAAGGAAAGCAAGTAAATATGAAGTCTTGTCGAATCCGTTGATTGAAGTTTTTCATAATAGGCCTTTAAATCGGTCCCAGGCCTGTCCGAGAGTTTCCTCCATCCCTTGCTTGAATGAGGAAATTTCCAGCTTCCCCTGATTGATCTTGGTATGGGAAAGAATTTGGTAACAAACTGTCTTGCCAAAGCATCCCAAGTTCGAAAAGTTCCTTCCGGGAAAGAATGCAACCAATCCTTCGCGTTTCCTCCTAGAGAGAAAGGAAATAGGCTGAGTCTGACTCTATCATCTGAAACTCCAGTTATTCTGACAGTATTGCAAATTTCTCCAAAGACCGTCAAATGATTATATGGATTCTCATTTGACAACCCATGGATCTGGTTGTTCTGAACTAACTGGATGAGTGCGGGGCTCATCACCATGTTGGTTGTATTGTCAGCTGGAATAGCTATGCTGTTAAAATTCAAAGGACCCAGTGTGCGTCTTGGAGGAGGTTGGTCCGCCATCTCCTCTATACCCTGTGCCTCAAAGGAAGAGTGCAAAAGTTCCTCAGGAGAAGGAAAGTTTTCATTTGCAGGACGTCTAACTTTCCTCCTTCTCCTATCTGATAATCCCTCGAGAAGAGGTTGTTGATCTTTTCTACTTCTAGTGTGTACTCCTTCCTGCATGCACAAGAAACAATACCCCTAAATGCACTTTTACAAAAACCAAAATAAAATAAAAAAAAAACAAATAATTACAAACAAGTCAAATTCAGTCAATTCACACTACTAGAAAAAGTTCAACCAAGAGTCCCCGACAACGGCGCCAAAAACTTGTTGACTCACTGGCAAGCGTACCAGATCGTTTCAAGTAATAAAATCGGTAGAACCCAATATCGTTCTCTCCCAAAGGACTCACGACCTTATCGTTCGTGTGAATCAAAATAATAAGACTTGTAAAGGAATAAAATTAATTGTTGTGGATGCAAGAGCAGAAAATAAACATGCAATGAGTTTGATTCAAGTCACGGAAAAGAGTATGGATGAGTGGAGTTGTTGGGGGTTTACAATTTCATCTTATCTGCCCTCTCTTATCTACTCCTCTTGTTTAATTTGATTTATTATCTGATTGTTATGCAGACTTTCTTGGCCTACTCTTAGCCCGATCCCTCGGCGAAAAGAGCCTATTACTAATTACCGGCTTACTATCCCTAGCCTCCCCTAGCAACTAGCAATGCATTACCGAAAAGAAGCAAAAACAATTGACCATCCTACCTCCCTATCCCTAGGTGGTATTTCATTGATCAAGGAATTTCCCCCAGTTCATGACAGTACCGTACGTTCCCGTATCAGTAAAGACAAACAACAATTATCGAATGAGTTGAACGATAAAAGCTTTAAGTGCAGAAGAGAAACCCAATAATCGATAAACAAAACATATGACAATCATATAATTAAACAAGAGTTTCAATAAAGAGAGTTTCAAAAGATTACATTGTTCCCCCAACAACAAAAGGGTTTAGTTCACCATTGTCATGGTGAACCAAGATGAAAATAATGGAAGAATGGAAGAGCAAACCCTAGAAAAGATGAAAAAGAGCCTAAGCATCAAAGAGATCCTCTCCAGAGAGTGAAAAGTAGGTTTGGCTGCCTTCTTTTGTCAAAAGAATAAGAATGAAGTCGCAATAGGGCTATTTATAGCTGAGGAGTGCATCAGAAAATAGGTCCAAGCCCAATAGTCCACCGCCCGGCGTCACACTTGTGCCGCCCGGCGGTTTGCCTCTTGCTGCAAAACCGTCCGGCGGCAGGGGTCCACTGCTCGGCGGTTTGCCTCGTATCGCTAATCCACCAGGCGTCAGCGCCAGGGTGCCACTCCTCGCATCTGGCCGCCCGACGGTGCACTTTTGCCGTCGGGCGGTTCCTAGACTCTCATTTTCTTAATTTTCTTCCTCTGTCCTGAGTCTAAGACCTTCTTCTCTGCCTCCATTCTTCACTGTCATCAAAATTGCTGCAAAACAAGCATAATATCGCTAAAAACAACTTTTGACTCTCGATTGACTCATTTATTAAGTTTTGCTTGATTCTAAGCTTATTCTAAGCAGTAAAGGGAGTAATTTGGTCTAAAATAGCATATGAAAATAAGGGTTTTTCAACCGTTATCACTCACTCATAGGCTCAATCAATATTCCAGATATTCTAGATAAACATCTTGCTTAGCATCATAATTATAATCACAACATCATCATGCATCTGTTCACATGGCTTGTGAACCACCATCTATATAACAACATATAGTGCACATTCTCAACATCATCAATATCAAAGCATCATCAAGGAATACCCATCATGCAAAATCAATAGTCTAACCACTGCATCAGATAAAGTGTCCAACCAAGTACATCTATCCTAGACTACTTAAGCAAATAAGTTCAAAATACAAAAACAAAATATAGAAAATCCTGTTCTAGTGCAGATAACATCCATCAGAAAATGCTATCTCACCTCCTTTTTTAAAATTGTCATCCTCAACATCTTCCTCCATAAATGGAGCTTCAACTGCTCCAACTCTGATTCCTTCCTCTTGTTCCCCACAGTCTTGATACTCTTTCTTGATGAGGAGGTCATCCCTGCATCAAGTACAATTCACAAAACCACAAGGAATCTCATTAAACGTTAGTAGAACTTCTCCCAATGAATGTGGAGGAATCAACCCCAAATAACTGTGCTCTCACAAAACCCCAAACTTGGATGGAAAAGTGATGCTCAAATGGTGGAGAAAGGGTTTTCTAGAATTAGGATGATAGGAGAAGTGTTAGGAAATATTTGAAATAGTGTATGAAAGTGAAAAAGATGTTATGGGTCTTTAGAGAGTGCTTGGGTGAACCCTAAGGGGTAGAAAAAAAATCAAATAATCTTTTTAAAACACATATACCCCCAACGACGCCACCGTCCATCGGTACCCGACGCCCGACGGTGTGCGTGATTTACACCCCTCTTTTTTTTCTGTTTAAAACATTTTAACCCTTTAAACCTTCAAATTCAACTTTCAAAATTTAATTTTTATGCAATTCCCAATCACTTAACTCACATATACGACTAGAACATGCAAAAATAAATCAATTGGGTTGCCTCCTAAGTAGCGCTTGTTTAACGTCACGAGCCTGACCCAAACCTTTCTAGCACCCATCAGTAGGTGCAAACCTTACCATCACCCATCAGTAGGTGTACCTTCCTCTATCCTTCAGTATATACTCAAGCTTCTAGCATCCCTCAGTAGATGCTATCCCAGTAGCATTCATCAATAAATGTTGTTAGTGACATTCATCAGTAAATGTCTAATCATATAGCATCCATTAGTAGATGCTAATCTTTCTTAACATCCCTGAGTAGATGGTGTCATCTTTGCCATCAAAAGCAACACGTAACCTAAGAAATTAAAAAAAATAAAATAAAATAAAATAAATTCAAAAACTAGGTTAGAAACTGGGTTGCCTCCCAGCAAGCGCTTCTTTAACGTCATTAGCTTGACCCGGTAAAGCCCAAACACCCCTCAGTAGGTGTTGATTTCTGTTGTTGGCATTCTTCATGACACCAACAACATCTCGGAAATTTCCTTGTCACCAATTTTAAGGATTCTCAATCTTAACAGCTCTGTTTGCTTTGATAGTCTTGACAACCCATAACCTATTCTTGAATTTCACTGGTGTTCCAGGTTTGAGTTTGTAACTTTTCACATCAGGGTGTTGGTGAACCAATTCTCCTTTCTTATTGCCTCCTGATGATCTTGTGCTCCTAGTACAAATTTTATCCTGCACATACTAAAGAACACTGCACTGGAACACAAAATTAACCCAAAAAATAAAAACTGTAAAAAATATCATTTTATTTTAATTTTCGTTCTTTTTATAAAAACAGAAAAATAAAAACAGAAAAAGATATATTAATTTTTTTTAAGTTTTTTTTCAAAAAATAAAAATAAAAACAATATATATATATATATATATATATATATATATATATATATATATATGTATGTATGTATATATATATATGTATGTATGTATATATATAAATTTTGTGTTTTTAGAAAGATAAATAATAAAAACAGAAAAAGATATTATTTTATTTCTTTATTTATTTATTTTTATTTTTTTTAATAAAGACAGAAAAATAAAAACAGAAAGATAAAAACAGAAAGATAAAAACAGAAAGGTAGATAGAAAGAAGGAAAGATAGAAAGATAGAAAGATAAAGAGATAGAAAGAAAGATAGATAGAAAGAGAGATAGAAAGAGAGAAAGATAAAAAGTGTAATTGGTTAAGAATAACACACATAGAATAGTTATACCATGAGTCCCTGGGAATGGCGCCAAAAACTTGTTAATCCCCTGACAAGTGTACCAGATCGTATCAAGTAATAATAAAATGGTAAGTCCAAGTATCGTTTTCCCAAGAGACTCGTGGCACTAAACTGTTGTGCTTTTGCTTAACCAATCAAGACTATAAGAACAATATTTTGGGGTTTTTGAATATAAAGTACGGAAAAATAAACATGAATGCAATTTGATCAATTGAGGTTGAACACAAAAGTGGATGGATGATGTTGATAGTATGAGATGGATTTGTTGTTAGGGTTTAGATTTCACCTAATCACTCTCATATATCTACTATTCTTATTAAATTCGCTTTATTATCAATGTCATGCAACTTTCTAATCTACTCTAAACCCGATTCCTCGGCGAAGAGAGCCTATTATCAATTACTAGTTTACCATTCCTAGTCTCCCTAAGTAACCAATAACACATGAAAAACAGAAGTTTAATGCAATTGGTCGTCCTACTCCTATTTCTAGGTAGTATTGCTTAACTAAGAGAATTCCTATTAGTTCGAGACTTTCCCGTACGTTCCATATCGACAAAATCAAGGATCAATACACTGAATGAGTTAAACGATGCAAGCATGATAATCGGATAAGAAAACTCAACTATTGATAATACAAGTTAATGCAAGCGTATGAATAAAACAAGAATTTCCATATAAGAGAGTTTAGAGGTTACGTCTTTCCCCAACAACAAATAAGGTTAGTTCTTCATTGTCATGGAGAAACTAGGTGAATAATGGAGTGGAAGAGATAGAAACCCTAAAAAGGAGAAAAGGAGAGTTGTCACCATCTCCGAATCTGCCCCCAAAAGGGTGAAAAGTGTGTTTCTGTGCCTAAGCCATCAAAAGATACAAACCCTAAGATGTTCTGGCCTTTAAATAGGACCTAAAAATAACAGAAAACAGGTCCAAGCCCAAATATATCATAAAACTCGCACAAAATATATCAAAGGTTTAATCTTACCAGAGCTCCCTATTTTTGTCCAAAATCTTAAATAGGTCCCTTTTCTTTTTCGTGTATCAATTGGGTCACTATTAGTGTAAATTTGATTCAATTAGAGGTCTACCGTCAAATTCATCTAATGGTAGTTAAATCTTTGGTTACGTGGCTTGTACTGTTTGACCAGTAATAATGACATATGTCATTTATATTGAATCTTTTTTTCTAAATAGCATAGCTGATAGAAAAATCCCATAAGGGCAAAAATGGAAGAATGAAAAAAATAAGTGTTGTGACCTTTAAAATTGGAAAAAAAATTAGGGGAAATCTTACCAGAAGTTAGGGTTGGTGTTATTTGGAATTCTTCGAGAGTATACCCCAGAGCCTGCTTCGCTTCGAGCAAGTACTCGTCAACCCACAACCAATCCACATTGTTGAGCTGCGACGAGGGTAAGCACGAACTCAACAAAGGGAACGACTTAAGAGAAAGTTGTGAGCTATTAAGAAACCTTTCAGCTAATTTGTTATCGTCTATTGGAGGCCTTAGAATGAACCTTCTTGGGGTCCTTTCTTTGTGGAAGTTGCTTTTTTTCGTGCCACGAGCTCTTTGAGAAGTCGTGGGGACTGCTCTCGGGGGAGCCGTGTTGTGGCTCTACGGCCACCGCGAGAATTCGGAAAGGGGAGGTTCGGGATTTGGAGTTTCTGATGAAAAGGTGAATCGGGAATGGAGAGAGGGAGGATGAGAAAGAGTAATTGCATGGTTTTGGGGAGAGTAAAAAAGAAGAAAGTTCCATTATCAGAGAGTGACGGTGGTGGGAAATGTTGTTTGGAAAAGGAGGTTGCGAACATTAAGGTGGTTAATTTATGGGTTTGTGTACAACCTTTGACACCATAGATTTCTGGGTTAATTCCGAATAACACCAACCCTAACTTCTGGTAAGATTTCCCCCAACTTTTTTTCCCAATTTTAAAGGTCAACACTTATTTTTTTCATCCTTCCATTTTTGCCTTATGGGATTTTGCTATCATCTATGCTATTTAAAAAAAATTCAATATAAATGACAGTGTCATTACTGGTCGAACAGTGCAAGTCACATCAGCAAATATTTAACTGCCGCTAGATGAATTTGACGACAGACCTCTAATTGAATCAAATTTACACTAATAGGAACCCAATTGATACGCAAAATAGAAAAGGGACCTATTTAAGATTTTGGACAAAAATATGGACTTCTGGTGAGATTAAACCTATATCAAATCACGTTTTGGTTGACTTTTTTTGGATTCTGGTTGACTTTTCAGTAATCTGGTCAACTCTGGTCAACTTTTCAGCATTCTGGTTGACTGATTGACTTTTCTGGTTGACTGGTTGACTCTTCTGCACTCTGTTTGACTTTTCTACACTCTGTTTGACTGATTGATGATGAGGATTTGTAAAAAGCATCTCTTGAAGATTTGGAAAATTTGTTGTGACAAGCTTCTTTTTTAAAGAGTTTCTTCTCTACTTTCGTGGCCCTATGAACCACTACATCTAAAGTCTCATAATCATGGAATTCAGTTATATCTTGGATGTTGCTATTAAGTCCACTAATAAATCTAACTATTTTTTCATGATTATTTTCTTTAAGGTTAGTACGATGTAGGAGCACTTCGAGCTCGCGATCATTCTCCTCAACACTTCGTCTATCTTGAGGAAGCCATTGGAGCTTAATCAAGAGGTCCCTATGGTAGTATGGAGGTACGAAACGTTCGTACAAAATTTCTCTGAAATGTTCCCATGTACTCGCGGGTGAGGCCATGGTAAGTATCTCCTACGTAGCCATTGTTTGGCGTTTCCCTCTAAAGCTAAAAGAACTAACTTTACACGCAAAGATCCATTTACACAATACAAATCAAAAATCTGATCTACTTTAGCTATCCAATCTAGAAAAATAGACGGCTCGACATCCCCTTTGAAAGTAGGCAACTTCAACTTTGGTAGTGTAAGGCCTTGGTGGCGAGGGAAGGTATACATTTACGGTTCTAGCTTCTTGCTTCTTCTTGTGGGAACCATGATCATGAGAAAACTTCTCTTTGGCCTTTGAGTCTTGGTCCAACCGTTTGCTAATGGCATCAAGTTGATGTTGCATGTGTTTAAAGGAATCAAGTTGAGGTTGCATTTGTTGAAAAGCCTTCATCAAATCAAATTTGCTAGAAGCACTTCCATGGTGGCTAGCTCCATTGGAGGATGCACAACTTCAACTTGCAGACATCTTTAATGCAAACAACAACAAAAACTAACACCAAAACAGGTTAGAAAAAGCGTTAAACAGCAACTAAAAAGTGGCGCAAACAGCAGCCAATGGTTCACTCCAAAATACCAAGAAATATGGCTCAAGACTCACGATTTTTTTTATGGTGAAAGAGAAACAAGATCACTCCACTCACAAGTACTCTTCTTTCAAAATAGTAATGTGTCTCACAGTCCAAATTTTAGAGTACCAATTCAAGGCTAAAGCAAATGGAAAGATGTACAGTCCAACCTCAACACAAAAGGAGACCAAACCAAACAACACACTTTAGAAGCCAAAAAATGGATGAAAACAAAAAGACAAATGGTGAAAATAGAACCTAAAAAATCAAGAAACTTGGCATAAAACAAGGTGGCAGCAATCTAAAGATTAATAGGAGACAAAAAAACAAGAGATAAGGAGTCAAAACAGTGGCACAAGTGAACAAGACAACAGCAAAAAAATTGACACAAACAAGAGACAATTCACACCCTAAATTCTATGCATACATGAAGAGAAGGATCTAAATTTGAGTGGAATTAATTTGGCATGCTTCAAACCTATATAATGTTCTGTAAATTTATGATAAGAGAGGTGCAAAAGGAATATGTCAAACACACCAAACAGAATGTGAAAGTCTCGGCCAGACCATGCAAAATTAAGCTAACAGGTGTAGTTTTGGTATTGCTGAAAAAAAATGCAATGTGCAGCAACTAGTCTCGGCCAAAACATGTATTTTTCTAATATGTGTGTGTGACAAAGCTGTAATTTGATTTGCTTAATACCTCTACTGGTGTAGAACATACAAGTAAAACATACACACTTAAATCCTAAGTTGATCCAACTCAATTCAGCGTACAAGAACCAAGATGCAAAAGAAATCTTAGCAAGTGTAATTTCAAGAACCAAGATGCAAAAGGAAACACATATGACTCAATTCAAAGCTAAGTAATCAAGAAAAAACACATATAATCCAGCCAAGACAAGAAATATAAGCTGGAAAAACAAACAAATGGAAAGAATAAACCTACTTGCTGAAGACTTCCAAGAAGATGTGTTGCTTGCAGTGAAAGATAGTGGTGGAAGCCTCTGGACAACAACGTTTATCCACTGCTACGGATGGGATTGAAGCCTTTGGATCATCCTTAAGAGTTGCTTGAGGTTTTACAACGTCCATAATAGAACAATCAGCCACCAAAGCACCAAAACAACAAGCACAAACACAAATAAATTAGAAGTCACTCAAACAGTAAGCACTAGAATGGACACTGGATGAAAAAAATTTATTGCGAACAATACAGAACGAATTAACACAAAGTAAAAACTAGACATGAAAGTAGACATGTAGACGAAACTTTTAAAAAATATTGCATGCAAAACAAATAAGAATTGAAGCTAAACTGGAACAAACAAGATTGAAGTAGAAACAACGTTTTTCTGGACGCGGAAAATGAGTACTGAACGAAAAAATTAAATGCACATAGTAAATGATGGAATTAACTCAAAGAAATGATTGGAAATTACTCCTAACATGTAGAAGAAACTAGAAAAAAAATTGCACTCAATTTGGATGAGAAATGAACTCAAACTGAATCAAACAAGTTGGCTAGAAAACTGACGCACATGTTGGGTGAGAAAAACAGGCTAAGCGAAAATTGCTGAATTAAAAGCACTACTTCTACTCTAGCATGCAATTCCTAAGAAGATCAAAACCTAAGGCTCATGATACCACATGATGGGGAAGTGCATACCTACAGAGAATATACTAAATGACATACAAGAGAATGGAAAGTAAATAAAAAGCGGAAAAGAGTAGAGAAAAGGAAACTTATGACTCGTAGACATGCCACATGAAGAAGGCTCTAAGATAAGTGTCGAAGAAGGACCACCACTCGCTTTGCGCAAGATAAGGTCTACCCAAAATGGACTAAAGAGATAGAGAACTATCTCTAAGAGGAATGCAAATTTGCAATTCAACTCAAGAATTCAATTGATTCAAAGGTGTGCGTACAAATGAGACCCCCTAGGCTTCTTATATAGCTTTTAGAGTGAGTTTGGTGAAGAGTTTCAAGCAATGTGGGACTTGGAATGCTCCAAGACCTGGCCAACAGCTTGGAGCAACACCCCAAGGTGCTTGGAGTCCCACATTGCTTAATTCTCTCATTCCAAAAGGGTTTATAAGCCACCTAGCTTTCCTAAAGTTCAAAAAATGAAAACAAGTTATGCTACCTTGCACTACAAGCAAAGTCGCCTTTCTTCCTCTTCTTTTCTTTTAAGACCAAGCAATGGAAAGTCCCACATTGCTTGTGCTTAAAGGAAAAGAAGGGTTTATAAGTGTTTATTCAACTAGAACTAACAGAGAGAAACAAAGAGGGAAATACAAGCCCATGAAACCTATTCTCCTCTTTTTATGCTCTTTTGTCACTCTGAAAACTCTTCATTGTTGCCCTATCTATGATCATATCACTGTTATCCTAATCTAGTCAAAGTTTTCTATTCCAACCTGAGAAGAGAAGGAAATAGTCTAAAGTCAAGAGTGAAAGGTGTTGACATCACTATTGATCACCTTATTAGGAAGAATGTAGCAGGTCTACAACAAGAAGGTCTCTTCTCACATCATGGAATGTCAGGTTTTAACAAAAGAGACATGTACAATTGTCTCTTGAAGAATTCTGATTTAGCAGACAAAGATGAATCTTTTAGCATAAGAAACTTAAGGACGGATGAATGTCTATGTGCGTATATGATAACTTGGATACTGATTCCAAGGGAGGATGATCAATCTTTGCTGCATGGAGAAGACATTTATCTGTTGTGTGCTCTATTGTCTGACACTCCAACAAATTGGGCCTTTTCAATTCGTGATCATATTATGAAATTTACTAAAATCATTGGACTTTGTTTGCCGTATGGGGTGTTCATAACCATTGTATTAAAACTACACAAAGTAAACCTCACAAATGAAAGGGTCGTCCACTGCAACAAGAGAAATATAATGGAAAAGTTTTTCTTAGACTTGTTGGTTTCAAAAAATTAGAAGAAGATTGGATTATACTTGATGATATTCCTACAACAGATGAGTTGAATCCTTTGAACGTTAACTCCTCCACATACATGTTCTATCCTCAGACCATATTTGAAAATGTGTGGATAAAAGATTTGATAGACTAGATGATAAGATGATGATTCTACAAAAATCTTTGTCTGAGTTGCACAAGAAAATGGACTATGCTCTTCGTATAAATGCCTTTGGAGACACATCAGTAGATGATTCAGATAGTGGAAGGAACATTGTTGACAAAAAGATTAAGGAATCTTTTGAATCAGAATAAAGTTTTGACTGCTCTGTAGTGTTTTGAGTCTCTTGAGTGTGTCTTTGTTTTTAGTTGTTCTTTGTATTTGGCTTAAAATGCCATTGTGTCTTGAGTCTTGTTCTGCTCTTATCATTGTAATAATCTTTGAACAAGTAATGAAAATCAGTGTTTTAATTCAAATTCGATTGCCTTTATTTGATTGATTATATTTGTTCTGATTGAATGCTTGAATCGACTGTGTTCTAAGTGAAGTTGGCTATGCATGTTTATAATGTTATATTAACTTCCTTGTGGAAAATAAGACTGATTTATTATTCAAATCATGAAAAATACATTCTCAAACCTTGTATTTGTAATAATCTAGTTCTCCTAAAAAAAAAAATAGGGAAACTAGGAAACCTAGGAAAAAATAAAATAAAATAAAATATTATGTATCTATTTCCTCTAATTAGGAAGATTCTACAGATATTATCCCAGATTACAACACTCCCCCTCAAGCTGGATCATACAAGATTGTATGAACCAAGCTTGGAATAGACAAACTCAATTGTAGCGAACGTCAATAAACCAACTTGGATTGCAACGGACGAAGGCGAACTAGCACAATGAAACTTCAACTTGGACAACAATGGATGAGGGCAAACTTCAACTTGGACAACAATGGATGAGGGCGAACTTGCACCATGAAACTTCATCTTGGACAGCAATGGACGAGAGAGATTTCCATTAAAAATGGATGATGACTTGCAGCAACAAACAACAATAAACTGCAAGAATAGATGAAGGGCCTGCAGTAGCAAATAACAACAAACTGCAGGGATTGGATTGCCATCAATAATGACAAACAACAACAAAACTTCAAGGGACTTAACCACCCTAAACAGCAACAAACCTTCAAGGGACTTAACTGCCCTAAACATATGGGAGGCCTTCAAGAAACAACTGTCCTGCAGAGGCAAACAACAACAAACCTGTAGGGATTACACTACCCTGCAGCGGCTGGAACTTTCTCCTCCTCACGAGTGAACAACAGAACGTGTAGGTGGAAGAACTGGTGAGAACCGATCCGTACGAGGGACAAACCTGAATCCCATAACTTTGAAAGAGTCAATTCAGCGGTCAGTCTCAAAGAACAACTCACGAGTTGTTATAACAAAGCTTTGGCGGTGTAGAGGGCCTTTCACATGGCAGAAACCAAAAACGCCAAATACCAAAGACATGTTGGAGGTCCAAAGTTCTCTGTTGGACTACTCCTAAATGGTGATACTTAACATTGTATCACAAAAACTACGGGCTAAACTTGAACCCAAGAAGAAAGTGACCAATGATCCAAGAAAGAACTGACGCATTTGCTTCTAAAGTGGTCGTTTTTGGTCTTCAAAATTCTGAAAAAATTGATGGTGAAGGTTGAAAGCTCTTGTAAGACCAAAATTGCACATCTAGGCGCCGGTGCATCGGCGACACAAGCGGTGGAGATGAAAATAGCAGAAGCAGTGGAGGCAGGAATAACAACTGACTATGATGGCAGTGACGACGGCTGACTGCAGTGGTGGCGGTTGACTGCATCGGAGAGAACAACAAAGGACAGTAGTTGCGAAGTGGAAACGCGAGGTGACACCCTCTCCTCCTCGCGGCCGAGATGGATCCTCGTCAACCCGTCGACGAAGTGTGTTGCGAGGAAGATGAAGATTCTGTGAAGCAACAAAGATGGTAGCAATGGCAGCTATGGGAGGTCAGAACAGAGAGGAGGAGGTCCGGTGAGTGGGTCACACCAAAGAGCAGAGACTAAAACTCAGATCTACTAAAATATAGCCCAAACGAGTCGTCACCGACCCTAGGAATGGGCTTAAGAGGCTCCGGCGACCCTGTCTGTGGCGGCGGCGACGAGTGGGTCTCGCCGGAGGTGGGTGCGTGGGCTACACGCGCCGGCGACGGTGGCGGCGCGTGGAGGCTCCTTGACGGAGCGACTTCCGGCTCTGTGATCGCCGGTGTTAGGCGCACCTTTCTACCCTATTGACGACCCCAACTGGCGACTGCGGCAGCGGCGGTGGTCGAACAGCGGTGGTGCAACTTGGTGGACGGTGGATAGTGGTGAAGAGCGGCGGTGCACAACGGAAAAGTTGGATTATTCGAAGAAGAGACTTTCGGTCCCAAAGGGAATGAGTTCAAATCCCACTCTAATGATACTCAGACAAACTCTCTATTTGGCAATACTGGAAAAAAGAACAAAACTTGGCTAGGGCAATTGGAGCCCACTAAAAACAAAGCTCAAAAAAAGAGAATTTTAGGGGGCCGTCGGCGGCCATGACGGCCGGCCGTCGGCAGACAGCAAAGACAGCGGAAGCGGATCAGACAAGCTCTGATACCATGTTGAAAATAAGACTGATTTATTATTCAAATCATGAAAAATACATTCTCAAACCTTGTATTTGTAATAATCTAGTTCTCCTATAAAAGGAAATAGGGAAACTAGGAAACCTAGGAAAAAATAAAATAAAATAAAATATTATGTATCTATTTCCTCTAATTAGGAAGATTCTACAGATATTATCCCAGATTACAACATTCCTAATGGATTATTTTTCTTGCATAACTAAATTGCTTGATCCACAAGTGATCTTTGAAGGTTTTTGCAGGAAAACATTGCTTGGAAATCACTGTTGGAATTCTAACTCACTAAGAAGCAATGAAATCGACTGGGATACTAATTCATTCGACTTGATCTTAACAGGATTTTAAATTCCTTCACAGGAATTTGGTTATAGTGATTGATTATTGTTTTCTGATTATTTGTAATATATCTCTGATTCGGATTGTGTGATTCATATATGAGACTATATTGTGAGATTGTTGATCATTGTATCTATGTGATGAGTCAATATTTTATTGATTTCACTTAGTTTATTGTACCGAATTTAATCAGGAATTGTGTTTAATTGTCCGTTATTTTCCCGTTTTTCCTAATTATGCTTAATTTGATAGAAAATTCTAATTCTAATTAATTTGAATTTTTTGAGCTAATTATTTGCATTATTATTTTCAAGGAAAATATAGGACAAACATTTTGGAGCATTAGGATGAACACAAAATAATTCAAGACTCTCTACATAGACACTTTAGAATTAGTCAAAATTTTAATTTAGTAGATTAGGCTTTTTAAACCAAGTTTTGTAATTTTGGACCAATTTTTGGTAGTGTAGACTAAGCCCAATTGTAGAAAAAAGATGTTGACTTGGCACTTTAGGGTTTGGGTGGTCCCACCCTAATTTTTGAGGACACCTCACAGCCTTAGGGATTGGAGCCGTCACTTTGCTGGCACACACTCTCTCGGAGATGAAAGGGTTGGGTCTGCTGTAACGTATTGATAGCCTCTTCTCAGGAAAATATGTTTTTAGTCATTTTAGACTTTGGTTGAATGATAGGTCCTGGAATGTTGCTGTATGCTACCCGCTGCCGACACTTCATTTTGGAGACCTGGCTGAAACGTTTGAAAGGGAGCATTCTCGGCAGATTTTGCTAACTACATGCGCTGTTGCATTGGTTGCATTGGTTCTCGGTTGAATACTTTATTTCCTTTTAGTTTTATGCAAGGTAGCAACTTTTATTTAATCTTTATTGAATTAAGTTGGTGCAGACGCTTATTTCATTTGGATATTTGCAAGGATTTTTCTAACTACATTGAATGAAATGGTGGGGTCCGGTGGTTAATTACCTTTTGAGTTTTCATTTCATCTTTGAAGAATGGAAAGTTGATTAGATGGATTAGGTGAATGCGTACGGTAGTTTTTCTTTTGGAGAGAAAAATTTTTATTCATTGCATAAAGGAATCAATCCTTGCTTGCTGCTGCATTTAGTTGATTGTAAGAGAATAATTTCTTTTGTTTCTTTGAGAGTGCACACGGCATTAGAAGTGGCTGCTCAACTTTTAATTTATTTTTTTAAAGTTGATTTTCATTTGGATAATGTGGAGAGGTGATGTCACGGTAGGTGGACTTTGCTGGAGGCATTCATTTATCTTTAAAGCTTGGAAGTAATTTTAAATTAATTGTTATTTTAAATGCTTGATCCAAAAATTAAGTTTGGTAAAATTTTCATATTGAATGCTTTTTAACTTTTAAGTATTTTTGTTCTTACGCATCTTTCTTTCTTTTTATTAAGTATTGTTTAATTAATGGATGTGTGATGGAAAGCTGTATGGTATATTTCTTTTTCATTTAATAGCATTAGATACATTTTCTTATTTATTTATTGCATTCTCTTTAGTTCATACATCATGGCATTAAATGTTTTATCTCGTGTGTTTCTTTTGTTTGAATGTTGTCTGTTATGTTTGATTATGTTAATTTAATTTTGATGTAGCTTAGACTTGGAATTTTGTGTTTGCATTTTTTCTTTACTTAGGTAATTTTGACGATGTTGTTCGGTTATTTTTCTTTAGTGTTCGGTTTAATGTTTTCACGCACTTTAATGTTTTTAATTATTTTCAGTTGCGTTTAATTCACACTTTTAATTTAATTCATCCGCATTCACAAACTTTTCACAACCCCCCTTCGTGTTTGACCTAATTCTCGAACCACATTTGGTCCTTGAGAGACGACCTAGGAGTCACTTCCTAAAACTATACTGCATTCTTTTATGCACATCAAATTTGCATGGGCCGCGACAGCCCATCACTATGCATGATAAATTTTCTTGAAATCATATACATGATACAATTCTATCTTATACTTGTTGTATGCTCTGATTGTTACTGTACTGCATTGTGCATCTATACATGCTATGAAAATATGCATTATGACAGGGGGAGCATTACACTATTGCACATATTTCTTCACATGCTACACTTCAGCGGGAGTTATCTTTTTACATGTGAATATATATGATAGGGGGAGCATCACTGCATGTTTTAAAACTATTTACATTCTTATTGATGCATCTCTGATTAGTTCATCAACATATCATATCTAGAAGCATACCCTTTTTGTTAATGCACAAAGGGGGAGAAGTATTGTGAAATGTTATCTGCTTGATATAATTGCTGATTGTTTGTGTGCATTCAGAGTATTTGAACTGAAATCTGATTGTTATATCTTGTGGCTACTCTGAATTTAGTTTGGTATTGTGCAAACATGGTTGTGCATCATAAAAAAAGGGGGAGATTGTTGAGATTGTTGACAACACAATATCTATATCACTCTGGTTTTTGATGATGACAACACATTTTTAATAACACATGTATTGTTGTTATGTTACATGTTCTATTGCTTATTGATTGATATCTTGTTGAACATGTTTTTGTGTTTATCTTGATATGTGAATGCACATTTATTGAGCTTGTATATGTTACATCATATCTGGTTGCATTACACGTGTTTTGAAAGAAGAAAACCACATGTACTTTTACGAACTTACATTGTGTGGCATATCTGCAAGCTGTAAGTCGACTTCTGGGGGGAAGTCTAATTAAGCTCGAGACTATGCACAAATTTTCAGAAAGAGTGCTATGTGAGATTTTACATTGAAAAGAATTTCAAAGTGAATTATTGTGTCTAAGTCAACTATGTGTGCCACACATTCGACTGTATTAGTTGCTTGATTTGAAATTTTGTTATGCTCATGAATAGTAACAACTATATTTTTAAAAGTTAGTTGAGCATTGAATGTTGGTCAACTGTATTGAATGAGGAATGAATTTGTTTGACTGGACTGCTACATTCAGTCGAATTTACAATTCACGTAGTCTATTCAGCTGCACTTAATTTTCTATTACTTGCGATTCAAGAAAGTTTGTAAAGTTTTGTACTTTGAATCAAAGATTGCGAAAAGACTCTGATTTTGAAAACTCACTCACCCCCTCTTGGTGTTAAAACGAAGCCTACCCGTTTCCTAACATATTCTTCTCCAACATCATCGAGAATTTGAAGGAAAACATATAAAATAATGAAAACAAATTAAAAATCAATTTTACTACGATTGCTCTACCAACCAAAGATAATTGTTTCACTTTCCATCTTGCCAACCTTTTGCATAGTTTACTTATCATAACATCCAAAAATTGGGCTTTCTTATGGCTCCCTCTTATTACTAATCCCAAATATATGAATATGATTTAAATAAGCTTGCTATTAAGCATAATTGCAAATGTTTTCCAAGAGTACTAGTCTACCCCTAAATCTTTCTAACTTACTTTATGCAAAGTTAACTTTTATCTGGATGATGTTTGATAAGTACCCAAGATGAGTTTATTTTAATGTTAATTTGACACTTATCTTGTCTTGTTTATGTAAAATATCTATGTTAGTATCCCTAATTTTACTTGTTTTGCAGGTTTTGATGAAATGTGAGAGTCAAAAGTTGAATTTTACATAAAAATAGAGAAATTTTAAGCACTTTACACCAAACTGGTACAATGCAAAAATATAGGGCTTGAGCTACGAAGAAAACTCATCTTGGAAGATTTTCTCAAGCCTTGACTTGGCTTAAGCCATGGAGAATCCTTCACTTAGAAGCAACCTCAGGAGGCTCCAACCTAAAACTACACAATTAAAGCCATAAAGCAAATCCACGTTAGAAGGAAACCTCACAGTTGGAGCCATGGATTCCATCATTGCAACCACACTGTTAGAGTCTATGAAAACATGATTTTCTACTTTGTTTTAGAGAGACTTTTTGGAAACCTTTTAAAGGGATTTTTAGAGAGCTTTTTGAGAGATTTTAGAGAGAGAATTAGAGAGTTTCTTCACACCTTTCCTTTATAATTAAAGAACATCTTTAAAGGACTAGGAGATGAATTTTCTTCTATGTTGTAACTTCTTTCTATTCATTACGAATAGCTAAATCTACTAGGTGTTGGAGTGAGATGTGAATCACTTTGAACTCTCTTGTATTTGGTACTATCTTTATTTATAAATGTTTTCTTTTAATTATAAAGTTTGTTAATTGATTTGTGCTTATTGTTGGATTAATTGATCACTCATCTTATCTACCCGGCTTGAGATTGAGTGAAAACTAGTCTCAAGTTATGGTCAAATCAACTTTCTTGTATGCTTTTAGATGTTAGGAATAAATATAAGGTTGTAGTAAGAGATAGAGTCTTGATCTCAATGCAAGTGATCCATTAAAGTTGTCACTAAGGAATCATATTGAATTCTTATGATTCTAGGCTCTAGGTGCCAAGGATGGACGTATAGTTATGTTAACACTCGTGCAAGTGTACCAGATCGTATCGAGTAATATTAAAACGGTAAGTCCGAGTATTGTCTCCCAAAAGACTCTTAGGTCTAAACATTCGTGTGATGTCTTCAAATTGTAAGACTTGAATAAACGACAATTTGAGTTTTAAATGCAAAACAGAAAATAAACATGCATGCAAAGGTTGATCAAATATCTACTATTCTTACTAAATTCTACTTTGTTATCAAAGTTCATGCCACTTTCTAATTTACCCTAATCTCAATGTCATGATGAAAAGAGCCTACTCCTAATTACTAGTTTACTATGTCTAGTCTCCCTAGCAATTATTTATGCATTACATTTGCACAGAAGCTTTAGGCAATTGATCCTCCTATTCCTATGTCTATGTAATATTGCTATCAAGAGATTTCACTCATGTTTAGACCTAACTATACGTGTCCATATAGAAAGAATCAAAGATTATGCGTTTGAATAATGTCTTAAACAAAGCATGAAATATAACGGAGGAAAAACTCAAACAATTGATAAACAAAGCATATGAATAAAGTAAGAATTTCAATATAAGAGAGTTTCAAATAGGATTACATCGTTCCCCACCAACAAAGGAGTTTAGTTCACCATAATAATGGTGAAACTAGATGAATTGAATGAAAAGAATGAAAAAGATCACCCTAGAGTTGAAAGATTGGAGCTTTCGCATCCAAAATCGGCCTCCAAGGAGTGAAGATAGTGATTTTACGTCCTTTCTGTCAAAAGATGACCCCTCTGGTTCGTTTGGGGTCTATTTATAACTCAGAAAAATAACAGAATTTTGGCCCAGGCCCATAAGTACACCGCCCGGCGGTAGACGCGACACATGGTATCACCCCTCAGCGCTGCTGCTTGAGCGTCTTCCAGAGATTCCACTGAAGAGTCCACCGCCCGGCGTTATGTGCGATTCTCATCTCACCCCTTGGCAATGCCCCTTAAGCACATAACAGGGAATGCATTGAAGGTCACACCATCAGGCGGTGGCTGTGGTTCTTTGTTTCATCACTTTTCCACCTTCTTTTGCATCCAACACTTCTCTTCCTTCACTTCCTTCGTCAAACTCCTGATAAATCCTATCAAAACAAGGGAAAATCAAGCATAAAACCCAGAAAACCCACTTTGACTCTCTTCTTCTCTAACTTAAGCAATTTGTATGATTTCAAGCTAATTCTAAGATATAAAGGGTGTGATTTAGTATCAATTTTAAGTATGAAAATAACGGTTTTTGAACCGTTATCAAGTTACATCTTAGAGAACTCTTTAGACTTGATCATATCCAACACCATATCTAAATATAGATCTGATACAAGAGAGGGAAAACTGGTTGAGTAGAACTTCAACATGGTTAGATCAACTGAAAGTCACTCACTTAGTAATCCAAACTGTTTTTCAATCTCACACTATTTTCACGAACCAAATCTATTTTCTACACATCAAAATCACTTCTACTTTACATTAAACGACCAAGATAATTAAAAGCAATGTTTTCTGCCAAATCCTTATGGGTATGAAACTTGTTATATTATGAATTACCCAGTATACTTACCTGTATACTTGGGTTATTGTGTGGCAACCCAACAATGTTTCAAAAGTTCTCAATATTTCCTTCAAACTAGAATATCTTTGTACATTTGTGTCATAAATCATTAAAGTATCATTTGCATGTTGAAGCTTGTCTACCCTATTTTATTTAGTTCCCACCTTTACACTAACTTATGAGCCCCTAAATCCTATCAAAGATAGAGGAAAGTGTTTAGTAGAAATAAACAAGCTTAGGAGATATGTTTCTTCACATTCATTCTCTTAGTTTGATTATCTTGTGTCTAAACATGAATTATAGACTCATGTTTTCTCTCATGTTTTGTAGGTTTTCTTTCAACACTTCTCTCTTCATGTTTGAAGTTACTTTTGAGGATAGGATGGTAAGAAGCCTAGTCCACACATGAGGATTGCTCTTGGACAATCTTGATTGATGAGGAACACCTTTCTTTGAGAAAGAAAGGCCTTTGACACATAGCCCAAAGGCTTAGACAATACTTGGAGTGGAGAGAAGATCTTGTTGACCTTTTAGATGGTCAAGGCATGAAGGATGGTCCTTGGGAGCCATCCTTATGTCATGATAAGTTGCCCTACCTTCTAGAATCATAGTTTGTATTACTGCTTAGAGGTTCCTCTCCATGCTATGTAAGGGAGCTTCACCACAACTTATAAAAGGTTGCATATTTTGAGTAAATTGATGTTAGTGATATGTACGAGCATGCTAGAGTGGTCCATCCCTTATAACGGTCTAAAAACCGTTATTTTTATACTTGAATTTGATATCAAAACACACTCTTTATGACTTAGAATGAGCTTGAAATCATGCAAAACACTTTAGTTAGGATACAAGAGAGTCAAAGGTGTTTTAGGGATATTATGCTTGGTTTTACATTGTTTTGGCAGGATTTGATGAGAATTGAATGATGGAAAGTGAAGAAGGAAGGAGTTGGACTTAAGAAAGGGTGAGAAAAGATGCAAAGGAAGAATCATAGCCATCGCTCAACGCCAATTCCAGCGGTGAGCACCAGCTTTGTGAAGGATGCCATTTTCTAAAACGCTTAAGCGATGACGTTGATGGGAGAAAAAAAGAATTGCCCACCACTGAGCGCCAGATCCAGCGCTGAGCGCTGGCCTTTGCAAAATTAGCCACTGTCTGATGCCTGAGCAAGACCGTTGAGTGTCTTGTGTTACTGTCGTCCACCGCTGAGCGGTAAAACCAGCGTTAAGTGTTGTACTTATGGGTCTGGGCCAAAATTATGTTATTTTTCTGTATTATAAATAGACCCAGTGCGAACTAAAGATGTATCTTTTGGCAGAGAAAGATATCAGAACACCTTCTACACTCCTTGGAGGCAGCTTTTGGATGCTAAGGCTCCAAATCACAAATTCTAGGGTTTATTCTTTCATTCTTTCCATTAAATTCATATAGTTTCACCATGTCAATGGTGAACTAAACCCTTTGTTGTTGGGGAACGATGTAATCTTTTTGAAACTCTCTTATATTGACATTATTATTTTATTCATATGCTTTTATTATCAATAGTTTAGGTTTTCTTTTCTGTGCTATAAAGCTTGCATCGTTTAACTCATACGGTGTCATGATCTTTGATTTTGTCGATACGGGGACGTACGGGGAAATCTAGAACTACGGAGAATTCTCTTTATTATGAAATATTGCCTAGGGATAGGAATAGGACGATCAATTGCTTTATGCTTCTGTGATTAATGCATTAGTAATTACTAGGGAAACTAGGGATAGTAAACTAGTAATTATGGTAATACGCTCTTTTCGCCGAGGGCTCGAGTTTAGAGTAATTTAGAAAGTTGCATGAACATTGATAATAAAGTGGAATTTAATAAGAAAAGTAGATATAAGAAGGTGGATTAGGATGAAATCATAAACCCTAACAACTCCATTCATTCATATCTTTATTTGCCAATTGATCAAGTTTGCATTTACATGTTTTAAATTTCGTTTTGCATCAACACTTCAAATTATTATTTCTTTCAAGTCTTATACCATCAATTCACACTGAGTCCCTTGGGAAACGATATCTGGACTTATTGTTCTATTATTACTTGATACGATCTGGTACACTTGCCAGGATGTTAACAATCCCTCAAGTGACATGCCAACATCCCCTACTTCTCCCTCTCCCTTTTTTTTTCCATCTTTGCTTCTTTATTTCAAGTTATCTTTATGTTCTTTAGCTCTTTTGCTCATGCAATTTATAATATGTTTTCGTTCTTGTGTTCATTTCATTTTCCTAATTGAACCCTCTCTTCCTATTATTGAGTTGTTGTGAAGTGCTCTTTCACACTTCCTCTTATTGTGCTCTTGTGAACTAAACCTTCACAGATAACCTAAGGAATTATCTTCTTGTCTAGCGGGAATCTTCATAGAATTTTCTTAAGCAACATAAACTCAAACAACTTGTACTATAAAATCTATAAAATGAACTCTTGCCTCTAACCAACACTTGTTTTTAAATACTTATCAGTCCTCTGCTATTATTAGGAAGAGAAAAGGTTCAAAATGGTCACCCAAAATCTTTAATGGTTTAAACTCCAATATATAACTTCTATCAAGTAAGACTGATATCATAAATAATATGAACATCATCTGGTCCATTTAATCCAATTGTCACAAAATCCTAATTTTTCTTTCATATAACATAAAAAATACCGTTAGATTGAATCATAAATTTTCTTGTGATCTACTTTCATAATTATGCACTTTTTTATTCCTTCTTCTTACCTATTTCACTATATAAGTTACCATTAACATCTCATCCATAATATTATTGCCTATTGAAAATGTTGATTTAAGTTATATCAACTACCTATGTAAGAAACCACCTTTAACCTTTTAGATAAAACCATGATATTAGCCAATAGTAATTTACCCATACTGAGTTATCGCATTTAGGAATCATGGTTATAAATGATGAATTAATACATCTTTGTCATGGTCTTGTCTTGTGAAATTCATTTATGATCGAAAGACAACCTTTAAAGACGGATGTTGTCTTCATACCTTTTATAGCTAGGATGACTAACATAAATATTTGAATCATCTATTTTTATTTGATTTAACATTTTCTCTAGTTTTAGTACATTTTTAACCCTATCAAATCTTACAAATCCATAGTTATCCATTTTTTTTAAGCTCATTGCTATAAAACTGTCTTACAATTAATTTTTTTTTCATACATCATATTAACCAAAATTTACTAGGAATTGAGTAAAAATTCTTCCTCTTTCTTTATAGTCCTAACTTCCAACCATTGATTTATTTTATGATTGTTACAAATTTATGGTGATTACTATTCCAACCCGTTATATGCAATTTATCAACAGTCTATACTAGATAGATTTATGACTTGGTTGCCTTAAGTTATTGCGGGATGAATTGTTAGGGAGAGGGTGATGGTTGAGATAAATCCTTTATCAAGTAAGTTTTCATGCCCAAATGTTGCTAAGTTTAATAGCTATTTGGGGCTATTGGCGAAATGACATATATCAATTGTTATTCAGTCATGGGATGAGGTTCAATAGACAAAGAATAACCTCTTATGGTATGATACTCAGGTATTTAAATATTTTATGTTAACACCATATGTTTCATATGTTTACTTAATTTATTAATTCATCTATGATATATTTATTTTCTACAACACAATTTTGACATCTGATGACTGAGACATATCGAAATAAGGTTTTATCTACCATATCCATCAGATGTATAGACTTCAAGACTTTTATGACACAGAAATATATTTTTAGAAAGTGGAAAAATGATAGTTCTTATATGAAGTACGCCATTACTGAGGAGGGATGGATGTAGTTTCATATAGGATGATGCATGAAATGGTTTTTTTTTTTTTTTACATTTGTAATATAATCACACAAAATGAAATGATTTAAAGAAATAAACCATGAGTAATTTTTTCAACGAAGAGAAAGGCTAAAAGATGCACCACACATACTATTGCGAGATGAATATGTATTGTTGGAGAAACGTTACGAAGTCTAAATAAGAAGATTTAGGGTTAGAGTCCCCTAGGGTAGCATTTTGTTGGGGCAAATCGACAAGTGTACCGAGTCGCACAAGTAATATAAAATGGTAAAACCAAGTATCATATCCCAGAGGACTCTCGGCGCTAAACAGTTGTGTGAAAACAAGATTAATGAAGACTTAAAGGAAAAGAGATCATGGTTTTGTATTGCAAAAAGAATAAAATAAAGCAAATTAAAATTGATCAATGGCAAAAGGGCACAGAGATGAATGGAGGTCGATAATTATGAGATGAGTATGTTGTTGGGGTTAGACTTCACCAAGTTCCCTCTCTTGTAAATAAGAATTCTTCTTTATTCATTAATGCCAACATCCCTCACTAAAACACTTAAACCCAATCCCTCGGTAAATAAGCTTGTCCCTAATTACCAGTTCATATGATTCCTAGCATTCTGGTAAAAAGATGTGAAGATCAAGAGGTTAAGACGACTAAGACTCATACCCTCATCCCTGAGTAATATAATCCTTAGTAGTAATTCAACAAGAACCTGAATTGAAAGGAACCTCCCGGCACTCATGCAACTCACAGATAATGGTATTGTATAAGCAAGAATAAAGCAGATGAATTACTCTAACAAAGAACGAAATAAAGCATATAGAATTAAGAATCAATTCAAATACATGAGGTCTCATAAGGTTACATCATTCCCCAACAACAAATAGAAATTAATTCCCCATAGACATGGGGGAACCTATGAATAATGGAAGAAAGAAAGAGAGAATGAAAGACTAAGAATAGGCTAAGAGTGTATTGCTATGCTCTTTTCTGCCAGGGATGCAAAACCTAGAGCCCCAGGGTCCTTTAAATAATCCCAGACGCGTCCCAAAGTGTGGCCCTATCCAAAAGAATCAAATCAGAGCAGAAATAGGGCCTGATCCACGTGAAATCACGCTCAAGCGTCGCAGGGAGCTTACCCAAGCGTGAATTAAGGGTTCTGTGAGGCTTGAGCGCCAGTTTTGAACGCCTTAGCTTTGGGCGTCCGTCGCCTGGGCAACCAGCGTCGTTTTCAGCTTCGCTGTTTCGCATTCCTGTCGCTTGGGCTTCAGGTTTCCTCCCTTCTTGGTGTCTTTTTGACCCCTTTTGAGCTCCATCTTCAAGGCTTTTCACTTCTTCTTCCAGTATTGCTTCAATCTCTGTCAAAACAAGGGGAATTTGTTAGAAAACTTTTAAAATCAACCTCAACTCTCTTATTCATGCAATTTACTGAAAACTCATGCGTTCAAGCAAGTTTCTAAGTGAAAAAGGGTGCTTTTAGTATCAAAATCATATAGCAAATAACGGTATTTTAATCCGTTATCACAACCCTAAACTTAGAACTTTGCTTGTCCTCAAGCAAACAACATGCAACTCAACCTTTCAGAACAATCACTACAATGACTCAACCTTTTTCAAAAACTTTTTCAAGACAAGAAATCAGTTTTATCAATTCGAGCATAAGACTTCAGTCAAGATGTGCAGATGTTCCAATACATTTTCAACAGATGCTATCCTTAAGAGTGATCAATCAAACAAGCAGAGATGCAATCAAAAATTCAAAGAACTATTCCTCACCAGGGAAAGTGTTTCACTCAAGCACTCAAATATACCTCTCAAGCATTCAAAAGTGTCTCACTCAACTCAAGTGTATGGTGTGGCGTTTCTCTCTGTTGTCACAATGTCACACAAATTAATTTTGCCTTTTATTTAACCACAATCAAACATACTCACAAACAGGTTGTCATCACAAGGGCTTTTTGTTAACAAAACTGGCAAGTGTACCAGATCGTTTCAAGAAATATAATTGGTAAACCCAATATTGTTCTTCCCAAAGGACTCGAAGGCCTTATCGTTCGTGCAAATTGAAATTGTAAGACTTGTAGAGAAAAAGTGATTAGTTTGGATGCAAGAAACAACAAGTAAACATGCAAATGTGAATGATTCAATTAACGAGAAAAAGACTATGGATGAATGGAGTTGTTGGGGTTTACAATTTCATCTTATCCACTCTCTCTTATCTACTCCTCTTATTTAATTTTTGTTATCTAATTGTCATGCAAACTTTCTTAGTCTACCCTTACTGGCTTACTATCACTAGCCTCCCCTAGAAATTAATAATGCATTATAAACGGAAGCAAAAACAATTGATCGTCCTACCCCCTATCCCTAAGTGGTATTGCTTAATCAAGGAATTTCTCATCAGTTCATGACAGTACCGTACGTTCCCGTATCAATAAAGACAAACAACAATTATCGAATGAGTTAAACGATAAAAGCATTAAGCGCAGATGAGAACCCAACAATTGATAATCAAATCATACGACAAGCATATAAAGAAATAAGAGTTTCAATAAAAGAGAGTTTCAAAAGATTACATTGTTCCCCAACAACAAAAGGGTTTAGTTCACCACTGTCATGGTGAAACTAGATGAAAAATGATCGAAGAATGGAAAAGCAAACCCTAGATTGGATAAAAAGGAGCCTAAGCATCCAAGAGATCTTCTCCACGGAGTGAAAATTAGGTCTGGCCACCCTTCTCTGTCAAAAGAATGCATCTAAACTCGCACTAAGGCTATTTATATCTAAGGAACGTCACATAATTTAGGCCCAAGTGCAATAGACAACCGCCCGACGTCACACTTTTGGCGCCCGGCGGTTTCCCCTTAATCGCGCCACTGCCCGGCGGTGAGTTGCGCCGCCCGACAGTTTGCCTCTAATCGCAAAACCGCCTGGTTGCACCGCCTGGGCGCCAGACAGTGGCTGCCCCTCGCATTTGGCCGCCCAGCGTTGTATTTTTGGCGCTGGGTGGTTCCTAGACTCTTCTTTTCTTCATGTTTCTTCTTCTTTCTTGAGTCTAAGACCTTCCATCTTCAATCTCATTCTTCATTTTCATCAAAAACGCTGCAAAACAATGCAAAACAAGCATTATATTTCTAAAAACAGCTTTTGATTCTCAACTGACTCAACTTACGTGTTTTGCTTGATTCTAAGCTCATTCTAAGCCTTAAAGGGTGTATTTTGATCTCAAATGAAGCATGAAAATAACTGTTTGTCAACATTTATCACAACCCCAAACTTAGAATTTTGCTTGTCCTCAAGCAAACAAAACAAAACTTGGCCTTCCACTTTTCCATCCAATACTTCAACACTCCCAAAATTCATGACAAGAACTACTCAATTTCAGATTTTCAGTGAAATCAAATCAAAATGCATGCATGCTTTCCATTCAATTCAGTTCACATGATCACATATTTCTCAACAGATGATACACTTTATGAATGACCAATCCACTAAGCAAGGATGTAAACATGAACTTTATCAATTCTCACCAAGCAAGTGTTTCACTCAATCACTCAAGTGTTTAAGGTGACACTCCATCTCTCTATTATTCACAAGTCACACGAAACAAAATTGTCATTCATCTCAAACAATCAAAATCTTAACATGCAAATGCCATCATAAGGACTTTTCTAAGGCTTGTATTGAGGATGGGCTAACAAGAAAAATTGGTTTTTCTAGAATGCAAAAACCTTGAGTTAAGAGACCTACAAAAATATTCAAAATTTAAGCACAACTCTCTACCTCACCAATCTCACTTATTCCCAACTTCTTCCCTTTTCTTTTGTTTTTACATTGAGCTCATCTTCATGCTTTTCTTCTTTCTCCACATTTGAGCTCAATGTTTTTCAATTGCCTTTCAATTTCCGCCATACAACCCCAAACTTGAACCTTGTCAACACAAACAGTTAAGCTCAACCCAACTCAAGGTAAAGAATTTCAAATCAAGGGTTCTCATCCTGTTTCAAGCTAAGGTTCAAAAAGGGTATAATATTTCAAGCACTTTGGGTGAAAATTTTGGCTAGAGAAGGGTTTTCAGAAATGGCCTTGATCATATAACATTCACATGCAATTCAATCAATCATCAAGATTAAGGCAATATCATTCATGTTTTCCAGTGAACAATACATACAACAATGAAAACTCTGGAGTTCAATACCTCACACAACAAGCTTTCTCACACATCATTCATTCATACACCCTGCTTAGCATCATAACCACAATCATAATTCATCACATATATGTCCACATTGCTAGTGAACTTTGTCACTTGGATATCAACATGCAACACAAATCAATTATCATTCACATCACATCATCATCAAATAGACTTATCATGCATGTCATTCAGTCAAACATTGTTAGAAAAGTTTTCAAGCCAAGCATAGACACTGAAAATTGGCAAGTGTACCAGATCATTTCAAGAAATATAATTGGTAAACCCAATATTGTTCTTCCCAAAGGACTCGAAGGCCTTATCGTTCGTGCAAATTGAAATCGTAAGACTTGTAGAGAAAAAGTGATTGGTTTGGATGCAAGAAACAACAAGTAAACATGCAAATGCGAATCATTCAATTGACGAGAAAAAGACTATGGATGAATGGAGTTGTTGGGGTTTACAATTTCATCTTATCCACTCTCTCTTATCTACTCCTCTTATTTAATTTGCTTTGTTATCTAATTGTCATGCAAACTTTCTTAGTCTACCCTTAACCCGATCCCTCGGCGACAAGAGCCTATTACTAATTACTGGCTTGGTATCCCTAGCCTCCCCTAGTAATTAATAATGCATTATAAACAGAAGCTAAAACAATTGATCTTCCTACCCCCTATCCCTAGGTGGTATTGCATAATCAAGGAATTTCTCACAGTTCATGACAGTACCGTACGTTCCTGTATCATAAAGACAAACAACAATTATCGAATTAGTTAAACGATAAAAGCATTAAGCGCAGATGAGAACCCAACAATTGATAATCAAAGCATACGAAAAGCATATAAATAAATAAGAGTTTCAATAAAAGAGAGTTTGAAAATATTACATTGTTCCCCAACAATGAAAGGATTTAGTTCACCATTGTCATGGTGAAACTAGATGAAAAATGATGGAAGAATGCAAAAGCAAACCCTAGATTGGATAAAAAGGAGCCTAAGCATCCAAGAGATCTTCTCCAAAGAGTGAAGATTAGGTCTGACCGCCCTTTTCTGTCAAGAATGCATCTAAACTCGCACTAGGGCTATTTATAGCTGAGGAGCATCACAGAATTTAGGCCCAAGCCCAACAGGCAACCGCTCGGCGTCACACTTTTGGCTTGGCGGTTTCCCCTTAATCGCACCATCGCCCCGCGGTTTGCCTCTAATCGCAAAACCGCCTAGCTGCAGCGCCTGGGCGCCAGACAGTGGCTGCCCCTCGCATTTGGCCGCCCAGCGTTGGATTTTGGCGTTGGGAGGCTCCTGGACTATTCTTTTCTTCATGTTTCTTCTTCTTTCTTGAGTCTAAGACCTTTCATCTTCAATCCCATTCTTCATCTTCATCAATAACGCTGCAAAACAATGCAAAACAAGCATAATATCTCTAAAAACAGCTTTTGACTCTCAACTGACTCAACTCACATGTTTTGCTTGATTCTAAGCTCATTTTAAGCCTTAAAGGGTGTATTTTGATCCCAAATGAAGCATGAAAATAACTGTTTTTGAACAGTTATCACTTTTCATGGCTTGTATCTTGACTGGGCTAAGAAGGAAATTGGTTTTTCTGGTCAGCAATGTTCTTGAGTTAAGAGAGACATTTATTAATTCATCTTTCAAGAACAACTCTCTTGTCTTCTTCCTAGCCTTTCCTTGCAGTGAGCTCTTTCTTTTTCTTTTTGAATATTTCCTTTCTCACTTTTTCTTTTCTTTTTCCTTTTTCTTGCTTTTCTTTTTGATTGCTCACTGCCAAGAGAGGTGGTTTGTGTCCTGGTAACCCCAAACTTGAACCTTTATCAGTACCTCATCAAATGTTCTCAACTTAACTCAAGGTAAAGATTTTTCAAAAAGGGTTTTTCAAGACATATCAGGCTTAAGGTTCAAAGGTTAGAACGAATTATTCTCCTTTCATTGGGCAAAAGTATTTGAAGGCCAAAAGAATAAGGGATAACAAAAGATGACCTTGATCATATGAAACCTGCAGGCAAGTAATTTAATCACAGAAAATTTGGGCAAAATCATTCATGCTTCCAAAGTAACAACAATTATTTACAAACAACTCTGAAGCTCAAAACTCACACAGGTAAACTTACAAGTTCTCAAATTCACAAAGACAACCTACTCAGTATTTTAATCAAACTTTATCTCAAGCACTTGCCTCACAAATTTATCATCATGCATCATCTCAACTTCAATCAAAGACTAAAATTTTCAAAAAGTAAAACTTATCACACAAAACAGAGCACAGTTGAGTCAAACCAGTTTGGTTCATTCAAGCAGAGCACACATAAATTAAAATAAAAGAAAACACACATTAAAACCAAAAATAAAAATTAAAAATTAAAAGTAAAGGTTCAGAGCACTGGGTTTCCTCCCAGCAAGCGCTTCTTTAACGTCACTAGCTTGACCCAATAGGCTCATGTCACATCAATCAGCTGCATCTTTGGTTGTGGTGTCATCCTTTCCTTTAGCATGCCAGCTGATTTTCAACATTTTCCTGTTCACCTTTTTGGTTCTCCTAGAAGTAGGAGATTCAATCTCTATTAGTCCATCAGTTATGAAGTCCTTTACTACCCAGAGCTCTTTGTTGAATTGTACAGGGAGACCTGGTCTCAGTCCTTCCTGCTTCTTAAAGGACATTGGTGAACATTTGTTCCTTTGTTGTCCTTTTCTTCCTTAGGTACCTGTGACAGAAAATTTTTTTTTACCTCTCCTCTTTGATTTGGCGGTTTTGGTACCTTTCCCGGATACATCTTTAAATGCAGCTTTGGGATTGGTTTTCTTTGCTTGAGTCTGTCGCCCTGTCTTATAGGCACTTAAGATCAACGTTGATGAGCTATGGTTCCTTTATCAACGTTGATGATTACTTTGGTTGTCTTCAAGAACGCCCTTCCAAGAATGATAGGGATCTCTGCATTTTCCTCCATCTCTAGTATCAAAAAATCCACCAGGAACATCAGGTTATCAACTTGCACCTTGACATTTTCTATCACACCATAAGGTTTTTTATGGGATCCATCTGCCATGAGGAGGGACATCCTTGTTGGCTTAACTTCTGACTTACCAATCTTTTTAAGAAAAGCTAGGGGCATTAAGTTGATGATGGACCCCAAATTAATCAAGGCTTTCCTAATTTTGTGCTCCCCCAATGTTGCATGGAATAGTGAAACTTCCTGGGTCTTCTTCTTTTGGAGGAAGAGTCCTCTGTAAGATCACGCTGCAATCCCCCTGTTCTTCAGTTGTCTCCTCTTTTGAATTTTTCTTTTCGAGGAGCTTTTTCAAAAATTCCTTGTATTCAGGGATCTGCTGCAAGGCTTCTATCACAGGAACTTTTATCCCCAATTCTTTCGAGATTTCTTCAAGGCACCCTGCTTGTATTTTTCTTGTAACCTGTTCTTCAGGGTGATTGCTATTTTATTCATATTTTTCTTTTTCTTCTTTTTTTTCTTTTTTTCTCTCAACCTCTTCTTTTTCTCTCTCACTTACAACCTCTTCTTCACTCTCTTCTTTTTTCTCACCCTCATTCAATCTTTCTTTTTCTTTTTCCTCAATTTTTTTATCTCTCTCTTCTCTTTTTTCACTCTCTTTTTCTTTTCTCTCTTTTTCTCTCTCATCTTTCAGGCTTGCTATAGCTCTGCATTCTTCCTTGGGGTTAACCTCAGTATTAGCCTCGAAGTTTTTATGCGACTTCTCGTACATTTGATGGACCATTTGGATTAATTGGCCCATCTATGTTTCCAGGTTCCTGATAGCCGCTTCTGTGCTTTTTTGGTTATATGGGTTGCCTGCATAAATTGATGGAGAGTTTCCTGAAGTTGTGCAGATTTGTCTGATGAGGAGGGTTGTTGCTGCCACTGTTGCTACTGTTGCAATGGTTTATTGTATTGTCCACCAGTTTGTCCAAATTTCCCTTGTCCATTACTTGGGTGAGATCTCCACCCTTGATTGTAGTTACTGGAGCGGAACTAGTTCTGATTGCCCCTGTAATTAACTTCTTCATTCAAATTCTCGAGCAGTGCACATTGACCATTAATAAGGTCACCACCACATAACTCGCAGAGTTGTTGCTGGATCTGTGCCACATTCTGATGTTCTTTTTGTGGCTGCATCACCTTCTTGGTAAGGATCTCCAATTTTTGAGTGATGATTTTATTTTCAGCGAGCAAGGAACCATAAGGCTGCAATTGAAAAACTCCTTTAGGTTGGGAAGGAGTTCCTCTCTCATTAAGCGTCTCATTATCACTGGCATCCATGTTTTCAATTAATTCATAGGCCTCATCTGAGATCTTGTATTTGATCCTGCCTCCAGCTGAGGCATCTAGCATCAATTTGGTTTGTGACCCAAGGCCTCTAAGAAAGAGAAGGATCACCATTCCTTCATCGAAAACATGGGTAGGCGTCTTTCTCAACAAGCTCTTATATCTTTCCCATGCCTGTCCCAAGGTCTCCTCCATGCCTTGTCTAAAAGAAGAAATCTCTTGCTTCCCTTTGTTTCTCTTTACTGGTGGGAAGTATTTATTGAGGAATTGGGCCACCACCTCCTCCCATCGAGTGAAGTTCTTCTCAGGAAAAGACTTTAACCATACTTTACCGTCACCTCCAAGAGAGAAGGGGAATAAGCTCAGTTTGATAGCCTCATCAGGAACCCCATTTATTTTCACAGTGTTGCAGATCTCATCGAAGCTTGTCATGTGATCATATAGACTTTCATGAGACAGTCCATTGAATTGGTTGCTCTTCACAAGTTGAATTAGAGCAGGCTTCATCTCTATGTTCGCAGCAACTGTGGTGTAATCTACTAAGGTGCGTCTACCATGGCTTTCTCCTTCACCAGTATGGGAAGCCATTGGGCTTATCTCTAGAGAAGGTTCTCTAGATAATTTGTTTGTCCTTGGCCTTCTGCTGGTCTCAAGCCCTTCAAGAAGAGGTTTAGAATTTTTGCTCCTCGTTCTAACACAATCCTGCATAAAAAAAACACAAAACCCTAGAAAATATTGTTAGCACAAAAAATAAAATAAAACAAGAATGGAAATTAGGGATTTTGAAAAATAAAAATAAAAGTGGGAAAAATAAAATAAAATAAAACAAAGCTAAAATTAATAAAGAATCACACAAATAGAATAGCTTAAATTGTGAGTCCCTGACAACGGCGCTAAAAACTTATTGGGGGCAAATCAACAAGTGTACCGAGTCGCACAAGTAATATAAAATGGTAAGACCAAGTATCGTATCCTAGAGGACTCTCGGCGTTGAACAGTTGCGTGAAAACAAGATTAATTAAGACTTAAAGGAAAAGAGATCATGGTTTTGTATTGCAAAAAGAATAAAATAAAGTAAAGTAAAATTGATCAATGGCAAAAGAGCATAGAGATGAATGAAGGTTGATAATTATGAGATGAGTATGTTGTTGGGGTTAGACTTCACCAAGTTCCCTCTCATGTATATAAGAATTCTTCTTTATTCATTAATGCCAACGTCCCTCACTAAAACACTTAAACCCGATCCCTCGATAAATAAGAATGTCCCTAATTACCAGTTCATACGATTCCTAGCATTTCTAGTAAAAAGATGTGAAGATCAAAAGGTTAAGACGACTAAGACTCATACCCTCATCCCTGAGCAATATAACCCTTAGGAGTAATTCAACAAGGACCTGAATTGAAAGGAACCTCCCGGTACTCATGCAACTCACAGATAATGCTATTGTATAAGCAAGAATAAAGCAGACAAATTACTCTAACAAATAATGAAATAAAGCATATAGAGGTAAGAATCAATTCAAATACATGAGAGTTCACAAGGTTACATCATTCCCCAAAACAAATAGAAATTAGTTCCCCATAGACATGGGGGAACCTATGAACAATGGAAGAAAGAAAGAGAGAATGGAAGACTAAGAATTGGCTAAGAGTGTATTACTATGCTCTTTCCTACCAGGGATGCAAAATCTAGAGCCCCAGGGTCCTTTAAATAGTGTCAGACGCGTCCCAAAGTGTGGCCCAATCCAAAAGAATCAAATCAGAGCAGAAACAAGGCCCTATCCATGTGAAATCACACTCAATCATCGCAGGGAGCTCGCCCAAGCATGAATAAAGGGTTCTGTGAGGCTTGGGCGCTAGTGTTGGACGCCTGAGCTTCGGGCGTCCGTCGCCCGGGCGACCATCGTCGTTTTCAACTTCGCTCTTTCGCGTTCCTGTCGCCTAGGCTTCGGGTTTCCTCCCTTCTTGGTGCCTTTTTTCCCTTTTGAGCTACATCTTCATGGCTTTTCACTTCTTCTTCCAGTATTGCTTCAATCTCTGTCAAAATAAGGGGAATTTGTTAGAAAACTGTTAAAATCAACCTCAACTCTCTTATTCACACAATTTACTGAAAACTCATGAGTTCAAACAAGTTTCTAAGTGAAAAAGGGTGCTTTTAGTATTAAAATCATATAGCGAATAACGATATTTTAATCGTTATCACATTTCCACCTTCTTGGTATGTATTTTTTAAGGTTTCTTAGACTAAATTTGATGGTAAATGACTCCACAATCAACACAAGTCATCGTTGAAAGAATTGTAAGTGCAAATCCTAAACCCTAGATTAAGGTTCATTATGAAGTGGATATGTTTATGATTAAACTTGAATATGTGGTGCAAGATTCTTTAGTTGAAAAAATTACTCATGGTTCATTTCTTTTCCTTAACTGGAAATATATATTTACAATGGCTATTGGAAGACTTGAGAATCCTAATCATGTATGTGACACTGGAGATTCATATTCACTTCAAGTTTATTTTGGTTACTATAATGAACAAGTGCCGAATCCTTAAATTAAGATGCCTCGTAGAAGATGGAGATAGAATATGAAAAAAATTTGAAAAAAAAAAACTTAATGAATTAAAAGCATAACTAAAGCATTGAAGAAAAACTTCATACCTTAGTTTAAATCAACAACCAAAGGGAACATTCCTTTTTTATTGCCCTATTTTAATATTTCAATAACAATAAATAAATAAATATATATATATATATATATATATATATATATATATATATATATCCTTTCTCTTTTTTCCTCCCTCTACATATTTTCCTATTTTAGAATAAATATTGTGGTTTACTTTTGTAAATATCTACATGCCATTGTATTGCAATCACATGTTGAGCTCAGGTTAATATCCTTATTGTTAGAAAATAGGTTGGCTTCGTTTTACACCAAGAGGGGGGGTGAATTGGTGTTAGTTCAAAAACAAAATCTTTTTGCAATCTTGGTATGAAAATTCAAAGCTTTTGATCTTTCCTTGAAATGCAAGTAATGAAAATTCAATGCAGCGGAACAACGTAATTGACTGCTAAACAATTAAAGTCAATTCGAAATAAAGAGTGCAGGGTAGAGAAAATCAAACACTGGTTTTTATACTGGTTCGGCCAACAATGCCTACATCCAGTGTCCTTCCAATCTAGGAAGCAAATGCACTATAATGGTTGCGGTTTTTACAACAAGGAATTTATAGAAGCACCACGCAAAAATATAAATCTCCTTTCTAACCTAAAACCAAATATAGCTACACACACAAAAACCATAATTGCAGCAAGAATCCCCTCTTCTGCAATCTGCACCCACATCGAACAATCCTCAACGTGTAACCAGCACTCTTCATAGGATGCCAAGCCTATCACTGCGCACTTCATAGGTTGTCAAGCCTATCACAGCACACTTCACAGGTTGCCAAGCCTTCAGTCAAATTGATAACTATTGAAAAACCGTTATTTTCATATGTTATTTTAGACCAATTACTCCTTTTACTGCTTAGAATGAGCTTAGAATGAAGTTGAAGATGAAGGCCTTAGACTCAAGACAGAGGAAGAAAATCAAGAAAAGAAGAGTCTAGGAACAGCCCAGCGGCAGAAATACACCGCTGGGCGGCCAAATGCGAGGAGATGGCACCCTGGCGAGGACGCCTGGCGGTTTTGCGATTAGAGGCAAACCGCCGGGCGGTGGACCCCTAACATCGGGCGATGGCGCGATAAGAGGCAAACCCCCGGATGGCATAAGTGTGACGCTAGGCGGTTGCTTGCTAGGCTTGGGCCTGTTTTCTGTGACGCTCCTCAGCTATAAATAGCCCTAGTGCGATTTCCTTCTCATTCTTTTGACAGAAGAGGGCGACCAGACCTAATTTTCACTCTCTGGAGAAGATCTCTTGGATGCTTAGGCTCCTTTTCATCCTATCTAGGGTTTGCTCTTCCATTCTTCCATTATTTTCATCTTGGTTCACCATGACAATGGTGAACTAAACCCTTTTGTTGTTGGGTGAAACAATGTAATCTTTTGAAACTCTTGTTTATTTATATGATTTTCCTATGCTTTGATTATCAATTGTTGGGTTCTCATTTGCGCTTAAAGCTTTTATCGTTTAACCCATTCGATAATTGTTTTTTGTCTCTATTGATACGGGAACGTACAGTAATGTCATGAACTGGTGAGAAATTCCTTGATCAATGAAATACCACCTAGGGATAGGGAGGTGGGAAGATCAATTGTTTTTGCTTCTGTTCGGTAATGCATTGCTAGTTGCTAGGGGAGGCTAGGGATTGCAAGCCGGTAATTAGTAATAGGCTCTTTTCGCCGAGGGATCGGGCTTAGGGTAGGCCAAGAAAGTTTGCATAACAATTAGATAACAAAGCAATTTAAACAAGAGGAGTAGATAAGAGATAGCGGATAACATGAAATTGTAAACCCCCAACAACTCCATTAATCCATAGTCTTTTTCGTCAACTAAATCAACGCATTGCATGTTTATTTTGTGTTTTTGCATTCCACCCAATTAATTTTTCTTTACAAGTCTTACTATTTTAATTCACACGAACGATAAAGCCTTTCGAGTCTCTTGGGAAGAACGATATCGGGTTTTACCGATTATATTACTTGGAACGATCTCGTACGCTTGCCACTGTGGGTCCTTTGAATTTCAACAGCATAGCTATTCTAGCTGACAATACAACCAACATGGTTATGAGCCCTGCACTCATCCAGTTAGTTTAGAACAACCAGTTCCATGGGTTGTCAAATGAGAATCCATATAATCATTTGACGGTCTTTGGAGAAATTTGCAATAATGTCATAATAACTGGAGTTTCAGATGATAGAGTCAGACTCAGCCTGTTTCCTTTCTCTCTGGGAGGAAACGCGAAGGATTGGTTGCATTCTTTCCCGGAAGGAACTTTTCAAACTTGGGATGCTCTGGCAAGACAGTTTGTTACCAAATTCTTTCTGCAGACCAAGATCAATTAGGGGAAGCTGGAAATCTCCTCATTCAAGCAAGGGATGGAGGAAACTCTTTGACAGGCCTGGGACAGATTTAAAGGCCTGTTGAGAAAAACTCCAGTTCATGGATTCGACAAAACCTCATATTCACTTGCCTTCCTTGGAGGACTTAATACTCGGTCTAAGATGATGTTGGATGCTTCAGCTGGAGGCAGTATCAATAGAAAGACTGAAGATGAGGCATATGAATTAATTAAGGAGATGGCTCTGAATGAAGTATCTCAAAGTGAGAGGGAAGTACAGAAAGGAGGACTCTTGCATCTCCCTGCTAATGATGCGGTGGCTGCACAAAATCATCTCCTTAACCAGAAATTGGACAAACTAACAAAGGTCCTTTTTGAAATTCCAACAGGGTTAAGGAATATCTCTCAAACTCAACAACTTTGCAATCTATGCGGTGGTGACCACATTAATGGTCAAGGTGCTTTTCCTGAAGAAATGCAGCAGGATGTCAACTACATGGGGAATCAATTTCTGTTTAAACAAGGTAATTTTAACCAAGGCAGTTCTAGCCAAGGTTGGAAGAACCATCCCAGCATTGGACAAAACCAAAATAATTCTTCTGGGCAAGTAGGAGGCTTCCGGCAGCAACAACCTTCACCTTTATGGCAACAAGTGAGCAGCTTGACAAAGACAGTTAGAGAATGAACCGACCGATTTGATAAATTTCTGAAAGTATATGCGTCTCAACAAGCGAGTGACCAAGCTAGCTTTAGAGCACTGGAGACACAAATTGGGCAGCTGTCTAAAAGGGTAGAAACTACCGAGAAGAATCAGTTCCGGGCTAACACTGATGTTAACCACAAAGATGAGTGCGAAGTTGTCATGACAAGAAGTAAAAGGAAGCCAGTAAAGGAAATAATTGAAATTAGGAGCAGTGAAGATGAGGAGATGAGTTGTGATGATGAATTTATTGAGCAGAAGTGTTGTGAAGATAAAAGAAAAGAAAAAGTAAAGGAACAGGAGAGTCACTGAGAGCCATTCCGGGAAATCTTTAATCGGGTAACTGTCACTCCTGGAGCATTTCCACAACTTCCTGAGTTTGACAAGAAGATCAAATATTATCTTGGAGAGGTAATTGATCTTGATGATGATGAAGATCAGAGATGGGTGGTTAAGCCTAGAAAGAAGAATCATCCGCAGAAAATGAAGGATTTGGGGAATTTGACTCTTCCTTGCCTGATTAATGATGTGAACATAGGAGAGCCATGATTCATTCAGGATCAAGTGTTAATTTGATGCCCTTTAGTGATTTCAAGAAGATTGGAGGGTTAAAACTAAAACCAGCCAACACTACCCTGACAGTCGCAGATGGATCTATTAAGAAGCCTGTGGGTATGGTGGAAGATGCAATTGTCCGAATTGAGGATTTGGAATTTTTGGTCAACTTTATAGTCGTGGACATGGCTAATGAGGGAAGAATTCCATTAATCTTGGGAAGACCTTTCATGAGGACTTCTCAGATGATGATACGTGTCTATGACGGGAGAATAGTGTTAAGAGATCAAGACTAAGTGTTAGTTTATAGTGGGTCTGAAGACAGCAAAATGAGAATAAGAAGATCTAGATATAAAAAGGCCAGAAGAGAAGCTGCAAAAGAGGAGAACACCATAGGTATTGATCATCTTAATAGTTGTATTGTTTTGCAGACACTTGAGGAAGAACAGATAGATAAAGGAGAGTCTACCCACTCAGAAGACAAACCATTCCTGCTGGGCATGCCAGTAAGATATAAAAGCAGGAAGTGGATTGTCAACAGGCAGCTAAAAGAAGAAGGAATGGGGGAGATTAGAAGGCCATATTCCACAGCAATTCGAAGAGTGGATAGGAGAAAGTTGAGCAGGTGGGACAATGAAGATCCCAATGTGAAGAAGAAGAGTTGATTTGCTGAAGAAAACTTTTTGTATTTTAGAACACTTTATTTATTTTAATTTTTGTTGAACATGTAAATTTTAAATTTTTGAACAATTTTTGGGTAGCATCTACTGAGGGATGCTAATTTTGGTATCCACTGAAGGATACCCGGAAGGTACACCTACTAATGGGTGTTGGAAGGATCTGCACTTACTGACAAGTACTGAACAGGTTTGGGTCAGGCTCGTGACGTTAAACAAGCTCTACTAGGAGGCAACCTAGATTTTCTTCTTTACTCTTGCATTTTAAATTTGTAGAATAGGTTGAATTTTATTTTCAGTGTGTCTGCTTGGCTTGTATACTTTTCTGAAGATGTTTGACTGAATAAATTGCATGAGAAGCCTGTTTGATGATGATCTAATGTGAATGATTCTCAAGTTGTGTTGCATGTTGATATCCTGTGAATTAGATGTGTGATGAATTATGATTGTGGTTATGATGCTAAGCATGGTGTATGAATGAATGTGTGTGAGAAAGCATGTTTTGTGAGGTATTGAACTCCAGAGTTTTATTGTTATATGAATTTGTTCACAGGGAAGCATGAATGATATTGCCGAATTCTCGATGATTAATTGAATTTCATGTATATGTCATATGATCAAGGCCATTTTTGAAAGCCCTTACTTAGCCAAATCTTACCCAAAGTGCTTGAAATTTTATACCCTTTTTTAACCTTGGCCCTAAACAGAAAACCCTTGTGCTGAAACTATTTACTTTGAATTGGGTTGATGATTGTAAGTACATTCAAGGTTCAAGGTTTGGGGTTATGGGGAAAGTTTGAATGGCAAAAAGAAAGGCATTGAGCTCAAGTGTTGAAAATGAAAAATACATGAGAAAAAAAAATCATGAAAGGATGAGCTCAATGTAAAAATAAAAGAAAAAGGGAAGAAGTTGGGGTCAATTGAGATTGGTTAAGAAAGAGAGTTGAACTTGAACCTTGAATGATAAATAAGCTATCTTGATTCAAAGATTTTGTGATCCAGAAAAACCAATTTTTTTTATTGATAACCCAGCCTCATTACAAGCCTTGGAAAAGTCCTTTTGATGGCATTTGCATGTAGTGATTTTGATTGTTTGAGATGAAAGGCAACTTTGTTTCGTGTGACTTGTGAATAATAAAGAGTTGGAGTGCTAACTTAAACACTTGAGTGATTGAGTGAAACACTTGCTTGGTGAGAAATTCTAAGTTTCATGATTGCATCTTTGCTTAGTGGATTGATCATTCATAATATGTAACATCTGTTGAGGAATGTGTGAGATAACTAAATTGAAAGCATGCATGCATCTTGATTTGATTATCACTGACGATCTGTAATTGAGTAGTTCTCATCATGTACTTTAGGAATGTTGAATCATTGGATGAAAGTGTAGAAAGCCAAGTTTTGTTTTGTTTATAGTTTTGTTTTGTTTTGCTTGAGGACAAGCAAATTTCTAAGTTTGGGGTTGTGATAACGGTTTTTTCATATGCTATTTTAGACCAAATTACTCCCTTTACTGCTTAGAATGAGCTTGAAATCACACAAAACTCAATAAATGAGTCAGTCGAGAGTCAAAAGCTGTTTTTAGCGATATTATGCTTGTTTTGCATTGTTTTGCATCAATTTTGATGGAAGTGAAGAATGGAGGTGAAGATAAAGACCTTAGACTCAAGATAGAGGAAGAAAATCAAGAAAAGAAGAGTCTAGAAACCGCCCAGCGGAAGAGATACACCGCTGGGCGGCCAAATGCGAGGAGATGGCACCAAAGCAGCGACGCCTGGCGGTTTTGCGATAAGAGGCAAACCGCCGGGCGGTGGACCCCTGACGTCGGGCGGTTTTGCAGCAAAGACGCAAACCGTCGGGCGGCATAAGTGTGACGCCGCGCGGTTGCCTTCTGGGCTTGGGCTTGTTTTCTATTGCGCTCCTCAGTTATAAATAGCCCTAGTGCGAATTCATTCTCATTCTTTTGACAGAGAAGGGCAGCCAGACCTACTTTTCACTCTCTAGAGAGGATCTCTTGGATGCTTAGGCTCCTTTTCATCTTTTCTAGGGTTTGCTCTTCCATTCTTTCATTATTTTCATCTTGGTTCACCATGACAATGGTGAACTAAACCCTTTTTGTTGTTGGGTGAACAATGTAATCTTTTGAAACTCTCTTTTATTGAAACTCTTGTTTAATTATATGATTGTCATATGCTTTGTTTATCGATTGTTGGGTTTCTCTTCTGCGCTTAAAGCTTTTGTCGTTTAACTCATTCGATAACTGTTGTTTGTCTTTACTGATACGGGAACGTACGGTACTGTCATGAACTGGGGGAAATTCCTTGATCAATTAAATACCACCTAGGGATAGGGAGGTAGGACGGTCAATTGTTTTTGCTTCTGTTCGGTAATGCATTGCTAGTTGCTAGGGGAGGCTAGGGATAGCAAGCCGGTAATTAGTAATAGGCTCTTTTCGCCGAGGGATCAGGCTAAGGGTAGGCCAAGAAAGTTTGCATAACAATTAGATAACAAAGTTATTTAAACAAGAGGAGTAGATAAGATGAAATTGTAAACCCCCAACAAATCCATTCATCCATAGTCTTTTTCGTCAACTGAATCAACGCATTGCATGTTTATTTTGTGTTTTTGCATTTCACCCAATTAATTTTTCTTTACAAGTCTTACGATTTTAATTCACACGAACGATAAGGCCTTTCGAGTCTCTTGGGAAGAATGATATAAGGTTTTACGATTATATTACTTGGAACGATCTGGTATGCTTGCCAGTGAGTCAACACAAATGCAGCAGTCTTCACAAGGTGTCAAGCCTATCAAGATCAAACTAGAAGCACCTTCTTTGTGCAGATGATGATCAAACAGTATGCGCAAAAGACTCCTCCCTTTGAATCTCTCTCAAGAAAGATCACCACCGTCTTCTTGGAGAATTCTTGGAGCTTCTAGGACAGAGAATTCAATCTGAAATAGGACAATGAAAATGTTAGATCACAAAAGTCTCTCAGAACAATTCGTGTTCTGACTATTTATAGTTTTTTGTTATTTCATATTACATCTCAGTCGAATAGTCTACTAATTTAGTCGACTGTATTAGACAGTTATAACAGACAGTCAACACAAACGCTCCTCAGTCAACCAAATCAATACCTATTTAAGACAGTTGACCAAGTTAGTCAATCTTAACTAACTTTTGAAAAATATAGTCGTTGGAGCGTGTAGGCTTAACAGAATTCCAAACAGAACATTAATACAGTCGAATGTGTGATCCATACTGTCGACTGACACATGAGAAAACACTTTGATATTCTTTTCAACTCAAAATCTCACACAGCACAGTTTCACAAAGTCTGTAGAAAGGTTTTAGCATAGTCGAATCCATTATGAGTGTATTCGACTAAACTAGAACTTTGTCACAACAAGTATAAGTTCACAAAGGTGCTTGTGATCTTTTTCTTTCTTTAATGTGCAGTAATCAAAAACATTTTATCTCACATTTCAAGACAAGCATGTTCCATAATAATATCACATAGTCAAGCATAGGAACATACATTGCAATTCATCAAAACATGTTCAGCAGATATGTCAAACAATAAAACACGAACATGTAATACTGGAACATATGTACTGTTATTAAGCATTGTGTTGTCATCATCAAAAACAAGTTTGATATAGAGTTTGTGTTGTCAACAATCTCAACAATCTCCCCTTTTTTTTATGATGCACAACCATGATTAATAACTCAACCATATTTGTACAGTTCCACATTTGACAGAGTAAAAAACAAATATCATAAACAATCACAACAGATCAGTTACTCTTTATATACAACAAAAATATCATCAAGCAGATAAAGTATGACGCAACAATTCTCCCCATATAGACTTTCTCTCATACACTCATGAATATCTCTCTCCCTTTGTGCATTAACAAAAAAGGAATGCTTAAGATATTTATGTAGTTTAAAAAAAAAAAAGAGATGCATCATGAAGATATGAATTTTGTAAAACACAATGATGCTCTCACAGATTACAAGTTCGTCACAAAACAGTTTAAACTCCCCCTGAAATATAAGTGTGTGATGAAACATGTGTTAAACAGTGATATTCCCCCTGTCATTATGCATGTTTTTCAAAAACAGTTTGAGTGCATAATGCAGAATATCACAGATTAAGCAACAGTTTAAGCACATATTTGTATCATAGTCAAATTATCAATCCACATGTAAATTCAATGATACAAATATCAACAATCTCACAATATTATCTCAATTCAGATATAGAATCATGTAAAGAGCAGAGATAATATAAGATCAACTATGATTTAAGCAGACAGTAAGGATAGAATCAAATTCCAGAATTGGAATTGTTAACCAGTTTAGATGCAGTCGAATGCATTGTTTTTCCAAATGTTGAACTTCAAATGTAGATGTCCAAAGCAATGTCCTTCCTGCAAAACCTTTCAACAACCTTTTCTAGATCAAGCATAGTGGATAAGCAAGAATTTAATCATATCATAACATAAGTCAAAGTATAAGAATGCATGACAGTTTAAGCATAGTTGACTTCAAACAAGCACAATCGAATCAATCAAACAGAGTATCAGATGTTATTCAACAGATTAAGTAAATGGATTGATTCAAACAACTAATTTTATTTCCTTGGATAAACGATATTACATTGGTGGTGCAAGAACAAGGAAATAAAGACACAACAAAGAAAACAAACAAAAGATGGCTTTATATGCCATATCTAAAATTAAAAGGTTCTAGTCTAGGACTCAAAATATGACTTAGACTATTAGTTTTTCTTTCTTTTCTTATTAATGAAGGACTTGAGAACCATGTCACTTGCATTGTCCTCTGATCTTGTCTCTTCACTAACATCATTGCTTCTTTGCGATGATTTTCCAGAGGAGCTAGCATTTTCAAAATCTTCATGACCTTGGTTGTTGTTTTTCTGATTAATCCATCTTTTGATCTCAGCTAGTTCTTGCAAAATAATCCTTTCAAACTCATTTATTCCTCTATATTGATTCACTTGAGAGGTTGATGGTGCATTGTTGTCAACTGGCATTTCATCTTTGTATTTCCAGCCTTCAGATGTTTTCTCCATATGCATTAGGTGGAGAACAGTTTTGTCCACAAGGCTTGAGTTTTGATATTGCTCACTGGATTCACCAATGCACTCCACACTATAGTAGATCAGCATTTTTGAAATTAAGACACAGTAAGGTAATTTTCCTTATTCTGATTTAGTTACCTTCAACATGTTATTAGAGATAGCAGCAGGCCAATCCACCTGAATGTTTTCCTTCAAGGCTTTCAGCAGCATTAAGTCTTCAGTGGTGGCTTATGCATAGTTTCCTCCTCTAGCCATGAGTATATAGGTTATGGTGTAGATAGCCATTCTTTCATCTTTCTTTATGCCATCAGTTTTGTAATTTGAGTTCACCCGATGGTCATCTGCATTTCTCAGTGATGAGTCGATATTTTATTGACTTCACTTAGTTTATTGTGCTAGAATTAATCAGGGAATTGTGCTTAATTGTCCGGTATTTTCCCGTTTTTCCTAATTATGCTTAATTTGATCGGAAATTCTTATTTTAGTTAATTTGAATTTTCTGAGCTAATTATTTGCATTATTAATTTCAGGGAAAATTTTGGAAATACAATTTGGAGCATTGGGAAGGAGACAAAATAATTCAAGACTCTCCCATAAATGTTTTAGAATTAATTGTATTTTAATTTAGAAGTTTAGTTTTTTTTAGACAAGCTTTTGTGCATTTGAGTCAATGTTAACAAATTTATGATGGGCCCAAATAGTAGAGGACACATGGTCCTAGGGATCAAAACCTATTGTTAGCAGAATGGCAAGTGTACCATAACGTATCAAGTAATAAAAATGGTAAAACTCATTATCGTTCTTCCCATGACACTCGAAAGGCCTTATCGTTCGCGTGAATCAAAATCGTAAGACTTGCGGAGAAAAATTCAATAATTGTGGTGGATGCAAAGACAGAAAATAAACATGCAATGTGTGATTCAGTTGACAAGATTTAGGCAATGGATCAATGGAGTTGTTGGGGGTTTACAATTTCATCTAATCCGCTCTCTCTTATTTACTCCTCTTATTTAAATAGCATTATTATCTAATTGCATGCAAACTTTTTTGGCCTCCCCTTAATCCGATCCCTCGGCGAAAAGGGCCTATTACTAATTACCGGCTTGCTATCCCTAGCCTCCCCTAGCAACTAGCAACGCATTACAAATAGAAGCAAATACAATTGGTCGTCCTACTCCCCTATCCCTAGGTGGTATTTCTTAACCAAGTAAATTCTCACCATTTCGTGTCATTATTGTACGTCCCCATATCAATAAAGGAAAATATCAATTACCGAAAAAGTTAAACGATAAAGGCATTAAGCACAGTATGAGAATCCAACAATTGACAATAAACGCATATGAAAATCAAATAATTCAAACAAGAGTTTCAATAAAAGAGAGTATCAAAAGACTACATTGTTCCCCCAACAATAAAAAGGGTTTAGTTCACCATAGTCATGGTGAACCAAGATGAAAGTAATGGAAGAAATGGAGAACAAACCCTAGAAAAGATGAAAAGGAGCCTAAGCATCCAAGAGATCCTCTCTAGAGAGTGAAAAGTAGGTCTAGCCGCCCTCCTCTGTCAAAAGAATGAATTGGAATTCGTAACAGGTCTATTTATAGGTGAGGAGTGCAACAGAAAATAGGCCCAAACCCAACTGACCACCGCCCGGCGTCACACTTTACTACCCGGCGGTGTGCCCTAAAACGCTCTACCACCCGGCGGTAGGGGTCTACGCCCGGCGGTTTCCCTTGTGCCGCAAAACTACCCGACGTCAGGGGTCTGCCACCCGGCGTCCTCTGCTGGTGTCTTCTCCTCCCGTTTGACCGCCTGGCGCTAGGGGTCTACCGCCGGGCGGTCCCTAGACTCTTCTTTTCTTAAATTTTCTTTCTTTTTCTTGAGTCTATGACCTTCATCTTCATCCCCAATCTTCACTTCTATCAAATTTGCTGCAAAATAAGCATAATATCGCTAAAAACAACTTATGACTCTCGACTGACTCATTTATTGAGTTTTACTTGATTCTAAGCTCATTCTAAGCAGTAAAGGGTGTAATTTAGTCCAAAATAGCATATGAAAATAACGGTTTTTCAACCGTTATCACCTATCCAGTCGTCATATTGGGCAACAACATACTCGGCAGATTGGAGACTTGGCTTTTGGAGGGAACGTTTCTTTGGAGGTTTTGGGAACATGTTAAGACGGATTGGCATGGGTTAATGAGAAAGCATATTTCATTTTTCCTTTTTATTTTTGTGTGCAATTACTAACTGGAACATGGTTTTTGCTAGAACATTTTCGGTAGAAATGAGAATGAGCTCACGGGTATTCATTTCCTAGTCATTCACGCTGCAGCATTTAACTATTCTCTTTCCTTTTTATTGTCTTTCCTTTCTTTTAACGAAGAGGAACTGCTCACGGTCACATCTAACATTGGTGCAGTGACGTTTCAGCCTTGGAAGGTTTTCTTTTCTTTTGAAGAATTAAGAGTGATGAGTGTCAAATCACCTAGTAATTGTAAAGCATATTTCAACTTTTCTATTTAGCTAAGGGGCTGACGGTACTGCATTTGCTTTTACATTGCTTTTTCATTTTGTTTTCAAAAGTGATTTAGGTGAGGTGAGATGGGACATACCAAGAAGGTGGCAGCCGAGTAGAGATCATAGCTTTTATTTCTTATAGAATGAAGATGTGATTGGATGGAAGTAGGTGAACATGTACGGTGATTTATGTTGGAAGAAGGAAATTAATTCATGCTAAAGAGAATAGGAGGGTGTGCTGTCACGGTGGTGCAGCCGCAAATGAGAGGAGGGCATTTTAATTTTTCCTTTAGAAATTGAAATTATTGTGCAGAGGCAATGATTTTTTTTCTTCTTCCTTATTCTTGCTTGGAGAAAAGAAACATCATTTTATTATCAATTGAATTTCTTTTAGAAGAGAGGCATAGTCCAGCAAATGGGAAAGCTCCCAAGCATTGAATGTTTATAAAGTTTACTTGTTTTTGCTGCTTAAATTATTTATGCTTTTTAATGTTCACCATCACGGTCATAGCACATCTGCTCTTTTCTTTTAGCTCACTCTCACGGTTTCTATATTTAATCTTTTTTATTTTTTTTATTATTCCACAATCACATTTCCATTTCTTTTCTTTTAACATGTCACGTGTCACGGCTAAGGAGGATTTTATTTAGAAGTTTTTGTAATTTTAATTCTTGTGGTAGATTTAATTAAGTGTTGAATGTTAATCGCTTTAATTATGTTTGGATATTTTTCTATTACAGTGTTGGGGTCTAGTATTTTAATTTGTTTTAATGTTGTCAAGTATTTTTGGTCGTGTTAATTTAATTGTGATGTTAGCTTAGGTTAGTCGGGTTTGTCATTAGCGATATTACATTGTTTCCTTGAGACTTTTGAACTTTAATTGCGATCCTACTGCTTTGATCCTGCTCAATATTTAATCTGTTGTCTGTCTGCGATTAGGTATACTCTTAGTTGCCTAATTGGTGTCAATTCTTCGCTTAGTTGATTAGACTGTATGGTGGATGATTGATTAAATTTGTGCATTGCATAGTCTGTAATTTTGAAGACCGAATTTGCCTTCGCTTAGTTGGGTGATTCGTGTCGGATTTGGATTAGAGTAGTTTATACTTGTCATTTATCTGTGATTGGAAGCATAGTAATTGAGTTAATGACCAACCGTTTTCATTCTGCATTTGATTTTGTTTTATCATCTGTGTTTACATTGTTGTTTGCATCTGTGTTTTTAATTTAATTCATCCGCATTCACAAACCTTTTACAAACCCCCCCCCCCACTTCGTGTTAGACCTAATTCTCGAAGCACATTTGGTCCTTGAGAGACGACCTAGGAGTCACTTCCTAGCAATATACTGCATTTCTTTTATGCAATCAAATTTATATGGGTTGCGACAGCCCATCAAATTTTGGCGTCGTTGCCGAGGACCAACGGTTCGGTTTTAGGTCTTTTGTTGTGTTAGTGTGTGTTTTGTTTTGTCTTGTGTTGTGAGTGTGATGTTCTATTTTGTGTGTTCGTCATTGTGTGTTGCATTTAGGTAGCTTTAGTTGCATATTTTCATTGCACTCTTCTTTTCCCCCTTCTTCTACATGTCTACCTATTTTGGTTATGTGAGTAATGCTTATTCTGCCTGTGTCTATGACTATCCTTCTGCATCTGACTCTAATATTGCTTGTGATGTATACTCGACTGATGTCTATGTTGAGAACATTACGGTTCCTCCTCCATCTCATGAGAGTGCTCCTAGGGAGTTGGTTCCACTTGATGACGAGGATATTCGTTGTGTTTTCAACACTGGACTGATACATTTGTTGCCTAGGTTTTATGGTTTTGCAGGTGAATGCCCACATAGACATTTGGAGGAGTTCTACACCATTTTCTCTTCAAGGAAACCTCCTGATGTCCCAGATGAAGTCATGTTTTTAAGGGCATTTCCGCATTCATTACAAGAAGCAACAAGGGGTTGGCTGTATTGTCTTCCTCCAGGATCCATCACTTCTTGGGAAGATCTTAAGCATACGTTCTTGGATAAATTCTTCCTTGCTCAGTATGGTCACAGTAACGATCCTAGATGGAATGACCCTAGCTTGGGATGGTATGATGCTCCACAGTAATATCAACCATCTCCGAATTCTTGTATGCCTTCTCCACCTGTTCAGGAACCACAACAGCTGCAGTTTCATGAGCCTGCCTATTCTTTATCAGCTGTTGGTAGGAAATTGGAAACCAAGCTTGATTCTCTTGTGAGTTTGGTGACACAGCTGGCACCCAACCAGGGACCAGCACCTTCATCTGCATCTGTTGCACAGCTGTGTGCTATATGTCCTTCCAATGACCACTATACGGATGCTTGTCCTTCTTTGGAGCACCATGTTTCTCATGATGAGCCTCAAGCTTATGCCACAAACATCTACAACAACAGGCAACCACAGCAGAAAAATCAGAGGCAACAACAACAACAGAAGGCACCTGTCGAATCTTCTACTTCTTCTGAGCCTACATTGAATGAGTTGTGGAGGCAGATGGTCGCACAGTGCACCGAGGAACAGTCTCAATTTTTATAGGGATCACCATTTCAAACTGTTCCAATTCTTGATGATGTCAGTGTCGTTCACATAGGAGATGGGGAGCAGAGTCATGAGCATACTACTGCGCCATCTATTTTCCCACCCTCCTATGTCTCCCCTCTTGCACCTGAGGATGTAGTTGATCCTTCTGATTTTATTGGTGAGATGAATCATGAATCATTATAACGGTTGAAAAATCGTTATTTTCATATGTTATTTTACACTAAATTACACCCTTTACTGCTTAGAATGAGCTTAGAATCAAGTAAAACTCAATAAATGAGTTATTTGAGAGTAAAAAGTTGTTTTTAGAGATATTATGCTTGTTTTGCATTGTTTTGCAGGGTTTTCATGAGAGTTGGAGATGACTGGAAAGAAAGGTTGAACATCAAACGGTTGCAGTGCAGAAAAGTCAACCAGTTAACCAGAAAGTCAACCAGTCAACCAGAAAGTCAACCAATCAACCAAAAAGTCAACCAGTTGACCAGAGTGCAGTTGACCAGCGCCAGGCGGTGGACCCCTTGCACCGGGCGGTGGCCAGAAAGCGTCGGGCGGCCGTTTTTGGCGCCGGGCAGTCCTGCGGCTTGAGGCAAAGTATCGGGCGGTAAACTCCTGCCGCCGGGCGATTCTCTGATGGGCCTGGGCTTTAATTTTGTTACTTTTCTTGGTTATAAATAGCCCTAGTTCGAGTTTAGACTCATTCTTTTGATAGAAAAGGGCGGCCAGACCTACTTTGCACTTTTTGGAGAGGATCTCTTGGATGCTTAGGCTCCTTTTCATCTTTTCTAGGGTTTGCTTTCCATATCTTCCATTATTTCATCTTGGTTCACCATGACAATGGTGAACTAAACTCTTTTTGTTGTTGGGGAAACAATGTAATCTTTTGATACTCTCTTTTATTGAAACTCTTGTTTGAATTATATGATTTTCATATGCGTTTATTATCAATTGTTGGATTCTCATACTGTGCTTAATGCCTTTATCGTTTAACTCATTCGGTAATTGATATTTGCCTTTATTGATACGGGGACGTACAGTTATGTCATGAAATGGTGAAAATTTCCTTGGTTAAGCAATACCACCTAGGGATAGGGGGTAGGACGATCAATTGTATTTGCTTCTGTTTGTAATGCGTTGCTAGTTGCTAGGGGAGGCTAAGGATAGCAAGCCGGTAATTAGTAATAGGCCCTTTTCGTCGAGGGATCGGGTTAAGGGGAGGCCAAGAAAGTTTGCATGCAATTAGATAATAATGCTATTTAAACAAGAGGAGTAAATAAGAGAGAGTGGATTAGATGAAATTGTAAACCCCCAACAACTCCATTTATTCATACTCTTTTCTCGTCAATTGAATCAATCATTGCATGTTTATTTTTTTGTCATTGCATTCACCACAACAATTAATTTTTATTTCACAAGTCTTACGATTTTAATTCATACGAACGATAAGGCCTTTCGAGTCTCATGGGAAGAACGATAATGGGTTTTACCATTTTTATTACTTGATATGATATGGTACACTTGCCATTCCGCTAACAAATCAACACAGGTTTTCTCTAAACTTTAAATTCCACCTGCTTTGCCTGAGTTGTTTATGCATTCACATATTCTTGATTCTGCTACAGATCCACATGTTAGTGATGATTTTGATATAGAAACTGTGAAAGCTGAAGATGCTTTAGACTTGGGATTAAATTTTGATATTTCACAGTTTTCTAAAAATTTTAAATGTAGTTGTGAAGTTGGTTCTTGCTCTGTTTGTGTTGAAATCAATTCTGTGATACAACCAACTTCCAACTTTATGATGTGTGATACTAACTGTGAGTCTAATGAAAATTGTGAGAACCAGGCAGATATGAGTACCACTTTTGAGATAGGTAGACCAGTTTCACCTTCCACCACTCTACCAATCTTCAGGGAAGTGGAGGTAAACATACCTATGATTGATTCTGTTGTTGATCATGTTGTTGATAGGTATGTTATTGATGATTATGATGTTGATGAGCATGATTTTTATTCTCCCTCTTTGCATGATGAGAACCACTTTTTGCTATCACATATGAATGTTTCTTCTACATGCCCTGAACATGAATCTGAGCCTGTTGTTGATATTGTTTCCACATTTGAAATTGATTCATGTTCTGAGAGTTTATCTGAGGTTCAGATTGTTACACTGGGATTGGGTGTCATACCCCTGCATGTTATTTCATTGGAACCACATTGCACTAACCATGTTGTAGGAGGTACATATGAGTTTGATCAACAAACACCCACGGTGGAAGATAAGGGTGCAAGCATACGCAAAAGCTTCAACATCAATAGGCACCAGCTAAACCCATTCATCAACAATCACTGCTTCTTAGATCCAACTGTGGAGGACATCTCCCTGCTTGATAAGATCTGGAGACTGAAGCAATTCCTCCTCAACACTTCCTTGCTGAATCCAATGATGGAAGACATCTCCCTGATAGTCCAAAATTGGCAACTGCCACCATGATCAGGGGAGTCTTCTTTTCCCTTCTCCTCCCTTTCCCTACTTCTATTGCACTTGTCCATGATCTGTTGATTGTTCTGATTTCTGATCTTATTCTTGTGACACATTGAGGCCACTGTGTAGTTTAAGTGTGGCCTATTGGAGGAGATTTTGTCTTTGTTAGTTTTTTTTTTTCTGCGTTAAATTTTTTCTTTTCTAGGTAGTTTTTGTTGTGTCTTGTGTACAGTTTTACATGTTTCTCCTGATTTCTGGACTTTGTTTAGGTTGTAGATGTGTCTTTCACTTCATTGATACTCTGATTTGTTGGAAATCCTTGCTTTTCTTTGATTGGATGATTATGATGTTTGAGAGGTTGATTTGATTGTAACAGAAATACCCTGTGTGAGATTTGAGCCACTTTATGTTCTTTCTTGTTTGTGATATGTCTCTTGATTGCTTGCACATATGCCTTGGCTTAACTCTTTTTTATGATTCTTGATTGATATGCATGTTTGGAAGTGATAAAAGCAGTTTTGTTGTTGAGCCTCTCTAGCCAGATGAGCCTACCTTGTTGTGATCCCTTGATAACCCCTTTTGAGCCTACACTTTCCGCATTTCTTTGTTTTGAAGCTTATACACTAGCCCTAAGTGAAAAACCATGATTACCTTAACCTTAGGGAATTTTGGAGCTTTGGAAGTGTTTTGGGAACAAGTGTGGTCTTCTTGGGGATTCTGATGAGTTGGCTAGTTGGTTCCTCTTCTAGTTTTTGCTTTTGTAAATATGTTGTGTATCTTGTCTCTTAGAGTTATGTCCTAGAAAGAGAGAATAGAAAAGAGACAAGATGAAAAAAAAAAGAAAAAAAGAGAAAAAAATACAGAAAAATGAAAAAAATTTAAAAAAAAAAATTGAGTGAATAATGGAGTCAAGAAGAGGATTGAAATAGAGGGGTTGGGTGTTATTTGAATGTGTTTACACTTGTTCCCCATTGCTCCTCTATTCCTTTGGGTTTGTAGCTTCTCATCCATATTTATCCTCCCTTTTCCTTGGCCCCATCGCATCCATAAAAGACCTTTTGATTTGAACATGCATATGTGTTTGAGTGTTGATATTAGAGGCTTGCCAAGTCTGTTTGTGTTTGCTTTCTTGAGTACATTGAGTTGACATAGCTTACCCTAGACACTTGAGAGAAACACTGATAGAGTGCAATCTGTGAGGTTTTGTTGCTTTTGATTCACCTCTTGAACTGAATGATTATTTTGCCATGCTTGGAATTGCTTGGATGATTTCTGAGAGTATCTGCTTTCTTTGATTCTGTACTGGATACTGTCCACTTCTTTTCTTTGTCCAGATTTCTCAAGAATGTGTAATTCTGTTTATTTCATTATTAGTCTTTCTTTCTGTGTGATGAGTCTGTGTCAATTCCTTGATGTCCATGGAACTGTTCCCTGATTTGCGTCTTAATTTTGCCCAGGAGTGCAAAAGACTAAGTGTGGTCTATTTTGATGAGTCGATATTTTATTGATTTCACTTAGTTTATTGTGCTAGAATTAATTAGGGAGTTCTGCTTAATTGTCCGGTATTTTCCCGTTTTTCCTAATTTTGCTTAATTTGATCGAAAATTCTTATTTTAGTTAATTTGAATTTTCTGAGCTAATTATTTGCATTATTAATTTCAGGAAAAATTTTGGAAATACAATTTAGAGCATTGGGAAGGAGACAAAATAATTCAAGACTCTCCCATAAATGTTTTAGAATTAATTGTATTTTAATTTAGAAGTTTAGTTTTTTCTAGACAAGCTTTTGTGCATTTGGGTCAATGTTAACAAATTTTTGATGGGCCCAAATAGTAGAGGACACATGGTCCTAGGGATCAAAACATATCCAGCCGTCACATTAGGGAACAACATACTCGACAGATTGGAGACTTTGGCTTTTGGAGGCTTTGGGAACATGTTCAGACAGATTGGCATGGGTTAATGAGAAAGCATATTTCATTTTTCCTTTTTATTTTTGTGTGCAATTGCTGACTGGAACATGGTTTTTGCTAGAACATTTTCAGTAGAAATGAGAATGAGCTCACGAGTATTCATTTCCTAGTCATTCACGCTGCAGCATTTAACTATTCTTTTTTCCTTTTTATTATTTTTCCTTGCTTTTAATGAAGAGGAACTGCTCACGGTCACATCTAACATTGGTGCAGTGACATTTCAGCCTTGGAAGGTTTTCTTTTCTTTTGAAGAATTAAGAGTGATGAGTGTCAAATCACCTAGTAATTGTAAAGCATATTTCAACTTTTCTATTTAGCAAAGGGGCTGACGGTACTGCATTTGCTTTTACATTGCTTTTTCATTTTGTTTTCAAAAGTGATTTAGGTGAGGTGAGATGGGACATACCAAGAAGGTGGCAGCCGAGTAGAGATCATAGCTTTTATTTCTTGTAGAATGAAGATGTGATTGGATGGAAGTAGGTGAACATGTACGGTGGTTTATGTTGGAAGAAGGAAATTAATTCATGCTAAAGAGAATAGGAGGGTGTGCTGTCACGGTGGTGCAGCCGCAAATGAGAGGAGGGCATTTTAATTTTTCCTTTAGAAAAAGAAGCGCTGATTGAAATTGTTGTGCAGAGGCAATGATTTTTTTCTTCTTCCTTATTCTTGCTTGGAGAAAAGAAACATCATTTTATTATCAATTGAATTTCTTTTAGAAGAGAGGCACGGTCCAGCAAATGGGAAAGCTCCCAAGCATTGAATGTTTATAAAGTTTACTTGTTTTTGCTGCTTAAATTATTTATGCTTTTTAATGTTCACCATCACGGTCATAGCACATCTGCTCTTTTCTTTTAGCTCACTCTCACGGTTTCTATATTTAATCTTTTTTATTTTTTTTATTATTCTACAAGCACATTTCCATTTCTTTTCTTTTAACATGTCACGTGTCACGGCTAAGGAGGATTTTATTTAGAAGTTTTTGTAATTTTAATTTTTGTGGTAGATTTAATTAAGTGTTGAATGTTAATCGCTTTAATTATGTTTGGATATTTTTCTATTACAGTGTTGGGGTCTAGTATTTTAATTTGTTTTAATGTTGTCTAGTATTTTTGGTCGTGTTAATTTAATTGTGATGTTAACTTAGGTTAGTCGGGTTTGTCATTAGCGATATTACATTGTTTCCTTGAGACTTTTGAACTTTAATTGCGATACTACTGCTTTGATCCTGCTCAATATTTAATCTGTTGTCTGCCTGTGATTAGGTATACGCTTAGTTGCCTAATCGGTGTCAATTCTTCGCTTAGTTGAATAGACTGTATGGTGGATGATTGATTAAATTTGTGCATTGCATAGTCTGTAATTTTGAAGACCGAATTAGCCTTCGCTTAGTTGGGTGATTCGTGTCGGATTTGGATTAGAGTAGTTTATACTTGTCATTGATCTGTGATTAGAAGCATAGTAATTGAGTTAATGACCAACCGTTTTCATTCTGCATTTGATTTCGTTTTACCATCTGTATTTACATTGTTGTTTGCATCTGTGTTTTTAATTTGATTCATCCGCATTCACAAACCTTTCACAATCTCCCCCCACTTCGTGTTAGACCTAATTCTCGAACCACATTTGGTCCTTGAGAGACGACCTAGGAGTCACTTCCTAGCACTATATTACATTTCTTATATGCAATCAAATTTGTATGGGTTGCGACGGCCCATCACTCAGGCATAGTTGGTATTCATTCATCTTGTTGAAACCTTCTATTCCTAGATGGCATTTGTCGCCACCAATTCTTAATCCACTAATAGTTTTCCAGACATCATCTGTCATTTTGATGTCTATTCCCTTAACTCGAGAGCAAAGAATGCCATCAACAATCTTCATATTACAGTAGAAGACTTTTACTAAGTCGAGATTACCATGGACTTGTCATCTCAACAAACTGCTTTAGTCCCTGATGCTTAATCCATCTTTGAAACTGAAACCCTTCATTCCTAAAGAACTTTAGCTTAAGAAATTTGTGAGTTACCAGGGTTCTTTTTTTCAAGCAATCAAGAAACTTGGACTGGGCTTCATCATCACTTATCCATCCGTTCAAGTCATACACCCTTCTAGAGTTTTTAGAAGCTACGGACTTGATTCTTCTCCTCGGTGTAGAGCCTGGTGCTATTTAGTTTCGAAGATGATTGATAACCCCCTCAGAAGATATGATAATAATGGGTGACTTTGATCAACAAGAGCAAATGTAGTGACTTTTGATTATCAAGATTTCAGCAGGTTTATAATGAATAGCAAAATGGAGGGAATCCCTAATTTTCATTTTCGCACCAAAATAAAATTTCATATTTCAGATTAACCAGAATTTTTCATGACTTAGTCGAATACATTAGTATCCTAGTCGACTATGGCTTGAGAAAAACATTTTCAACCAAATTCAATCAATCAGAACAGTCAACACACAACACACAACACAAACAATCATACAGCAACAATCAATCACAATATGCATGATGCAGCAGATAGATACAGGGTTACCAATTGTAGACACTCAAGGTTTTTGATATATTCCATAGTTTATTCTTCCTTGAGAACAGTTCTGCATCAGCTGTATATCCTACAAAATCACTTAAGTTTTGGTTGCTGGCACCCATTTGACTTTGGGTCCTTGATTGTTAGTTCTTGTTACATGTTCCTTTGGTATCCATACATATAATCCTTGAGGAACAACAACATGTCTATAATAACAATTTCTAACAGTATGACCAACACATCTGTAGTAAAAACATGCATTTCTAGCAGGTTTTCTTGATTCAATAAGATTTATGGCATTGGTTCTGTTAGAGTGAGCTTTGTATCCTATTCCTTGTTTATTATTAATTATGTTAGATGAGTTTAATACAACATCTAAATTGTCTCTACCTTGAGTAAACTTAGCTGGCGTGCTAGTCAAGTAATCTATCTTTTTAATGTGTGCAAGACAATTTTCACAAGTTTTTTCAACAGTAACAGTTTTAACTTCACAGTTCCTAGCAGATAACAAACCTTCATTCAATTCTTTTTCTAATCTTTCATTTTCTGCAACAAGGTCTTTAATTCTATTTTCAAAATCTCTTCTTTCAGATCTCAATCGATTTACCTGACTTCTACTGGTTCATTTCATATGTCTGCATCACTGTCATAGTCGTCCCATGTTACACCTGTCATATAGCATATATTTGATTCCTCTTCTTGATCAGAATCTTCATCACTTGATTTCTCAGAATCAGAGTTCTCCCAAGCAATGTGGGCTCCTTTTCTTCTCATATTCCTGCCTTGAGGGAATCTTTTCTTTCATTTTTGCTTTGGCTGTAATTCAGGACAGTCATGCTTGATGTGACCTTCTTTTCCACATTCATAGCACTGGACAACATTCGTGCTGAAGCTTTTCTTTTTGCTTTGACCTGCATGGTTAGACAGTTGACTATCATTTTGCATAAGTCGACTAAACTTTCTTACCATCAGAGTCATCAGCTCTTTGTTGTTCATCTTTGTTTCTGTGATGTTCTTGTTTGTAGCCTTCAGAGCAATGGACTTCTTTTCGTCAATCTCCTCTTCATCCTTCAGTCTACCAAGTTCTAACTCGTGTTCCCGTAACTTGCCAAACAAGGTAGTCATATTCATAGTTGTAAGATCTTTGGATTCAGAGATCGTAGGGACTTTTGGTTGCCAATTCCTGTTCAGGCTTTTCAGAATCTTGATGTTGATCTCTTCTTTGTCAAAGACTTTGCCAAGAGCCATCAGGTGATTTACAATATGAGTGAATCGTTTCTGGACATCATAGATGCTTTCACCAGCTTTATTCTAAACAATTCATACTCTTGTATTAAAGAATTCTTCCTGGCTCTCTTGACTTCATTCGTGCCTTCATGTGTTACCTCTACAACATCCCACATTTCCTTTGCAGATTGCATTAGGATATCCTGAAAAATTCATCAATTGTTAATGTAGAGGCAATAATATTTCTAGCTTTAACATCATACTGAGCTTTTCTATTTTCATCAGCAGTCCACTCAGTAAAAGGTTTTGTAGGCACATATGGATCATTTAAAGTGGCATCCAAAATTCCTTTATCTTGCGATTCAAAAAAGATCTACATGCGAATTTTCCAAAAAGGATAATTTTCACCAGCAAACAGAGGTGGTCTATTTGTTGAAGCACCTTCACCAAAAGTTTGAAAATTTGAAGCCATCCCCAGGTTTTACAGTCGAATAGAATAAAAACACAGTCGACTGAATTTTCAAATATCTTATGAAAACCAGCTCTGGTGTCAACTGTTAGGAAACAGGTTGGCTTCGTTTTACACCAAGAGGGGGGTGAATTGGTGTTAGTTCAAAAACAAAATATTTTCGCAATCTTGGTATGAAAATTCAAAGCTTTTGCTCTTTCCTTGAAATGCAAGTAATGAAAATTCAATGCAGCGGAAAAACGCAGTTGACTGCTAAACAATTAAAGTCGACTGGAAATAAAGAGTTCAGGGATAGAGAAAATCAAACACTAGTTTTTATACCGGTTCGGCCAACAATGCCTACATCCAATGTCCTTCCAATCTAGGAAGCAAATGCACTATAATGGTTGCGGTTTTTACAACAAGGAATTTATAGAAGCACCACACAAAAATATAAATCTCCTCTCTAACCCAAAACCAAATATAGCTGCACACACAAAAACCAGAATTGCAGCAAGAATCCCCTCTTCTACAATCTGCACCCACGTCGAACAATCCTCAACGTGTAACCAGCACTCTTCACAGGATGTCAAGCCTATCACAGCACACTTCACAGGTTGCCAAGCCTATCACACCAGACTTCACAAGTTGTCAAGCCTTCAGTCAAATGCAACAGTCTTCACAGGATGCCAAGCCTATCAAGATCAAACAAGAAGCACCTTCTTTGTGCAAATGATGATCAAACAGTATGCGCAAAAGACTCCTCCCTTTGAATCTCTCTCAAGAAAGATCACCACCGTCTTTTTGGAGAATTCTTGGAGCTTCTAAGACAAAGAATTCAATCTGAAACAGGACAATGAAAATGTTAGATCGCAAAAGTCTCTCAGAACAATTCGTGTTCTGACTATTTATAGTTTTCTGTTATTTCATATTACATCTCAGTCGAATAGCCTACTAATTCAGTCGACTGTATTAGACAGTTATAACAGACAGTCAACACAAAGGCTCCTCAGTCAACCAAATCAAAACCCATTTAAGACAGTTGACCAAGTCAGTCAATCTTAACTAACTTTTGAAAAATATAGTCGTTGGAGCGTGTAGGCTTAATAGAATTCCAAATAGAACAGTAATACAGTCGAATGTGTGATCCACACTGTCGACTGACACATGAGAAAACACTTTGAAATTCTTTTCAACTAAAAATCTCACACAACACAATTTCACAAAGTCTGTACAAAGGTTTTAGTATAGTCGAATCCATTATGGTGTATTCGACTGAAGTCACAACAAGTATAAGTTCACAAAGGTGCTTGTGATCTTTTTCTTTCTGAAATGTGTAGTAATAAAAAACATTTTATCTCACATTTCAAGACAAGCATGTTCCATAATAATATCACATAGTCAAGCATTGGAACATACATTGCAATTCATCAAAACATGTTCAGCAGATATGTCAAACAATAAAACACGAACATGTAATACTGGAACATATGTACTGTTATTAAGCATTGTGTTGTCATCATCAAAAACAAATTTGATATAGAGTTTGTGTTGTTAACAATCTTAACACTTATAAGATATAATAAAGTATCATTGAGATAATTTCAACAACTTACAAATGATATTGACATAAACTTTTTTAAATGTGCTAAGTTTATTTCAACAGTATTTTATAGCTTATTTATACACGTGTTTTAGTATATATTTTTTTCCAACAGTTAATATCTAAATATCTGTATAGAGTATGGACCTAATAATATTTAAAAAGTCAACTAATTAGTATCCAACAATAAAATCTTTAAACAAGCTGGAAAATATTTTAATTATATGATATCATAAATTGTTGATATACCAAATACAAAAAACATGAGTGCATAGTTTCCTGAGATATATATAGAATTAAAATGATGTCATTGTCTTTTAAAACTTATATTAAATTTAGATGACGTACCACTTTCTTCATATTTAAGCAATGCATAACAGAAAGAGTGTGCAAGCTTATAATATATTTGACCACTGCACGTATCTTTTTAGATGTCCAACAAAAGGAGTCTGAAGACCAGATTTCTAGGTATTATTTCATGAATAGAGATAATTAAGCATGTTACATATATTACTATTAAGTTAAGAAAATAAATTATAATTAGTACAGGGTTCAATGTAATCTCCAAATTAAAATAACCCAAAGTAAGGAGCATAAATAGGTTACACTCTTTGGTGGAGTTTTTGTCTTGAGATGTTTTCAATTTAATTTTCTACTATCAATAGATTAGTAGGCTAAATTTTAAATTTTACTTGGTCTTTTAATTTTTATTTATAATTTGTTTTAAACCTTAAATCTTAATTTTTAAACTTTAATTCTGAGTAGAATGAAGAGTTCTTGCTTTTGGAGTCAAGAAACGTGATTATCAAGTTCTTTTAGCTTCTTGTACATGCATATGATTGCGAAAGGGTTCATCATTTTCTTTCTGAGTCTACAAGCCAATATACATAATTGGTGGCATCAGTTAAAGTCAACTTAATGATTGAAGCATATTATATATATATATATATATATATATATATATATATATCATAATTATCAAAAAAAGGTCGTTATAAGATTGCTAAGCAATTCATCACATGGATATTCTATTTATATAGAATAGTAGAATATTGATGGAATCTTTTCTTAGATGATAATTTAAAAATATCTCTCTCTCTATATATATATATATTTAAAAAAGTTACTTATGATGTACAAACACATTATTTCCCTTATGATTTTAGTGTAATTTTATATAATCAAAGTTCTTAATTTTTATTTTTATCTTTTGTATTTTTAAAGTTTCAACATTGATATTTTACGTATAGCATTAGTGATTTCATCCCCTTAAATCATGAACTTAAAATCATCTTAAAAATAAGGCAGCCGAAAGCATCGAAATTGGCCCACAGGTGCATACAGCCCACCATTTCCTTATGATGGCAATTGAAAATATACGTTACAGGGTTCTCCAATTGAAACTAATTTTAAGTCATGTGATTAAATCAGTAAGATTAAAGAAATATTATGCAGTAGAACCCCAATAAATGCCTCAACGCTTCAAGTAGAGGATTAAAAACCTGAGGTTTGTGGTGTTGTTTGCAGAAGAGAAGAAATTCAAGATAAAGGTAAAAATGGAGATTGTGAGATTGATGAAAAAGGACTAAGAGTTATTTGAATTTAAACGAAGTATGAATGCTGCCCCTGCTGCCTATTCATGAAGAAGGAGCAGAATTATTGGCATGCAAAATAATTGAACCACTAATGTCTTAAAAAGCAAGTGAAAGAGAACAAAACGTAAATAATATATTATATTATTATTATTATTTTATACTATTGTAAAAGTTGATGTTAAGATAATTCTTGATAGCATTGTATCCAATAACCTATATATAATTATGCATATAACTATGCTTAAAGTTGTGCGGTTTTTTCATTACATTTAACTAAATTATAATATGTAAGATATAAATCTTATTTTATAAATGAACTCCGTAAATTAACTCTTTTATTAAGATGGCAGATGGGTTATGTAATTGTGGAAAAGACAATAGTGAGTTATGGGAGAAAGGCAGATGGGTCCAGTCCAGTGACGTGTCTGCAGAAAATGATTTTGTGACCAAATCCACTTGCCAACCAAAAGGAACAAATCCAGCTTTGGTTTCGCCCTACTTGGAACAAACTAACAAAATCACACTTCCCCATTTTCACTTTAATATTAATGGATCAATTTTTCCATTACTTATATTTGGGCTCAACACCCAAGCCCAATAACTCCTCAATATATTTCCCCATAAACAAAATATCTGAACGTTAGCATGTCCACGTCGACATATATTTCAATTCCCACAAAAGACTTAAAGGTTTTAGAAGGATGAAGAAAATATCTGTCTGAGGCAGAGTGAAAAAGTGAAAAAGATGAAGGATAAAGTAGTAGTAAATGGATGATAAATAAACCTTATCAGTATGCTCTTTCTTTTTTGTTGCCAATAAATATCACACTCCTCACTCACCTAAACTCTCCCATTCCTTCATAAACATAAACCCTACTTCTTCTCCTTTCTTACAAAACCTTATCTGTTACAATGTCTACCTCTGCAACTTCTCTTGCACTCCCAACTCTCACTCTCAGAACACAGCATCCTCTCTCTTCTCCCAAATGCTTCTCTTCTTCTCTCTCCCTCATCCCTAACGCCAAACCCATCTCCATTTCTACCGTTTTCCTCAAACCCACTTTCTCCCTCTCCTCCCGCTTCCTTCCCCGCGTCGCCCTCTCCTCCGACTACGACCAGCAAGAGGACACCTTTGCCACCGCCCAGGGCTTCTCCCCCGACCTTAAGCTCTTTGTTGGCAACCTTCCGTTTAGTGTCGACAGTGCGCAGCTCGCAGAGCTCTTCGAAAGCGTTGGGGTTGTGGAGGTGGTCGAGGTGATGTTTATGTTTCGGTTGCAAATTTGGGTTTTTGAGGGGTTTTACGGTAGCCCTTTGGGCAGAATTGAAATGGGTCGTGACTTGTTTTGTGTTTTGTGCAGGTGATTTATGATAAGACGACTGGGAGAAGCAGGGGGTTTGGGTTTGTGACAATGTCTTCGGTTGAGGAGGTTGAAGCGGCTGTTCAGCAGTTCAATGGATATGTAAGTTTATAGTTTGGCTGTTGTTGATGAAGATGGTTTTTGTTTGAAGGGTTAGCGTTTCTCTGGTTCTTTTTAGATTGGTGATGTTGTGAGAAATGAGGTTGATAAAATTGATTTATGTTTCGGTGATGTTTGGAAGAATTAATTTTTTGTTTGAGTGGTAAAGTGGAGTTAGTTTTTGATTTTCATTGGAGTTGGTAATGAATTTTGCAGTTAAACTATGAAACCAGCCAGACAAACTCTTGGTGGTTCTCAATCCCAGAATCAACTCTATTTACCCTCGGCATACAAATTTCAGTTAAAATTTATTTTATTGACTGCAGAACTGATTTTGGTGATTACAATTGAAACAATGTATTGGTATTTGTTTATGATACAAACAACAATTTGCTTGTAATCCAACAAGCTAGTGGTTAAGGTGACTAACAGCATAACTAAACAGTGTTGTTTGAGATTGAATTTGTTTGGTTTGAAATGTGAATGTATTTTTCATTTGTCACCGCCATGTATCTTTGTTCATTTCTTTATCATATCTAAGGAATGAATCTTTTGGTAATTCATAGGAACTGGATGGAAGGGCCCTTAGAGTGAATGCTGGGCCACCCCCTGCTCGGAATGAAAGTTCATCTCGTCTTAGAAGTTCTAACAGAGGTGGTGGTGGAGGTGGTGGTGATTTTTCAGATAATAAAAACAAAGTCCATGTGGGTAATCTTGCTTGGGGTGTTGACCATGTAGCATTGGAGTCATTGTTTCGGGAACAAGGAAATGTCGTGGAAGCAAGGGTAGTCTATGACAGGGACAGTGGACGATCAAGAGGCTTTGGATTTGTGACTTACAGTAGTGCCGATGAAGTCAGTAGTGCAATTGAGTCCTTGGATGGTGTGGTAAGCGTGCTAATCCTGAAGAGTGTGTGTGTGAGATATTTTTAGTTTGCTTTTTCTTCCATATATCATCATTTGTTTAGAAGACGCACAAAGTTGTGCCTTTTCTTTTTCTCAATTCCCATTCAAAGTCATATGGGCACGGAATAATTTAGATTTTAGATAAGAAGCATTTCAGATCAGAGAAGTTAATCTTCCTGCATGCACTTTGTTTGAACAATCTGCATTTTGGAATTCAAGCAGATATCTCTGTCGTCACAAATGCATTTTGTGAATTTCTGTAGTTACATGTCTAGGAGATTTCATCTTAGTAATAAGTGGGTTAGATAGATCCTTTCAAACCATTTTAATAATAGTAGCTGTGTAGACCTTTTTCTCATTGGATCATTATCAGTTACATATTTAAACCCAAGACTCTGTTTTGCAGGACTTGAATGGCAGAGCTATACGAGTCTCATTAGCAGATTCGAAGCCCAGGAGGTTTTGAAGATTTAAACTTTCATCCATATCTAAAAGAGAGGATTTTGGTAATACATGTGCTCTTCTCAATACATGTGTTTTCTGATGCAATAATAACATCTCATGATCATGATATTTCTTACCGCAATACATTGTCTTGTGATGAATGTTTCCAAGCTTCTGATAATGTTTGACATAACAGGTAGTTGGGAGTTTTTACGGATTCAAGAAGTAGACACTGGTCAACTGTTTATGGGGATGAAAAATATACCTACTTTATTTAGAGTACGTCTAAACACAGTGGTAATATCTGACCAGGTTCTTTGTCGTGGAAAGCGCATCCCTGCCCCTTGTATAGAAGTTGAATGTTACAAATTTGGTTGTCATTTCAAACTCATTTGTAGTCACAATTTTCTATAGAAGTATATGTCTTAATTATTATTGCTTACCCTGTTCCAACTTCCCTCACAATTTTCTATTATTTGGTTAAGTACTCGAGGCAAAAGATGAAAACATGAACGAAAAAATAGAACAGGTTAATCGGAATATACTAAAAGTTAGCTTTTAGAGTAGATATTGTGAAAAATTGTCTACCATTTTAAAATTGATTTCTAATTATATACAAGACAATTTTAGTTTAGAAATTTTCTTCTTCCTGCAAGAATTTATGACAGATTTAGTTTTGTAGTCAGAATCATTATTATTAAAGTGTATGCCGCCCAACTTCTTTTCTTTTTACTTTAATGCTGAACCAGTATTTAGTTTATGGTTCGGATATAATTAAGCATAAGAAAACACTAGCAGGAGAGAACTTTTATAATGCCACCTTTTAAGATGTGAATTCTTTCAAACTTGTTTTTTATTTTACATCATAGAATTAGTTTCACCTTTTTCAACATTAAATAGGAAAGATGAATCAATTAACAGAGTGACTTTGGTGAGAGACACAACTACTGCCTTAAAAACAGCTGTTAAGCTTAAATTAGCTGATGTACTATAATCGTTTTTAGAGTATGTTGTGTACCAAAAGTTCTTATATTATAACCTTCTATCTAAGCACGTTTTCCCTTTATATTTTGTTAGGATTTACTTAGAGTTGTCAAAATGGGTCACAACCCGCGAGCCAATCCGGCTCGGGTTCGGGTCGGGTTGGGTTTGAAAAATACAACCCATTTATATGCGGGTCAGATTTCAACCCGACTCATTTAAACCCGGCTCATGCGGGTTGAACCCGTGGTGAGCCGGGTTGACCCACCAACCCACATTACATAATTTTATTTTTTTAATTTATAATTTTATTTATGAAACTCTAAAAAATAAAATACTTTCTTCACTCACTGTGTGTACAAAAAAGTAACATCTGCTCTCACAAATCACTCTCATGGTACTTACTCTCATTTGATGGTGCTCTCACCCTCACTCCACTGAAATTCTTCAAGGAGCAAGTAAAACATTTTTCCTTTTTTCTTCTCTTTTCTCCACATTTTTGTTTTCTCACTTCTCTTTATTTTTTTTTCAAAAACCCTATAATGACAAAAATAGGGGTTTGTGAATTTGTTTTTTGTTTTGGGGGATTTGAAGACATTGAATGATTTTTTTCATGTTCTGACATGTTTGTATCAGATTTTGTTCATTTTATTTAAACAATTTGAGTATATATTATTTGAACAAGCTCTTTTTGATATCTCTGAATTTGGGAAATTATGTTACAAATTAAACTATTAATTTTTTGTGTTATTGAGTATTGGTTCTCTTTTTTTTTACTAATATTTTTTTATTGATTGTCAGAATTGTTCTGATATTAAGAAAATCTTTATTAGTGAATTTAGAGACAACAAGAACAAGGGTCAAGGCAAGAATTGATATGATAGACTACATTCAGGTAGGTTTGACATTCAGGATGATTCAAGAGAGCATAATATTGTGGATTTATCTATTCAAGATTCTAATATCGTAAATGGATAAGGAACAAAAAATGATGAATATAAGAAACTTATTTGTATGTTTTTTGTGTTTTTTTTTATAACATTTGGATTATATTGAATTTTTTATTATTATTTTGAATTGTCTTTAACATAATTTTTTGAGAGTGAAATTTGTTTAAATTTAAATTACAGAAAGTTTGTATTTTTTATTTAAAAAAAATAATTAAATGAGTTAGTGAGCCAACCCGTTTACCCACCAACCCGTGGTGGGTCGGGCCGGGTTCAAGTTTTTCTGGCTCGCTAATAAATGGGCCGGGTTGTGTTGGCTCACTAAATGTCCAACCCGTGGTGGGCCGGACCGGGTCGAGCCGGGTTATCCGTTTTGACAGCTCTAGATTTACTATTCAGCAATGTACTTTTACACATAGGCACTATCATAAATCTAACAAACTGATATTAAATAAAAGAAATAGGTTAAACCTAATGTCCCAATTTATGTAAGGTTTTTCCAGTTTGATTCCCGTCTTATTTTTTTTTGTCAATTTGATCCTTTTTAGTGAATAATCGACTCAATTGAGTCATCGCCGTTAAATGAACTTAACTCCGTTAAATTTTTGCTAACTTATGAGGATGACGTGGTTATAATTTTAAACGTGGTTTGCACAGGCATCATACGTGGTTTTTTTCTAAATGAAACATTTAAAAATTGAGGTTTTTCTGAAAGATTTTAAAATTAAAGTTAATTGAAATTTGAAATGAGAAGAGAAAATTTGAAGCTTCAAATGGGGACGTCAACCATGGAAGCATTTTCCGTTCGCGTTCATCATCAAACAAAGATTCACCTGCAAACATAAACCAACACAGAATTGCGCCTCTGCTGCAACAACCAAAAATCACTATATCTTCATCATGAACCAAAAGATAGCGAAGCTCCTCACATGGCCGTCATCTCCTTCGCACAACCTGCATCAGAAATCGGGACCAGAGAAAAGAAAATTCGCGCAACAGCCCAAGAATCCCAAATCAAACCCTACGAAGAACCTTAAGTACAAATTTCATCTACCCCTCTTCTTGATCTCGCGCCATTCAAATCTGTGTAGCGTCATCCTAGAAGCCTCCACGTGCAGAGACAGAAACTGCAGATTCTTCTTCAACTCATCTTTGCATTGAAAAGCTTTTTCACAACGAGTGTGAGAAAGAAAAGGCTTTAAATTTTTTCTTCCCAGTTTTAAATCTAATTAAAATTTCAATAAACCCTAATTGTTCAGAAAAACCCCAATTTTTTAAAGAAAGGGAAGATTGAGAAATACAACACAGGACACCAAAATCGGAGACTAGTCTGGTTTATAATTTCGAACACGAGACGAAGTCGGCGATTGAGAAGCTTGGGAATGAACAATTGTTTATGGATAGTTCATATTCGATACAGAGTAGGTGATTTTGAGCCGGACGTGAGCTGGTAGAGAGAGGTGCAGAGCCACCTGAAATGGAATGACACAAGAACCCTAATTTTAAAATATTTCACAAACCGAATTTTTAAAATGTTATTTTTATAAAATCCCAAGTTTAAGCATTTCTTTTATAAATCCCCACGTATAAGGATATGCAATCCACGTTTCAAAAGTTGTCCAAGTCAACATCACATGTCATAAAAAAAGTTAACACCGTTAAATCAATTTAACGGAAATGATCCAATTGGGTCAATTTTTCAATATAAATAACCAAATTGACAAAAATGAAAAGACGAGGATGTAACTGAGAAAACCTTACATAAATTGGAACCTTCAAAGAGGTTTAACCAAAGAAATAATATTTCGATAAACAAATTAAATGTAAAAAGAATTATTTGCTTATTTATGCAATTTTAATACACGGGAGTAGAGTTTATATATATATATATATAGTAAGACAACAAAAGTATATTATAAACATTTAATTTACAAAAAATTATTGGTTAGTGGGTTCTTTAATTTTTTTTTTATTTTCATTCTTGAAAAAAAAAACAACTGTCAAGTGTTAAAGGATCCTTGATAGTGTGAGAGGATCTTACCACATTAGCAGTGATAGTTCATATAAAAAATCTTAATTTGATTATTTTATTTGTATTTTGTTTCATTTTCGTTTTATGTTTTTTAAAATAAAAACAAGCTGTTTTTTTCAAATAAAAATCAAATTTAAATTTTATATATATAATAATATTTTTTAAATTAATATTTCTATTAAATATTTTTAACAATATTAACTTTGTATTTTACATTTAACTCTATTTGTTTCAAATATTTATATACTAATAATTTATATACAAATCTTAGAATTGGTTTAAAAATAATAATATTATAAATTTAAATATAAATTTTTTAAATAATTTTCTAACAATTTAAAATAAATATAATTAAAATTTATAATTTTATTAACATCTAATCTAAAATATTAATAAAAATCCGAAAATTTTAACCTAAAATTTGTATACTTATTAATATTTTTAATAAGATTAATTTTATTTAAATTAATATTTTATATTGAACTATTTTAAAATTTAACCTAAAATATTAAAAAAATACAAGGGTTTTAACCTAAAATTTATGTTTTTATTAATATTTTTAGATTAAATTAAGTTTATTTAAATTAATATTTAAATTGTTATAAAACTGTTTTAAAATTTTATGTTTCAATTTATAATATTGTTATTTTTAAACCAACTCTAAAATTTATATAAAAATTATTAATGTATAAATATTTGAAATAAAATTTAAATAAAGTTTAATGTAAAATATAAATTTAATATTGTTAAAAATATGTAACAAAAATATTACTTTTAAAGAAAATATTATTATACATCTATATGAAAGTTAAATATAATCTTAATTTTGAAAAGGATGAAATTACTCCAACTTAAAAAAATAGGACTCAAGTGAGACAATATATAAATAAAAATAATAATTTGAAAATTGAAATTTTTCACATGATACTTTCCTTATAGTGACACGTGACACTGTTATTGCCACGTCACAGTATCTCTGCCATGTCACATTATCTCTACCACGTGGTAGGATCTTCATTTAACACATGACAGTTTTTAAATAAAAAATTAAAAAATAAAACAAATTAATAAAATTAGAAAAACAACAAACTAAGATGTGACATTAAGTTAACATCATCAGTTCTATACTAATGGAAATGGCCCGAGGTAGGGTGACTCATTGATGGACTACCCGAAGACCCAATGCTAGTTAGCCGCCACTGTCGGCCCCTGCTAAGTGGAGATCATCTTGAATCAATCTTGTTTTGGATAGTGGAAAGCCATTATTTTTTAAAAAATAAGATAAAATTTACCAAGTTAATGTTAATCAATCATTAAACGTCGATAAAGAAAGCTTACCAAACACCTTGTTGCAAAGGTTTGTAGACCCGTGACATGTGACAATTTTTCGAAAGGGAAGGCCGCGAGGGAACTGATCGATTATCTCCACTAATATCACTTCATTAGGTGTAATTATGGATTCGTGCCACGAAGTTATTTTTTGGGGATTTCGAGTCCAATACAAAGGAAACTTGGGTCGATTAGCCTCATAAAAAAACTTAGGCCGACTAGCCTTTGTTATTCCTACTCTGAAAGATTTGGTCTTGAAACCCTTGAAGGAGGTGGCATATGATAAAAAAAACCACCTTTCATTCTAAGTTATGAGGGAGACCGGATCCTTTTTGGCGTTCGGGCGAGTATGAATGAAGAAAATGAAGGGAGTTGGGGTGATATCGAGGGCCGAGAATATTACCCTGAAGCCCTACACCCAATCTTAGTTATTCAGGTGTAGCTGAGTAGGTGCCACATTCAACTGTCGTAAAATGCCCATTTGAAACTCGTCAAAGGGAAGACGTACGAGCATATCTTGGAAAAGGCATACATATAAATGTAGTTTGTAGAGAAATTTCCATTTCCATGAAATACTTGTTTGTTTCCCTTATAAACAATCAAGATTAACATCTTAGCGTTTTCATTGGCCTCAACAAGGTACGTCTGCTTGGTCCAATCCATCAACTTGTGTCCTAAACGAAAATGGGTAACATATTCATTTACATCCCAAGACGCCTAGTCATAGACACAAACGACCGACATGTTTAATTCCTCCCCCTCATTCTTTGTGTTTACATCCAACTCAACATAAACTTCAATGTTGTCGAAGCTAGTGCCTTATTAGTATCTAAAGTGGCCATGTTACTGTCTAAATCCTCATCTCATTTAGTTGATCCCAAAATGGGTGAAGCAACTTATAGTGACATCGACGACAAAGAAGCATCATCTACATACCCTCACCCAACCCCTCCCAAAGACTCCTAAGGCGAAGAAAATTGGACGACTGACATTATTACCTGAAATATAAAGAAGGATCGGTCTAAAGCAAAGAATACAAGAGCAATGGTGAAAATGACATGTGATACTAACCCTTATTTATAGTTGTGAAGGCCTCACCCGCCATCCATCCTTAGTCGTTAGATTAAGCCAAATCCAAGGTTGAAAGCATTCGACCCTTTGAATTTTGATAGGCATGGGATTCGAAGCGTCACATGCTTCCTCCCAACGGTCATATTTTTAAACACTTTGAAGCATATTCACCCTGTACATTGAAAGGTATAAATGCTTCCTAGATGGACAGCTAAAGGATCTTAACCACCCTTAGTCTACACGGACAATGACACCTATTTACCCAACATCAAATTCCTTCGCTAGTCATTTCAGGCTTGGGCTTGAAGGACTTGTGTCCGTATGATGGTTCGATTAGCCATGGACTAAACGATCAACCTTTACTCAAATCCACGAGTGAGCCACCATTAAGACCAGATAGCCATGAAAGTGAACTGGTCAGTCATGAGTCAGGACAATTAACCTTTTTTGTTAAATATATTATCTTTAGTTAGTTTTTTATTATTTATTATTTGTATTTTGGGCTTAGCCCATATTTCATCTATTATAAATAAAGGACCCTATATGTATATTCAACACAAGGGAGATTAATCTAACAGATGGTTTTTCACCATTCAACATGGTATTTAGAGCCTAAGATTCTTTTGAGGAAAAGTTTTTTGTTGTCTCTGCCACTACCCTCGTCGTTTTCGGCAATCGTGCCATCTATAGTTGTCAATGACATCATCGTCTACCACTACCATTACTGGAGTTTCACTTTCGATCAATGATCACAAGATTTTGATCGTCTCAGCCAGGCGACCACCATGTTGTTAATGACACCTTCAACAGAGCTCCTATGCGCTGCCAACACCTGTTGAAGTTGTGGATCTACTCCCTTTTTCGTCGTGTGTAGTGGCACATCTCGTTTCCTCTCAAACAACAATTTAGAGCATTAAGGTCACTCTTTTTCCTCTTTCAGGTTTGTCGTGCGTGGTTATACATCTCATTCCACTCAAGAGCTATTCAGAGCATCGAGGTTTCTCTTTATCCTATTTCAAGTGCCTTAATTGGAGAATCTTGAATTTTTAAGGTTTCTCTCTCCTATTCATCATAGACTTCTTTCGTTGATGTCTATTTTGACCTCCCTCTTGTTACCATTGCGTTTGATTCGTCCATATATGTTCTCCTATGACAATGATGGATTTTGTTAGTTTATTTATAGTTGTGGTGGTTCTTCAACAATGACCTCTTTTTCCATTGGATGTCAACAATGCATTCCTCAATGACGATTTACAAGAAGAAATTTATATGAAGCAACCTCCCAGATTTATTTCTCAGGCGGGTCTTTTACGTTAGTATTTCGTTTTTTATATCGTCTTCGTAAATCATTAACAATTTGGTCTCAAACATAGAAACAAGTCATTTTACTAAGTTTTTATTGACCATATAAATAACAAGTTTCATACATACAATTTATATGTACCAGCTTGAAGGGAAGGTGTTAAATATATTATATTTCTCTTATCTTTATCTTTTTATCTTTAGTTAGTTTGTTATTATTTCTTATTTGTATTTTGGACTTAGGTCGTTGTTGAACAAAACTGGCAAGCGTACCAGATCGTTTCAAGTAATATAATTGGTAAACCCAATATCATTCTTCCCAAAGGACTCGAAGGCCTTATCGTTCGTGCAAATTGAAATCGTAAGACTTGTAAAGAAAAATTAATTGGTTTGGATGCAAGAAACAACAAATAAACATGCAAATGCGATTGATTCAATTGACGAGAAAAAGACTATGGATGAATGGAGTTGTTGGGGTTTACAATTTCATCTTATCCACTCTCTCTTATCTACTCCTCTTATTTAATTTGCTTTGTTATCTAATTGTCATGCAAACTTTCTTAGTCTACCCTTAACCTGATCCCTCGGCGAAAAGAGCCTATTACTAATTACTGGCTTGCTATCCCTAACCTCCCCTAGTAATTAATAATGCATTATAAACGGAAGCAAAAACAATTGATCGTCCTACCCCCTATCCCTAGGTGGTATTGCTTAATCAAGGAATTTCTCATCAGTTCATGACAGTACCGTATGTTCCCGTATCAAAAGACAAACAACAATTATCGAATGAGTTAAACGGTAAAAGCATTAAGCGCATATGAGAACCCAACAATTGATAATCAAAGCATACGACAAGCATATAAATGAATAAGAGTTTTAATAAAAGAGAGTTTCAAAAGATTACATTGTTCCCCAACAACAAAACGGTTTAGTTCACCATTGTCATGGTGAAACTAAATGAAAAATGATGGAAGAATGAAAAAGCAAACCCTAGATTGATAAAAGGAGCCTAAGCATCCAAGAGATCTTCTCCAAGGAGTGAAAATTAGGTCTGGCCGCCCTTCTCTGTCAAAAGAATGCATCTCGCACTAGGGCTATTTATAGCTGAGGAGCGTCACAGAATTTAGGCCCAAACCCAGCAGACAACCGCCCGACGTCACACTTTTGGCGCCCAGCGGTTTCCCCTTAATCGTGCCACTGCCCGGCGGTGAGTTGCGCCGCCCGACGGTTTGCCTCTAATTGCAAAACTACCTGGCTCCACCGCCTGGGTGCCAGACAGTGGCTGCCCCTCGCATTTGGCCGCCCAGTGTTGAATTTTTGGCGCTGAGCGGTGTAAGACCCGTGAAATAAAAATATATTTTGTTTTTATTTTTATAATTTCTGATATTAAATGTTTATATATGACATTTTACTAGGTGATAAAAGTATTTAAGAAATATTGACAATTAATTAATAGTTGTTTTATTTTAATTTTTTGAAATGGAACGAAGAAAAAGATTTATAGAAATCTTCTTGCATCATATTTTTAATGTGATATTATTGTCTTGATGGTTAACATGCTGAGTGCTCCTGGTTTTAAATCTCTTTCAAGGCTTTTTGATTTGCATTTTCTTGTTTGGGATTGTTTTATTTGGGTTTAATGATGGTGGGTTAGTTTAGACCCACAAGGGGCATGATTTTCTTCAGAGGTTTGATTGTAAAGTTTTGTTTGCTCATATTATTATTAATATTTTGGTTCTCTTAGTTATAAGAGAGGAGAGAGAAACATAATCTTATATGTTATTTCTTAAGAAACAGAGGGAAAATTCCTTAGTTTATTTTGGTGTGCATAAGTAAGGGCTTGGCCTTAGGTTTTAAACAAATAATTAATTAAATAATAACAGAGAATAGAAAGTAATATTGGGTAGAGATATTTAAGTGAAATTAGGGTAAAACCTAGGGATCCACTGAAGCCGGGTGAGTAAGAAAAATCCAAGATCACTCTTTCCTTGCAAATCGTGGAAGGCCTTGCACCTTGACGGAAGAGTAGAGCTCGAGAGAGAAGAAAGAATTGTGAGGACTTTGGCTTGGTCGTGGGGATCAATCACTGTTACGAGGTAAGGGGAGGAACCATACATTTCATTTTGTTTGTATATGTTTCGTATATTATATTTACTATTTGTTGGATGTCTTGTGTTGTGAGAATAGTTTTATGTGGTCGTTGACGTGAGTTGGGAGCATTATCAATAACCCTTATTCGTGGCTAAACCCTTGTGTTTGGTTCATTGCGGGATGCAAAGAGTGAATTTCCTTTCACTGTTGAGTCGTGAGTTTCTCTTCTTTGAAAAGGAAGAGACGAGACCAGTTATTTCCCAGGTTTTGAGGGACAGTGGTAAACCCTAAGTGTTTAGGGTTGTATGTAGTGACGAGGTTTAAATTAAAAGAAAAGAAAGAGAAGGGGCTGGCTAAATTCCAGGAGTCTAAAGAGAGAAAATGTGAGGATTTTTCTTAAATTTGGGGTCATAAGGATTTAATATATACTTATATGGTGGGCTATATGATAATATATTATAATATAAAAATTGAAATCTTATATCATATTGATTATAGGTGCATTGCGTAAGCTAGTATATTACGTAAGAAATTTATTATATTATGTATATATATATAATGGTGGGTTACGTAAGTAAATTATTCTATTAATATATAATAAGATGAGGGTTTAATTTTAGAATGAGAATACAGGTAAGGATTGAACTTATATAATTAAAAGGAGTACGGATGTGATACATGTTTTCAAAACATAATTAATAAGGAGAAGTGTGATGCGGCTCAATCACTTACAAGAGGAAAGTGTTCGAGAAATGGCCACGTGTTGGGGTGTAACTGCAGGGTTTGGTTGTACAATTCTCGTTAGTGAGAGACAACGAACGAAATATAATGGTTTCAGTGACCATTTTCGAGTATTACCGAGAGGGTATTGTTGGCAGCAGTTCACTTTGAAAGTGACAGGTATGGTTAATTTGTAACAGTAGTGGATCTCCTCTGCCGTGTGATGCGGAAAGATGACGATTTGATAATGATGACTCTTTCGGTCGTGTGATGCGGGAAGATGATGATTTAACAGTGATGATGTTTTCGGCCGTGTGATGCGGGAAGATGATGATTCGGTGGTGACGAATCTTTCGGCTGTGTGATGCGGGAAAGAAGTTCTATTTTGCCGTGTTATATGGAAAGAAGATGTCGTGTGATTCGTAATGAATTGGTTTATGAACAATGTGGTTCTGCTGTTATTGTGGTGATGAAATATGTTTATGATTAAACTATTGGTTGTTTAAAAATATTATTGTATTTTTGTGTGTTATGATATTTCTTGTTGCTTACCCTTGCCTGTTTGTGGTTGTGGTTTCTACCTACGATGATCGTACTTGTACGGGAGTAGATGACGTTGCAGATAAGACCGGATTGAAGTAGCGGACGAGAGTTGGGATTTATGTTCGGGGAAATTATTATTGTTTTCTATTATTGAAATGTTTTCAAACTTGATATTCTCATGTAAAAGAGATATTATGATATTTTCGGACTACATTTATGGTTATGCTTTGCTTCTGCAATTTAAATCGAATAAAGATTTTTATCTTTCATAAATGTTTTATAGAAGGTTTTAAAAAAAATTATACTATGACATCTCGAAAAATTGGGGTGTTACAAGCGGTTCCTAGACTCTTCTTCTCTTCATGTTTCTTCTTCTTTCTTGAGTCTAAGACCTTTCATCTTCAATCTCATTCTTCATTTTCATTGAAAACGTTGCAAAACAATGCAAAACAAGCATAATATCTCTAAAAACAGCTTTTGACTCTCAACTGACTCAACTAACTGTTTTTCAACAGTTACCAGTCATATTTCTATTATGAATAGAGATTTCTATGTGTATATTCAATAAAAGGAGATTAATACCATATATAGTTTTTCACTACATTAAACAACCTTAATGGTGACCAACTTGGAGATAAAATGTGATTATCCACAATTTGACCGTAATTAGGTCGGTGTTAATCAAAAGTTCACTCCAAAACCTATAAATACATGTTTGAAGTAAAAAGTTACTTTAAATGTTAAGTTACTTTGACATCGAATTTAAGACTAGTTTGAATAGGATTATGAGAATATAATAAACTATGTATGGTTGATAAATAATATTAAGAATGGACATAATGTTATTTTGAGGTAAGCTATTTTTTAAAAGGGTACTTAAGTGCTAGTGAAAAAATAAGGAACAAGTGTGTGTTGGGATAAAAGAACATCGATATGGCAGAATATAACATTGAGTATTAGAGCTAAATTGGACAATCCAAATAAAGAAAGCTAACTATTTTTTCATATATTTCAAATTGGGGTGTGACTATATGATAGGTGGATTAATTTTTTTTAATGTTTAAAGCAGTGCATGATTTTTTTTATAAAGTGATGAATTCAATTAGACAGTGCAGATTTTGCTCGTTCATTTTAGGTTTAATCATTTTGATAATCCATATTTATATTAGGTTTTTTCAAATATGTCTCTTTCTTATTTTTTTCTCAATTGGGTTCCTAAAAGTAAAAAATCAGTGCAATTGGGTCTTTGGCGTTAAATTGAGTTATTGGGTTAAAATTAAGGTGATTTGTCACTATGAGGTGGAATAATTAATTGGCGTGACAAAGGCAGGGTCATCGTCATGTTAAGCTGAGTTGTCACCCCATTCTGCCACATCATCATCTTCAACATTTCTCCAAATCAGAAACCCTAATAGTCCATGGTAGCCACCAAAAACCGCTACCACTAGCCTCCATGCGCCACCACACAACCACCACCATCTCAAAACCATGTTCGTCTTCCTCGCACAATCGCACTCAAGAACATAGCCAACGTTGTCAGCGCCTCACCATCCACCACCGTAACTTTTGTTAGAACACCACCCTAACCTGGAAACGAAAACCAAACCTAGAAAAATCCAGGAAACCCAAAATCACAAAATGCAACAGACCTTCATCCCCCTTCTCCTCCATCGCGAATCGCATCAATTGATCTCCTTCCATCACAACACATAAATCAATTGCAATTCAATATGAACCCTAACCCCCAACCCCCCCCTCCCAAAAACAAAACCCAAATTGAACCCATCTTCATCACACCACAACCGTCTCACAACTCCTTCATTCTCCACAGTGAATAACCCTAACTGAGAGTTCGTCTTCGTTCAGGCTACCACGTGAGCTCCATCGCAAACTCCACAACACTCAAACAGCCACCTAAATTGTGCCACCATCGCGCCTTCATCACGTTTTCCACCTACGATCTCATAGAGCCGAAGCCGCGAGCGCTTGCAAAGATAGGAGAACCTAGAGAACCAGAATAGCAAAACACGCTACCACGAAACCCTCTTTTGCGAAAACCCAATCGCGGATCATTTTTTTCATCGCAAGTTCACCTTCGACTCTCTTTCTTCGCGAATCCATTTGAAACCTACAACATAAACCATAGAAAATCCCAACAACCTCCGTGCCTCACGATGAAATCCAAACCTACACCCAATTCGAATCATTCACCACCATGCACCGCCACAAATGAAAGGCTCAAACCCTAATTTTGAAAGCCAAACACAAAATCAACCAAACTCCCTTCAAATCGCCCTGCCATCACGCTTCCAAACCCAATCACAAATCTGCAAAACTAATTTGTAAAAAGGTTAAAGATGATGAATCCTAATTTCGTGATCCCCTCAATTCAATTTTCAAAATTCTTTTTTTTAATTTTTTTAATTACACATATTTCACGTAACATGTTTTGAATGTGTCACGTCAATTAATAATTTCATATCATAGTTACAACTCAACTTAATTTTATGTTAACTCAATTTAACGACAAAGATCCAATTATATTAGTTTTACACTTTTAAGAACCCAATTAAAAATATAATAAAAAAGAGACTTATGTGAAAAAACACAAATTAAATAAAAACTATAAAAATGATTAAACCTTCGTTTTAAAAGTTAACGGTTCTATGCAAAATAAGTAAATAAATAAATAAATAGCGCCAAAACGTCACTTCATACACTAACGCGGTAAGGTTATTTAAATTATCAAGCAATGTTGCGATATTGAATCGTCATTCACTAACATGATAAAACATGTAGGGAACATAAAACCCTAATTAATGTTCCTACTTAAAAGGCTTTAAAGGAATATAAGACCACCGATAACATGGTCGACTTTAAAAAAGGAACCCTTACTCGGTCATCGACACAGGCTCACATCAGCAAATCACATAAGCTCAGATCTAGTTATGGCTAAGGGACGTACTCCAATTCGGCTACAGCAATCCAGACTTAGCAAAACAAATCCATAAAATAATACAAGCTCATTCATTATCTCTTTAGAGTTTGGGGAGACCTATATACCTTTCGCCTATCTAAGTTAAAAAATAATACTAAATAATAAATGTTCTCATAATATCTTACAATATGTATATATAAGATTCTCTTTATAAATGCAATTATAATATATCACAAAATATTAAACCATAATAAATATAACTATAAATATAATGTCAAAAATCACTTTAAGTCTGATAATTAACACACATACATAGAAACAATAAATTAAATAGCAGATATGGTGTCAATCAACCTTGTTAATCAATTCTAATCTTTATGTACCTTACAATTTTGATCCACATTTAGTTATAAATACACCAGGTTCTCACATAAAGTACTCCTTTAATTTTATATATTCACTTTTATCTTTTCACACATTTTGTGTTTTTACTTGAACATCAAAAAATCTTTTATATAGATAAATCTTCTTCTGATTCTGTTTGTAAACCAATAGTCAATCTCTCCACATCACATCGTAGGACTCATGCTCATATGCATTGTAATTTTAACGAGACATATAACTTGAAAGTAAAAAAATGAAACAAGTCATACCAAGGGTTCCTAAATTAAAATGTTTTGTGATCAATATTACTAAATGATGGTGAGATGACAAATGGAAAAAGGAAGTCATTAGTTATTTGTGATCAAAAAGTAAACTGCGAAGAATGTTATCACACTGTTATATGTTTTGGCTGTTGTCGTGAATGCTAGACTCTACTAAGAAAAACATGAAAAAGAAAATGTAAGAGTGCCGTAATTTATAATGTTAAGATGAATGTGTGATCACACAAGAAATGATAGGATATGAATAAATTGTCTATAATGAGATATTAGTATGACACCTAGTGATGAAAAGATGACAAAAATCAGTAGAGGCGGTTTGAACATTACAAATAAAATAAAAATGAGGAAAGTAGATTGCATGGTTTTTCAATCCTTGAAAAGGGAGAAGGGGAGAGTAAGAAGAACATTAAAAGATGTTGCTAAGAAGGATCCGTGGTGAGAAATATCTATGAAGATTTGGTCTTAACATAGGAAAATGGCATATGTGATCTATGTAACCGACCTTACGTTGTGAAATAAGACTTCTGTTGTTGATCAACAGGCAAAACTTCTAAGAAATTCAGAGCCAATAACATAATACGAAAATGATTTTTTCTCAAAACCTACAATACAACTACATTTATCACTAATGAAACTCGGTTTAAAAATAAACTAATTGCAGAATAGAAGCTAAGTTATAGCGATTGGTTCTTAAGATAAATCTTCCATCAAAAACATAACTCATAAGAATTTTTTTCTGCATTCGAGCTGATGGACATGCTACATACAAATGATTACTCTATATTCAAATGGCAAGTCTTCGTTTGATGAACGGCGGGTAGGGAAAGCACAAATAGCTCTAGTCTTAAGATTCCAATATAGAGCATTATGCAGAGAGAACTGCACAACACAAATAAATGAAATAGGAAAAAATGCTGATTAGTTGAAATTCAGTGATGCGTGATTCCAGCAACTACAATGCTTTCTCTCCGTGTTACAGTTGAACACGTATTGTATTTCATAAAAATCAATAATTAATATAAAATAACATACCAGTTTAACTAGGTCAGTGATTGGCCTCAGGTGCTTGAGCACTGGCATTGTAATTATCATAACCTCCAGATGATGATGCTGGTCGATTGGCTTGGTACAGTGCTGACGATACCATAGAGGGAGCACCATTGGAAGTTGGGGCAGCAGTGCTACCAGGAGCAGTTGGAGGGGGAGCTAATGAAGGGGGCCTTGGTAGGGTACTAAGTTGACTCGGCACCTGGGGAGCACCAGGTGGGGGTAACATTGGAGGCATGGTAGGTGCAGAAACATATCCTGTATATTCCAATTGAAAACCGCTTACATCAGATATTGGGTAATAACAGAACAAATTTATAATGCTTGAACTTGGCTATCAAGTTTTTCAGAACTTTCAGCATTAGATAGACGTTACAGCTTAGAGAAGAAACAGATAAAAGCACAGATAGGTTTCCTTGTCCAAAATTTATTTTATTTATTTAACAACATAATTATTTCTAATAAAGAAAATCTGAAGAAAGAAGCACCATATAAAAGAAGATTTAAAAAACAAGGTCATTGCAACAACATAAACCAAAATTAATTTGTGGTTAGCCCTTGGCATATGCATAACAAGAGTCGCTGTTAAGATAATAATTGAAAGAACCACATGTCTGCACCGAAAATGCAAAGACATAAATATGACAGCCCAAATCATATTGAATGTTTCAATAACAGGAGATGGAAGCTTTATGAACTTCACAAAAGCAATGTTAAAGATCAAATTCACCTGGTGCCCCAGGAAGTGGTCTAGGAAAGACAGGTGGTCTCATCCCTGGCATTAGGGGTTGGCTTCCAGGTACTTGTGCATTTCCGGGAATAGGCAGTCTTGGTGGTGGCAACACAGGAGGAAGGTTTGGCCTCTGAACCATCAGATGATTATAAGCTACACCAACCTGCTGAAATGCTGCAGCTTGCCCAAGATGTTCTTTGATCCTCTGATCAATTAAACTCTGTGTTTGTTGTTCTTCAAATTGCTGGTAGTAGGTTCTCACATTTGCCTGAGGATATGATCAGATATTAAACGCCATGAGTATGGCGTGCATTGTAGTACTTTTATTCCAAGAAGTCAGAAATTTCATGGTACCTTGTGTTTGTAACCTGCATTGTGCTGCTTTCTAACAGATGGCTGCAATAGGACACAAACAATCTGGCTAACAAACCTTCATGAAACACTAATGGTTAAAGTACACTTTTAGTTCCTCTACGGTGATTAATGTGCAATTTGGTCCCCCCAAAAACATCAAAGTTAGTCACCCAATCTTTTTTAATTGCCACAACAAAATCCTTTCATAAGTTTTCCTTTACCTAGAACATTAAAATCATCATTTCTAAAAAAAAAAAAATATCCACAATTTCATCTACTAAATCATCTTAAACCCTCTTACACTCAAAAATCACCAATAAAAACAATATATTTCACCCAAAATCAGACAATAAAAAATCCTCACCCTTCTTAAAATCATGGCACATCTTACAAAATCCTTCAAATTTCTACCTCAGTTTGTTTTGCATCCCAAATTATGCTTCAACCCCGTATTATTTGAGTAAAAAAAAATTAGGGTTTAAAGGGTTTCATGCACAAAACCTTAGCCATAATATGACAATGAAAAAAACAATAAACTATTTTCAAATGAAGTTTGCAGGTACAACTAAATGCAACAAACTCACTAGACTAAACTAACTCAAAGTAAAGGGGGAAACACAATTGACGAGGTAAACAACTTACAGAATCGTGGGTCAAATAGGTGTCGCAGTAGTCACAGTAATACCTGCAATGCAAAATCGACCAAAAAAAATTAATACCGTGGATTCATTAAAACTGAAATATAAAGGAGTCCACAATTTTCTATGTACCGAGGCATGCTGTTTCAATGACAATGAGTCCCGCCAAAACCCTAGAACTTAAACAAATTATCAAAACCGTGAAAGGAGAAAAAACTTAAAACCCTACAAGTGTAAAAAAAAAATTAAAATTAAAAATAAAAATAAGAGGAACGAATGATGTTAGTAACTTGAGCTTGAGGAAAGGGTGAAAAATCGAAACAATAAGCTATTAATATAGCATATACTATATGCCCAGAGCCAGAAAGTTTCCAGATTCCATCACCCAGAGGAAATGATTTATACTCTGATTTGATTTGATCTTGAACTATTATTCAATAAATTCCATTTATTCACTATAAAAGTTTCCAAACAATTGTAAATTTTTTAATAATTTTTATTTAAATGGATTTTTACTTTTTTTAATTCTGAGTCTTTTTAGTGAGATTTTTTTTTTACAAAAACATTATTAATTAAATATTATGTGAGACATCCTATATTTCAGGGAAGGTGAATGGGTTTTAAATACATATATAAATGAAGTTTTAAGTAATTCACCCATTTATATTCAAGTCTTTCTTATATGCAAAGAATACGATTCATTCTTAGTTTTATTTCAAACACCCCTAAAACAATAATTTACACATGAATAGGACATAGTTTACACATACCACATAGTTTATAAATCAATAATAATATATTAGTTTAACAGGCTTTTGGATATCTTTGAAGGATTTATTTATTGTGATTTGTCAATTTCTTTAATTCTTAGTTCACGTGAATAGGAAGAGAAAGCAAGAAGAAAGGAAGAAATCATAATTGTGAATTACATTAATTTCTTAAAAATAAAATAGATACTGAATTAAAAAAAATTACATTAAATAATTTTTTCAATATTGAAAAAAACAAATCTATTGAGCATAATATATTATTGAAAAAACGAGTAATTGAGATCCAACCACATCTTTACAAAACTACTTACACCACTTTTTTTTTTTCAACCCAAAATATCAAATCCAAATTGGTATGAAAAAACCTATTCTGAACAATCATAAATATTAAAATAACTTAAGCAAATTTTTCGTTATTTTAGATCCTTTAAAATTTTCAAAATTAACTTATATATTTAACTTAAAATAGACCAAAGCCCTCTTGGAAAGTAGGTCTTAAAAACTCTTAAGAAAAGTCTCTCAAAATTAACATAAGATTTCATTCTAGTCTTTCATTAAGATATTTTACCTATGAAACAAAAATTAATTAAAATGTAAATAAAAAGTATGTCATAAATAATTTTTTACCAATATAGTAGACTTCCAACAAATAAAGTAAAAAAATTAGGTAATCAATATTCTAAAATTAATAATAAGAGTTCCAAACATTTAATTTCTAAGTTTTAAATTACAATATTAATTTTGTAACATGATTTTTATTTTAGGACGAAAGTATACTGTTATGGAAGTTGATGTTAAAGATTATTCTTAATAGCATTGTATTGAAAACCATACATATAATTATGGGTCAAAATGGTGATTTCATAATACATATCACTAAATTATAATATATCGTTCAAAGATAAATTTTATTTTATAAATCAATTTTTGTAAGATCAATTAACTATTTTATTAACATGATATAAATTTTAGTATAAATAAGATCTAAATCTCATCGAAACTATCTTATTTTTATGAGTGAGAAAATTTAAGGATGGATACATTGAGTGCGTGAGAGGAAAACAAAGAAAAAGAGAAGTTATGTGATTGTGGAAAAGACAATAGTGAAGATGGGAAAGACGCTGTGTATGTAAAAAAAAATACTTGAGGCTTTCTTTTAGTATCTAATTTTTTTTTATTGTATCTCCAAATTTTTTTATATCAACTAATCCGGAACTTTTTGATTATGGATAAAAAAAAATTCTCTCTCTTTATATTTAGAAAAATGATATTTAAACAATATGTTTGGACAACATTTAGACACTAGACACATGTCTAAATGTCATTGGTGCATGTGAAAAATGATTTTATATAATAATCTAATGACGTGACAAGGAGAGAATTAGGGACAAATTCAAAATTGAGCTACGTTTCGAAATTTTCATATTGGAAACTCTAACACAGAAGCTCAAGAACTAGACATAGAAAGTCGACCTCATTCTAACCAGTCACCAGTGCCACCGGAATGCCGCCGCCGGAGTGTCGTCGTCAGAGTGTTGTCTTCCCTCCACCAGTGTCGTCGCAGTGTCGCCTTAGTGTCGGCGTTCCAAGGCAAAACCTAGATGTCGTCGTGTTCTCTCCTCCCAGCCACCATGTTGCCGGAGTGCCGACATTCGAAGGCAAAACCTAGACAGTGTCGTCTTCAGTCCTCCCAACCAGCCAGTGTTGTCGGAGTGCCATTGGAGGTCCGCCGTAGTGCCTTCGGAGTACCTTTATAAAAGGTCTTTTCTTCCTATTTTTGTGTTAAAAAGTTGAAATAAGTTTGCTAACGTTAAATGTATTCTATTTGTGAGGTTGTTGAAATAAGTTTGCCTTTAGGATGGAAATCTCTTGTAAGTCAATGCATTTGTTGATATCATGTCATTTTTCATTCCAATTCCCACTCTTTATGAATGTCAAATTATGACTTCTTATTTGATGATTGGATATCTTTCGTTGTGCTTTAGGTCACATCCTTTCCTAATGCTTCATGAATATATAAAGTGTAGAAAGACGTATTAGAGTACTGGGTGCAATTGAAGGGGCATTTCCTATCATTCAGGACAAACGTGTGTCAAAAACCATATACACATTAGCTTTGTATCTTCAAATGTCCCTCTTAAAGATAAAAGGAAAAGAGCTTTAGATTTATTTTAATTGAGTGGGTTGTATTGTTCATTGCAATTAGATTTAGATTTATTTTGAGTGTAGGTGGCTTCTTGCAAAATGATGTATGTCCTATTTGTATTTGTATTGGAACTTTTCACCATGAGATCTTAACTCCCTTGTGGTACTAATATTTTTCCTCTTCCAATCTAATTACATTTTTAATTTTAGGTTTAATAGCCAATTTAGTCCTCACTTTGGTTGAAAAATCTCAATTTAGTCCCTTGTTATAAAAGTGTTTTAAATTAGTCCTAACTTTTAAAATAGTGGGTCAAATTGGTCCCTTTCGTTAAATATAAGTTAACGAAATTAATGGATTGTGCCACATCATCATCCATTAATTTCGTTAACTTATATTTAATGAAAGGGACCAATTTGACCACTATTTTAAAAGTTAGGACTAATTTAAAACACTTTTATAACAAGGGACTAAATTGAGATTTTTCAACCAAAGTGAGGACTAAATTGGCTATTAAACCTTAATTTTATGCAGGCAAACCAAGATCCACAATATTTGGGCAACGCTTGTTGGTGTTGATAAATTCTGTAACAAGTATTATGAGAAGCTTGGTGACACATAGTATGGTAAGTGTGTTTCTCATTCTACACGTATGTGTGAGGTTTATCCAGCAAATTAGACATGACTAAAACCAACAAATATAACCTATCCACATGGAAATCTAGCATTAACATTAACCAAGCATTCCAATTATTGCACATGAATATCTCACTATTGATATATTTAACAGGAAATTGATAATGTGAAATGTTTTGGCTTTTCAAATTCTTCTGATAGGCCTCTTATAATTTATAAGAGGAGAACTAGAAATTAGGTTTTGAATTAGGATTGAAATGTTCTAACTGTTATTAAACACTTAGCAGTTTTTATTCAGTTGTGGCACTTCTTTTCATGGGCAAGCATAACTACCTCTAAGTGGTTATTGATCAGTGGAGAAAAAAAAAACAGGATAGGGGGAAAACGAGAGAGGAGGGAAGATAGAAGATGGTTAGGTAGGGAGAGGCCAAGCTGCAACAAATCTTGGAATATGACCTTTGTACTCATTTAATTTCACTATGTTATAGTGTAATTGGAAACTAAGTATGACTTTCGTTGAGTAAAGTTCAATTCATCTTTTTATACTAGTTGGTTTCTATCAGCTTCCTCACGACAGTTGCTTAAGGATAGAATACTATGATGTGAATGTATTTGCTTAAGGGTAAAAAGCTAAATCTAATATTTCTTACTTTTATTTCTTTTAGTGCATTTTATGCATTGATGGTGAACGTTCAGTGTGCTTTTGAATTTTATATTTATTGATTGATACTTATGAACTATCTGTTATCATTGTTGATTCTAGTTTTGTTGATGTTGTGTTATTTTAATCTTGTGACTCTTCATATTATTTTGTCTTTTAATTGATGATTTACTATATGTTATGTTATTATATAAACTTGCAAGTGAGTTAAGATTCAAACTTTGATTTTCAATAATGTGTTTGGATAGGAAATTATAAGAAGGGAATGCCAGATTTAAAGGAGCAATTAAGTTTTTTACCCCGAAGTCTACATTTGGTTTGGGTATTTAATTTTAAGGTTTAGCAAAGTTTGTCATTCTTTAAAATGAGGAATTTGAAATTTTAGGTTATGACGATAGATGGAATGTTGATCACCAAAATAAAAGTCGATAGATGGAATTTTAAAATTCCTTAGATCTCTGTCTCTATTCTGTTATGAAGTACTTAGTGTTAGCTTGTAATCCGTTTCTTCTTCTATGAACACAACACTTATTTTCGAGACAAATGATCAGCCTTGTGCATTCTTGTTTATCCTTTCTACAATCACTCAGTTGTCAACGTTTTTATTTCGAACATTTTGTATGTTTCTGATGTTTGAGTCAACCTTAGTTATTTCGAACATTTTGTAGGGTAGTTGTAATGGTTGCCAATTGCATTGGTAGGTAGCCTCCTAAATTGCATCAACGTCCACAGCCAAACGAAACTTAAATCTAGGGTAGAGTTGCGCCACGTCATGGGGTATGACTTCAGAGTTTTTGGATCTCACACAAGTTATCTTGATTCATATTATCCATAATCCCAAAATAAATGTGGCAACTGAATATTTTAAATTAAATTTCAAATTATTAAAAATGGTCAAATATTTCTTTCTTTCTATATTAGCATTGAATGATCAAGGTCGTGGAGCTATTTACTCATTTTTCTACTTGTAAAGCATTTTTATAGTTTTTTTATGTTCCTTTATTTATATACAATAAAATTTATATAACATTGTTTTATACATTTTTTTTTATCTTACTTAACTGTTTATGTAGAACGAGAAGCATGAAAAGTTGATACCAATTTCGAGCAATTTGTTTGTCAATGGATTTTGGATGTTGACAATATGCGAAGGAATCAAGTGTTGCAAGATTTAGGCATTTTGTAGATATTTTGGAGAATAGTGATTTTTGCAAAGTTAATTATTGTTTGTTTAGAACTTTTTCAATATGTATTGGTGCTGACTGAACATATATTTTCTTATGAATGTTGAAAGAGAAGTAGTTATTACATTTATTGTTAATGAAATTTGGAGATCAGAATGATCAATGTTTTAAATGTTTGCACTACAGTCCGCACTAAATTTGGATGTCAAGATTGATGAAATATTGTTTGTAGAAAGAAATATAAAAATTAATTAGTTCCAAATTACATCTAGCTGGAAAAAATGATGACAAATAATTAGGCAATCCAAAATGAATGTGATGTTCATAGTTGACCTGCCTGTACAAAAACCTCACCTGAAGTACCCACTTATTTAGCCTTTGATACCACCTTTGTTACTGCACCACGGGTTTAGTAAATATGGTTCTTTTACCAACTATTTGTTCATAAATTGAATAGAAATTGGTTCCAAATTACTTCTAAGTGGATAAAATAATCACAAATAAATTAGGCAATCCAAAATGAATGTGATGTTCATAGTTGACCTTCTTGTACAAAAATCTCACCTGAAGTACCCACTTATTTATCCTTTGGTACCACTTCTATTACAACACCATGGGTTTTAGTAAATATGGTTCTTTTACCATGTATTTGTTCATAAATTGTATAAAAATTGGTTCCAAATTACTTCTAAGTGGAAAAAATGATGACAAATAAATTAGGCAATCCAAAATGAATGTGATGTTCATAATTGACCTTCCTGTACAAAAACCTCACCTGAAATACCCACTTATTTAGCCTTTGGAACCACTTTTGTTACTACACCATGGATTTAGTAAATATGGTTATTTTACCACGTATTTGTTCATAAATTGTATAAAAATTTGTTCCAAATTACTTCTAAGTGGAAAAAATGATGACAGAAAAATTAGGCAATCCAAAATGAATGTGATGTTCATAGTTGACCTTCCTGTACAAAAACCTCACCTGAAGTACCCATTTATTTAGCCTTTGGTACCACTTTTGTTATAGTACCATGAGTTTTATTAAATATGGTTCTTTTACCACGTATTTGTTCATATTTTGTATAATAATCGGTTCCAAATTACTTCTAAGTGGAAAAAATGATGACCAATAAATTAGGCAATCCAAAATGAATGTGATGTTCATAGTAGACCTTCCTGTACAACTTATGTTACTCCACCATGGGTTATAGTAAATATGGTTCTTTTACCACATATTTGTTCATAAATTGTATAAAAATTGGTTCCAAATTACTTCTAAGTAGAAAAAATGATAACAAATAAATTAGGATATCCAAAACAAATGTGATGTTCATAGTTGACATTCTTGTACAAAAACATCACCTGAAGTACCCACTTATTTACCCTTTGGTACCACTTCTGTTCCAACACCATGGGTTTTAGTAAATATGGTTCTTTTACCACGTATTTGTTCATAAATTGTATAAAAATCGGTTCCAAATTACTTCTAGTTGGAAAAAATGATGACCAATAAGTTAGGTAATCCAAAATGAATGTGATGTTCATAGTAGACCTTCCTATACAATAACCTCACCTAAAGTACCCGCTTATTTGCCCTTTGGTACAACTTCTCTTACTCCACAATGGGTTTTAGTAAATATGGTTCTATTACCACGTATATGTTCATAAATTGTATAAAAATTGGTTCCAAATTACTTCTAAGTGAAAAAATGGTGAAAAATAAATCAGGCAATCCAAAATGAATGTGATGTTCGTAGTTGACCTTCCTATACAAATGTTAAGTCCCTGGCAAGTGTACCAGATCGTTATCAAATAATATAAAATGGGTAAGTCCAAGTATCGTTTCCCAAAAGACTCTTAGGCCTTAACTTTCGTGTAAACCAATCGCCTAAGACTTGAGAAGAAATTAATTTTAGGGTTTTGTATGCAAATAACAAAAGTAAACATGCAAATGTAGTGATTCAATTGGCTAAAAGAAACTATGGATTAATGGAGTTGTTGGGGTTTACAATTTCATCTTATCCACCCTCTTATATCTACTCTTCTTATCTAATTTTCTTATTTATCATATTGTCATGCAAACTTTCTTAGTCTACCCTTAACCCAATTCCTTGGCGAAAAGAGCCTATTACTAATTACCGGCTTGCTATCTCTAGCCTCCCCTAGTAACTAATAATGTATGATAAACGGAAGCAAAATACAATTGATCGTCCTACCCCTATCTCTAGGTGGTATTGCTTAATCAAGGAATTCCCCCAAGTTCATGACATTACTGTACGTTCCCGTATCAATAAAGACAAACAACATTTACCGAATGAGTTAAACGATAAAAGCATTAAGCAAAGGTAAGGAACCCATCAATTGATAAATATAAGCATATGTAAGCATATAAAGAAGATAAGAATTTCAATATAAGAGAGTTTCAAAAGATTACATTGTTCCTCAACAACCTAGGTTTTAGTTCATCATAACCATGGTGAATCTAGATGAAAAGTAATGAAAGAATGGAAGAAATAACCCTAAACTTGGTATATTAGAGCCTAAGTATCCAAGGAACCTCCTTCAAGGTGTGTATAGCTGTTGTGGACGTTTCTCTCTCAAAAGAATGAGTTTTGATTCGCACTGGGGCTATATATAAGCCACAAAGATAACATAATCTATCAGAAAATCTAAACACAATAAAAACTGAGAATCGCTCAGCCCTTAATATAACCGCTCAGCGGTTTGCCCTTTAGCCGTAGGACCGCTCAACGGTCAGTTTTACAGCTGAGCGGTTTGCCTCAAACCGCCCTGGGCGCTCAGCGGTCCATTCTGACGCTCAGCGGTTTCTTCAACCTTTCTTTTCATCCTTTTTCTTCTTCTTTCACGTGTCTAAGTCCACCTTACTTCACTTCCATCTTAAATTCATCTCAAAACCCTGCAAAACAATGTAAAAACAAGCATAATATCTCTAAAACCAACTTTTGACTCTCACATGACTCAACTAAGTGTTTTACTTCATTTTAAGCTCATTCTAAACCATAAAGGGTGTGTTTTGATATCAAATTTAAGTATGATATCAAATTTTGATATCATGATAGCATTTGGTTTGTTTACACTGTTTGACACATTTTTGCTTCAATGTTAACTGAGAAACACGTTTGAAACAACAAATAAAGTTAACAAAATTTGGTTAAAAGGATTAAATTTATACATTTCTAAAGTTGGGGGACTAAATTAGGCCAAAGTTTTGAAGAGGGACTAATTCCAATTTTCACTGAAAGTTAAGGGACCAAAAACATATTTAACCCATAAAAGAAAAATGACAGAGAAACACTTTGACATGAAATTGGTGATCGTACTTCAAACTAAACACCATAAATTTAATGCACAAATATCTTGTCCCTATAAAGATTGAACAAGTAGATTATATGCACAAAGTTTAGACTTTTAGACCGTAGTGAGAAATATATCCAACACATCTACCTGATCAACAACTCCGATAGGGAATTTCCAAATTCTAGTTCCTTTAAATAGTCCATTATTCTCCTGAACAACCAGGACCTAAGATCATGAAAGAATTAAAAAATGAAATGTTAATCTCCAATAAAGTTAAGTTTTTCAAACTTGATATTACTAAAATAAACAAAAAATATCAAAAAGTACTAGCTCCTTTCTAGAATAGAATGCAACACATACAAAGTAAGTTCTTTTTTCATCCTCATCTATGAAATTATTATTTTATCCAGACAGTAAAGGCATAACAATATTTATCAAAGATAAAACCCTCAAACAATAAGAGATCTCTTCCAATTAAGTATAAGCCTGATTATGAAGTTGCACTACATTGTGATAGATGGTGGGGGAAAAACCTCTTGTTTTTCATTCATGACAAATGAACCAATCCCCACCCTGTGTGTGGTATTTGCAGGAATATTACTTGGGCTATCAGGAATCCAATATACAAGCATTAAATAATTTGGTTCTGCATGATGATACCAAAACCCCTCCTGCACAAAAGTACACAGGAAATAATAGTTAATAAATAGAATTGATACCTAACAACTTTAATGGAACTCCAACTTTCATCAACTAAACTTATTAAACACAACCATTATTTTATGATTAAAGTAAGCAATAATATTAGTTACCTTAACTAAAGCTTCAACTAGACTGGCTAAATGAATAGGTAATTTTATCCAAACACCTTTATTGCCCTGCATGTCAATGTTGATTCATTTTTATGTATATGTATCTATTACATAAATAGTTTCTCTCCTTTGAAATCTTGTGGTGGCCTTTTTGTTTAATGTTCTTTGTTGTTTTGTGCATCTTTGTGTCTAAAATAACAATTATATTTATTTATTCGGAAGAAAAAAAGTTGGATTCTTTGATAACAGATAAATTATTTAATGTTATGCTATGCTATGGTAAGGAAACATTATCTCCTACAGATATGCAAATATACATTGTTCTTATTAGTGTCAACCATTGTACTCAACAATTGTCATTTACTTTTGTGTCTTAGGTAAAATATATAATTTGGGAAACATCATCCACCATGAGACTATTAAAGATGATATGTTGCGAGTGGTGGTTGTAGATATTAAAGATTGTTCTACTCGTGTTCCTGTGCCTAGCGAGGAGGTTCAAATAGTGGGAGAAGCACCAGGGAATTTTGTCATTTGGCCATCCAGATTGGCAAAGCCAATTTTAGTAAGTATTGTTATTCATACTTACCTTAATTACTTGTGTATTTCTTGTATTTTGATGCACATATTAGACTTATTTTGTGGTCAAATGTAGGACATTTCTAAGAAGATAAACATTGTTACACCTCCACAACCACAATTGTCTCCTCTACAACAACTTGGTACAACGGTAGTGACAATGGGGAATAAAACTATTGAGATAGATATGCCTCCTGAATTGACATGCAAGACTGCTACCACCACTTTATTTGGATTTAATATGATTTACAAATTATGTATTAAATATTATTACACAATTTAATGTTTGAAATGGATTTCACATTATGTTAGTTTAATTGAACATGTTCATTTCATGTTATATTGATTATAAATTGATTGATGAAATTATAATACAGGAAATTAATTGTAAATTGAATGGATATGTCAAATGTAATAATGAATTTTTTCTACAAAACAAGTTTTTATGATAGGTGAACAATGTATGTAGTAAAAGCTTATTTCTGAAAAGTATATATTATGATAGGTGAAAAAATCTTCGTCATAAAACGCTACATATTATTATAGGTAAATCAAGGTGCATCATAATAAATTCGTTATATTATGACTGATAAGTGAAAATCTGTCATAATACACTGGACCTATTATGATAGGTAATAGAAAGTCCGTCATAATACATTGGACCTATTATGATGGACTTTTCTGTCCGTCATAAAATGCATAGACCTATTATGACGCCCAGAACTATGACGCCAGGTTATCCGTCATAACAGGTCAATTTTACCCGTCATAAAAAGTTATTTTTCTACTAGTGATAGTTGACCTTCTTCTACAAAAACCTCACCTGAAGTACCCACTTATTTAACCTTTGGTACCACTTCTGTTACAACACCATGGGTTTTAGTAAATATCTTTCTTTTACCATGTATTTGTTCATAAATTGTATAAAAATTGGTTCCAAATTACTTCTACGGGGAAAAAATGATCACAAATAAATTAGGAAATCTAAAATGAATGTGATGTTCATAGTTGACCTTCCTGTACAAAAACCTAACCTGAAGTACCCATTTATTTAGCCTTTGGTACCACTTCTGTTATAGCACCATGGGTTTTAGTAAATATGGTTCTTTTACCATGTATTGGTTCATAAATTGTATAACAATTGGTTCCAAAATACTTCTAAGTGGAAGAATTTTGACAAATAAATTAGGCAATCCAAAATGAATGCGATGTTCATAGTTGACTTTCCTGTACAAAAACCTCACCTGAAGTACCCAATTATTTAGCGTTTGTTACCACTTCTGTTACTACACCATGGGTTTTACTAACTATATGGGCAACCAGTTCCAGTACCGTCAGGGTAACTTTAACAAGGGTAACTATAACCAAGGTTGGAAGAATCACTTTAGTATTGGTCAAAGCCAGAGCAATTCGTCTGGACAGAATGGAGGCCTCTTCAACAGACCACAACAACCACCCTTATGGCAACAAGTGGCTAGTTTGACTGAGCATGTCAAAAGCATGGATGAGAAATTTGAGAAATTCTTCAAAGTATATAATTCTCTTTATAAGAGTCATGAAGCTAATTTTAGGACTTTGGAGATGCAAATTGGTCAACTCTCAAAAAGGGTGGAAGTCACAGAAAAAAAATAAATTTAGGGCTAATACTGATGTTAACCCTAAAGAAGAATGCAAAGTTGTGGTGAGCATGAGTGAGAGAATAGCGAAAAAAGAAATTATTGAGATAGATAGTAGTGAGGATGAGGAAGAGGAGATGAGAGAAGAAACAAATTTTGAAAAAGAAAAAAATAGAGAAAATGAGAGTGATTGTGGGCAATTTAGAGAGATTTTTAATCAGATGAAAATCATTATGCCTTCAACTGAAATACTCCACCAACTTCCTGTTTATTCCAAGCGTATAAAGTATTACCTTGGAGAAGTTATAGATCTTGAAGAGGAGGAAACTGAGAAACATGGAGGTTGTAATCGTCCTAAGAAGAGGAAGCATACGCCTAAGGTGAAGGATCCAGGAAGTCTTACTCTTCCATGCGCTATTGGAGATGTGGATGTAGGGAGAGCTTTGCTAGATTCTGGATCTAGTATTAATATGATGCCTTTATTTTCTTTTGAAGAAGATTGGAGGGCTAACATTGAAACCATGTAATCTTTCTGCGATGGTGGCGGATGGATCTTTTAAGAGACCTGCTGGTGTGGTGGAGGGTGTGGTCATTCGTGTTGAGCATCTTGAATTCTTGGTCGACTTTGTAGTGATGGATATGGAGGCCAATGAGAGGATTCCGTTGATTCATGGAAGGCCTTTTATGAAAACTGCCAAAGTGATTATTAGTATCTATGACGAGACGGTTATGTTGAAGGACAAAGAAAGCAAGTTGATATATACTGGCTCTAAAGAAAAGCTTACATGAAGACAAAAGAGAGCCAAATATAGAGCTTCAAGGAAAGATGTTGCAGTTGGAGGTTCTAAAGGTGCTGAAAATAATAATTGTAATATTTTGCAGGTACATAAAGAAGAAAATGTTGATAAAGGAGGCACAATCCACTTGGAGGACACACCATTCCGACCCAGTTCATGGGTGAAATATAAGAAGAAGGAGTGGATGGTGAAGAAGCATAGATAGAAAGGAGTAGTATAAATTGAAGATTCATACTCCAGAAGAGTCAAGAGGGTGGATAAAAGGCAATTGATGAGTTGGTGTGATGAAGACGTCAACATGGATGAGAACACATGAGCCTTACCGGGCTAAGCTAGTGACGTTAAAAGAGCGCTTAGTGCGAGCAACCCCACTAATCCAATAACAATATTTGTGTACTTTCAATTTGTAGATCTTGGTGATGTAATTATGATCAATTTTTAAATTTTTGTGTATTGGGTAGCTTTACTGAGGGAAGCTAAAAATGTTATGTATTCACTGAAGGATACAGGGAAGCACACCTGCAAAATATTACAGACAAGCGCTAGAAAGGTTTGGGTCAGGTTTGTGACGTTAAACAAGCGCTACCTGGGAGGCAACCCAGTTGATTGTTATTTATTTTTAACTTTGTTTTAATTGCATTCTAGGACTTGAGTGTTGCATGAGAGAGGGGAATTGCATAAAAGTTGTGAATTGAGAGTTTAAATTAAGTGCTATAGGTCACAAAACGCGAAGGCAAGCAAAAAGGGTGAAAAGAACATTAAATCACGCCCAACGCTCAGCGGTAACCCAACGTTGAGCGGTGCCGTCACAGATGCAGATTGGGCTTTTTAATACAGCTCAGCGTTGGAGGCCCATCTGCACATTTTAAACACCCCTTAGCGCTAGCCCAAGCGTCATCTTCAGACCTTCACATTTTTCTTGCACTCTCAAAAGCTTTTCAAGGGTTTCTTTCCACTCTTCCTATCACCCACTCACCAAAAATTATTTGTTCATCATCTTTGCACCATTCCTTTGATAAAGTTTGGAGTTTTTGGTGAGAGCATTGCATTTGGGGAGCATCCATGATCACTCAAGAAGCATTTGCAAGCATTCAAAGTATCTCCACCCAAGTAAGTCATGCAATTTCCATTTTAGGGTTTCTAGGATATGGATTTGATGAGAACATGTGTAGAAATATGAAAAATTAGGGCTTTTGATTTCTATGCATGATTTGTTGAACTAGAGACGTTTTGCACCAATTAAATTGTGTGATTTTGGTCTGGAACTGAGGAATTTGTGTTTGGGTGGAGTGAAGATTAGAGGGGTTTAGGCATGGTTTTTGAAAAACTGCCCCCGTCGCTGCTGAGCGGTGGCCTGGCAGAATTGTTTTTTTTTAATGCTTTGATCTGCAGGTGGCACTGAGGGGCCCTATTTTCCCCTCAACGCTGGACAATGCTGGAATGACATATATTTGATGGTTTGCTAACCCTTAATGGTGAATTCTTTGGTCTTTTGAATTATATTTGATGTAGGAATGACACCATCATCTTCAAGAAGAGTTAAGAGCATGGGAAACAAGAGGAAAGAACCTAAGAGGTTTTACTCCCCTAGATTCCTTTCCAGGAGGCATGAACAACGCTACACAACTGTCCAAGAAAGGCGGTTGTTCATGGAAAGGAAAGCGGTATGGATCCCAAACTTGGCCCCACAGTTGGGTGAGGAGTTAGAAAGCAGGAACTGGGAGAAATTGGCCACATACGCTGTACCTGCCAATATTGCAGTGGTAACAAAGTTTTATACTAGGAGTGAACATGGACAGGTATACGAGCTATGTTCGGGGGAAGATCATTAGATATGACCCTGAAACAATCAACAGTTTCCTGGAGACCAAGTGGATTGGTGAGCAGTGTTAGTATTCACTGAATGTGCGGGAGTGCTCAAATTATGAGGATATTGAGAGTGTACTTTGCGTACCTGGAGGGAATTTCCACAGGAATCCGAATGGTGTGCCTATTCACATCAAGAGAGTTGACCTGACACCCCTGCCAAAATATTGGATGACATTCACTCATGCTAACGTCCAACCTTGCTCCCATGTTTCAGACATCACAGTTCATAGGATCATGTTCATATATTGCATGTTGAGAGGGATGAATGTGAACATTGGTGAAGTCATTCCTAATGAGATTCAGAGTTGTGCAACTACTGTGAGCAGCAAGGCACCACTTGGTCATCCTTCTTTGATCACACATCTGTGCCAGCGAGCTGGGGTGGATATCTCTACTCCACCATTTGAGAGGCCTAGGAAGGCCATAGATGCAGCATATTACTGGCAGTATTGTGGTGGAGGTGATGCAGCCGGACCAGTGCCTCAAAGACGCCCTAAGAGAGGAGCAGCCCAGGATGATGCACCAGCACATCATGTAGAGCCTTTCCAGACGAGGGACATGTATAAGTCCATGATGGAGGCCAGACTTGAGGCTATTCGTCGAGGATAGGTGGCCACAACTGAGATGATTGTGGGGTTGTATGACACACCCCCTACACACAGGTGGACTATGGATGAGTTCCATAGTGCTATGGTGTGGCCACAGGAGCAGGCACAGGGTAGCGGAGCTGGAGCAGCTGAAGCTCCAGTCATGGATGTAGGATCAACACAATCACTGAAGATTGGCTCATATTCACATAATCCATGAAATTTTCCCATGCTTTTGATAACGGTTGAAAAACCGTTATTTTCATATGTTATTTTAGACCAAATTACTCCCTTTACTGTTTAGAACGAGCTTAGAATCAAGCAAAACTCAATAAATGAGTCAGTGGAGAGTCAAAAGCTGTTTTTAGCGATATTATGCTTGTTTAGCATTGTTTTGTAGCAATTTTGATGGAAGTAAAGAATGAAGTTGAAGATGAAGGTCTTAGACTCAGGACAGAGGAAGAAAACAAAAGAAAAGAAGAGTCTAGGGACCGCCCAGCGGCAAAATTCACCGTTGGGCGGCCAAATGCGAGGAGTTGGCACCCTGGCGCCTAGCGATTTTGCAATTAGAGGCAAACCGCCGGGCGGTTGTCTGTTGGGCTTGGGCCTGTTTTCTGTGTCGCTCCTCAGCTATAAATAGCTCTATTGTGATTTCATTCTCATTCTTTTGACAGAAGAGGGCGGCCAGACCTAATTTTCACTCCTTGGAGAAGATCTCTTGGATGCTTAGGCTCCTTTTCATCCTATCTAGGGTTTGCTCTTCCATTCTTCCATTATTTTTCATCTAGATTCACCATGACAATGGTGACTAAACCCTTTTGTTGTTGGGAGAAACAGTGTAATCTTTTGAAACTCTCTTTTATTGAAACTCTTGTTTATTTATATGCTTGTCATATGCTTTGATTATCAATTGTTGGGTTCTCATATGTGCTTAAAGCTTTTATCGTTTAACTCATTCGATAACTGTTGTTTGTCTCTATTGATACGGGAACGTATAGTACTTCATGAACTGGTGAGTAATTCCTTGGTTAAGCAATATCACCTAGGGATAGGGGGTAGGACGATCAATTGTTTTTGCTTCTGTTCAGTAATGCGTTGCTAGTTACTAGGGGATTCTAGGGATAGCAAGCCAGTAATTAGTAATAAGCTCTTTTCGTCGAGGGATCGGGTTAAGGGTAGGCCAAGAAAGTTTGCATAACAATTAGATAATAAAGCAATTTAAACAAGAGGAGTAGATAAGAGATAGCGGATAAGATGAAATTGTAAACCCCCAACAACTCCATTCATCCATAGTCTTTTTCTCGTCAACTGAATCAAACGCATTGCATGTTTATTTTGTGTTCTTGCATCCGCAACAATTAATTTTTCCTTACAAGTCTTATGATTTCAATTCGCACGAATGATAAGGCCTTTCGAGTCTCTTGGGAAGAACGATATTAGGTTTTACCGATTATATTACTTGGAACAATCTGGTACACTTGCCAGGGAGTCAACAAGTTTTTGGCGCCGTTGCCGGGGACTCGAGGTTTAACTTTTTCAAGTAGTGTGGATTGATTGAATTTGACTTGATTTTTATGTTTATTTTTTATTTTTTTTGTTCTAATAAATGTTTTCTAGGGTTTTATGCCTAATGTTTGTAGAATGCAGTTTAGACAAGAATTCGATTATATGGGCACTCAATTCTATCAAAATAATTTCAATCACTGGTGGGAACCTCACTCATATATGGATGAAAGTCAATTTGAGCATGCTGCTGAGCCACAAATTAGACCAATTAAGAAAAATACAGAGTCTGATGAACTGCTCCAGAGGATTATGAATTTGGAAATGTATCATGTGAAAGGCATAGAGGAGACTGAAAAAAATGATGAATTCTTGCCACGAGGCGTGTATACAAGATTTTCTTCTCATAGAAGCATGGAGGAGAGGCAACAATATCAGTGGCAGCAACAATACTCTTCACCAATAGAAACATGGGAGTATGATCAACAACTTTGCCAACAGATAGCTGATGTGACAGAACAAGTCAAAAGCTGTAATGAAAAGTTCAACAAGTTTTTGGAGAGGTGTAACCCCAAGAGCTATGAAGTTACCTCCAGGGATTTAGAGTCGCAAATGGATGAGGTTGTTGATAAGGAGAAGATTGAGATAGAGGTGGAAAAGATAGAAGAAATGGAAACAAAAAAAGTTGTTGCTGAGGAAAAGATAGATGAGGAAAAGGTAGAGATATATGAGGAGAAGATAGAGGAAGAAGAAGAGAAAAGATTGAGTGAGGGAGATAAAGACGAGGAGAAAGAAAAAACAGTGGTAGAGAAAAATAGAAAAAATACGAAAATGAGAAAAAAGAAAAAAAGATAGTTGAAAATGAAGAGTGGGAAAAAGAGGAAGAGAGGATAGAAGAAAAGATCATATGAAAAGCCTCTTCCTCATAAAAAGAAAAATCATAGGAAGGAAAAGAAGTTCAAGTACTTTATGGAGATCTTCAAGAAATTGGAGACTAAAGTTCCTATGGTTGAAACATGGAAACATGTGCTTGGTATTCTCAACTTCATGAAGAAATTCAGCAGGAAGAAGAAAAAGAAAAGAATATCAAGCAAGAAAAGTATCAATACCTACTGATAGGTGTTTGTTGGGGTATCCTAAGTGTTGTAAATCAATTTTTTTAATTTCAGTTTAGGTTTATTTCATTTTTAAATTCGTAACTCTTTGGATACTTGAACAATTTCTGGATAGCTTCTACTGAGGGATGCTAAATTTTATGAATCCACTTAAGGATACCAGGAAGGCACACCTACTGATGGGTGTTAGAAGGATCTGCACTTACTGACAAGTGCTAAACAGGTTTGGGTTAGGCTCGTGACGTTAAACAAGTGCTACTAGGAGGCAACCTAGATTCTCTCTTTGACTTTTGCATTTTAAATTCTTAGAATAGGGTGAATTTTTATTTTCAGTGTGTATACTTGGCTTGAATACTTTTCTGAAGATGTTTGACTGAATAATTTGCATGATGAGCTTATTTGATGATAATATGATGTGAATGATAATTGAGTTGTGTTGCATGTTGATATTTTGTGAAACAAATGTGTGATGAATTATGATTGTGGTTATGATGCTAAGCAGGGTGTATGAATGAATGTTGTGTGAGAAAGCATATTGTGTGAGGTATTGAGCTCCAGAGTTTTATTGTTATATGTATTTATTCACAGGAAAGCATGATTGATATTGCCTAAGTCTTGATGATTGATTGAATTGCATGTGTATGTCATATGATCAAGGCCATTTTTGGAAGCCCCTACTTAGCCAAATTTTTACCCAAAGTGCTTGAAATTTTATACCCTTTTTTAACCGTGGCCCTAAACAGAATGAAAACCCTTGTGCTGAATCTTTTTACTTTGAATTGGGTTAATAATTGTAAGTACATTCAAGGTTCAAGTTTGGGGTTGTGAGGAAACATTGAATGGCAAAAAGAAAGACATTGAGCTCAAGTGTTGAAAATGAAAAATATATGAGAAAAGGAAAATCATGAAAGATGAGCTCAATGTAAAAATAAAAGAAAAGGGAAGAAGTTGGGAATAAGTGAGATTGGTTAAGAAAGAGAGTTGAACTTGAACCTTGAATGATAAATGAGCTCTCTTGATTCAAAGATTTTGTGATCCAGAAAAACCAATTTTTCTTGTAGCCCAGCCTCATTACAAGCCTTAGAAAAGTCCTTTTGATGACATTTGCATGTAAGGATTTTGATTGTTTGAGATGAATGATAATTTTATTTCATTTGACTTGTGAATGATAGAGAGTAGGAGTGTCACCCTAAACACTTGAGTGATTGAGTGAAACACTTGGTTGGTGAGAATTGCTAAATTTCATGATTGCATTTTTGTTTAGTGGATTGGTCATTCATAATATGTAACATGTGTTGAGAAATTTGTGAACTAAACTGAATTGGAAGCATGCATGCATCTTGATTTAATTTCACTGAAGATCTGAAGTTGAGTAGTTTTCGTCATGTACTTTAGGAATGTTGAACCATTGGATGAAATAGTAGAAAGCCAAGCTTTGTTTCGTGTGCTGTTCTGTTTTGTTTGCTTGAGGACGAGCAAAGTTCTAAGTTTGGGGTTGTGATAACGGTTGAAAAACCGTTATTTTAATATGTTATTTTAGACCAAATTACTCCCTTTACTGCTTTGAACGAGCTTAGAATTAAGCAAAACTCAATAAATGAGTCAGTGGAGAGTCAAAAGCTATTTTTAATGATATTATGCTTGTTTTGCATTGTTTTGTAGCAATTTTGATGGAAGCGAAGAATGGAGTTGAAGATGAAGGTCTTAGACTCAGGACAAAGGAAGAAAATGGAAGAAAAGAAGAGTCTAGGGACCCTGGCGTGGACGCCTGACGGTTTTGCGATTAGAGGCAAACCGCCGGGCGGTGGCACGATTAGAGGCAAACCGTCGGACGACATAAGTGTGACACCGGACGGTTGTCTGCTGGGTTTGGGCCTGTTTTCTGTTACGCTCCTCAGCTATAAATAGCCCTATTGTGATTTCATTCTCATTCTTTTGACAAAAAAGGGCAGCTAGACCTAATTTTCACTCCTTGGAGAAAATCTCTTGGATGCTTAGGCTCCTTTTCATCCTATCTAGGGTTTGCTCTTCTATTCTTCCATTATTTTTCATCTAGATTCACCATGACAATGGTGAACTAAACCCTTTTGTTGTTGGAGGAAACAATGTAATCTTTTGAAACTCTCTTTTAGTGAAACTCTTGTTTATTTATATGCTTGTCATATGCTTTGATTATCAATTGTTGAGTTCTCATCTGTGCTTAAAGCTTTTATCGTTTAACTCATTCGATAACTGTTGTTTGTCTCTATTGATACGGGAACGTACAATACTGTCATGAACTGGTGAGTAATTCCTTGGTTAAGCAATACCACCTAGGGATAGGAGGTAGGACGATCAATTGTTTTTGCTTCTGTTCAGTAATGCGTTGCTAGTTACTAGGGGAGGCTAGGGATAGCAAGCCAGTAATTAGTAATAGGCTCTTTTCATAACAATTAGATAATAAATCAATTTAAACAAGAGGAGTAGATAAGAGAGAGCGGATAAGATGAAATTGTAAACCCCCAACAACTCCATTCATCCATAGTCTTTTTCTCGTCAACTGAATCAAACACATTGCATGTTTATTTTGTGTTCTTGCATCCGCAACAATTAATTTTTATTTACAAGTCTTACGATTTCAATTCGCACAAACGATAAGGCCTTTCGAGTCTCTTGGGAAGAACGATATTGGGTTTTACCGATTATATTACTTGGAACGATCTGGTACACTTGCCAAGGAGTCAACAACTTTCATGGCAACATCTCATGCCTCAAAATAATTGACTAATATTTTATACATGGCTTGCACATTTTTTTGAAAATGGAAAAGACATAGGAGATGATAACATTCGGAGAATATAGTGCCAATGACATTCATCAAAGCTAGGTCTTTGTTGTTAACATGACTTTTAAACTGCCCTAAAATGTCATAAATAATACTTTTAGCTTTTTCAAAGCCTAAGTGAAATTATTTTTTCGTTCACTTGATAAGAATAGAAAGGTAACTGAGAAAGTCAACTATGTTGATGTGAGACCAACTATCTCAAGTAATAAAAATTGATATTTGTTGGTTTTGTAACTGTTATACATCAAAGAAACAATATTAAATACATTGAACAATTTTACTACATCAAGATGTGCCCAAAAGAGGTCACCTGACACCTTAGATTTGTCTACAGATATACTCTAGTGGATGTATTTATCACGTTTTAACATCATTAGCAGCAATTATAATTCATTTCTCGACTCTTTTAATGATCGTTTGTGAGTGTATCTTCCATTATATACTTGTTTGATTGTTGTCACATAAGACTCATTATTTTCTTTAAGAGTAAGGAGAATGTTTGTAGACTTCAATTGACTCTTAGTTATATCAAGAAACAATGAATGTTTAGTGGATTTTAACCTCTCAACAAAAGAGTGACCAACTAAAGTCTGTGACAATTCATGGTTATAATATCCACACGTTACCTTCAATACCCCTCCTCTCTCCACTAGAAATTGATCTAGCTTTCAATTTAAAAGGACAATTACATTTTTTTTATACCAGGTATATACTAGGTTGAACATCAGATTCATATTTCTTTACTTTTCAACTCTTTCACATTCTATTAATACATATATCTTTCCAGTACCCCTCTGAATCGAATTTCAAAATCTGATACTTTTCCAAATCGGATTTCAAAATTTGGTTCTTACTCAAACTATCTTATGATTTTCAAAAATTTTCAAAATTTGGTGAATATTTTTACAAATTGGAAAATCTGATACATGCAAAATATAATAAAAGTAAATACCAAGTTTATATTCTAAAACAAAAATATATGCAAGAAAAGCGAAGTATGTTTCTATTTCAAACGAAGATAAAGGAAAATGAAGAAAGTTTGATGAAGAAAAATGAAGGAAGCCGTTTAAATAAAAAGAAAACAAGTTAAATGCCGTTGAAAGAAGAAGAAATTTGAAGTTGAAAAAGGAGAAAATGCCATTGCTTATGAGTGTGAAAATAACTTAAGGTATAAGGCCTTGGTAAATATATCACTCCACACAGTAATTACATTTGTAAACAGTAATTATTGTTTACTTAAAAAATTTAATATTATATATATATATATATATATATATATATATATATATATATATATATATATATATATATATATATATATATATATATATATATATATGCCTATTCATTTCCCCATAAACAAAATATCTGAACGTTAGCATGTCCACGTCGACATATATTTCAATTCCCACAAAAGACTTAAAGGTTTTAGAAGGATGAAGAAAATATCTGTCTGAGGCAGAGTGAAAAAGTGAAAAAGATGAAGGATAAAGTAGTAGTAAATGGATGATAAATAAACCTTATCAGTATGCTCTTTCTTTTTTGTTGCCAATAAATATCACACTCCTCACTCACCTAAACTCTCCCATTCCTTCATAAACATAAACCCTACTTCTTCTCCTTTCTTACAAAACCTTATCTGTTACAATGTCTACCTCTGCAACTTCTCTTGCACTCCCAACTCTCACTCTCAGAACACAGCATCCTCTCTCTTCTCCCAAATGCTTCTCTTCTTCTCTCTCCCTCATCCCTAACGCCAAACCCATCTCCATTTCTACCGTTTTCCTCAAACCCACTTTCTCCCTCTCCTCCCGCTTCCTTCCCCGCGTCGCCCTCTCCTCCGACTACGACCAGCAAGAGGACACCTTTGCCACCGCCCAGGGCTTCTCCCCCGACCTTAAGCTCTTTGTTGGCAACCTTCCGTTTAGTGTCGACAGTGCGCAGCTCGCAGAGCTCTTCGAAAGCGTTGGGGTTGTGGAGGTGGTCGAGGTGATGTTTATGTTTCGGTTGCAAATTTGGGTTTTTGAGGGGTTTTACGGTAGCCCTTTGGGCAGAATTGAAATGGGTCGTGACTTGTTTTGTGTTTTGTGCAGGTGATTTATGATAAGACGACTGGGAGAAGCAGGGGGTTTGGGTTTGTGACAATGTCTTCGGTTGAGGAGGTTGAAGCGGCTGTTCAGCAGTTCAATGGATATGTAAGTTTATAGTTTGGCTGTTGTTGATGAAGATGGTTTTTGTTTGAAGGGTTAGCGTTTCTCTGGTTCTTTTTAGATTGGTGATGTTGTGAGAAATGAGGTTGATAAAATTGATTTATGTTTCGGTGATGTTTGGAAGAATTAATTTTTTGTTTGAGTGGTAAAGTGGAGTTAGTTTTTGATTTTCATTGGAGTTGGTAATGAATTTTGCAGTTAAACTATGAAACCAGCCAGACAAACTCTTGGTGGTTCTCAATCCCAGAATCAACTCTATTTACCCTCGGCATACAAATTTCAGTTAAAATTTATTTTATTGACTGCAGAACTGATTTTGGTGATTACAATTGAAACAATGTATTGGTATTTGTTTATGATACAAACAACAATTTGCTTGTAATCCAACAAGCTAGTGGTTAAGGTGACTAACAGCATAACTAAACAGTGTTGTTTGAGATTGAATTTGTTTGGTTTGAAATGTGAATGTATTTTTCATTTGTCACCGCCATGTATCTTTGTTCATTTCTTTATCATATCTAAGGAATGAATCTTTTGGTAATTCATAGGAACTGGATGGAAGGGCCCTTAGAGTGAATGCTGGGCCACCCCCTGCTCGGAATGAAAGTTCATCTCGTCTTAGAAGTTCTAACAGAGGTGGTGGTGGAGGTGGTGGTGATTTTTCAGATAATAAAAACAAAGTCCATGTGGGTAATCTTGCTTGGGGTGTTGACCATGTAGCATTGGAGTCATTGTTTCGGGAACAAGGAAATGTCGTGGAAGCAAGGGTAGTCTATGACAGGGACAGTGGACGATCAAGAGGCTTTGGATTTGTGACTTACAGTAGTGCCGATGAAGTCAGTAGTGCAATTGAGTCCTTGGATGGTGTGGTAAGCGTGCTAATCCTGAAGAGTGTGTGTGTGAGATATTTTTAGTTTGCTTTTTCTTCCATATATCATCATTTGTTTAGAAGACGCACAAAGTTGTGCCTTTTCTTTTTCTCAATTCCCATTCAAAGTCATATGGGCACGGAATAATTTAGATTTTAGATAAGAAGCATTTCAGATCAGAGAAGTTAATCTTCCTGCATGCACTTTGTTTGAACAATCTGCATTTTGGAATTCAAGCAGATATCTCTGTCGTCACAAATGCATTTTGTGAATTTCTGTAGTTACATGTCTAGGAGATTTCATCTTAGTAATAAGTGGGTTAGATAGATCCTTTCAAACCATTTTAATAATAGTAGCTGTGTAGACCTTTTTCTCATTGGATCATTATCAGTTACATATTTAAACCCAAGACTCTGTTTTGCAGGACTTGAATGGCAGAGCTATACGAGTCTCATTAGCAGATTCGAAGCCCAGGAGGTTTTGAAGATTTAAACTTTCATCCATATCTAAAAGAGAGGATTTTGGTAATACATGTGCTCTTCTCAATACATGTGTTTTCTGATGCAATAATAACATCTCATGATCATGATATTTCTTACCGCAATACATTGTCTTGTGATGAATGTTTCCAAGCTTCTGATAATGTTTGACATAACAGGTAGTTGGGAGTTTTTACGGATTCAAGAAGTAGACACTGGTCAACTGTTTGTGGGGATGAAAAATATTGAGACTACGTCTAAACACTGGTAATACCTTACCAGTTTCTTTCTCGAGGAAAGCTCACCCCTGCCTCTTGTACGAATGGAAGTTGAATGTTACAAATTTGGTTGTTCATTTCAAACTGATTTGTATCACTATTTTTACTATAGAAGTAGATGTCTTAATTATTATTGCTTACCCCGTTTCAACTTCCCTCATAATTTTCTTTTATTTGGATAAGGTCATATAAGTATTTGAAACAAAAGAAGAAAACATGAACCCAAAAAAAATGAAACAGGTTAATCTGAGTATGCTAAAATTTAATCTGAATAGCTAAAGAAAAATCCAGACAAATAAGTTGATCAAGCTTTGAACTTTTAAGATGTGAATTCTAAAGGTTTGAAGAGGATTTGTGTTTTATTTTACATCATAGAATTAATGTCACCTTTTTCAACATTAAATAGTTAAGATGGACCAATTGACAGAACGTTTCTTTGTTGAGAGATGCAACAAGTGGTTTAGACTACTGAGCATAAATTAGCTTATGGGCCTTAATGTTTATTAATATATGATGTGTACCTAAAGTTCTAATAACTCGGGTATATCTAGACACTTTTTCCCTTAACATTTTGTAAAGATTTGCTATAAAACAATATATTTTTAGACACAAGCACTTTGTTACGCGTTCTAGAAATTGATATGTAATATTTGAATTTGGTTATGATAAAAAATCAGTGATATAAGTAAATTACATTTATATGCTATAATTTCATAGTTTAGGTATCAACATCAAAGAAGTTTTATTTTTTATTTATGAAAGCTGAATAATAATAATAATAATAATAATAATAATAATATAATAATAATAATAATAATAATAATAATAATAATAATAAAATTATTATTGTTTTAACACTTTCCATTAGAATTAGTGTGTTGTGGTTTTTCACTTTAAAAAATGTGTAGTAAAACATATGTAATAAAGCATTTCACATTGCACATAAGCATGTAAGCATGTTCCACAAATATATCAAACAATCAACATAGGAACATACAACACATTACATCAAACATGTTCAGCAGATATAACAATCAATACAACATAAGAACATGTAATGCAGCAACATGTGTACTGTTATTAAGCAAAGTGTTGTCATCATCAAAAACTAGAGTGATATAGAGTTTGTGTTGTCAACAATCTCCCCCTTTTTTGATGATGCACAACCATTATTAATAACCATATGGTTGTACAGTTCAATACAAAACAGAGTAATAGCTTATAGCAAAAAATTTAACATAGTTCAATTACTCTCAATATCAAAGCACAATATCAAGTAGATGATGTATGAGACAAAATGACTATTCTCCCCCTTTCACAAAGCTTTCATAATTTCTCTCATATTCTCATATTTCTCTCCCCCTTTGTTCATTAACAAAAAAAGATTGCTCTAGATATTTATACTGATATGAAAACAAAGATGCATAAAAAAGATATGCAAAGTATAAAATACAATGATGCTCTCACAATCACAATTTAATCACATAACAATGTTAACTCCCCCTTAAATGTAGGCATGTGATGTAAAATGTGTTAAGAGTGATACTCCCCCTGTTATTGGGGCAAATCGGCAAGTGTATCGAGTCGTACAAGTAATATAAAATGGTATGACCAAGTATTGTATCCCAGAGGACACTCGGTGCTGAACAGTTCTGTGAAAACAAGATTAATTAAGACTTAAATAACGAAGATCATGGATTTGTGGTGCAGAAATAATAAAGAAAATAAATTGCAATTGATCAATGGCAAAAGAGCACAGAGATGAACTAAGGTTGATTTATATGAGATGGTTATGTTGTTGGGGTTAGATTTCACCAAGTTCCCTCTCATGTATATAAGAATTCCTCTTTATTCATTAAAGCCAACGTTCCTCACGAAAACACTTAAACCCGATCCCTTGGTCAATAAATTTGTCCCTAAGTACCAGTTCATGCAATTCCTAGCATTCCTAGTAAAAAGATATGAAGATCAAGAGGTTAAGACGACTAAGACTCATACCCTCATCCCTGAGAAATATAACCCTTAGGAGTAATTCAACAAGGACCTGAATTGAAAGGAACCTCCCGGCACTCATGCAATTCACAGATAATGCTATTGTATAAGCAAGAATAAAGCAGATGAATTACTCTAACAGATAATGAAACAAAGCATATGGAATTAAGAACAAATTCAAATACATGAGAGTTCACAAGGTTACATCATTCCCCAACAACAAATAGAAATTAGTTCCCCATAGACATGGGGGAACCTATGAACAATTGCAGAAAGAAAGTGAGAATGGAAGACTAAGAATTGGCTAGGAGTGTATTGTATGCTCTCTTCTGCCAGGGATGCAAAACCTAGAGCCCCAGGGTTCTTTAAATAGTGCCAAAAGTGTCCCAAAGTGTGGCCCGGTCCAAAAGAATCAAATCAGAGCAGAATCAAGGCCCGATCCACGTCAAATCACTCTCAAGCGTCGTAGGGATCTCGCCCAAGCATGAATCAAGGGTTCTGTAAAGCTTGGGTGCCAGTTTTGGACGCCTGAGCTTCGGGCGTCCGTCGCCCGGGCGTCGGGTTCGTTGCCCGGGCGACCAACGGTGAATTCAGCTTCGCTGTTTTGCGTTCCTGTCGCCTGGGCTTCGGGTTTTCTCCCTCCTTGGTGCCTTTTTGACCCCTTTTGAGCTCCATCTTCATGGCTTTTCACTTCTTCTTCCAGTATTGCTTCAATCTCTGTCAAAACAAAGGGAAATTGTTAAAATCAGCCTCAACTCTCTTAGGTCTTACCATTTTATATTACTTGTGTGACTCGGTACACTGCCGATTTTCCCCAACAAGTTTTTGGCACCGTTGCCGGGGACTCATGGTTTAAGCTATTCTATTTGTGTGATTCTTGATTAAATTTGACTTTATTTTTATTTTTATTTTTCTTATTTTTAATTTTTAATTTGTGTTATATTCTTTTTATTTTTATTTTTTGTGTTGACAATATTTTCTAGTGTTTTGTGTTTTCTTTATGCAGGATAGTGTCAGAACCAGAAGCAACAAAAATTTTGGACCTCTTCTCGAAGGACTTGAGACTAGCAGGAGGCTAAGGAGAAATATATTAACTAGAGAACCTTCTCTGGAGAAAATTTCAAAGGTTTCCCAAACTGGGGAAGGAGGTGTGGAGAATAATGTTAGCTGACGCACCTTGGCAGATTATACAACAGTTGTTGGCCCTCACTATTTTAACAACATTGCAAAGCCAAGGGTCAACACTACAAATATGGAGATGAAGCCTGCTCTAATCCATCTTGTGAAGAGCAACCAATTTAATGGACTATCTCATGAAAGTCCATATGAGCACTTAACCACCTTCAATGAGATATGCAACACTGTGAAAATAAATGGGGGGCCAGATGAGGCTATAAAACTGAGCCTGTTCCCCTTTTCTCTTGGAGGTAATGCTAAATTATGGTTGAATCTTTTCCTGAAAACAGCTTCACTCGGTGGGAAGATGTAGTTACAAAGTTCCTGAACAAATACTTCGCATAATCAAAGATCAACAAAGGGAAGCAATAAATCTCTTCCTTTAGGCAAGGCATGGAAGAAACCTTGGGACAGGCATGAGATAAATACAAAAGCCTGCTCAGAAAGACGCCTACCCATGGTTTTGATGAAGGAACGATGGTCATTCTTTTCCTTAGAGGTCTTGGGTAACAAACTAAATTGATGTTGGATGCCTCAGCTGGAGGCAATATCAAATGCAAGACCCCTGATGAGGCGTATGAATTATTTGAGAATATGGCCACCAATGATAATGAGATGCATAGTGAAAGAGGACGCCTTGCTTGCTCAGAACAACATCATTACTTAACAATTAGAGATCTTGACTAAAATAATGATGCAGCCACGAAAGGAACCTCAGAATGTGGCACAGGTTCAACAACAACTCTGTGAGTTATGTGGTGGTGACCATATTAATGGTCAATGTGCAGTGCCTGAGAATCTCAATGAAGACGTTAACTACATGGGAAATCAGTTATGTCCGAATAACTACAACCAAGAGTGGAAATCTCACCCAAGCAATGGACAAGGACAGTTTGGGCTAACTGGTGGACAATTCAATAGGCCACCACAACAACAGCAGCATCAACAGTGGCAGCAACAACCCTCTATGGCTGACAGAACCTCAAGGCTTGAGGAAACTTTCCATCAATTCATGCAGGAAACCACCTCTACAGAAAAGCACAAACGCTACTATAAAGAATTTGAAGATGTAGGTCGGTCAAATAGCTCTACAATTGAAGGAAATGCTTTTCAAAAGTTTTGGGGCTAATACTGAAGTTTACCCCAAAGAAGAATGCAAGGCTGTTGTGAATATGAATGAAGAGAGGGAAAAAGAAAAAGAAAAATAGAGAGAAAAAAATGAGTTGAGAGTAAAAGAAAAGGAGGAAGCGAGGAAAGAAAAAAATGAGTTGAGAGAAAAGAAAGAAGAAGAAGAGAAAAAAAGTGAGAGTGAGGAGAGAGAAAAAGAGAAAAAGGAGAAAAAAAGAGAAGAGGTTGAGAGAAAAAAAAAAGAAAAGGAAGAAAACAAAAAAATTGAAAAAAATGAGAAAAATCATCCCGAGGAATGTTCCACAGGAGAAAAAAAGATGCAATGAGGGCGCCTTAATGAGATCTCCAAAGAATTGGGGATAAAAATTCCTGTGACAGAGGCATTGCAACAAATCCCTGAATATGCAAAGTTCTTGAAAAAGCTCCTAAAAAAGGAGAAATATCTAAAGGAGGAGATAACTGAGATACAGAGGGATTGCAATGTGATCTTGAAAATGGACTTTCCTCCTAAAATTGAAGATCCAGGAAGCCTCACTATCCCTTGCATTATTGGGAACCACAAAATAGGGAAAGCCATAATTGACATGAGGTCCAATATCAACTTAATGCCCTTAACTGTTCTTAAAAAGATTGGTGACCTGGAAGTTAAGCTGGCAAGGATGTCTCTTTTTATGGCAAATGGATCCCCCAAAAGGCCCTATGGCATAGTGGAAGATGTGATGGTGCAAACCAACAACCTGAGATTCCTGGTGAACTTTGTGGTGCTAGAGATGGAGGAAAATTTAGAAATCCCTATTATTCTTGGGAGGCCATTCATGAAGACGACCAAAGTAATCATCAATATTGATGAAGGTACCATATCTCTAAAGGACCAAGAAGAGGAGGTGATTTTCAATGCGTCCAATACTAGGCAGTAGATCCAAATGAAGAAAACTAGTCCCAAAGCTGCATATAAAGATACACCCAGGACTAATACCAAGGATGCCAAATCAAAGAAGAAAGGTAAAAAGTGTTTTTTGTCACAGGCGAATGAAGAAGAGAAAGATAGCAAAGGAAAAAGTGTTCATCCCCTGAAGGAACATGAAGAGATGAGACCAGGCTTACCTGTGCAATTCAACAAAAAGCTTTGGGTTGTTAAAGAACTCCGAGCTGATGGCCTTATAGAGATTGAATGTCCAACTTCAAGGAGAACCAAAAAGGTGAACAGGAAGCTGCTAAAGACAAGTTGGTGTGTTGTAGGAAAGAATGACACCAAAATAAAAGATGTAACATGAACTTATTGGGTCAAGCTAGTGACGTTAAAGAAGCGCTTGCTGGGAGCCAACCCAATTTTTAATTTATTTTTAAGTTGTGTGGTGTGGTTTTTGTTTTGCAGCTATGACAGCATCTACTCAAGGATGCTAAGAGGATTCAAACATCAACATCTACTGATGGATGCCGAGAAAGACTAGGTCAAGCTAGTGACGTTAAAGAAGCGTTTGCTGGGAGACAACCTAGTTTTCTGCACTTTTCTTTTTAATTTTAATTTTGGTTTATTTTATTTTATTTTTATTGTGCTCCCCTTGAATGAACTGAACTGCTTTGATTCAACTGTGATTATTTTTGTGATGAGTATTGCTTTATGAGATTCTTGTGTTTGATTGATGTTGAGATTATGCATGATGTGATTTAAGAGATGACTTACAATTTGTGAAACAAGTGCTTGAGATAAAATTTGATTGAGATACTGACACTACTGCAGATCTGGGAAACGACCGCGGTTGTTTTTCCCTATACGTCGCGGTTCCCGAACCGCGGCATATAAAGGCGCGGTAAAAAGTCTCTGACTATATGCCGCGGTTGCAACCGCGGTAAAAAGTTCAGAGAATAGACCGCGGTTGCAAAAGGAACCGCAACCAAAAACCCTGTTTTTTTAAAAAAATAACAAAATCCAACTATAGGCCGCGGTTGGAACCGCGGTAAAAAGCCAAGAATAGGCTGCGGTTCTGGGTGCAACCGCGGCCATATGTTTATTTAAAAAAAAATTAAAAAAAATTTAAAAAAAACGATGGTCTTTTGCCGCGGTCTTGGTAAGATCCGCGACATATTCTCCTATTTTCTACCGCGGTCTTGGTAAGAACCGCGACATATTGTCCTGCAGTTTTTTAAAATAGCAGGTTTGTTTTTGTGATATCCACTACCACAAAAACAGACCTGCATATGAAATACATTTTCAACAGAATACACATATCAAACAGATGTTCAAATGCTTTCAAACAAAACATAAAGTACAATGTCTAATAAAATACAATGTACTAAAATAGAATGTTTAAATCTAATAACTAATAACTAAGAACTATTATATAATCTAACTATATACTTTGCAAGAGCTTTCCTCATGAATAAAAGTGGTTTCTCAGGAAGTGCTCTAGTACTCTTGAACTACAAGACAATATATATAATTAGTGTATATGAATTCTACATTGGGGAAAAAATCAAAATTTGTTAGATTTAAATATTACCGTTTCCCAGCTTCCTGTGATGTGAGAACAAACAATATGGGTCATCCAATACATTACGTAGTATCTGCACTCATATGACCCATTCTGTCTGTTACACTGCAATATATCATCATATAATTAGTGAATAACATTAAAACAAAACAACTATAACAAAGTATGGCTTTAGCATATGTCAAACCTGTAGAGAAATCCATGCAATCTTTCTAGTGTGAGCGATTGATCTCCCAACAATCATCTGATTTACTGGAATAGCACTACATATTAAAAAAAAACTGTTTTAGCATTCATTTACATATAACAGTAAGTCCAAACATTGAGTTGAATATTACCAATCAATTAATTGTCTAAGATTTGCGGAAGGAGGCCTGTGGAACGAGCAGAACCATAAAGCATAGCTCTCGTGCATAGACACAACAAGAAGTTGCCAATGGCGCCTGAAATTCATAATAACTTAACTATTATATTTTGAAATCACATATGAAACTTTATTATGTTAACAAACTTCACTTACCCGGATATATAAGGCAAAAAATATATCCTCTTGCCTCTTCCAAAACTGTTGATGAGATATGCGTTGATTTGATCAAAATCATTTGATTCATGAATGGATTGGGGATCAAGGAATCCATAATCATCAGAGTGTCCCAAATTGTTACTGACCCCAAACATATACCTGAAATCAGAAATTAACTTAGATATAAGGATAGTTGATTTATAAATCAATTTTATATATAAATAATTGCTCATAGACTTACATTATCCATAGTTGAATAATTGAAATATTCAACTCTTCTGTGCCCGACCAAAGCTCTCTGACATCTTGGCCATGGAGGTATATTGGGACCTCAAAGGGTCTCCCAAACACATCAGCATCATAAGCAACCTCGAAAGGCTTATCATCACAGATTTCAGCAAGTAGCTGCAATGAAGCAAGAGGATCATCCTCAGATAGAGGAATCTTCTGTTGTGCTTGCGTCTGTTGTTACATTGAAAGAAAAGATAAGTTTTGACATCAATGATATGTAAACTTTAAAATTGAGAAGTGTAAAGTAGAATTCCATACCTGGGGGTCAGAAGCTGAACGAACCAAATGTTTAGGCCAAGCGATAAAGGACTTGAATGCATGTTCCACAGTGAAAATCTCATCTGTGGACAGAGGAACTAAGGCATCTGGTATGATCATCTCGTCTACTGAGACCTTCACCTCATCCTCTAATAGCTGCACACCATGAACAACAGTCGTTGCCTTATACATTGTTCCACGAGCTACCAGGGTCGTCTCGGTATCGTCTTCAGTGTATAGCATACATGGACTAGTATCGTCCATGTCATCCCCTGAGACGCCTGCTGCTGAACAACTTCCTTTCCCGCTTCTCCCTGTCAGAGTAAATGTTAGATTATAGAAAATATAGAAATAATTGCACATAAATGTTTATTAAGTTTACCTGTGGGCGGCGCTACATCAACCTGTTCCTGTTCCTGTACCTGTACAGGAGATGGCATCGGGCGCATGCCATAGCTCTGAAACTGCTGCTGGAACATGGAGCTAAACTCACTTTGCATTTCCTCTCTGACCTGTGCCCTAATTTGCGATTCAAGCTCCGCTCGAACCTTCTTTGTGATCTCTTGTCTCAGTCTTTGTTTTTGTGCTTCACTGTATGCATATGAAGACTGACGAGATGAGGGCCCGAAATAATGTTTAATTCCTACTCCAGAACCAGTAGCACGTACACGTCCAGGGTGCTCAGGTCGTCCAATCGCAGCAGCAAGTATATCCTGGCGACCCTCTGGAGTGAATTGACCTTGGGAGCTCTGCTCAACCAACGAGTCCTGTAACATTACAAAACACCATTATTGTTTAAAAAGTTCAATGTAGTATGTATAATTACAATTATTAATATTTTAGGAACAATGATAACTTACAATTCTTTCAGCAATTTCCCGTGCACTGTCGGAAGAGTAGGTGCCCGATGGTATCACACGAGCCATCTTCCATTTCACATGTCGAGAAGGTGGAGAAAGAGGTTGTGGGGGGCTACCACTCTGAGATGTTGGTCTAGCATCTGCCTTTTCCTTGAGGATTTTCTCCTCAAGCTTCCTATACCCACCGCGAGATAATAAGTGGGGGGTTTTGTTCTGAGCACTTGTTTCTTGTGCTCTCTGTCTTTTTGCCTGTCACATATGTTTAATTAATTAGTTCATATGATATGTATTTGCTAATTAGGAATTGAATAATATGAATTATACTAACCTTCCATTCCTCTGTCTGCCAACTCTCTACAAAGATCCGCTAGGTCTCCTCATCAATGCACTTATATTTAGTACATGGGGATTTATGTTTGTACTGTCCATAAATATACCGCGAAGTCAACTTACTTTTGAAATTTCTGAAGTTTTCTGCAACAGTTGACAAACACTTATTTCTAAGTGTTGGGACATTTCGAATGTCAAATGTCAGCTGAAAAAACATAATAAAGTTATATCAGTACAAAATTATCAAAATAAACAAACTCTAATTGAAATGATATAAATAACTTACCAATATATCGTTCTATATAATGTTCCGATCAACCTCGGACACATGGTCATAAGATTCAGTGAGAATACTAATCCTGTCACGTGCCACAGATCCAAGGTAAGATCGGAAGTCATCTGCATAGGGGCCAGTTGCCACACCCGTGATCACATTAACGTTTACCGGTGTTCTTTGACCACTATTTTTTCTGATCAATAGTTTTTTCATCCTGGTGGGCCCTCTAGTGGCTCTGGAGGGGGGAGCCTCATCCCCTGAATGTGGATGATCAGCCATATATCTGTCAACATAAATAACAAAATTAAATATTAATAAAAGACTTATATAATATCATTTAATTTAACAAATGCTTAAAACAATCATCATATGAAATACTTATACAAAAATTGGAAATTCATACATAAAGATATAGATTCATCCTATGTATATTCCCTCATCATGATCTGACCGAATTGCATGTACATCATCGTCAACTAAAGATTGTTCATCCAACTTTGTTGTAGTTTGAAATGAATGGTTGTCAGCAATATGAATATTAATCAAATTGTCTCGTTAGCTTCAATTTGTTTTTTGCCTTGAAGAGCGACATACCAATGGTCAGACGCAGGATCTTTCACATAAAAAACCTGAGATGCTTGATGTACCATGATAAACGGTTCGTCTCGGTAACCCACTTTTCGAAAATCAACCAGTGTCATACCCAATTCATCTATTTTCACACCACTCTTATTGTCAACCCACTTACATTTGAACAATGGAACAAAAAACTTGGTGTAATCAACCTCCCATATCTCTTCTATTATACCATAATATCTCATTGATCCAAGTACAGGAGATTGATCTTTTGATGTGGAAAATTGAAGCGACTCAGCTTCTAAACTGACTCCACTATTTTGTACTGTGCTTTTATCATCCAAAGTCTTCGTATAGAATGTGCAATTATTGACTTCATAACCTGTACAACACACGACATCAAACTTTAAACCATTTGCAAGCCACAATAAAGTTTCAGAAGAATGCAGATCTTTGTCAATCTCAGATTTGAACCAAGACATAAATGTTTTGTTATGCTCCATCAACTGCCATTTCTCTGATTGTCTTGGATTTTTATTCTTAACAATTGCTTTGTGTGCTTCCAGAAAAGGTATCACCTCATCTGTGTTGTTCAATATATAAAGATGCGCTTGCAACAATTCTTCGCGATCTTTTGTCACCGCATTCACACCTCGGGTGCTTTTACTTGTGGAAAATTTATTCAACCATGATGTGCGAGGAACTCCGATTGGATTTGTTGATGTCATGAAATCTGAACAAAACTCGATACTTTCTTCAGCAATATACCTTTCAATCATTGAACCTTCAGGACGATATGGATTTTTAACGTACCCTTTCAAAATCTTCATATAACGCTCAATAGGATACATCCATCTTAAGTATACCGGTCCGTACAACTTGATTTCTCTAACCAAATGAACAAGTAAATGTACAATGATGTCAAAAAAAGATGGAGGGAAAAACATCTCTAGTTGACACAAGATGATAACAATCTCGCTTTGAAGTTCATCTAACTTTGTAGGATCGATGACTTTACTACATATTGACGAGAAAAATGAACACAACCTGTTTATGGTCTGCCTAACATTTTTGGGCAAAATTCCACGAATAGCCACCGGTAACAACTGTTGCATTAAGACGTGGCAATCGTGAGACTTCATGCCAACAAGCTTTAAGTCCTGCAAAGACACTAAACTCTTCATATTTGAAGAGTATCCTTGTGGTACTTTGATACTCTTTAAACAAAGACAAAAACTTATCTTCTCTTGTCTAGACATTGTGTAACAAGCAGGGGACAAATAAGTACGTTTACCAATCTCCTTGGGTGCCAACTCTTCTCGGATATTCATGTCAACCAAATCGAAACGAGCATTCACTTCATCTTTTGTCTTTCCCTGAATGTTGAGTAGTGTACCAATCAAGCTATCACACACATTCTTCTCTACATGCATCATATCTATGCAATGTCGAACATCTAACTTTGACCAATATGGAAGATCAAAGAATATTGATTTCTTCTTCCAAGGGGTCGTTACAGATGACTTCTTCGATGTTTTCCCAAATACATGATGTATTTTATTAACTTTTTCAAGAACTTGAAAGCCAGTAAGTGGATTTGGTGCTTCGTCCCTCTCTTGATCTCCATTGAATGCTTTTTTTAACCTTCGATATGGATGATTACGTTTTAGAAATCTCCGATGACGTAGATACATCGTCTTTCTTCCATGTTTCAATTGATGACCTGCAGTGTTTTCTTCACAGATAGGACATGCTTTATGACCCTTGACACTATATCCTGACAAATTACCATAAGCTAGAAAGTCATTAATGGTGCAAAATAACATTGCACGCATCACAAAACTCTCTGAAGCAAATGAATCAAATATTTCAACCCCATCAACCCACAAAAACTTCAAGTCTTCAACCAGTGGGCTTAGATAAACATCTATGTCATTTCCAGGCTGCTTTGGACCATATATCATCATAGACAACATCATGTACTTCCTCTTCATGCACAATGCAGGAGATAAGTTGTAAATTATCAATATAACTGGCCAACAACTGTGATTGGTACTCATATTACCAAATGGGTTCATTCCATCAGTGGCTAAACCAAGTCTAACATTTCTACACTCTTGACCAAATTGGGGGAATTGTTGATCAATATTTTTCCATTGCTCTGAATCAGCTGGATGACGAATCAACCCGTCAATTTTTCTCTCATCTGCATGCCATCTAAGGTTTTTAGCATTTTTGGGATTCGCAAACAAACGCTTAAGTCTGGGCACTATTGGAAGGTACCAAACTACTTTCAAAGCAGATACATTTTTTTCTATCTGACCATTATCTTCACTGTATGTTTTTGACTTGTATCGTGATGCGCGACATTTTGGACACTTTGTCAAAAATTCATACTCTTTCCTGTATAAAATGCAGTCATTGGGACAAGCATGTATCCTTTTATACTCCATACCCATTGGACAAAGAATTTTCTTCGCATCATAATTACGAGTGGGCAGTGTATTTCCATATGGCAACATTTCATTCAATAACGTCAACAATTCTGTAAAGCTCTTATCAGTCCATCCATTGCTCGCCTTCAAATTCATGAGCCTTAACACAGCTGACAAACGTGTGAACTTAGTTGAACCGACATACAAAGGTGTTTCGGCATCAGTCGACATCGTCTCATACACATGAGCTTTGGCAAAATTTTCTGCGCCAACATCGCGGATCATGTCCTCTAATTTGTCTTCATCCGGTCGATCTTCTTCCATGGTGGAATCAGTAACATTTTCAGTTGTTGAGTCAATCGGAAAGTGCATTTCTTCCCCGTGCCATATCCATGTTGTATAGCATCTTAAGAAACCATCATAGATAAGATGTTCTATAATTTGAGTTGCGTTCAATTTTCTCCCATTCAAACAATTCACACAAGGACATCTAAACTTCACTTCATCGTCACTTCTCCCCTCATTACGTTGCGCAAATTGTATAAATTTCTCTACACCTCTCTCGTACTCAGCACTAATATGTGGTAAATTAATCCAATTTCGATCCATATTCCTAAATTTGACGAAATTACAATTATACAATTTTGTATATAAAATTATAAATTCAATCATACAATCAATTCAGTCATACAATCATACAATTAATAATCTCTTAAGAAACTTTCATGATATATATGCAGGCATATAATTTTTCAAATTTTGAGTGCTTGGGAAAAATTAGTAAAAATTAGTAAAGTGGGTACACAATTTTTCTCTAAGTTGAATGAATTTTAGTTCTTAGTATGTAATTATTTTATTTCTAAGTTATGGGGCAACTATTTTCATAGTTTATAGGAATTGGGCAATGAGCCCTTTGTCTTTTATGTAGGTACATTGTGCAAAAGGCCATTTCCACACTCTTTTGTAAAATCCTAGCAACCATGCACAACCAAAATAGCAATTTCATACCATCACAGTCACATTATCATGCACAACCAAAATAGCAAATGGGTAATTTTGTTCCTCACTCACACACTCACACAATCACCCATCATGTATGAAATCAATTGAAATCCATTGAAAGAACATTCATCACAAGCAATCAGACATCAAACCAGGTTAGCTTCTATACCTCTTTATGGTGCGACAGAGAAAAAAGGCACGACGGAGAAGAAAGGCGCGACAGAGAGCAGCGGGTCCGGCGAAGACGGAAGTCCGACGTCAATGTGGAGGCGGAGGGACGACGACAGAGGCACAACGGCGGAGGGCGCGACGACAAGACGATGGCGCAGCAGCAGTGGCGTTTTCGCAGAGGCAGCGAGAAATCTTCAGAATCGTGTGGAAGAAGATGAAACTGTTCCTTTTTTTTAACCTTCAGAAGAGAATCTGCCGCGGTTCTACACATAACCGCGACATATTCTCCTTTCTACCGCGGTTCTCATCTTAACCGCGGCCTATTCATTTAAAAAAAGAAAGCAAAATGACATTTTTGAAATTTTTTTAACTTATATGCCGCGGTTTGACGCTGAATCGCGGCATATGCTCTGAAAAATTTAAATATTTACTCAGACAAGGGAATAGGCCGCGGTTGGTCAGAGAACCGCGGCATATTCCCCAACGTTCAGAATTCCTGAACTGCCTCCCAACTGCCCTTTTGGGAATGTCAGCAGGTTGAAGGGGGAATAGGCCGCGGTTGGTCAGAGAACCGCGGCATATTCCCCAACGTTCAGAATTCCTGAACTGCCTCCCAACTGCCTTTTTGGGAATGTCAGCAGGTTGCAGGGGGAATAGGCCGCGGTTGGTCAGAGAACCGCGACATATTCCCCCTGCAACCTGCTGACATTCCCCATCAGTCAGCACCTGCAATAAATTGATAGGGGAATCTGCCGCGGTTCTCTGACGAACCGCGGCCTATTTCCCCTGCTACCTGCTGACATTCCCCATCAGTCAGCACCTGCAATAAATTGACAGGGGAATCTGCCGCGGTTCTCTGACGAACCGCGGCCTATTCACCTGCCAATTTATTGCAGTTGCTGACTGATGGGGAATGTCAGCAGGTAGCAGGGGAAATAGGCCGCGGTTGGTCAGAGAACCGCGGCCTGTTCCCCTGTTATTAAATTTTTATCCCTGACGTGCGTCAAAGGGGTTGGTTGACTGGGGTATATGCCGCGGTTAAGTGGGGAACCGCGGCATATAAGTTCGATTTATTTACAAAACTGCCACCGCGCAGCATTATGCTGCGGTTTCTTGTGAACCGTGGCATAATGTGCGCTGTATAATCCTTGTTTTTTTTACTAGTGTGTGCATGATGTTTTTCTGTATTCTAGGACTTGTGAGTTTACCTATGTGAGTTTTGGGCTTCAGAGTTGTTTTTAAATAATTGCTATTACTTTACCGTTATGAGTTATCTTTCTCCAAACTTGCTAATGGTACAATTTTTCAAATCAAAAAGAGTCTTTTACTTTAGATGGGAAACAAAGTACTGCCAAATTCGGCCAAAGATTCCACTTTTTTTTTTCTGACTTTTATGTGCCTAGACCAAAACCAAACTAGCACAATATTCAACTCTTTTAAACCTACTAAAAAGGGACAAATAAACATTTATTATACTTAATTATCTTTAAATAACATGAAGAGTCAAAGTTTCTTTCGTAAAAAAATATTTTCTATCGAAAAATCCGCACTCAATTTAAACGTAATTACTTGTCTTATAAAGACACTTATAGCCTAGAAAGCATGATTAATTTAGACAATATTAGTGAAAGAGATATTTACAAGGTGAGTTAACTCCACCACCCTATTCAACTTAAATAATTTATATTTACTTTCATATTGGGTTAATAATAATATAATTTACTAGTGGAAAAACGCTGTTTAACGTCGGTTATTTTGGACTTTTAACGTCAGATCCCGAGCCGACGTCTATTCGAGTGACGTTAAATGAGACGTCGGACCCAATAGGTCAGACGTCTATATAGACGTCGGACTATATAGGTCAGACGTCTATATAGACGTCAGACTCATAGATCAGATGTCTAAAATGTCGCCATATTTGATAGGATCTTTCTCCGCTTGAGGCCTATCGAGTTGCTCCTAGGTCATGGTGATTCGAGTTTACAACTTTATATTTTAGTTGAAGAGAATGGATTGTATGTTCTTATTTTGTATTGGACGGTTTTGATAATGTAGTGGAGGAAATTAGAGGAGTGTAAAACGCAAGAAATCGCCGTCCAAGAACGCTGCCTAAAGACATGAGCAAAATTGCACAAAAACTCAATGAAAACGCATTTTAATCGGTTCAAATGAAAAATAATTCATCAAAGAGTAATGTAATCGGAGTAAAATTAATTTTAAACGGTGCAAAAATGAGAAAACGAACCTGAAAAACGTAGCCTGTGCAGAGAAAATGCGAGGAAGATGATGAACAATGAGTGCGCGTACCTACTGCCTCGCGTTCGCAGTGTTTTAATGCAGACATTTAGACGTCGGTTTCCTTTACAACAGACGTATAAAGTGCTTTAGAAGTCGAAGTGGCGGAATCAGACGTCTAAATGAAGTCAAAAAGTGACTTTTTAAATTTTTGGATTTAGGGTTTAGACGTCGGTTCGCAGAATAACAAACGTCTAAAGTGCTTTAGAAGTCGGAGTAGCGGGATCAGACGTCTAAATGGAGTCAAAAAGTGACTTTTTAAATTTTTGGATTTAGGATTTAGACGTCGGTTCCCAGAGTAACAAACGTCTAAAGTGCTTTAGAAGTTGGAGTGGCGAGATCAGACGTCTAAATGGAGTCAAAAAGTGACTTTCTGAATTTCTGGATTTAAGGTTTAGACATCAGTTCCCAGAATAACAGACGTCTAAAGTGCTTTAGAAGTCGAGGCTCTCCCAACTGACGTCTATATGTCTGACAGGTAGGTGAATAACCATTAATTTCCGCCATATAGACGTCGGGGTCCCTCCTAACTGACGTCTATATGACTGAAAGAAATGACTTTTCACCCACCTGTCAGACATATAGACGTCAGTTAGGAGGGACCCGACGTCTAAAATATTATAAATGTCGGGGCACCTTCTAACTGACGTCTATATGACCAACTTATTTACGAAAATGCCACCGGTCATCAATATACGTCGTGCTTACCCTTAACCGACGTTTAAAGGGTGACGTTAAATAACATTTTTGCACTAGTGATTATTAATAAATTTACTTTATTAATGTATTATGTAAACATATATTTTTCAATATTTAATTATTTAAATATTAAATGATACAATCTACTTTTTTTTAAATATTTTATAATTTATTTTAAAACAAATTTTGGTAAAACAAATTAAATTTTATAACCGAATTAACCTAACTTATATAAATTGAATAAAAATGAGGCTAAGTTTAATCACACAAAACACACACACACATATATATATATATATATATATATATATATATATATATTCACGACTTCATGAATATTGTCTTTTGGTAAATTACTTTGACATATGTTTAGATGAGTTTTTAAATAAAGACTTACAGAAAAGCATGTATACAAGAAGCACTTAAGCTTTTATAAATTGAAATTAATTTATGAATATATTAAAAATATTCATTTTGAACACCATTTTACAAATACTTAAACCTAAGGTTAATTTCCCTTTTATATTTTTCTTTCAAAAATCCTTATACAGAACAGAACTCGTTTAAACAATCATTTAAACTCAGTGTTTATGGGTACCTAGTTGAATCTATGACCCACTCTCATTCGTTTGCCACTCTCCGTTTCCTTCTTTTATTTATTCAATTTTATTTTCCTAAGTGGTACTTTTTATCATTATGAATGTAATATAATTCATCTTTTACTTATATTATTTAATTCGTGGGGCACGAAAATTGATTTTTTTTTTTTTTTTATAGTTAAATTGATCAAATGGATTTAAATGGAATGGATAAGAAACGAAAAGTAAAGAAAAGGAGAAAAACTCGGTGGCATTAATATTGTTTTGAAGTGCATGCTGTAGACCGTGTTGACCGGCGCCGCCGGTGGCCAGTTTGGTGGCCATGCCCCCACTTGTGGTATACATCCGACAAAGAAACCGGCCAAAGTTTCTAGTCCATTATTAAATTCAATAATTACATGTTATTATATAACAAAACAGTGTCATCAAGTTGAAATGTATTTGGAAGATGAAACTTAAATAATTGTTGAAGTCTTAAATATGTAAGTATTAAAGTGGAATATTAACGTGGCTAATATGTTCTTTCTTTTCTTTTAATTCTTAAAGTTTAAGTTTAATCATTCGTGAGTTTTTTTATTTGGATGGAAATTTCAAATTCGTCATTGTTTTTTTTCTTAATTGACTTTTTATTTTGTAAAAAATTACAACAATTATAGCTTTACCGTTAAATGTGATGGGAAAGGGCAAAAACAAATATAACAACTTGGCAAAGAGTTATAAGGCAGCGGAAATTCAATCCCCTTTCTTGCGAGAATCTGCGAGGAGCACCAAACAAATAGAACAAAAATAGAATCCAAAGCACAAAGAGACAACCAAAATTTTTAACGTGGAAAACCCCTTAATGCAAGGGTAAAAACCACGAGTCGTCGAGACCAAAGAAAAATCCACTATGATCAATAATAGGGTACAAAAGAGTCTCCAATAATAATACCAAAAGGTATTTTCAATAAGCCAAATTAACTAAGCACAAATGCTTACAAATGAGAACAAAGAAGATGAAAATTCTCCAAAACAGGACTGCTGGTGTGGGACCGATTTCTCCCAATCTAGACCTCTAATTGACGATCCGAACGGTCAGAATGAAGAACCATATGTCTGGAACCTACTGTCCAAAAATCAGCTCGATCCAACGGTGAACGACTTCACAGTGACGAAAACAGCAGCGCAGGTTTAGGGTTATGCGGGAATGACTTTCTCTCTTTCTTTTTCTCTCACTTGGCTTTTGTCTCTCTTCAAATGACTCTCTTGTGCTCTACTAATCTGACCCATCTCATTTTAACCTAATGAGATATAATGGACCACACTATTTGGGCCTATTCTCCACATAGGAAGGGAGCCCAATAACCCAACAAATCTCCGCCTCACAACTATGTGGAGATATCCGCCAAACCGGCGATCTCACAACAAACTTCAAACTTTCCTCTTTGCAATGCCTTGGTTATCATATCAGCACCATTATCATCTGTATGAAATTTAGCCAATTCCAACAACTTAACATCCAAAACATCACGTATCCAATGATATCTCACATCAATATGTTTGGATTTAGAATGAAAAGTTGGATTCTTACCAAGATGAATAGCACTTTGACTGTCACAATATAACAAGTATTTGTCTTGCACAAAACCAAGCTCCTGCAAGAATTTCTTCACCCATAACCACTCCTTGCATGGTTCAGTAAGTGCAATGAATTCTGCCTCAGTAGTAGACAACGCCACACACTTTTACAACTTTGATTGCCAAGCCAAGGCTCCCCCTGCAAACTGAATCAAATAGCCTGAGGTGGACTTTCTGGAATCAATGTCTCCAGCCATATCTGAATCTGAGTAGCCCACCAAAGTAGGTTTATCACCTCCAAAACAAAGCCTCAAACCACTAGTACCACGAAGATACCTCAAAATCCATTTCACAGCATTCCAACGCTCTCTACCTGGATTTGACAAAAATCTGCTAGCTGTACCGATAGCGTGTGCAATATCAGGCCTTGTACATACCATTGCATACATCAAACTACCCACCGCAGAAGCATAAGGAACTTTGCTCATAGCTATATTCTCAACTTCATTTGAAGGACTTTGTTTAACACTCAACTTAAAATGAGTAGCAAGAGGAGTACTTACAACCTTAGCATTCTCCATTTGGAATCTTTGCAGCACCTTCTGAATGTAGTGCTCCTGTGATAGCCAAAGTTTCTTCTCTATTCTATCACGAGTGATACTTATACCAAGAATCTTCTTAGCAGCTCCCATATCTTTCATGGCAAATGACTCGCCCAGTTGCTTCTTCAACCTATCAATTTTGGAAACATCTTTTCCAACAATAAGCATGTCATCAACATATAACAATAGGAAAATGAAATCATTCTCAGAAAATTTCCTGACAAAAACACAATGGTCAGAAGTAGTCTTCTTGTAGCCTTGCTCACACATAACAGACTCAAACTTCTTATACCACTGCCTCGGAGCTTGCTTCAAACCATATAGGCTTTTTCGTAGCCTACATACATAGTCTTCCTTGCCTTCAACTAGAAAACCATTTGGTTGCTTCATGTAAATCTCTTCCTCCAAATCACCATGAAGGAAAGCTGTCTTCACATCCATCTACTCAACCTCCAAATCAAGAGTAATAACTAAACTTAACACAGTTCTGATGGATGTCATCCTCACCACAGCTGAGAAAATCTCATTGAAGTCAACACCCTTTCTTTGTCTAAAGCCTTTCACCACTAATCTAGCTTTATATCTGGTAGATGTAGAATTGCTCTCTTGCTTCACCCTGAAGATCCACCTGTTCTCTAAGGCTCTCTTACCCTTAGGCAACTTTACCAAGTCATAAGTGTGATTATCATGCAGAGATTTCATCTCATCCTGCATTGCATCCAACCACTTTTGCTTTTCTTCACTTTCAACGGCCTCCTCATAACATTTAGGTTCTCCCTCATCAGTCAACATCACATACTCATCGGTAGAGTACTTCTTAAAAGGTTGTTTTGGCCTGTCAGATCTTTTGGGTTGAGCTTCAGGTAGCTCAAGTACATCACCAAGACTCTCATCATGTTCCTCTTTATCAACATTATCAATAGGAACATCCAAGCTATCTCCAACCTGCTGATTATCAATATCACCATGTTGTTCATCATCATGAACATCAATAGCCAAATCATTAATAGACAACCGAATTGGATCAACATCAGTCACATTACCGTCTTCCTTAGGAGTAGACTTCTCCACCTTATCAATATCTTCAATGGTTTGATCTTCCATGAATTGCACATCACGACTTCTAACAACTTTCTTTTCAATGGGGTCATACAACTTGTAGCCAAATTCATCTTGACCAAAACCAATGAAGATGCATTGCCTTGTCTTCACATCCAACATGGATCTTTGATCTTTTGGAACATGAACAAATGCTTTACAACCGAAGACACGTAAGTGATCATAAGTAACATTCTTGCCAAACCAAATCTTGTCTGGCACCTCAGAGTACAAAGCGACTGTAGGACTTAGATTAATAACATGCATTGCTATAAACAATGCCTCACCCCAGAAATGCTTAGGCAATTTTACTTCAGAAAGCATACACCAAACTCTTTCAATTAATGTCCTATTCATCCTCTCCGCTAAACCATTCAGCTGAGGAGTTTTGGGAGGAGTCTTCTCATGTGCAATACCATATTGTCTACTATAAGCATCAAACGGCCCACAATATTCACCACCATTGTCAGTACGAATGCGCTTCAACTTCTTGCCTGACTGCCTCTCAACCAAAGAATGGAATTATTTAAACTTGTCCAACACTTGGTCCTTTCTCTGTAGTGCATAAGCCCAAAGCTTCCTGGAACAATCATCAATAAAAGTAACAAAGTAAAGTGCACCACTAAAAGACTTTACCTTCAACGGGCCACAAACATCATAATGCACCAATTCAAGCAACTCTGACTTCCTGGAGGGAGGATGCTTCTTGAAGGATACTCTGGTTTGTTTACCAGCCATGCAGTGAGAACATTTCTCCAACTCTACATTCTTCAATCCTGAGAGAGTATCCTTTTTAGCTAAGCAGTTAAGCCCCTTTTCACTGATGTGCCCAAGCCTTCTGTGCCACAAAGATGACTCCATATACACGACATTCACACTATCTTTAGCAACCAAAGCTTTTGTCTAGTAAAGCTTAGAATTTTTCTCCCCTTTAGCCACAATCAAGTTACCTTTGGTGAGCTTCCACTTTCCAGAACCAAAGTGGTTATCAAATCCACCATCATCAAGTACTTGCACAGAAATCAAGTTAAAGCGAACATCTGGAGCATGTTTAACTCCTCTAAGCAACAACTGCATCCCTATGTTGGTTTGCAAGTGAACATCACCAACACCAATAACCTTAGACACCCCATCATTACCCATCTTCAATACTCGAAAATCACCAGGTGTATAAGATGTGAAGAACTCCTTCCTAGATGTAACATGCAGTGTAGCACCACTATCAATTATCCACATGCTCTCATCAATACAAAATTAATAGTGTCATAATCACGAAGACAAACAAGGTCACCACATGTTGTAGTAGTAACACGATCACCATCATCATTATCTCTTTCTCTTTGCTCACCCTTTTTGTCTCTACTCTCTTTCTTCCACAAAAAAACAGTTCTTCTTTATATGCCCTGTTTTTTGACAATAGTGACACTCCACATTCTTGTACCGAGACTTGGACTTGCTCCTGCTTTTATCTCTACCACTGTTTTGTTCCTTCTTTTGGCTTCTCCCCCTATTTTCTGTAATAAGCACTTCTGAATGAGATGAAGTACCCTATGTCTTCCTTCTCATCTCCTCATTAAGAGCACCACTCTTTGCCATTTGCAAAGAAATATCACCATTAGGGGTAACATTTATCATGGAAACCCGAAATGTCTCCCACAAATCCGGTAAAGAGTTTAATAAGAATAAGCCCAATAGATCATCATCAAATTTTATACCCATTCCAACTAATTGATCATAGCGTGTTACCAATAAGGAGCATTGGTAAAACTTGAAGAATTGTTTTGATGATGCTGCAAGAAGTTTTATTTAAAGAAAACATTAGATTTATTTAAAAAGCAACTTGTAGAGTTTGAATGTAGTAGGAAAATCTTAAACTTTGTATTTTTAATTGGAATAATCGATTATGGACAAGCTATAATCGATTATCACTTACATTTTTACCTGCAATAATCGATTATCAAGGAGCAATAATTGATTATCACAAGTTATACAGGAATAATCGATTATCACTTCATATAATCGATTATCACTTTTTGAAATTTCTATAACGGACTTGAATAATCGATTATCACTTACAATAATCGATTATTCATGGCAGTTGGGAGCTGACCTTTGGCATTCAGTGTGCTTGGCTATATAATTGGTTTTTGAAAGCTTCAGAAAACAACTTTGTGTAAACTGAGAAAGCTTAGAACACTGAGTAGTCAGAGGAACGTTCTTGAGAGCTTTTTTTTTACTTTGTTCCATTGCCTGGTCTTGTGAAAGGAGAGGCTTACGTATCGTGTGTCGATAGTCGAAGTGGACTCTCTTCAAGTTGGCAAGGTTCTCTGCCTGGTCTCGTGAAAGGAGAAGCTCGCGAATCGTTGGTCGATTGCCAGAGTGGTTCTCTTCGAGTTGGTAGAGTGTGCTCTGCCTGGTCTTGTGAAAGGAGAAGCTCATGAATCGTTTGTCGATTGCCGGAGCAGTTCTCTTCAAGTTGGTAGAGTGGTTCTTTTCATTCTATTTCTGTATTTTTCATTGTAATCTGTTAAACTATTTTTAGTGGAACTGTTAATCACTCTTTGTAGTGATTAACGACTGGACGTAGATTCTGTTGAATCGAACCAGTATAAAAATCCTTGTGTGTTTTTCTTGTGCCATATACTCATTTTATATTACGTATATCAAATGCTCGTTAAATTTTCTGAAAGAAAATTATTTTTGTAACAAGGACCAATTTGTTTTTAATCGTGATTGAATACGCTTTCTGCTCTCTGAGTTATTTATTCCGCTGTGTTAAACTTTGCGAAAATTACCCCCTACGAGACCGTCAATTGGTATCAGAGCTTGCTTTGATAGTTTTTCAAAATATTTGCGAAAATGGCCGGTCACAGTCAAAACGTTGTTTATGCTGAGGGTGCGTCCATTAACAGACCTCTGTTGTTTACTGGAGATAACTATGCTTTTTGGAAAGTAAGAATGGAAATTTTTATGGGGTCGGCATCTGGGAAGCAGTACAAAATGGTCCTTATATTCCAAAAATTACAGTTGATTGTGTAGAAGTAGAAAAATCATATTTTGATTGCACTTATGAGGAAAATAGAAGAGCCCAATTTGATTTTAAGGCTCGAAATATAATTTTATCTGCACTAACCACTGATGAATTCTTTAAAGTCTTTGTTTATAAAAGTGCACAGGAAATGTGGAAATTTTTAAGACAGTTATAATGAAGTCATAGATGTGGATAAGTTGACACCGTGTGATTCAAGCTCTACATCAACCTCCTCAAGCTCAAGCGAATTTATTGAGGAAGGAAATATATGCTTAATGGCAAATAGTGAAAGCCAAATCTTGAAGAAGAAGAAGGAGAACAATCAAGGCTCGACATCAATCTTCAAATGTTATGGATGTGGTGAAAGAGGCCATGTGAAAGCTGATTGTTCAAGCAACAAAAGAAGTAAAGGAAGAAAAGCAAAGAAATCTCACAAAAAGAAGAAGGCATACACAGCTTGGGAGGATACTACATCAAGCACTTGTAGTTCAAGTGATTCTGTTGAAGAAGCAAACCTATGTTTGACGGTTGCTATTGATGACACTACAAGCCAAGTAAGTGGTTCTAGCCTTGACACTAGTGAGTTTGATTTACAAAAAGCTTTTCTTGAATTGTTAAATGAATCTGAGAAATTGGATGTGGATCATAAAAATTTGAAAAAGGAACATAACGAATTGAAATTTAAGTATGAAAAAGTATTAGATGAAGAAGTAGTTTTAAGAAATAAAATTAGTAATCTAGAAATTAAATTGTCTGAGTTTAATGCAATTGAACAACCTGTTGAATGTTTATCATGTAAGAGTCATATGTTTGATATTAACATTCTTGAGAATTTACTTGCAAAGGCAACTAAGCCTCATTCACATGCTCAAACAAATTTTACCAAAAGCAATGTGAAAAATAGAAACATGCATCAACACAAGAAGTCTAAAGTTAAAAGAACTCGTAGAGTTTGGGTTGAGAAGGGAACTTTTGTGAAAAACAAGGTGCATGATGTTTGTTGTTTTTATTACATGAAAAAGGGACACACTTCTAACAAATGCAACATTAAACATTTTGGTGTTCCAAATGGAAAATATGCTTGGGTTCCTGTCATAAAGTAATATGTGTCTAACCTCAAGGACCCAAATAAGATTATGGGTACCAAAAGTGTTATTGCTCTGTTTTGCAGAATAAGCTTTCAAAAGGAGAAGATAATTTTTTTTATGATGTTCTGATTTTGGAATTGATGCTCCAAGCTAGGAAGTAATTTCATCAAGTGATATCAAAGCCTTGGTTCAAGCATCAAGTGGCTCAGCTAAGTAGTATTTAAACTTTGCTGTTGCACTTTGTTTTGCTTAATCTTCCATTATGAAATTACTGTTGAATTCATCTCTGTTTGGGCAAATAATATGTACATCACTGTTTCATTATTTCTATGGTGTGTTCCTGTGTGCTTGCACATTTTAATCAATGAAATTAATCTATTTGAGACATTCATGTGCATTGTATTTTAGTGTCTTGCTGTTAATTGTCAAATTGAATCTGTGTTTAACTGGCTCAGTATTCAATTTCATGAGTACTTTAAAGTTAGCCTTGGTATAACTTTTTATCAAGCATCAAAAGCAATGAAAAATTAATTTGAATGAGCTAGTTGATAGTTTCTATTTGCATTTCTGGATGATTAAGACATTTGATGATTAAATTGTCAATTCTGTTTCAAAGCTGTTTTTGTGGAGATTTGTTTTCAAGTTCAAATGCATACCGCATAAGCTATGATGATACTCATTGAGAGCTTGGATACAGTAAATTAACTTATCAAATTTGCATAATTGTGCTGTAAATTATTTGGTTTAAAAGATTATTGAAAGATAAAATCTAAATCAGCTTTTGTGTTAAAATTTTGGTGTGAAATTCAGAAAGGAATAGTCTTTTTTTAAAAAAAAAAATTAGGCAAAACTGTATTTCCTTGGTTGAGTAATTTTTCATTTTTAAATTCTGATTTTCCATTAGTTAATTACTGAAGATCTTGCAATAATTTGATATTGTCTTATTCAAGCTTTCAAAATTGTTTTCGAAACCAATTAGGTGTCCAAAAGTTATTTGATTCATTATATTTAAAATTGAGACATAGTTGGATCTGGATAAGTAAATTTTAGAAACACTGTTGTTTAACATCAATTTGCTGTGATCGCAAGTTCATTTCTCTGATTTAAACATGTTCATAACAAAAGAATCTTGTGTTTTCACAGCCTTGGGTATTTTCACTCTCCATACCACCATTTTTTTTAATCTTTTGCTGATAATAAGTTGTTGGTTCAATTGCTTAATCATGAAGTATGTATGATGTACTTACATTTGAGTAATCCTGCAGCAAAAGTTAGGTATTTGTGAGATATCTAAAATAAATGATTTAAAAGAAACTTTTAAATCCTTCTAAAAGGCTGAGAGATCAACACAAGCTTAAATCTGAAAACTGATACACCCAAATTTGACTATTTTTTTAAATGTCTCATAGCTTCTTGTTTGTCATTTTGCAGTTGCTTATTTTACCTCAAATTTCTAATTGCTTAGTCTAACAAATATTGTTTGCGAAGTTTTTTTTCTTCTGGTTTCTGAAACTTGAAAGAAAGATTTGTGAGTTTTAAGTTTATTAAGAAAAGCCTGAAGTAGTTGATAAAGTTGGGGGATAAAATTCTTTGCACCAAGATAAACAATTTTATTGAATTAAATTTGATTACTGCATATTGTTTGAATTGTTGTATATATTGTTTTGATATGCACAACTGAATTCATGGGATTGAACAGATTGGGATATGAAAGTACATGAATCATAGTTGTTGTTTGAGAAGTTATAAATTATGCTGTCAAAATTAGTTTTTGAACTGTTTGTGAAAATGCTTTCATGTTAAACATGGATCAACTATGATCATATTCATTTAAGCTATTGTTGCGTTCATTATAATTTATAACTCTATTACAGAATCATTGATTTCTTATTCGTATGAAAAAGGACTGTTGATTTCAATGAATTAATTAGTTCTAATAAAAGTTGAATTTGATTTGCTAAGAAATATAGAAATTGGTTTCAAAATTGAAAATTCTTTTATGAACTGCCTTGTAAGCATATCTGCATTGTTTTGGACTGAACAGATCTTAAAACATTTTTCAGAATATGTTTTTGAGTTTAAGAGAAACTTTTGTTTGACATCTTATGACATGATCTTGTGATACCTGGTACTCATTTGAGGGGGAGATATATAAGGCTGTTAGATATCTAGTTATTCATCTATACTTTGGTATTTCATCTTGTATTTGCCTCTCATTTTATAAAAGTTCAAATTTTATAAATTGCATCTCTCTTTTGATGAGGGTGAGAGCCATTTAAGGGAATATCTTTACCCTATGATCTTAGAAGACATTTTATGAATGCTAGATGTGTTTTAGGTTGAAAATTTGGCCCAAATATCTGTTTTTAGGAAATTAACGTCAATAATCGATTACCAAAGGGTCATAATCGATTATCTTGGCCTAAAAAATTAGATTTTGACAATTTTGAACACAAATAATCGATTATTTAAAGTAATAATCGATTATCAGCGTAAAAAAAAAACTTTTTTTTAAAAAAAATTCTTTTTGGTTTGTTTTATCAAAGGGGATTATTACATTTAGGGGGAGTACTTTTAAAGGACTTAAATCCTTTTTAAGTTACTTATTTTATGAGGAGCATAAACTTTAGATGATTTTTTTTTTGAAAAAAGGGGGTGAAGCTTTTGATTGAGAACTTTTTTTATAACTGGTAGATATGAGTCTTGTCCAAAAAGCTAACTTTGATCAAATTTATGAGTGGCAGCAAGCTCATGAAGATTATATGGTTGATCAATTTCTTGACATTGATGTTCATCTAGGAAATATTGAAAATCATCTAAACCTTCAATCACCCGAGAGATCCCAAGTCCTGAATTTTAGAATTAGGATTTTTTTTGTCTAAGTGCCTTTGTTGATTGGTTGTTATTCTTATCTCTATGTTATATTTCTGTCTTTTATGTTTCTCCTTATGGTGTCTATGTAATCCTTTCTTTTATGAATAACATGATCTCTTGTTTTATGCATACATTGTTTAATTAAGGGGGAGATCATATTTAGGGGGAGATCATATTTAGGGGGAGCTTTTTAATTTAATCTTTTTGCTTATGATCAAAAAGGGGGAGAAGAATAATATAAGGGGAGAAGAATAATATAAGGGAGAAGTATAATACAAATTAATAATTGATAAGGTACTGCTAACTTTGTTTTCTGTTAGCTCTTACGTATTGCAGGTAAGCCAGAGTTGCTTTTAAAAGTGAATTTTTGATCATCATAAAAAAAGGGGGAGATTATTACCAATAAGGAGCATTGGTAAAACTTGAAGAATTGTTTTGATGATGCTGTAAGAAGTTTTATTTAAAGAAAACATTAGATTTATTTAAAAAGCAACTTGTAGAGTTTGGATGTAGTAGGAAAATCTTAAACTTTGTATTTTTAATTGGAATAATCGATTATGGACAAGCTATAATCGATTATCACTTACATTTTTACCTGCAATAATCGATTATCAAGGAGCAATAATCGATTATCACAAGTTATACAGGAATAATCGATTATCACTTCATATAATCGATTATCACTTTTTGAAATTTCTATAACGGACTTGAATAATCGATTATCACTTACAATAATCGATTATTCATGGCAGTTGGGAGCTGATCTTTGGCATTCAGTGTGCTTGGCTATATAATTGGTTTTTGAAAGCTTCAGAAAACAACTTTGTGTAAACTGAGAAAGCTCAGAACACTGAGTAGTCAGAGGAACGTTCTTGAGAGTTTTTGTTTACTTTGTTCCCTTGCCTGGTCTTGTGAAAGAAGAGGCTTACGTATCGTGTGTCGATAGTCGAAGTGGACTCTCTTCAAGTTGGCAAGGTTCTCTGCCTGGTCTGGTGAAAGGAGAAGCTCGCGAATCGTTGGTCGATTGCCAGAGCGGTTCTCTTCGAGTTGGTAGAGTGTGCTCTGCCTGGTCTGGTGAAAGGAGAAGCTCGTGAATCGTTTGTCGATTGCCGCAACAGTTCTCTTCAAGTTGGTAGAGTGGTTCTTTTCATTCTATTTCTGTATTTTTCATTGTAATCTGTTAAACTATTTTTAGTGGAACTGTTAATCACTCTTTGTAGTGATTAACGACTGGACGTAGATTCTGTTGAATCGAATCAGTATAAAAATCCTTGTGTGTTTTTCTTGTGCCCTATACTCATTTTATATTACGTATATCAACTGCTCGTTAAATATTCTGAAAGAAAATTATTTTTGTAACAAGGACCAATTTGTTTTTAATCGTGATCGAATACACTTTCTGCTCTCTGAGTTATTTATTCCGCTGCGTTAAACTTTGCGAAAATTACCCCCTACGATACCGTCATAGCGTCCTTGAAATTCACTCAAGTGATTTCAGATAGGAGTTCCTTCCTTGTACTTCAACTCCACAAAATTTTTCAGCAAGTACAATTTATTAGTCCCTGACTTAGAGGCATACAAGGACTCAAGCTTATCCCATAGGGTTCTCGCATGTGTCTCATTAGCAAAAAAATTATAGACATTGTCATCAACAAACTGCCTGATAAATCCACATACCTGTTGATGTTCAAAATCTCATTCTTCATCTGACTTGGATTCTGGCTTATTGGAAGCAAAAACAGGAAGATGCAAATTTTTCACAAATAACAAGCCCTTCATCTTGCCTTTCCATAAGTGATAATTTTCTCCATTCAATGGAATCAATTTTGTATGTGCCTCCATCATTCACGCAAATTAAACAGCCCCTTAACCAAAGAGCTCTGATGCCACTCTGATGGGGGAAAGGGTAAAAACAAATATAACATCTTGGCAGAGAGTTATAACGTAGCGGAAATTCAATCCCCCTTGCGAGAATCTGCGAGGAGCACCACATAAATAGAACAAAAATAGAATCCAAAGCACAAAGAGACACCCACAATTTTTAACGTGGAAAACCCCTCAATGCAAGGGTAAAAACCACGAGTCGTCGAGACCAAAGAAAAATCCACTATGATCAATAATAGGGTACAAAAGAGTCTCCAATAATAATACGAAAAGGTATTTTCAATAAGCCAAATTAACTAAGCACAAATGCTTACAAATGAGAACAAAGAAGATGAAAATTCTCCAAAACAGGGCTGCTGGTGCGGGACCGATTTCTCCCAATCTAGACCTCCGATTGACGATCCGAACGGTCAGAATGAAGAACCATATGTCTGGAACCTACTGTCCTAACATCAGCTCGATCCAACGGTGAACGACTTCACAGCGACGAAAACACCAGCGCAGGTTTAAGGTTATGCGGGAATGACTTTCTCTCTTTCTTTTTCTCTCACTTGGCTTTTGTCTCTCTTCAAATGACTCTCTTGTGCTCTACTAATCTGACCCATCTCATTTTAACCTAATGAGATATAATGGACCACACTATTTGGGCCAATTCTCCACATAGGAAGGGAGCCCAATAACCCAACAAAATGGACCCAACAATATTATTGTTAGGTTGACATGACATGGTCATTTTCGTTTTTAAATGACATGGACTTCGTTATTTGGTGTATGTGATTCTGACGTGTCTTTTTAAAATTGAATTAAACATTATGTATGAATTTTAGAAATTAGTGATTGAATTTGTTCGAATTAGAGATTGAATTTGTTCGAATTAGGGATTGAGAAAAAGTTAGTGAGCAAGGATTGTCAACCACCACCTTGCGCTATTCATCTCCATTGCGCCATTGCTTCCTCTCCATCTTCATCAACCTGCAGAGGAAAGAAAGAGGAAAACCCAGAAATAGATCCACTCGAAACCCAATTCGTCCAAGTCACAACAGTTGTTCGAGCAACAACCACATCCATAAGTCTATAATGGAATCCTAATCTAGAACCAGGTTCGTTCCTCCTTGCTCATCTCCATGGCAACCTATAGGAAAACCAAGCCAGCAACCTCCGTGAGCCTTAATCGTGACACCCAGAGAACCTAGATCACGAACATTTTTGCATCACAGCCCCAAATTTCCAGAAACCCAATTAAACCCTAAAGTTGTGATTTGTTCGCAACACTGAAATTGCGCTACAAAAGTCTCCAAGAGAAACCCTTTCATCCCCCAATCTCCACCGCGACGCGAACCAAATTGCAACCATTGGAACCTTCAGAAAACTCAATCACAAACCTAGAAAACAAAGAAAGTCCAGAATCACAGCTAGCATTAGTTCATCTTCCTCGCGCAAGATGAACAAATGCCATCCCCAATACATGAGCAAGACAAACATCGGCCATCTTCGAACCTCTCTTACTTCAAGAACAACGAACACCTTCGAAGAAGAGGCAGAACGAAGTTTTTATCTTTTATTAGGAATTGAAGCAATTAAGGATTGTTAAGACTCTGACAAGTATGCCGAATCGTATCAAATAATATAAACGGTAACACCGAGTATCGTTTTCCCTAGAGACTCATTGACCTAGACATTCATGTGATTTGTTGATTATTTAAGACTTGAGAAGCGAAAGTTAGGGTTTATAATGCAAGAACGAAAATAAACATGCAGGCAAAGGTTGATCAACTGACCAAAGTGTATACGCAGGTGAAAAATGTATGGATGAATTATGTTGTTGGGGTTTACGACTTATCCTAATCCACTATCATGTATTTACGAATTCTACTCCTTCATTAATGTTAATGCCACTTTCTACTTTACCCTAAACACGATGTCTCGGTGAAGAGAGTCTACTCCTAATTACTAGTTTTCAATGTCTTGTCTCCCTAACAATTGATCATGCAATACAGAAGCTTAAAGGCAATCGGTCCTCCTATCCCTATGTCTAGGTAATATTGCTCCAGAGAGAATTCCCCCATGTCTAGATTTTCCCGTATGTGTCCATAACAACAAAATTAAAGATCACGCTATTGAATGAATTAAACAAAGCATGACTAGAATAGAGAAAAAACTCTAACAATTAATGAAGAAAAGCATATATCATTTAAGGTTCAATTCAATACACGAGAGTTTCAAAGGATTACATCGTTTCCACAACAAAAAGGAGGTTTAGTTCACCATGGACATGGTGAAATTAGATGAAATTAATGAAAGGAATGAAAGATAAAACCCTAGAATTTGTAGATTGGAGCTTTCGCATCCAAAATCCGCCTCCAAGGGTGAAAAGAGTGGTTATGCGTAGATGGGCTTTCGCAACCCACACAAATTTAATTGCATATAAGAAATGCAGTACAGTTAGGAATTGACTCCTAGGTCGTCTCTCAAGGACCAATTTTGCGGTTCGATAATTAAGACAGACACGAAGTGGGGGGGGTTTATGAAATGTTTGTGGTGAATGCGGATAAACAAAATCACAGATGCAAGCAGAAATGCAAACACAGATCTAAGAAAACGGTTTCAAACACAGAATGAAAAGCAGTCGGTCATTAACTTAATTACAATGTTTCCAATCACAGATCATCAAAATAAAGTTGCGACTCAAACCTCTAATCCAACAAAGTTAACCAACTAAGCGAAGGTTAATCCTGTTTTCATAAAAGCGAACTAAGCGGACGTAGTGTTAATATCAAATCTAATTTACACCATGCAGTTACATAAACTAAGCGAAGATGTAACACCAACTGGGCAACTAAGCGTATACCCAATTGCAAGTGCAAATACAAAATTGATATTAACCAAGTCAGAGTGCAAATACAGTTATAGTTCATAAATCTCAAGGAAACATCACAATATAGCTAATGACCAAATGAGTTAATTTAAGCTAACATGAAAATTAAAATAACAAGACCAAACATATTAGACAACATTAAAACAAAATAAAATACTAGACCCAAACAATGTGACAAAGAACTATGCAGCACAATTAAATAAGTTTAAATGCAAAACTAAATTAGAGAAACTAAAAAACACTAATCCTACTATGCAAATTAATTCAAAACAAAGGAATAATCAAGCTAGCTTTTTCCCTACACATTCCATATGACCAAATACATCCAACAAAAGAAATTAAAAATGCAAATGGCCCAACAACACCTCTTGGCCGTGAGTTCCAATGCACCAACGTCAAGCTTTAAATTCCACCTTCAATAAGCCACAAAATGTGTTGACTTCTTGTCCCATGTGCACCATTCTCCAAGGAAATTAAAATGTGTCTACAACAATCCCAATGAAAATATCCCTTCTCTCTTACCATGCAGCAAAATTCGTACCTCACACTCCAAGACCCAAAAATGCCGAACTCATCTTCCTCACCATGTAGAAAACGTTGCCATCCAACTTCACAAGTCAAAAGGTGCTAAATTCTTCTACCAATGTGCCACATAAGCAAGGTCAAAGGAAATAAAAGCACAAGACATTCTCTTCTTCATATCAATGCACGGTAATTGCTAGCAAGAGACAAAGACCAAAATGGAAACATTCTTCCTATGAAAATGAGCCTCTCATGTGCTCGCCCAAATAAGGTAAAAAGTTAAATGTGCCATTTTCTCTCTCCCTTTTCAACACCAAACGGTTTTCTCCACCAAACAAGCTTCCAAAACCTTTCTCCACTTCTCTCCACTGAGAGCACACTCAAGAAACTCAAACTTTCATTTGCAAAATGATTCAAGAGCAACAAACACAAAGTTCAACTATTATAAAGCAAACCAACACTTACTTTTCTTCAAACTTTTGATGAAAACAAAATCCAATCCCTAGCTTTCCTTGCAAAACCGTCCAACCATCATCAATAAACACAATATTCCAGCTCAAAATATTGCTTCCAACCATCAAACAAAAGCACATGAAGAAAATGGTTCAATCCTCAAACACCCATACACCAACTCAACCTTTCTTCACTACAAAACTCAACAGGAACTTCATTTTCATCATTAAACGAAGGAAACTAAAGGGAAAACGAAAATACTGCAGCAAATGGGGAAGCAAAACGAAAAGATGAGTCTTCATTCAAACCATGTAACCACCATGAAAATGCAAGAACAACCCTTCAAGCTCATGCCGTCAACATGCAAATGGAAAATGCAAGAAGAAGAGTGATAGATCTCCCTTCCATTAAGCAAGAATAAGTAAAGTTTTAAGCAAGAGAAGAAGAAAAATGTGATCTTGATCATTCATAGCTAAAAAAAACCCTAGCACCCATCATGGTCTCCAAGAGAGAGTTCATACATGCAAAGTGAAAATGAAAAGTGGAGACAAAATGTGTGTCTCGGTCTTTGCCCTCTAAAACCGTCCAACACCCTAAAATGGTGGGGACCACCTCTAAAAGAAACCATAAAGTCTTTGCCAAGTGTCCCTCAAAGTTTGGGCTTCTACAATTTTTGCCTTAAAAAGGGCCCAATACACAAAATCCTAATTAAAGTTTCTAGAAAACTAATATACAATTTATTTAAAATTGAAATGACTAAATGTTGAGTCTTTAATGTGCAAGCCACCATCCTAATGCTCCAAATGATGTTTCCCAAAATTTCCCTGCAACCAAAAATGCAATTAATTAGCTCAGAAAATTCAAATTAGTGAAAATATGAATTTCCGACGAAATTAAGCAGGATTAGGAAAAACGGGGAAATAACGGACAATTAAACACAATTCCCGGATTTATGTAAGTGCAATAAACCAAATATACTCACTAAAATAATGACTCATCATGCGTCTCCTTCTGCCAAAAGATACCCTCTCTGGGCCGTGCAAATCAAAATATAGTTCATAAAAAATCAGTAGAAACTGGGCCAGGCCCACGAAAATGGCGCTGAACACTGGACTACTCTCTCCCTTTTCAACACCAAACGGTTTTCTCCACCAAACAAGCTTCCAAAACCTTTCTCCACTTCTCTCCACTGAGAGCACACTCAAGAAACTCAAACTTTCATTTGCAAAATGATTCTAGAGCAACAAACACAAAGTTCAACTATTATAAAGCAAACCAACACTTACTTTTCTTCAAACTTTTGATGAAAACAAAATCCAATCCCTAGCTTTCCTTGCAAAACCGTCCAACCATCATCAATAAACACAATATTCCAGCTCAAAATATTGCTTCCAACCATCAAACAAAAGCACATGAAGAAAATGGTTCAATCCTCAAACACCCATACACCAACTCAAGCTTTCTTCACTACAAAACTCAACAGGAACTTCATTTTCATCATTAAACGAAGGAAACTAAAGGGAAAACGAAAATACTGCAGCAAATGGGGAAGCAAAACGAAAAGATGAGTCTTCATTCAAACCATGTAACCACCATGAAAATGCAAGAACAACCCTTCAAGCTCATGCCGTCAACATGCAAATGGAAAATGCAAGAAGAGGAGTGATAGATCTCCCTTCCATTAAGCAAGAATAAGTAAAGTTTTAAGCAAGAGAAGAAGAAAAATGTGATCTTGATCATTCATAGCTAAAAAAAACCCTAGCACCCATCATGGTCTCCAAGAGAGAGTTCATACATGCAAAGTGAAAATGAAAAGTGGAGACAAAATGTGTGTCTCGGTCTTTGCCCTCTAAAACCGTCCAACACCCTAAAATGGTGGAGACCACCTCTAAAAGAAACCATAAAGTCTTTGCCAAGTGTCCCTCAAAGTTTGGGCTTCTACAATTTTTGCCTTAAAAAGGGCCCAATACACAAAATCCTAATTAAAGTTTCTAGAAAACTAATATACAATTTATTTAAAATTGAAATGACTAAATGTTGAGTCTTTAATGTGCAAGCCACCATCCTAATGCTCCAAATGATGTTTCCCAAAATTTCCCTGCAACCAAAAATGCAATTAATTAGCTCAGAAAATTCAAATTAGTGAAAATATGAATTTCCGACGAAATTAAGCAGGATTAGGAAAAACGGGGAAATAACGGACAATTAAACACAATTCCCGGATTTATGTAAGTGCAATAAACCAAATATACTCACTAAAATAATGACTCATCATGCGTCTCCTTCTGCCAAAAGATACCCTCTCTGGGCCGTGCAAATCAAAATATAGTTCATAAAAAATCAGTAGAAACTGGGCCAGGCCCACGAAAATGGCGCTGAACACTGGACTACTCTCTCCCTTTTCAACACCAAACGGTTTTCTCCACCAAACAAGCTTCCAAAACCTTTCTCCACTTCTCTCCACTGAGAGCACACTCAAGAAACTCAAACTTTCATTTGCAAAATGATTCAAGAGCAACAAACACAAAGTTCAACTATTATAAAGCAAACCAACACTTACTTTTCTTCAAACTTTTGATGAAAACAAAATCCAATCCCTAGCTTTCCTTGCAAAACCGTCCAACCATCATCAATAAACACAATATTCCAGCTCAAAATATTGCTTCCAACCATCAAACAAAAGCACATGAAGAAAATGGTTCAATCCTCAAACACCCATACACCAACTCAAGCTTTCTTCACTACAAAACTCAACAGGAACTTCATTTTCATCATTAAACGAAGGAAACTAAAGGGAAAACGAAAATACTGCAGCAAATGGGGAAGCAAAACGAAAAGATGAGTCTTCATTCAAACCATGTAACCACCATGAAAATGCAAGAACAACCCTTCAAGCTCATGCCGTCAACATGCAAATGGAAAATGCAAGAAGAGGAGTGATAGATCTCCCTTCCATTAAGCAAGAATAAGTAAAGTTTTAAGCAAGAGAAGAAGAAAAATGTGATCTTGATCATTCATAGCTAAAAAAAACCCTAGCACCCATCATGGTCTCCAAGAGAGAGTTCATACATGCAAAGTGAAAATGAAAAGTGGAGACAAAATGTGTGTCTCGGTCTTTGCCCTCTAAAACCGTCCAACACCCTAAAATGGTGGAGACCACCTCTAAAAGAAACCATAAAGTCTTTGCCAAGTGTCCCTCAAAGTTTGGGCTTCTACAATTTTTGCCTTAAAAAGGGCCCAATACACAAAATCCTAATTAAAGTTTCTAGAAAACTAATATACAATTTATTTAAAATTGAAATGACTAAATGTTGAGTCTTTAATGTGCAAGCCACCATCCTAATGCTCCAAATGATGTTTCCCAAAATTTCCCTGCAACCAAAAATGCAATTAATTAGCTCAGAAAATTCAAATTAGTGAAAATATGAATTTCCGACGAAATTAAGCAGGATTAGGAAAAACGGGGAAATAACGGACAATTAAACACAATTCCCGGATTTATGTAAGTGCAATAAACCAAATATACTCACTAAAATAATGACTCATCATGCGTCTCCTTCTGCCAAAAGATACCCTCTCTGGGCCGTGCAAATCAAAATATAGTTCATAAAAAATCAGTAGAAACTGGGCCAGGCCCACGAAAATGGCGCTGAACACTGAACTACCGCCCAGCGGTAGGTGCGACACTCAAGATTAACGCTCAACGTTGACGCCCAAGCGTTTGATAGTGGATTCATTGAGGAGGCCACAACGGTGGGCGCGATACTTAAATTCTCTCCTCAGGATTGGCCCTTGAGCGTTTGACAGAGATCTTCCTTACTTTTCCATCTTTTCTTGAGTCCAGCTCCTTGCTACTTCAGTTTCCTTCATCCAATTCATGTTAATTCTTGCCAAAACAAGGAAAACCAAGCATAAAACAAAGAAAACCATCTTTGACTTTCTTATTCTCTAGCTTAAGCACAATGCATGATTTTAGTCTAGTTTCTAAGTCATAAAGGGTGTGTTTAGTGTCAAATTTAAGTATAAAAATAACGATTTTTGAACCGTTATCAGGGATTCATAAAAAATAGAAGTGTTCCTAACTATTTCCTAAATTTTTTATTGAAAAACAATAAAATCCATATAACGCCCTATGTCAGCCATGTCATTTAAAAACTAAGACGACCATGCCACGCCAACCTAATTATAATACCAATTGGTCTAATTTAACGACAAGGGTGTAATTGTTTCAATTTTCACAAAATAAGGACCCAATAACGCAAAAAAAGAAAAGAAAAGGACAAATTTGAGATTCCACCCCAAATAGGGACCTCATGAATGATTAAACTTTATTCTTATTATCTAACTAGTTCCCATGAAAAATGAATCGGATTATATGTCAATATAGGGCAACATTTATCAAGGTCGAGGATTAGGTTGTCCTCTATCAAGGTCAATCTTTAGGTCGTCTATTAAGGTTAAGCATTAAGTTGTCCTTCACTAAGGTTGAGTTCCAAGCCGTCCACAAAGGCCCAACACCAGGCTGTTCTCCATTAAGGTCGGCTCCACGCTGACACTGATAACGGTTGAAAAACCGTTATTTTCATATGCTATTTTAGACCAAATTACTCCCTTTACTGCTTACAATGAGCTTGAAATCAAACAAAACTCAATAAATGAGTCAGTCGAGAGTCAAAAGCTATTTTTAGCGATATTATGCTTGTTTTGCATTGTTTTGTAGCAATTTTGATGGAAGTGAAGAATGAAGGTGAAGATAAAGGCCTTAGACTCAAGATAGAAGAAGAAAATCAAGAAAAGAAGAGTATAGAAACCGCCCAGCGGCAGAAATACACCGCTGGGCGGCCAAATGCGATGAGATGGTACCAAGGCAGGGACGCTTGGCGGTTTTGCGATAAGAGGCAAACCACCGGGCGGTGGACCCTGACGCCAGTGATAACTTTTTGGCAAGTATACCAAATCGTTACAAGTAATACAGTGATAAAGTCCAATATCGTTCTCCCAAGGGACTTGTGCAACACATGACAATTCTTCCTTTTATAACTAAATTAGACATTAAAATACACAAAACAATAAAAGAAATTACTTTTGGTATTTTATAAAACAGTTGGTGTGCCAGGAATTGGTCTTTGACTAACATTACAGTAACATCCTGGATAAAATACGTTATCTGTTCAAGCATTCACAAAAATGTATCTTGGTTTAATTCCTTAAAGCAAGTTCTAAAATTATCCATTAAATTATTAATTCCTTAATTAATTCAACAGATAATTTTGCATTAAAATCATATGTGTAGAATGACCAAAAGTATAGAAGCTATTCCTAGCGTAGTCACTTTTAGTTTCTTTTCTTACGTTTCTAGTTCTAAAAATACTTCCCAGTACAAAAGAACCTTCAAAAAGAATTATAACTAAATACAGTGATAAAGTCCAATATCGTTCTCCCAAGGGACTTGTGCAACACATGACAATTCTTCTTTTTATAACTAAATTAGACATTAAAATACACAAAACAATACAAGAAATTATTTTTGGTATTTTATAAAACAGTTGGTGTGCCAGGAATTGGTCTTTGACTAACATTACAGTAACATCCTGGATAAAATACGTTATCTGTTCAAGCATTCACAAAAACGTATCTTGGTTTAATTCCTTAAAGCAAGTTCTAAAATTATCCATTAAATTATTAATTCCTTAATTAATTCAACAGATAATTTTGCATTAAAATCAGATGTGTAGAATGACCAAAAGTATAGAAGCTATTCCTAGCGTAGTCACTTTTAGTTTCTTTTCTTACGTTTCTAGTTCTAAAAATACTTCCCAGTACAAAAGAACCTTCAAAAAGAATTATACTTTCGTATAATCTAAAGCAAGTTAAGAAAAGAACAAGAACAGAGACATATATTGCACAGAAAATTTACATTAATGTATAGTCATACAACCAATTCCTATGAACAGAAAGACTGGCTTCTCCTAGACATATAAAACATACTCTTTACAGCAATTCCTTGCAGAAAGTGAAGTCTTGATGTCTTGAAGGGTCTCCTGACGATCTTCTCCAGTTCTCCAGAGCGTTTTTCTATTTTTCGTGTCAGGATCTCCTTTTTGTCTCCCGGTCATGTCTTTTAATGAGTCACTTAACTTCCTTAATTCGCTCAGCGCACAAATATGCTATGCGAATTAATTTAAAATTTAAGTGACTTAACTGCCATTATTCGTTGAGCGAAACTAGTCGCTAGGCAAATTTCCAAAATTTTGCCCTTTAATTTTATAATTCGCTCAGCGAAACTAGTCGCTAGGCGAATTAAATTTTCTGGCTCTGCGAATTTACACTTCCGTTCTACAAGAATTGGCTGACAACTTCCCATTTTTACATCTTTTCCTGAACAATAAATTACGAAACAATCTATGAACTAATTACAACTTTTCACTGAGTAAAAGCATGAATAATTAAAAATTTGAGATTATTTATAAGTGTAAAAATAACTCATTTTCACACTTATCAACTCCCCCAAACTTGAACTATTTCATGCCCTCAGGAAATCACAAAAAACAAATGAACAACACATGACAGACATTTGACATTTTGATAGAATGTCTTTGCACATCAGAAACAAATCACATGCATTCCCAAAGATTTCAGACAAATATGACATGATACAGTACTCACAAATCCACCTGTGTATAAAATATGAACAACCAGATCAACATTTATCCTTCTCACAACTCAAAGTGTTTGTCCTTACATGACAGTAGAATTATCATAGAACTTCATCAGCTTTTGCATTTCATTTGATTCTCATACTTCACACACTATCAGTTAAGTCAAAAGGTCTTTTCAGGTATGGCTTAGCTTGGCTAGAAAAAGAGTCATGGTTTTTCTAGGATTCAAAGGCACCTATTAAGAAGAGAACAACTTCAATTCCCAATTTAGTACTCAAATCCCAAAATATCTCATATATCACACACCATTTTCTTTCATAGCTCAACCTTCTCTTTTAATTTGAGCTTCTTTTTTTTTATTATTATTGATCTTTTCTACCCTCAAACTTGAATTCAACCTTAACCTCCAAATTCGTCTGACATGTTCTCTTCTAAGGTGTAAGGTAGGATAACATATTAGGCTCAAGGTGAAAGAAAGAAATCAAAGCTCAAAAAGGGTTTACAAATGAAGCACAATGTCTAAGGGTTGGCTATCTGGCCAAGTAGCTGTGTAATCAATATCAAACAAGGCCTTTTTCATCCTTAACCAAAGTGTGAATGTACATAGAATCAAAATCATGCAAAAGCCAATTCCATATCCAGACAACTCAATATCTCTCAATCAATATATGCTCTCAACACTCACAGATCTGGTCATATTCATACACACAGATAAATTCTGAAGCACAACAACCACATACATAAAAATCGTCATCCTCAAGAATCACATAACTTAATCAGAAAATGCATAGTCATTAAATCAAAACATCAAAGTCTTTACAACACCAAACATAAATAACGAAACAAAGTTCCACAATATAACAACTGAAGTGAATTAACAAAACAACAATAAACATGAACAATAGGAGAATCTGTCCATCTGCTCTACCAAGACCCATCTGGTTTGGATCTCCACTGGCTCTCATGTGTCTTGTGACTCTGTTGTGTCCATCTGGGATTGGGTTCCTCATCATCATCCGCCGCATAGGCACTCCCCCACCAAGACTTAGGCATGCCCTCAGGCCATAGTAGGGGTTCGCAAACTCAAAAGAAGGTTTTCTTTCAATGCTTCAGCAGAATGTGCTTTTGAAGAAGATCTTGTGGTGTTGTAGGAGAAGGCATCTGCACAAAAATTCGCTACGCGTACTAGAACTGTATGCTAAGCGAAATTATATATATATATATATATATATATATATATATATATATATATTTTTTTTTTTTTTCTCGCATAGCGCTTGATGTTCGCTTTGCGACCAAATCACAACTTTTCAGAATTAATTTAGTCACCTAGCGCACTTCAGCTGTGCGCTGTGCGACCAAACCACTTCTTTATAAAATACTCTGGTCGCTGAGCGCGCTTCAGCCGTGCGCTCTGCGACTGGAGCGTCACAAAAACACAATCAAGCTTCTTCCAGACCTCCTTACAAACACAAAAACTTCAACAATTTCATACAAAAACTAAAACATAAAGATAAAAATAAAAGTAACATATAGAGAAGTAAAATAGAAGAATGAAAAACACAAACAAAGAGACAAGGAAAAAAAATAAAAATTGCAGAACGTGAGCACACCAACCAAACAACAGTTCTAATATGCAGAGTGATAGAAATGGATTTCCTAAATTACCTCACTCAGATCCCTCTTGTTGCAAGATCACTAAGTACTTTCCTAAGGTGATGAATATTACTTTCCCTGTTCTCTAAGGTAAAAACACTCAGATCACTCTTGTTGTGTCTATCTAAGCTTGACACACCTCACTCAATCCCTTGGTCTAAGAATGTATCAAAACTTGCATTAAGAACCAGAACAGTGGGGGCCAAACTCACAATCCCATCCCTGGTGATATGCAAAATTTGGGTTGATTTAGCTAGTTCGGCTGCTGAAATCCCATCCCTAGGATCTTCCAACAGCTAAATCATGTTCTAAGGCGTACCCCGAAACAAGCTTTAAGCACAAACCAAACCAGTGGAAAGCATAAACATTTGTAGTCACAATTGCATACATAACAACATTCAAAATGAAAAACTCACAAAACAGTCTAAAAGAGTCACAAATGTTCAAATTGTCTTGTGTTTGAACACAAGTCCCCGGCAACGGCGCCAAAAACTTGATAACTTTTTGGCAAGTATACCAAATCGTTACAAGTAATACAGTGATAAAGTCCAATATCGTTCTCCCAAGGGACTTGTGCAACACATGACAATTCTTCCTTTTATAACTAAATTAGACATTAAAATACACAAAACAATACAAGAAATTATTTTTGGTATTTTATAAAACAGTTGGTGTGCCAGGAATTGGTCTTTGACTAACATTACAGTAACATCCTGGATAAAATACGTTATCTGTTCAAGCATTCACAAAAACGTATCTTGGTTTAATTCCTTAAAGCAAGTTCTAAAATTATCCATTAAATTATTAATTCCTTAATTAATTCAACAGATAATTTTGCATTAAAATCAGATGTGTAGAATGACCAAAAGTATAGAAGTTATTCCTAGCGTAGTCACTTTTAGTTTCTTTTCTTACGTTTCTAGTTCTAAAAATACTTCCCAGTACAAAAGAACCTTCAAAAAGAATTATACTTTCGTATAATCTAAAGCAAGTCAAGAAAAGAACAAGAACAGAGACATATATTGCACAGAAAATTTACATTAATGTATAGTCATACAACCAATTCCTATGAACAGAAAGACTGGCCTCTCCTAGACATATAAAACATACTCTTTACAGCAATTCCTTGCAGAAAGTGAAGTCTTGATGTCTTGAAGGGTCTCCTGACGATCTTCTCCAGTTCTCCAGAGCGTTTTTCTATTTTTCGTGTCAGGATCTCCTTTTTGTCTCCTGGTCATGTCTTTTAATGAGTCACTTAACTTCCTTAATTCGCTCAGCGCACAAATATGCTATGCGAATTAATTTAAAATTTAAGTGACTTAACTGCCATTATTCGCTGAGCGAAACTAGTCGCTAGGCAAATTTCCAAAATTTTGCCCTTTAATTTTATAATTCGCTCAACGAAACTAGTCGCTAGGCGAATTAAATTTTCTGGCTCTGCGAATTTACACTTCCGTTCTGCAAGAATTGGCTGACAACTTCCCATTTTTACATCTTTTCCTGAACAATAAATTACGAAACAATCTATGAACTAATTACAACTTTTCACTGAGTAAAAACATGAATAATTAAAAATTTGAGATTATTTATAAGTGTAAAAATAACTCATTTTCACACTTATCAGTCGGGCGGTTTTGCGGCAAAGAGGCAAACCGCCGGGTGGCATAAGTGTGACGTCGGGCGGTTGCCTGTTGGTCTTGGGCCTGTTTTTTGTTGCGCTCCTCAGCTATAAATAGCCCTGTTGCGAATTCATTCTCATTCTTTTGACCGAAGAGGGCGGCCAAACCTACTTTTCACTCTCTGGAGAGGATCTCTTGGATGCTTAGGCTCCTTTTCATCTTTTCTAGGGTTTTCTCTTCCATTCTTTCATTAATTTCATCTTGGTTCACCATGACAATGGTGAACTAAACCCTTCTGTTGTTGGGGGAAACAATGTAATCTTTTGAAACTCTCTTTTATTGAAACTCTTGTTTATTTATATGATTCTCATATGTTTTGATTATCAATTGTTGGGTTCTCATCTGTGCTTAAAGCTTTTATCGTTTAACTCATTCGATAACTGTTGTTTGTCTTTATTGATACGGGAACGTACAATAATGTCATGAACTGATGAGAAATTCCTTGATCAATGAAATACCACCTAGGGATAGGGAGGTAGGACGGTCAATTGTTTTTGCTTCTGTTCGGTAATGCGTTGCTAGTTACTATGGGAGGCTAGGGATAGCAAGCCGGTAATTAGTAATAGGTTCTTTTCGCCGAGGGATCGGGCTAAGGGTAGGCCAAGAAAGTTTGCATAACAATTAGATAACAAGCAAATTAAACAAGAGGAGTAGATAAGAGAGGGCGGATAAGATGGAATTGTAAACCCCCAACAACTCCACTCATCCATACTCTTTTTCGTCAATTGAATCAACCACATTGCATGTTTATTTTCTGCTCTTGCATCCACAACAATTAATCTTTTTTTCTTTACAAGTCTTATTATTTTAATTCACACGAATGATAAGTTCGTGAGTCCTTTGGGAGAGAACGACATCGGGTTCTACCAATTTTATTACTTGAAACGATCTCGTATGCTTGCCAGCGAGTCAACAGACACCAAGGTTAAGCACCACGCCATCCTTCACAAAGGCCGAGCTCAAGTAGTTAACCATGGTCGCTTTTTAAGCCGACCTTAGGCTAAACTTTCCAGATCGTCTTCCTCAAGCCAAGTTCCTCTATTTTAAGACCATCCTAGATAGGATGTGTTGGAAACCTATTTAGGGCATTCCATTCAAAGGAGTACTAACTAAAGCTAAGGCTAAGAAAGGGAAGTAAAGAAAGACTTTTTCTTGATTTTCTTTCTCTAAGTCTTAGAAGAATTTTCTTCTAATATGTTTTATATGTTATTTTGTAGGGTCCAATAAAGCTAGGACACCATGGACTTGGACCCAAGCCCATCAAATAAATAAAGTCCAGCAACTCAACCCAAGGAGAAGGGTAAAAGAGTCATTTCCACAAAGGGAGGGGGTGAGGTTAGTAATGAAAGGGTTACGTCATGAAAGCACATGAAGACTTCAATTCCAGTACATGGATGACGTGCTTCTTCTAGAATACATATAGCATTTTCCTTGCCTTGTACACGTGGCATTAGATCCACACCACACGGTCATCTATGCCACGCTGCATCTTCATGGATGGATCTATAAATCCATAGCAGCATGCCTTGTAATTCACTTTTGGAATATTATGAGATTTTCTCTCTGATGCATTTTCCAGCAACTAAATCTCTACCAAAGGTCCATTTCTTGAGCTTTTCCTGATTCCAACTAGCTTCCTTCAGGTGGAAGGCTGCCTGAGCTAGCTTCCATCCACCATAGAGCTCTTCAATCCATCATCTATGCCACTGACTTCATCTCTATTTCACCACTGTCCATCACAGAATCCTCCAACTCACACACCTCTACATTTCGATGATTCACTGCTACTGCACATGTCTGCTGGCTCTGATTCAGACCTTCATCTTCCGCTGCCTAAAACCATTTCCTGGCTGGAGCAACTCCATCAAGTGGTATCAGAGTCAGGTTGCTTACGATGCTCTCTGGTTGTTCTAGCTAAGTGTCTCTTTTCATTCCATTCTGTCTAATCTGTTTCTACGTGTTTCTTGATTCTAGTTATTGTTCCATTCAATTTTTCTGGTGTAATAGGTTCTATTGCGTCTTTTGTTTATGTGCCAACTTTTATTTGATTTAGTTTCATCATCTTAATCGGTTTATTCCTTTGCTTTGAATCTTTTAATTTTTAAATCTGATTGGTTATGTCTAGTCATGTTGTTTGCTCTTAATTCTGTCTAAATTCTGAGTTGAACCTGTGCCTGAATGAATCTGCATATCTGGAATTGATCTTTCAATAGATGCACACAAAATGAGCCATGATTAATGAGCTTAGTGCATCTAGAAGTCAATCAAAGTGCAGTAACAGTAAAATCACAGAGCCAAATCTGTTTCAAATCTGATGTTAATGGTTGAATTCAATGCACCGAGTTAAATTGTGTTTCTGGTGTTAACTGATGTACTGCAATAGTGTGTAAACATACCAAATAAACAGTGATTTGTCTAAGACAAACCAAACTGGTGGTATCACACTGCAGAATCCAGAACTTCGTTGTTTAGCAGTTTGGCCGAAACTGCATCTGTTTGCTTGAGTATCTTTTTTTTGTTTTTCTAAATCTATTCAGATTAGTAGTCTACACTGGACATCTTTCATCTCATTCATAGAGTTTCATTCAAGTTTAATCTATTGTCTTCAAGTCACAAAACTTTTTACAAGTTATTTTGAATCCTATGCTTGAAATTGGATTGGTTAATTGGTAAAATTGGTGAAAAGAGCAACTGATGAAATTTTGATTTGATAGTATCCAACCTCTGCTGCTAGTTTACACAAGTCCATTTTGGTAAACTAACGTTGCTTGAATCCTCAAATTGGCAGTCTAAACACGTTTGTGCAAAAATTGTTATCCCAAACCACCAATTTTGGTGCTAAAGAGTAACTCATACAGTGAAATTTTGAGTTACAAGTGTTCAGCCTCGGCTGGTAGCTGAAACAAGTTCCATTTGATAAAACAAAGTTGCTCAAGTCTAAAATTAAGTGTTCAAGCTTGTTTGTGCAAAATTTCCAATTCAACACCAATTTTCAACACTTTTTCTACTATAAGTTGCAGATCTCTGGTTTTGATTGTTTGAAGTGATTTATGCATCAAATTCTATTTTAAATTGATAGCAAAAGCTTGGTTCAATTGCTTAAAAAGAAGTGTACAGTTCAGCTTTAACAAAAGACTACATAGTAAAAGGCTGTGTGAACCAGTGCCAAGTTAATTTTCAAATCTAGTGCAACATTCACATAATTTCTCATAGGCATTTCATCAAACAATTTTGCCTATCTTTTCAGTTGAATCGAACTTAACAGTACTGCAACTTGTATGCATTTCTTGCTTTTTAAATCCACTCTAGAGCCTTTCCTAAGATCATTTTGAGTGCCAGCCTTCTTTGCAAACCGCTTAATTGCTTGATTTTTACATGTTTGAAATTCTGCACACAAGGGGTTGAAGCAATAGGCAAAGGAGTGTAGAGTCCATAAGGCATTGCTTTGGATTTAGATTATAAACAGGTGATGCATATATAGCAATGTCTTTGGACATTTTTCCTCATGTGGGGCCAAAACACTAGTACAAAAACAGCGTACAACATCCAATATTTTTGGCCTCTCACGTCGAATTCAAGAACGACGTCATATCGAGAGACGTTACATTGACGTCGAATTTTAAATTCGACATTAATTTAACATCGAATTTTGTCAATATACGACATGACTTTAACGTCGAATTTTGTTAATATACGACGTTAATCAATATTTTTTTAATTAATTGTGATCGTTTTTTACAACTCTACGATACCTGAAAAGCAAAAAAACAACAAATTTTAGTTTTTGGTATTTTATAAAGCATGAACTATGAAAGTATCAACAACAAAGAACAATAACAAACAACAAACAATATCAATCAAACAACAACAACAACAAACAAGTTCAACCAAATAACAACAACAAACAAGTTCAACAAAAAAAAAACAACAAACAAGTTCTGCAAAATGAAAACGAAAACTAACCTTCAAAAAGGTGGGTTCATCGGAATAAAGTGTTGCCACCAGTGAAAGTGAAAGAAAAATGCGCCTATGAAGGAGAAGAACATGAAAATAATCGGTGAAAATGTAAGACCCGAGAAAAATACAAGGCGTATGAATAATAAAGTGATGAGATGTGAGTAATTTTAATGAAAGTTGAATGGTTATGTGCTCTAGTCTCGATTAGAACATAAAAAAAATGTATGTTATTTAATGGTTTTGTTAATTTAAATGCAACGTAATTTATTGTTCGTTTGTTACAATTATAATGCCTGAAATTATCAATGTGATGTGTTGGTTTGATGATTGATTTGTGTGTATAAGGTTGAATGAGTGTGAGTTCAAATCCTAGAGAGGGAGGTTTATGAGAAATATTGAAATTTTTTTTTTTTTTTTATTTTTTTGGTTGAGGGTTACACTAAATAAAATAAGCAGAAAAAGAAAATAAAAGATATAGCAGTTATGTTTTTAAATAGTGGTTGAAAGATTTTAGGAAGAGTGAGTGAAAGATTTTAGGAAGAGCAGTTATAAGTTTTATTTATAAAGAAAAGAAAACATAAAAAGAGTTAGGTTACTTTTTTGGGAGAGAAGGAAAAAGATAGCATTAAACAGAAAAACTGAAGAGAAAGAAAGTCTGTAAAAGAAAGGAGAAAGCTTATTTTTTGATTGGCTAAGGTATGGGAAGCTCACCTTTACATGAAAATAATTGTATTATTGAGTTTGAGAATTTACTTTTTATTTGTTTGGTTGTAAATTAATTTTGGAAGTTATGTATGAAGGTTTGTACTGCAATTATATCATCTTGAAATTTTTTATAAGTTTTTTTTTTATCAATAAACATTAAATTCTATTATAGTAATTCACCTTTAGAATTCACTTTATTGAATTCAATCAGGAATTCACGTATTGAATTTCTTAACTTCCTAAATAGGAATTCACATTATTCAATTCTTTCTTTTATGGAGATATTGAATTCTTTCTTTTATGGAGATAAGATATGTTAGGGATATTATAAAATTAGGGTTCATTTGATTGCAATTAAAATCAAAATTTGGGTTCTGATATCCTTTTAATTAGGGGTTAATGGGAATTAGGGTTAATATACCAAGTCTGCAGTATTCCTTCTTTTTTGTTTCTAATTGGGCTTGAAACCAATTTAGGGCCCAACCCTTATTTCCTTCGAGGGGTCACTTGAGTGTGCCTCATTCTGTATTTTTCCTTCTTCCTCATCTCACTCAAACCAAAGTTCTGAAGCTTCTACCTTTCTCTCCACCGCGAACGATCCATCATTGGGGACGATGATGATCTCTTTCTTGAGAAGAAGCAACGATCTCACAGCGGCGTTGACGGAGCGAACTCCTTGTCGGCGAAGGCGCGGTTTTGGCGCGGCAAGAACTTCTGCGTTCCGCGGAGAGAGCCTCTGCATGTTGCGGCAAGGGTTTTGTTTGGAGATTTTTTTTGGTTTTTCTGTTCTCGCGTGAGACTAGTAATTTGGGTGGATGATTTTGATTCCTCTTCGGATTTTTTATTTTTGGGTTACTGTGATTGCAAATTGTTCTTGCAATTTGAGTTTTGATTTTAAGACTCCGAAACTTGTTCTAAAATTGGGAATTTGGGGGTTCTGATTATAGAGTTCCTTTCGTTCTATGATTATGGGATTAGGGTTTTTGAATTGGGAATTTTCTTCTATTCTTTTGATTCAATTTTTTCATTTTGGGAGCTTAGCAAGTGGTTTCTGATTTGGGAAAATTCTCATTCAAGAGTTTTGTTTCGTTGGGACTGGTTCTTTGGGTTCTCTGTTGATTGACGTTGGAGGGTTCTTTCCCGCGGTGGTGACTGTGGTGGTTGCACCAGTGGAGCAGCTGTGGATGATCGCGGCTAGGACTGACGATGCCAAGTAGCGTTGGGCCTAAGTTGGGCCCTGAGACCAGCATGGTTTTCTGTTTGGATAGACAGATTTAGATCGGGCTGACATTCTGGGTTGAGTGATCGGATTGGGCCGTAGATCCAGAGTTGAAAAATATTAATAATAATAATAATAAACGAAACCTCTAAATTATAATGATAAAAATTTTAATGGGAGGCTTACAGGTCTAGTGATTGGACCTGGTTTGGGGTTTTGCAGGGAGTACAACATTATTGATAGTAAATAATACTAATAACGGTATGTGAAGAAACAAATAAATTAGAATTGGAGAGGGACAAATAATTTATAATTGGAGAGAGACGGAAACGTCAGTTTATGATGATAATAATTATGAGAAGAAAAGTATTATTAATTATTATTAGTAATTAATTAGGAAACAAATTAAATTACTTCTAAATAGGGAAGTAACGAGACTTTAATGATTAATTAAAGTGATAAATAAATTATTATTAATTTTGGAATGGAATGATATTTATGTATTTATTTATTGGAATACATTTATTTATTTGGAATGATACTCTTTTATTTGTTGGAGAGATGTTTATTTATTATTTATTTAATTGTAATTTATTGTTGGAGTGAAACCATGAAGGATTTAGTTTGAGTATATTAGATTTTTGAACGAGACGGTAGACAATGATGAATGACCAGTATTAGGTGGAGAGTGAGAACGTTTGTTGTACTTAGATATATGCGTTGGAACGAGTAAGTTTTAAATGTACGTGAGGATGTAGTTGATGACACAAGAGTGAAAGATAGGTCCACTTTTTGTACCTAGTAAAGCCTGAGACTATCGATCGATCGAGATAGCAACTTCCTTTGGCATTGTGTGCGAAAAGGGAGCGCTCGGGTATTGAGCCCTCCTTGTGTGGGGGTGATGGTGTTTGCCTTGTCGTTGTGTAGCCAGGTAGGCGGGACTACTCGAGCAGACCTGTAGGAGGGGCTACGGGGGACTTGTGGGGAGGCCACAAGTTTGAGGTAGGGTACAAGAGTGTGACTGATTCTTTTCACGTTGGAGTTATGGTATTGTGGAGGCTCACAGTGTGTTTTATGATGAAGGATGCAAGATGTAAATAGTCTGATGGAGGTACATGAGATGTTGATTATGTATAGGATATAGAAGCAATTATGTGAGTAAGAGTAGTATTGCAGATGAATGAATATTATTAAGTTGTGCTTACTTATTTTGTACATACTTTATTGTTATTGGATTGTGTTATGGTAGCTTACCCATATTTGTTTATGTGGTGGTTGTGTGTGTGTCTTGCGATGATCGTATGATCTTGGTTATACGGGAGCAGGGGGTGTAACAGATACTCCAGATGCATGATAGCGACGTGAGAGTGGGGGACAACCTTGATTTATTTACATCTTTGAGTTATGAATTTCAGAAATAATGTAATTGGATTAATTTGCATTTCTTGGTTATTTTGCATTTTTTGGAATTTTGTAAGTGGATTATATTTTTTGGTGAAGTTAGAATTTTAATTGAATTCCGCAAGATTTGAATGTCAAAATTTTTTTATTGGCACTATTTTTCGTGTTAAGAGGATTTTGAAATATTTTACTTTAATTATAATTCGTGACACCCTAAAAATTGGGGCGTTAGATTTGTGGTATCAGAGCCTAGCCTCTCCCAGTACGGTGTGGTTCGAGGACGAACCAAGCGGAAGCTAGTGGGCATGTGACGCCCGGGCACTGACGAGGGCGGGGAGTGAGCGGCTCCTGACAGGCTTCGAGTGGAAGGGGCACATGGATGAATGGAACATACACCGGAATGAGAGGGATCTGGAGACTGTATAGGTATGAGACTATACGGTTGAAGGATAGCTTAAAAGGAATTGATTTGGCTACTCATATCACCAAATGCATTTGCTTTTCGGTAGCCTATCCCATAAGAACTCCATGGTTAAGCGTGCTTAGCCTGGAGTAATTCTGGGATGGGTGAGTGCTTAGCCTGGAGTAATTCTGGGATGGGTGACCTTCCGGGAAGTTTTCCCGGAAAGTGTGTGAGTGAGGACAAAGCACACTGGAAAGCGTCGTGGTGATCTGTGGGGGCAGTCAACAGTCCCTGTAAGTTGCCGGGACATGCATTTGTATCAAATGAAAGAAAGATTACATGTGATGGTCGTTAAACTTCGTTCGAGAAAAGTTTGAGTAAAGAAGAGGGTCTCGCATGCTAAGATAGAGTGAATGCATTTTCAATCTCCCGCTCAAATTTTTATTGAATTCACTAACTTTTGAAGTCTAACGCTAGGCCATTCGACGTTTTATATCCTTTTACGTCAAATTACAATTCTAAACGACGTTTAATAATTGCATTTATTTACAAAAATGCCACCGGTCATTTTTAACATTGGTTATTGAGTGGTTTGACGTTGAACGCGTGATGTTATACGCTGCTTTTGCACTAGTGAAAGAAATTTTCTTTTAGCATACCTAGGGTTTTATCTACCCTAAAATGCCCCATCAAACCTTCCTCATGTATTTCTTGAACAAGGAGTTTTCTATGTGATCCTTGGGGAATACATATTTTGCCTTATTTGAAAAGATACCCATGTCTCACACAGAAACCTCCTCGGGACTTATGCAAGCATTCTTCATAAATATTGGAAAACTCAACATCTTGATCATGCAATTCAGTTATGTTATTAAAACCAAGAATTTGGGGTTCTAATGTGGCTAGCAAGTTATTTCTCTTTGACAAAGCATCTGCCATAGTATTAGACTTCCCTTTCTTGTATTTGATAACATAGGAGAATTGTTCTAGAAACTCCAATCACTTGGCATGACTCTTTTCCAATTTATGTTGACTCTTCAAGTATTTTAGTGATTCATGGTCACAATGGATGATGAACTCCTTGGAAATAGGGTAATGTTACTAAGTTTGAAGAGCCCTCATGACAACATAGAGTTCCTTGTCATAGGTAAGCAAATTACAAGTAGCCCCATGAAGTTTTTCACTAAAATATGCAATCGGGTAACCTTCTTGTAATAACACAACACCTATGCTGAAACCTAAAGCATCACATTCTAGTTCAAAGGGTTTAGCAAATTTTGGTAATGCTAGAATAAGTGCTTAGGTAAGTTTCTCCTTGAGGAGATCAAATGATTTCTATTGCTTTTCTCCCCAATGGAATGTAAAACTTGCTAGACTAGAGATGTTTGGAACAAATCTTCTATAAAAACTTGCTAATCCATGAACGTTCCTAACTTCTCCTATATTATTTTAGGTGGGCCATTCTTGAATGACCTTTATTTTCTGAAGGTCAGCATGTACCCAATTTTTATTGACAACAAACCCAAAAAAGATGACAGTATATACACAATAGTTGCATTTGTTAATGTTTGCAAATAATTGATTGACCCTAAGAATGGATAAGACAACCCTTAAATGTTTTCCATGTTCTTTCAAACTTTTACTATACACTAAGATGACATCAATATAAACTACAACAAATTTTCCAATGCAATCCCTTAATACATGATTCATAAGTCTCATGAAAGTACTTAGGGCATTGGTAAGACCAAAAGACATCACCAACCACTCTTATAAGCTAAATTTAGTCTTAAAAGCATTTTTCCACTCATCACCCTCTTTGATTCTTATTTGGTGATAACCAATTTTAAGATCAATGTTGGGAAATATTTGTAAGCCATGCAACTAATCTAACATATCATCAAGCCTAAGGATGAGATGTCTATATTTTATTACAATGTGGTTGATAGTCCTACAATCACAGCACACACGCTATTTTCTATCCTTTTTTGGGCACTAACAACACATGGGCTTAGGCTCTTTTGAACCAAACCCTTATCTAGTAAATCTTGGACATGAAACTCTATATCCTTAGTCTCTTGGGGGTTTGTCCTATAGGCAAGCCTATTAGGAAGAGTTTCCCTTGGCACAAAGTAAATTTGATACTCTATTCCCCTTAAAGGTGAAAGTCCAATGGGTTCTTCCTTAGGAAACACATCATCATATTCTTTCAACATATTTTTTATTGAAGGAGGCAAAGTTTGATTCTTGGACTCACTAGAAGTGCATGTGAGTGTTCCTTGACACATGAGGAGGTTGCTCTACATGAAAAAGGTTTTCTAAAGTTTTTTATCCTAAAGGACTTCATGTTAAGTAACCTTGTAAGAGGGAACACCACTCTCCAACACCTCCTTTTCTTCCCTAAGGACTACTCTTGTCTCTTTTAGACATTGATTTTTTTTTCTTTTGGTTCGCTCTCCTTGTTGATTCTCATTTGTGCTTGATCCTCAACCACTTGGGAAGGGGATAAAGAATGAAGCACAAATTTCTTTTCATTATGGTGCATAGTTATGGCATTGGTGAGACCATTGTGGATTGTTTTATGGTGAAATTGTCATGGTCTCCCCAATAGTACATGACAAGTTTCCTTGGGAGCTACATCACATAAAACTTCATCTTTGAAGTTCCTAATGGAAATTTTCAATTTCAGTTGATTCTTTACTGTGATATTCCCAACTTTATTAAGCCAATGAAGTTTATAAGGTTTGGGATGGGGTATTATAGAAATATTCAATTTTTCAGCCAACTTAGTGCTACAACAATTGTAGCATGATCCATTATCAACAATGAGAGAAAAAGTTTTATTTTGAATTTGGCATCTTGTGTGAAATGTTCGACACTTGGTTGTTTGTTTAACACTCTTCTCATCATGAGAAGTTGACCTGCACAAGGATAGGCTTCCTCACCATTGGATTTTTCTTGCTCGCCCTCACTCTCACTAGTAGAGGTCTCAATTTCACTACTATAATTATCAATGCCCCTCATGATGATAGTTCTTTTGGTGGGACATTGTGAAGCTATATGACCTCCTCCTAGACACTTGAAATATATTATCTCACTAGTGCGAGTGTGTGAAGAAGTTTCTTGCTTAAGTTTCTCAATAATCTCACAAGCTAAGTTTTACCCGATAATCAGATACTCAAGTCATCTTCACAGTGTTGCAAATTTCACTAAATGTTGTCAAATGATCATAAGGATTCTCATTAAAAATCCCATGAAATTGGTTGCTTTGTACCAGAAGAATTTACGCAGGGTTCATCACCATATTGGTTGTATTGTCCCTTGGCATGGCTAAACTGTTAGAGTAAAACGGTCCCACAACACTTGATGCTGTTAGGAAATAGGTTGGCTTCGTTTTACACCAAGAGGGGGGGGGGGATGAATTGGTGTTAGTTAAAAAACAAAATCTTTTCGCAATCTTGGTATGAAAAATTCAAAGCTTTTGATCTTTCCTTTAAATGCAAGTAATGAAAATTCAATGCAACGGAAAAACGTAGTTGACTGCTAAACAATTAAAGTCGACTGAACATAAAGAGTGCAGGGAAAGAGAAAATCAAACACTGGTTTTTATAATGGTTTAGCCAACAATGCCTGCATCCAGTGTCCTTCCAATCTTGGAAGCAAATGCCCTATAATGGTTGCGGTTTTTACAACAAGGAATTTATAGAAGCACCACGCAAAAATATAAATCTCCTCTCTAACCCAAAACCAAATATAGCTGCACACACAAAACCAGATTTGAAGCAAGAGTATCCTCTTCTGCAATCTGCACCCACGTTGAACAATCTTCAACGTGTAATCAACGCTCTTCACAGGATGCCAAGCCTATCACAATAGACTTCACAGGTTGCCAAACCTATCACAGCAGACTTCACAGGTTGCCAAGCCTTCAGTCGAATACAACAATCTTCACAGGATGCCAAGCCTATCAAATAAAACCAGAAGCACCTTTTCTGTGCAGATGTTGATCAAACAATATGCGCAACAGACTCCTCAATCTGAATCTCTCTCCAGAAAGATCACCACCGTCATCTTGGAGAATTCTTGGAGCTTCCAAAACTGAGAATTCACTCTGAAACAGGACAATGAAAACATTAGATCACAAAAGTCATTGAACAACTCGTGTTATGTCCTATTTATAGTTTTCTGTTATTCTCAGTCGAATAGCCTACTAATACAGTCGACTGTATCAAGACAGTTATAACAGACAGTCAACACAAAGGCTCCTCAGTCAACGAAATCAATGCATATTTAAGAGAGTTGACCTAGTCAGTCAATCTTAACTAACTTTTGAAAAATATAGCCGTTGGAGCGTGTAGGCTTAACAGAATTCCAAATACAACAGTAATACAGTCGAATGAGTGATGCACACTGTCGACTGACTCATGTGAAAACACTTTGAAATTCTTTTCAACTTAAAATCTCACACAACATAGTTTCACAAAGTCTGTGCAAAGGTTTTAGCATAGTCGAATCCATTATGAGTGTATTCGACTGAACTAGAACTTTGTCACGACAAGTATAAGTTCATAAAGGTGCTTGTGATCTTTTCTTCAGAAATGTGCGGAACTAATTTATCGACTCTCGCAACCCACACAAATTTGATTGCATATGAGAAATGCAGTATAGCTAGGAAATGACTCCTAGGTCGTCTCTCAAGGACCAATTTTGCGGTTCGAGAATTAAGTCAGACACGAAGTGGGGGGTGTGAAAAGTTTTTGGTGAATGCGGATAAACAAAATCACAGATGCAAACAGAAATGCAAACACAAATCTAAGAAAATGGTTTCGGACACAATGAAAAAATAGTTGGTCATTAACTTAATTACAATGTTTCCAATCACAGATCATCAAAATAAAGTTGCGACTCAAACCTCTAATCCAACAAAGTTAACCAACTAAGCGCAGGTTAACCCTGTTTTCATAAAAGCGAATTAAGCGAACGCAGTGTTAATATCAATTCTAATTTACACCATACAGTTACATCAACTAAGCGAAAATGTAACACCAACTGGGCAACTAAGCGTATACCAATTGCAAGTGCAAATACAAAATTTATATTAACCAAGTCAGAGTGCAAATACAATTATAGTTCATAAATATCAAGGAAACATCACAATATAGCTAATGACCAACTGAATTAATTTAAGCTACCATGGCGATTGAAGTAACAAGGCCAAACATATTAAACAACATTAAAACAAAATAAAATACTAGACCCCAACAAAGTGACAAACAAATATCCAACAAGGTTAAATTAAATGTAAAACTAAATTAGAGAAACTAAAAAGCAACTAATCCTACTATGCAAATTAATTCAAAACTAAGGAATAATCAAACATGCCTTTTCCTACACATTCATGTGACCAATGTTCATCTACCAAATGAAATTAAAAGTGCAAATGGCTTAAGCAAACCACTTGGGCCGTGACCTATGTAGCCCTCCAAAGTCCAACTTCAATTTTGATTTTCTTCCTTAAATAAACCGTGCAAAATGTGTTGACTTCTTGTCCCATGTGCACCATTATCCAAGACAATAAACATGTGCCTTCCACAAACTATAAAACCGTCCCTTCACTCCTTCCATGCAGCAAAATTCCAACTCCCAACACCAAGGCACAAATTAACATGAACTACAAAGTTGGTGTTGCAAAAAGTGCTTCAAACCAAAGGCTAAATGCAAGATACTTTGGATGCTCCAACCAATGTGCCATGTAAGCAAAGTCCAATGAAAATAAACACTAAAGTCCTCCCTTCTCTTGTGCAATTCTAGGCAGAATTCAATGCTAGAGACAAAGCTCAAAATGGAAACATTCCTTGAGAGAAAATAAGCATCTCATGTGTTTGCCCAAAAGTGGTAAAAATTAAATGCACCTTCTCTCTTCTTTCTACAGTCATTCTCGGTAATCCTCCACCAACACAAATATGCAAATGGCTTCCTTCCACCTTCCAAAATCGAAAACAACCCAAGGAACCCAAAGTTCAACTTGCAAATTAACACAAGAACAATAAACCCAAACTTCTACTCATTTGACCTAACCAAACCTTCCTATTTCTTCAAGCTTTTGGTAAAAACGAAAATCAAACTCCTAGATTAAGGTCCAGCACCATCCAGCCATGAGGAAACAGCACAAAGTTCAACTCATACAATGCTTCCAATCAACAAAAAGGAAACACAAGAAGAAATGGTCCAAACCTCAAACACCCATACACCAACTCAAGCTTCCTTCACTCCAAAACCCATCAAGAACTTCATTTTCATCATCCAACCAAGGAAACAAAAAGGAATCACGAAAATATGGTAGCAAAGGAGAAGCAAAACGCAATAGCTCTTCAATGAAACCAAAGACCCACCATGAAAATGCAAGAAGAAACCACCTCCAAGCTCAAGCTTTGAACACTCAAGAAGAAATGAAAGGAAATGAGTGAAGGTTCTTACTTCCACCAAGCAAAGATAATCAAGATTCAAACAAGAGAAGAAGAAAAATGCATCCTTGCTCATTCAAAGGTCCAAAACCGTGGCACACCAAAGCTCTCCATGAGAGTTCATACAAAACCTAGAAAATGAAGTGTAAAGTGTGCTTGCTTGTGTAAGGGTCAGCCTCCACTCTAAATAGCCGAGAGTTCACTCAAATGGTGGGGTCCACCTTAAAAAAGAAACCCTAACCTAAAGCCACAGGTCCTACAAAAAATGGGCTTCTACAAATTTGCCCCTAAAAGGGCCCAATACACAAAATCCTAATTAAAGCTTCTAGAAAGCTAAGTTACAACTTAATTAAAAATTGAAATGACTAAATGTTGAGTCTTTAATGTGTAAGCCACATCCTAATGCTCCAAATGATGTTTCCCAAAATTTCCCTGGAACCAAAAATGTAATTAATTAGCTCAAAAAATTCAAATTAGTTAAAATACGAATTTTCGACCAAATTAAGCAGGATTAGGAAAAACGGGGAAATAACGGACAATTAAACACAATTCACTGATTTATTTAAGTGCAATAAACCAAATATAGTCACTAAAATAACGAATCATCAGTAATTAAAATCATTTTATCACACATTTCAATACAAGCATGTTCCATACATGTAACACATAATCAATCATAGGAACACACATTGCAAATCAACAAAACATGTTGAACAAAAAAAATGTTCAATTTAGTTTGGCATATCAGCTGAACATGTAATACTGGAACTTATATACTGTTATTAAGCAGTGTGTTGTCATAATAAAAAACCAGATTGATATAGAGTTTGTGTTGTCAACAATCTCAACAGATGCGTCACCAAGTGTGCGTCTAGGAGGAGGTTGTTCAACGACCATCTCGTCTAAATCTTGTATAAGAGCCTCTAGTGAAGATTGCAAAAGCCTTTCAGGAGAGGGGAATAGTTCACGTGATGGTTTTCTTGCTTTTCTCCCCCTTCTGTCGCTTAACCTTCGAGTAGAGGTTGATTTTTCTTGCTCCTGGTTTGAACTGTATCCTGCATACACAAGAAACAAAAAACCTAAAAGCACTTTTATAGAAAAAAAATAAAATAAAACAAAAACAAAATATATACAAAGTCAAATTTAATCAAAATCACACTACTAATAAAGTTAAACTACGAGTCCCCGACAACGGCGTCAAAAACTTGTTAAGCCTCCTGGCAAGTATACCAAATCGTTATCAAGTAATATAAACGGTAAGACTGAGTATCGTTCTCCCAAAAGACTTACTGGCCTAAACGTTCGTATGATTTGATTTAATAAGACTTAAAAGAAAAATAGTTTGTAAGGTTGATGCACAAACAAAATTTAAACATGTAGATGTGTTGACTCACTCGCAAGCGTACCAGATCGTTCCAAGTAATATAATCAGTAAACCCGATATTGTTCTTCCCAAGAGAATCGAAAGGCCTTATCGTTTGTGTGAACTAAAATCGTAAGACTTGTAGAGAGAAAAATTAATTGTGTGGAGTGCAAAGACATAAAATAAACATGCAATGTGTTGATTCAGTTGACGAAAACGACTATGAATGAATGAAGTTGTTGGGGGGTTACAATTTCATATTATCTGCCCTCTCTTATCTACTCCTCTTGTTTAAATTGCCTTGTTATCTAATTGTTATGCAAACTTTCTTGGCCTACCCTTAGCCCGATCCCTCGGCGAAAAGAGCCTATTACTAATTACTGGCTTGCTATCCCTAGCCTCCCCTAGTAACTAGTAATGCATTACCGAACAGAAGCAAAAACAATTGATCGTCCTACCTCCCTATCCTTAGGTGGTATTTCATTAATGAAGGAATTTCTCACCAATTCAAGACATTACTGTACGTTCTCGTATCAATAGAGACAAACAACAGTTATCGAATGAGTTAAACGATAAAAGCCTTAAGCGCAGATGGGAACCCAACAATCGATAATCAAAGCATATGAAAATCATATAAATAAACAAGAGTTTCAATAAAAGAGAGTTTGAAAAGATTACATTGTTTCCCCCAACAACAAAAGGGTTTAGTTCACCATTGTCATGGTGAACCTAGATGAAAATAATGGAAGAATGGAAGAGCAAACCCTAGATAGGATGAAAAGGAGCCTAAGCATCCAAGAGATCTTCTCAAAAGAGTAAAAATTAGGTTTGGCCGCCCTCTTCTGTCAAAAGAATGAGAATGAAATCGCAACAGGGCTATTTATAGCTGAGGAGCGTCACAGAAAACAGGCCCAAGACCAGCAGACAACCGCCCGATGTCACATTTATGCCGCCCGACGGTTTGCCTCTTATCGCGAAACCGCCCGGCGCCAGGGGTCCACCGCTCGGCAGTTTGCCTCTAATCGCAAAACCGCCAGGCGTCCACGTCAGGGTGCCACTCTTTGCATCTGGCCGCCCAGCGGTGTATCTTTCCCACTGGGCAGTTCCTAGACTCTTCTTTACGGGGTTTTCTATCTCTGTCCTGAGTCTAAGACCTTCATCTGGAACTCCATTCTTCATTTCCATCAAAATTGCTACAAAACAATGAAAAACAAACATAATATCGCTAAAAACAGCTTTCGACTCTCAACTGACTCATTTATTGAGTTTTGTTTGATTCCAAGCTCATTCCAAGCTCATTACATGAAAATGCCATCAAAAGGACTTTTCCAAGGCTTGTAATGAGGCTGGGCTATAAAGAAAAATTGGTTTTTCTGGATCACAAAATCTTTGAATCAAGAGAGCTCATTTATCCTTCAAGGTTCAAGTTCAACTCTCTTTCTTAACCAATCTCACTTGTCCCCAACTTCTTCCCTTTTCTTTTATTTCTACAATGACCTCATTTTTCATGATTTTTCTTTTTCTCATGCATTTTTTCATTTTCAACACTTGAGCTCAATGCCTTTCTTTTTGCCATTCAAACTTTCCCCACAACCCCAAACTTGAACCTTGAATGTACATTCAATCATTAACCCAATTCAAAGTAAATAGTTTCTGCACAAGGGTTTTCATTCTATTTAGGGCTAAGGTTCAAAAAGGGTATAAAGTTTCAAGCACTTTGGGTAAAAATTTGGCTAAGTAAGGGCTTCCAAAAATGGCCTTGATCATATGACATATACATGCAATTCAATCAATCAAAGAAGGGGTAGGCTTATCATGCAAATTATTCAGTCAAACATCTTCAGAAAAGTATTCAAGTCAAGCATACACACTGAAAATAAAATTCAACCTATTATAAGAATTTAACATGCAAAAGTGAAAGAGAGCATCTAGGTTGCCTCCTAGTAGCGCTTGTTTAACGTCACGAGCCTGACCCAAACCTCATGGGTCCACCAACATCATTACTGAGGCGAATTGTTCCACATCTCCTCCCACATAATGTTTAAGTCTTTGGCCATTCACTATCCACCTCCGCTATTGATTATCATCATTTGAATGCTCTAATTCCACTGCTCCATTTTGGAAAACATGTTTTACCACAAAAGGTCCTGACCATTTTGATTTCAGCTTCCCAGGAAGTAAAGGGAGTAATTTGGTCTAAAATAACATATGAAAATAACGATTTTTCAACCGTTATCAAGATGCAAGTTGAATCAATTAACAAAGAAGACTATGAATTAATGGAGTTGTTGGGGTTTACAATTTCACCTTTTTCCACTCTCCTATATCTACTATTCTTGTTAAATTCTTTTTATTATCAATGTCATGCAGCTATCTAATCTACTCAAAACTCGATTCTTCAGCGAAGAAAGCCTATTATCAATTACTAGTTTACTATTCCTAGTTTCCCTAAGTAACCAATAACGTATGAAAAACAGAAGTTTAAAGCAATTGGTCGTCCTACTCCTATTCCTAGGTAGTATTGCTTAACCAAGAGAATTCCTATCAGTTCGAGACTTCCTCGTACGTTCCCATATCAACAAAATCAAGGATCAACGCATTGAATGAATTAAACGATGCAAGCATGATAATCGGATAAGAAAACTCAACTATTGATAATACAAGCATATGAATAAAACAAGAATTTCAATATAATAGAGTTTGAAAAGATTACATTGTTCCCCAACAATAAAGGGTTTAGTTCACCATGGACATGGTGAAACTAGATGAAATAAATGAAAAGATAAACCCTAGACTTAGTGATTCGGAGCTCCAACATCCAAAAATCGCCTCCAAGGAGTGAAGAAAAGCTTTGGACGTCTCTGATTGCCACAAGATTACTTCTGAAATCGCACTGGTCTATTTATAAGCCAAAAAAGTAACAGAAATTCGGCCCAGGCCCATTCATTTAGGCCCTTAGCGCTAGCTAACGCTCAACGGTGGCAACGCAGGACGCTCAACGGTCTGCGTCTTGGACGCCTAGCGCTGGGTTAGCGCTGGGTGGTGGTCGCGACACCTCCTTTTCATCTTTTCTTGCCTTTTTTCTATTCCAAGTCCTTCCGTCTTCGTCTTCATCATTTAATTCTCATGAAATCCTGTAAAAAAAATGTAAAACCAAGCATAATATCTCTAAAACCACTTTTGACTCTCTTGTTTACTAACTTAAACAAAATGTATGATTTCAAGCTACTTCTAAATCATAAAGGTTGTGTTTTGATATCAAATTAATCTATAAAAATAACAGTTTTTAGACCGTTATCACAACCCCAAACTTAGAACTTTGCTTGTCCTCAAGCAAACAATACAAAACAGGACCTTCCACTTATCATCAAAATGGTTCAACACTTTTCAAAACATATCTGTTCACAACAAGTAATAAGTCAATTCAGCTTTCAATGAAATCCAATCAAGATGCAAACATGCTTTAATTCATTCAAATTCACAGATTGCTCACACAATCACATATTCTCGAATAGATGCATTTTTCATGAATGACTAATCCACTAAGCACATATGTAATCATGAAATTCATCAATCCTTTCCAAGCAAAGAGATAACGGTCTAACAACCGTTATTTTCATGCTTGGATTTGATATCAAAACACACCCTTTGTAGCTTAAAATGAGCTTAGAATCAAGTGAAACTCTTAAGTTGTGTCACATAGAGTCAAAAGTTGTTTTTAGAGTTATTATGCTTGTTTTGCATTGTTTTGCAGGGTTTTTGATGAGAATTGAAGATGAAAGTGAAGTAGGAAGGTCATAGACTCAAGAATGAAGGAGAAAAAGGAAGAAAAGAAGAGTCTATGAACCACTCAAGCGTCAAATTCAAACGCTGAGTGTCCTAATTCGAGGTGGAGCTACTGTCTGACACCCAGGTGGCGACGCTGAGCATCCAGAATGATAAGAGGCAAACCACTCAGCGGTCCATTTTGGCGCCTGGGCGGTGGCGCGACTTGAGGCAAACCACTGAGCGGCCAACTTTGATGCCTGGGCGGTTGTCTGTTTTTATATTTTGGATTTTGCGATCTTTCTGTTATCTTTTTGGCTTATATATAGCCCCAGTGCGAATCCAAATGTATTCTTTTGGCAGAGAGAAATGTCCATAGCAGCTCTACACACCTTGGAGGAGATTTCTTGGATGCTTAGGCTCCACTTTATCAAATCTAGGGTTTGCTTTTCCATTCTTTCATTATTTTCATCTAGATTCACCATGATTATGGTGAACTAAACCCTAGGTTGTTGGGGAACAATGTAATCTTTTGAAACTCTCATATATCCAAATTCTTATTTATTTTATATGCTTGCATAAGCTTGATTTATTAGTTATTGGGTTCTTTACCTTTATTTAATGCTTTTACCGTTTAACTCATTCAGTAGATGTTGTTTGTCTTTATTGATACGGGGACGTACAGTAATGTCATGAACTGGGAAGAATTCCTTGATTATGGTAATACCGCCTAGGGATAGGAGTAGGATGATCTATTGTATTTTGCTTCCGTTTATCATGCAATATTAATTACTAGGGGAGGCTAGGGATAGCAAGCCAGTAATTAGTAATAGGCTCTTTTCACCAAGGGATTGGGTTAAGGGTAGACTAAGAAAGTTTGCATGACAATATGATAAATAAGCAAAGTAAATAAGAAGAGTAGATATATGAGGGTGAATAAGATGAAATTGTAAACCCCAATAACTCCATTCATCCATATTTTCTTTAAGCCAATTGAATCATTGCATTTGCATGTTTACTTTTGTTTTGCATTTAAACACTCAAATTAATTTCTTTTCTCAAGTCTTATGCGATTAGTTTACATGAGAGATTAGGCCTTAGAGTCCTTTGGGAAGAACGATATCGGGTTTACCAATTATATTACTTGATAAGATCTGGTACACTTGCTAGGGTCTTAAGAGCAACAAAATTGACTTTCATCTAATACAACGAACATTCTCACACACACATGTTATCACAAAGATTTTTTTCAAGGCCTATAACGTGGCTGGGCTAAGAAGAAACATTGGTTTTTTAGATCACAAAATCCTTGAGTTAAGAGAGTTATTCAATATTCATAGTTCAAGCACAACTCACTTTCAACCAATCTACTCATTCCTAAATTTTCCCTTTTTCTTTTGCATTGATGATAACGGTTGAAAAACCGTTATTTTCATGCGCTATTTTAGACCAAATAAATCCCTTTACTGCTTAGAATGAGCTTGAAATCAAACAAAACTCAATAAATGAGTTAGTCGAGAGTAAAAGCTGTTTTTAGCGATATTATGCTTGTTTTGCATTGTTTTGCAGCAATTTTGATGGAAGTGAAGAATGGAGGTGAAGATAAAGGCCTTGGACTCAAGATAGAGGAAGAAAATCAAGAAAATAAGAGTGTAGAAATCGCCCAGCGGCAGAATTGCATCGCTGGGCGGCCAAATGCGAGGAGTTGGCACCAAGGCAGCGACGCCTGGCGGTTTTGCGGTAAGAGGCAAACCGCCAGGCGATGGACCCCTGACGCCGGGCGGTAGCGCGATAAGAGGCAAACCGCCGGGCGGCATAAGTGTGACGCTGGGCGGTTGCCTGTTGGGCTCGGGCCTGTTTTTTGTTACGCTCCTCAGCTATAAATAGCCCTAGTGCGATTTCATTCTCATTCTTTTGACAGAGAAGGGCGGCCAGACCTAGTTTTCACTCTCTGGAGAGGATCTCTTGGATGCTTAGGCTCCTTTTCATCTTTTCTAGGGTTTGCTTTCCATATCTTCCATTATTTTCATCTTGGTTCACCATGACAATGGTGAACTAAACCCTTTTGTATTTTGGGGGAACAATGTAATCTTTTGATACTCTCTTTTATTGAAACTCTTGTTTAAATTATATGATTTTCATATGCGTTCACTATCACGATTTGGCACCGCCAGAGTACTCATCAACGATGGGGGATCTCACTTTTATAATGCTCAGCTTTCTAGGGTGCTTAAAAATTATGGGGTGAAACATAAGGTAGCTGCACCTTATCATCCACAAACAAATGGGCAAGCTGAAGTATCTAATCGGGAGATCAAAAGAATTCTGGAAAAGACTGTCACTGTTTCAAGAAAAGATTGGTCACAGATACTAGATGATGCTCTTTGGGCATATAGAACTACAATGAAAACTTCTATGGGACTCTCGCCTTTTCAGTTAGTCTATGGAAAAGCATGCCATTTGCCAGTAGAGATGGAGCATAAAGCTTTGTGGGCTTTGAAACTTTTGAACTTTGACCCTAATGAAACTCAAAGAAAACGAAGAAACCAGATGCTGGAACTTGAAGAAATGCGGCTACATGCATATGATTCATCAAGAATTTGCAAAGAAAAGGTGAAATTTTATCATGACAAAAAACTGCTCAAGAGAACTTTCCATCCAGGGGAGTTGATGTTATTGTTTAACTCAAGACTAAAGTTGTTTCCTAGAAAGCTGAAATCAAAATGGTTAGGACCTTTTGTGGTAAAGAAGGTATTCCAAAATGGAGCAGTGGAACTAGAACATTCAAATGATGAGAATCAACAGCGAAGCTGGATAGTGAATGGTCAGAGGCTCAAACATTATGTGGGAGGAGACGTGGATCAATTTGCTTCAGTTATGATGTTGGTGGATCCATGAGGTTTGCGTCAGGCTCGCGACGTTAAACAAGCGCTACTAGGAGGCAACCTAGATTTTATTCTTTACTCTTGCACGTTAAATTTTAGAATAGGTTGGATTTTATTTTCAGTATGTTGGCTTGGCTTGAATACTTTTCTGAAGATGTTTGACTAAATGAATTGCATGAGGAGTCTGTTAGATGATGATCTGATGTGTGTGAGAAAGCATGTTGTGTGAGGTATTGAGCTCCAGAGTTTTAATTATTGTATGAAATTAATCATAGGAAAGCATGCATGATATTGCCTAAATCTTGCTGATTGATTGAATTGCATGTACATGTCATATGATCAAGGCAATTTTTGGAAGCCCTTATTTAGCCAAAATTTTACCCAGTCGTGCCTAAAAGTTTTGTACCCTTTTTGAACCTTGGCCTAAACAGAATGAAAACCCTTGTGCTGAAATTATTTACTTTGAATTGGGTTAATGACTGTAAGTATATTCAAGGTTCAAGTTTGGGGTTGTAGGGAAAGTTTAAATGGCAAAAAGAAAGGCATTAAGCTCAAGTGTTGAAAAAGAAAAATACATGAGAAAGAGGAAAAATAATGAAAGATGAGCTCAATGTAAAAATAAAAGAAAAAGGGAAGAAGTTGGGGACAAATAAGATTGGTTGAAAAAGAGAGTTAAACTTGAACCTTGAATGATGAATGAGCTCTCTTGATTCAAAGATTTTGTGACCCAGAAAAACCAATTTTTCTTGATAGCCCAACCTCATTACAAGCCTTGGAAAAGTCCTTTTGATGGCATTTGCATGTGATGATTTTGATTGTTTCAGATGAAAGGCAATTTTATTTCATGTGGTGTGTCCTTTGAGTGGACTGTTCTTGTATCTTACCTTTGAACCAGGCGGGAGTGGTGTGTCCTTTGAGTGGACTGTTCCTCCTTTATCTAGCTCTTCATCTTTAGGTACCTGCAAAATATTACAATTACTAGTTTCAATACCTTTACTTGCTTCCGCTGCATCATCTTCCTTTGAAGCTTTATGTTTAACTCTCTTTTGTTCTCGTGAGAGCTTCTCCGTAGATCCATTATACATTAAAATAATTTCTTGGTCTTTTAACATAATTCTCCCGTCATGGGTACTCATTACTAATTTGGCAGTTTTCAGGAAAGGTCTTCCCATAATTACTGGAATCCTTTCATTCGTGTTCATGTCCATGACTATAAAATCAACCAAGAAATCAAGATGCTCAATCCGAGCAACTACATCTTCCACCATAGCAATCGGCCTTGTAGATGTCCCATCTGCCACCATCACAGTAAGATTAGATGGTTTCAATGTTAGCACTCCAATTCTGTTCAGATAGGATAAAGGCATCATGTTGATACTAGACCCAGAATCTAGCACGGCTCTCCCCATATCTACATCATCAATCACACATGGAAGAGTAAGACTACTTGGGTCCTTCATCTTTGGCGGATTGTTTCTCTTCCTGACCCTTGCATGCACTTCTTGCTTTTCTTCTTCATCTAGATTTATCACCTCTCCAAGATAGTACTTTATTCTCTTGGAGTAAACAAGAATCTGTGGAAGAATTTCCATTAAAGGAACAACAATCACCTGATTAAAAATTTCCCTGAATGGTCCATAGTGACTTCCTCTTCTCTCATTTTCTCTCTTCTCTTCCTCATTTTCAAATTTTTTTCAAACCTCTCCTCTTCTTTTTCTTCTTCACTACTCTCAATCTCCATATTTTCACTCATCTCCTCATCTTCCTCCTCATTACTTTCCACCTCAACAACTTCCTTTTCTGCTTTTCTTTTGGTCCTAGTCACAACAATTTTGCATTCCTCCTTATGTTGGGGGCAAATCGGCAAGTGTACCGAGTCGCACAAGTAATATAAAATGGTAAGACCAAGTATCGTATCCCAGAGGACTCTCGGCGCCAAACAGTTGTGTGAAAACAGGATTAATTAAGACTTAAAAATAAAAAGAGATCACGGTTTGTGTTGCAAAGAAAATAAAATAAAGCAAAGTAAATGTGATCAATGGAAAACGAGCACAGAGATGAATGGAGGTTGATTAATATGAGATGGATGTGTTGTTGGGGTTAAACTTCACCAAGTTCCCTCTCATGTATATAAGAATTCCTCTTTTTCTATTAATGCCCACGTCCCTCACTAAAACACTTAAACCCGATGTCTTGGTAAATAAGCCTGTCCCTAATTACCAGTTCATAAAATTTCTAGCATTCCTGGTAAAAAGATGTGAAGATCAAGAGGTTAAGATGACTAAGGCTCATATCCTCATGTCTGAGCAATATGATCCTCAGGAGTAATTTAACAAGGACCTGAATTGCAAGGAACCTGTCAGCACTCATGCAAATCACAGATCATGCTATTGTATAAGCAAGCAGTAAGAACAGATAAATTACTCTAACAATTAATAGAAAAAGCATATGAAATTAAGATCAAATTCAAATACATGAGAGTTTACAAGGTTACATCATTCCCCAACAACAAATAGAGTTTAGTTCCCCATAAACATGGTGGAACCCAATGAACAATGGAAGAAAGAAAGAATGAAATGACTAGAAATTTGGCTAGGAGTGTATTGTTGATGAGTGGTTATTTCTTGAAGTATATTTAGTTTATTGCACTTAAATAAACTAGGGAATTGTGTTTAATTGTCTGTTATTCCCCGTTTTCCGAATTCTGCTTAATTTGGTCAGAAATTCGTAATTGTGCTAATTTGGGTTTTCTGAGCTGATTAAGTGTATTTTGGATGCAGGGAAATTTTGGGAAACATCATTTGGAGCATTAGGGAAGGTGGCGTGATCATTCAAGACTCAACATTTAGTCATTTCCATTTTAATTAAGTTGTAATTTCGTTTTCTAGAAGCCCTTAATTAGAATTAGGTGTTTTGGACCCTTTTAGGGGCATTTTTGTAAAAAACCAATTGTGAGGGCCATGTGGCATCTCTTTAGGGATGACTTGTAGTGTGTGGACCCCACCAAATTTGAAATTATAGGTCATATACCGAGCCACACACACACTTCCATAGCTCATGGTTTTTGCTTCATTTCTTCTAGGTTTTCATGTGTGAAGACTCTCTCTTGGAGCTTGCCATGGGGTTTTTGGTTTTCGCTATATGAATGAACAAAGTTGCAGATTTTATTCTTCCCTTGACTCACTCTTGGCGGTCTTAACTCATTGGTGGTGAAAATCCATTCATTCCTTCTTCCATTTGCTTGTTTTTTTTTTTATGTTTGAAGCTTGAGCTTTTAAGCTTGTCTTTGCTTTTCTATGGTGGTTGTTGGGTTTGAGTGACTTTATATTTTCGTTTCCTCTTTAATTGCTGCTGTTATTCACGGTTTTCTTTGCATTTTGGTTGGTTGGTTGATGAAAATGGAGTTATATGTGAGTTTTGGGTTGAAGAGAGCTTAAGGTGTTGTGTGGGTGTTGTGGGTTTGGCTCTTTCCAGAGGTTGATGATGTTATTGGGGCTGGACAGTGCTTGAGTTGAATGGTATAATGTTATTTTCGTTTTTTGCACAAGAGCTTGAAGAAATGGAAGATTGGGTTGAGTTGAAGTAGTAGTAGTGTGGGTTTATTGTCTTGAATGGAGTTGAACTTTGAATTGGGGTCTCTTGGGTGTGTGTCTTCGGTGTGAGGAAGAAGAACGAGCTGGAAGAGTGTATTGGAGAGTAAGAAAACTGAAATGGACAAGGAAAAGAAGAGAGAGGAGTGCCTTTAAGTTTTTACCACTTTTGGGCAAACAAAAAAGATGCTTCTTGTCATCCTAGGAATGTTTCCCTTTTCAGCTTTGCTTTTGTCTCTTGTTAGCTTGTATTCTGCCGAGAATTGTATTTGCATGGGAAGTCTTTGTTTGTTTATTTTCATTTGACTTTGCTTACATGGCACATTGGTTAGATCATCCAAGTATATTCCATTTGCACATTGGTTTTTGAAGCAACTTTTGTAGAAGTTCCTTGCATTGCTCACGTGAATTGTATGGCTTGTTGTGTGCATTCATAATTTTGCTGCATGGAGAAGGCTAAGGCACAGTTTTCAATTGGATGTTTAAGCATATTTTAATTTCTTTTGAGAATTGGTGCACATGAGATAAAAGACAACACATTTGGTGGTTAAGTGAAGATAGAATTTTGGAGTTGGACCTTTGAACATGTCCCACGGCCATGTGCTCTTTCTTTGGACAATTGGACTTTTAAATTCATTTGTTAATTTCCATTTAGTCAAGTAATTTGTTAGGATTAAATTAGGCTTGTTGGTTTCCTTGGTTTTTAATTAATTTAGTTGCTAGGTTGAGCTTAATGTGTTTCAATTAGTGTGAAGTTTAATTATTTTTAACTGTGTTTGCTAATTTGTTTGCAAGAGTATTTGATGTTTGAATGTTGTCTAAGGTTTTTAATAGTGTTAGTTTAATTACCATGCTAGCTTAAATTGGTTTGTTTGCATCTGTGTAATACTGAGTTCTTTACTTTTTGCAACACACTTTCAAACCGCCCACCCTTTCCTGTTAGACTCGATTCTCGAACCGCAAAATTGGTCTTTGGGAGACGACCTAGGGGTCATTCCCTAGCTATACTGCATTTCTAATATGCAATCAAATTTGTATGGGCTGCGACACCCATCAAATTTTGCCGCCGTTGCCGGGGACCAACGGTTCGGTTTTAGGTCTTTGTTATGGTAGTGTGTGTTCTGTCTTCTCTTGTGTTGTGAGTGTGATGTTCTGTTTTGTGTGTTCGTCATTGTGTGTTGCATTTAGGTAGCTTTAGTTGCATATTTTCATTGCATTCTTCTTTTCCCCCTTCCTTTTACATGTCTACCTACTTTGATGTTGTGAATACTGTTTCTTCTGCCTATGTCCATGACTTTTATTCTCCTTCTGCATCTTACTCTGATATTGCTTCTCATGCATATTCTGCTGATTTCTATGTTGAGAACAATATGACTCATCCTCCCATTCCTGAGAGTGTTCTTTGGGAGCCAATTTCACATAGTGAGGATGATGTTCATTGCGTTCTCACATCTGAACTGATAGATTTGCTGCCTAGGTTTTATGGTTCTGCAGGTGAATGCCCACATAGACATTTGGAGAGGTTCCAACACATTTGCTCTGAAATGAAACCTCCACATGTTCCAGATGATCACATTTACTTAAAGGCATTCTTGCATTCAGTAGGAGAAGCAGCGTGGGAATGACTTTATTATCTTCCTCCTGAATTGAAGACCAATTGGGAAGATCTTAAGCATCTGTTTTTGGAAAGATTTCTCCCTTCACAGCATGAACATGAAGAACCACCATTCCAGAATGCTTGTATGCCTCCCCCTGTCCAAGAACCAGAGCAGTTGCAGTTTCATGAGCCTGCCCAAGCAACTCCTCATCCTTCCACTACTTCTAAGCCTACATTAAAGGAGTTACTGAGGCAGATGACCATGCAGAACATTCAATTCCAGCAAGAGACTAGAGCTTCGATTCAGAGGTTGACTGATTAGATGATGGTCACTCAACTCATTGAGGAACAGTCTTATGTTTCAGAGGAATCACTATTTCAGACTGTTCAGCTTCCATATGATGTTGGTGTCATCCACATAGGAGATGGGGAGCAGAGTCATGAGCTTACTATTACGCCATCTACTTTCCCATCCTCCTATGCCCCTACTCTTGCACTTGAGGAAACTGATGAAGATTTGGAGGACCAGGCAGATATGAGCAACACTTTTGAGATAGGTAGACCAGCTTCACCTTCCACCACTCTACCAACTTTCATGGAAGTGGAGGTAAACATACATGTGATTGATTCTATTGTTGATGATTATGCTGATGCTAGGTATGTAGATGATTGTATTGTTGATGAGCATGTTTCTAATTCTCCTTCTTTGCATGATGAGAACCACTTTTTTTTTATCACATTTGAATGTTTGTTCTCCATGCACTGAACATGAATCTGAGACTGTTGTTGATATTGCTTCTAAACTTGAACTTGATTCATGTTTTGAGAGTTTATCTGATGTTCAGCATGTTACACTGGGATTGGGTGTTATACCCCTGCACGTTATATCTTTGGAACCACATTGCACTAACCATGTTGCAGGAGGTACATATGGATTTGATGAACACACACCCATGGTGGAAGACAAGGGTGCCAATATACACGACAGTTTGAAGATTAATAGGCACCAACTGAACCTGCTCATCAACAATCATTTCTTCTTAGATCCAGCTATGGAGGACATCTCCCTGCTTGATCAAATGTGGAGACTAAAGCAATTCCTCTTCAACACTTCCTTGCTGAATCCAATGGTGGAAGACCTCTCCTAGAAAGTCCAAAATTGGCAACTACCACCATGATCAGGGGAGTTTCCTTTTCCCTTCTCCCCCCTTTTTCCCGCTTTTATTGTACTTGTCCATGATCTGTTGACTATTTTGAATTCTGATCTGATGATTGTGACACATTGAGGACACTGTGTAGTTTAAGTGTGGTCTATTGGGGGAGATTCTGATTTTTCTTTGATTAGTTTTATGTTTTCTGCGTTATTTTTTTTTTTTTGTTTTCTAGGTAGGTTTTGTTGTGTCTTGTGTACAGTTTTGCATGTTTCTCTTGATTTCTGGACTTGGTTTAGGTTGTAGATTTAACTTTCACTTCATTGATACTCTGATTAGTTTGAAATCCTTGCTTTTCTTTGCTTGGAAAGATGATTATGATGTTTGAGAGGTTGATTTGATTGTGACAAATAACCTGTGTGAGATTTGAGCCACTTGATATTCTTTCTTGTGTGAAATGTCTCTTGATTGCTTGCACATATGCCTTGGCTTGACTCTTGTTGATTATTCTTGATCGATATGCATGTTTGAAAGTGATAAAGGCAGTTTTGTTGTTGAGCCCCTCTAGCCAGATGAGTCTACCTTGTTGTGATCCATTGATAGCCCTCTTTTAGCCTATACTTTCCCCATTCTTTGTTTTGAAGCTCATACACTAGCCCTAAGTGAAAAACCATGATTACCTTAAACATAGGGAATTTTGGAGCTTTGGAGTAGTTTTGGGAATAAGTGTGGTCTCTTGGGAGATTCAGATGAATTGGTTAGTTGGCTCCTCTTCTTGTTTTGTTTTGTATATATGTGTGCATCTTGTCTCATACAGTTGTGTTATGAAAGGAGAAAAGAAAAAGATACAAGATGAAAAAAAATACAAAAAAATGAGAATTTTTTTTTTTTTTTGTGAATATAGGAGTCAAGAAGAGGATTGAATTAGAGGGTTTTGGGTGTGATTTGATTGTATTTTCACTTGTTCCCCATTGCTCCTTTATTCTTTTTGGTTTGTAGCTTCTCATCCATATGTTATCCTCCCTTATCCTTGGCCCCATTTCACCCATAAAAGACCTTTTGATTTGAACATGCATATGTTTTTGAGTGTTGATATTAGAGGCTTGCCAAGTCTGTCTGTGTTTGCTTTCTTGAGTGCATTGAGTTGACATTATTTATCTTATACACTTGAGAGAAACACTGATAGTGTGCATCTGTGAGGTTCTGTTACTTTTGATTCCTCTCTTGAATTGATTGATCAGTTTGCCATGCTTGGAATTGCCTTGATGACTTCATGAGTATCTATTTTCTCTGATCATGTGTTGGATGTTGTCTACTTCTTGTTTTTGTCCAGATTTCTTGAGGACGGTGTAATTATGTTTGTTTCTATCCTTGTCAGTTTTTTTTTGTTTTCTGTGTGTTTAGTCTGTGTCATTTCCCTGATGTCCTCTGATTTGTTCCCTGATTAGCGTCTTGATTTTGCCCAGGAGTGCAAAAAACTAAGTGTGGTCAATTTTGATGAGTTGATATTTTATTAACCGCACTTAGTTTATTGTGCTAGAATTAATCAGGGAATTGTGCTTAATTGTCCAGTATTTTCCCGTTTATGCTAATTGTGCTTAATTTGATCGGAAATTCTTATTTGAATTAATTTGAATATTCTGAGCTAATTATTTGCATTATTAGTTGCAGGAAAATTTTGGAAATACAATTTGGGATATTCGGAAGGGCATTCATTTGCTCACGGTGTTATTTAATTGGGAGAAGCTACGCCGCATTGACTTATTTTGAGTTGAAAAGAAAAAGATGTGCTGATATGTGGAGACTTGAGCTGGAATATTTTTTTTGGTTTGGCTAAAAAGATAAAAAAATAGAAGAAAGCATTTTCAACATCAATTTCTTTTGGAGAGAGCTTGTATGAGTATTGGGAGAGATTCAAGATACTTTGTGCAAGTTGTCCCCACCATCAGATACCTGAACAACTCCTTATCCAGTATTTCTATAAGGGTTTGAACAACATGGATAGGGGTATGATTGATGCTGCCAGTGGTGGTGCTCTTGGAGACACCACACCTGCTGAGGCCAGGTAATTGATTGAGAAGATGGCTTCCAACTCCCACTAGTTTAGCGCTAGGAATGATGCCATTGTGGTGAGGGGCGTACATGATGTTGTTGCCCAGTCTTTATCAGCTATTGAAAGCAAGTTGGAAGACAAGATCGAATCTCTTGCGAAGTTAGTGACACAGTTGGCAACCAACCAGAAACCTATAGCTTCATCCGCATCTGTTGCACGACTATGTGCTATTTGTCCTTCCAGTGACCACTATACAGATGCCTGTCCTACTTTGCAGCACTCTGTTGCTCCTGATTCGCCTAAAGCTTATGCTACGAACATCTACAACAACAGGCAGCCACAATAGCAAAATCATGACTTGTCCAGCAACAGGTACAACCCAGGGTGGAGGAATCACCAAAATCTTAGATGGAACAATGCGCCACAGCATCAGCAGCAGGCGCCACCTTTCTAGAATGCTGGAGCACCTAACAGATATGTGCCTCCACCTATGCAACAACACCAGAGGCAACAACAACAACAGCAGCAGCAAGAGACACCTACCCAACCAGCTGCCCAACCTTCCACTTCTTCTAAGCCTTCATTGGAAGAGTTAGTGAGACAGCTGACTATGCAAAACCTGCAGTTTCAGCAGGAGACTAGAGCTTCCATACAGAGTCTCACTAACCAGATGGGTCAGATGGTTACTCAGATGAACCAGGCGCAGTCTCAGAATTATGATAAGTTACCATCCCAGACTGTGCAGAATCCGAAGAATGTGAGTGCCATTACCCTCAGATCAGGGAAGTAGATTGTTGTGCCTTCAGAGCCCGCTTCTACACCTACACCCGTGCCTGCCACTTGTCCTAGAGAGGACGACCATGACGGTCCACGCAGGGCAATTGAGGTGGGTGGATCTTCTTCTCCAGCCGGTGGTTCTTCTTCAGGTGGATCTTCTCCCTCTTCCACCACCACCGCTGCCGCGCCTTCTCCATTGGTAGACCGACCTATCCCTCTTTCATTCCCTTCACGGGCACTTCCTAGTAAAAAGGCTAAAGAGGTGGATAGGGAAATTCTGGAGAGCTTCAGGAAAGTAGAGGTGAACATACCTCTACTCGATGCCATCAAGCAGATTCCAAGGTATGCCAAATTCTTGAAGGAGTTGTGCACACACAAGAGGAAGATGAAGGGAAATGAAAGGATTAGCATGGGAAGGAATGTATCTGCGCTTATTGGTAAGTCGGTCCCGCACATTCCTGAGAAGTGCAAGGACCCAGGTATATTTTGCATTCCTTGTGTGATTGGAAATAGTAAATTTGAGAATACCATGCTTGATTTAGGTGCTTCTGTTAATGTCATGCCTTTGTCTATATATTCATCTTTGTCTCTTGGTCCTTTGCAAACCACGGATGTGGTTATTCAGTTGGCCAATAGGAGTGTTACCCACCCCACAGGTTTCATAGAGGATGTCTTAGTTAGGGTTGGTGAATTGATTTTTCCTGCTGACTTTTATGTTTTGGAAATGGAGGAGGGATTCTCTCATGGATCCGCTCCCATTATCTTAGGCAAGCCATTTTTGAAAACTGGCCGAACTAAGATTGATGTGTATGCTGGAACTTTGTCTATGGAATTTGTTGATATTGTTCATTTTACTATCCTTGATGCAATGAAATTTCCAGCTGAGGACCATTCTGTGTTTAGGATTGATGCATTGGATGACATTACTGATGAATTTGTTGTTCACGACTTTCACTCTTTGCATGAGAAGAAGTATTCTTTTCTATCTTCTTTACATTCATGCATTGAATTTGGAATTGAGACAGGAATTGAGAATGATGTTTAATTGGATGTTGATTTGGATGAGAACTGTGATGTTCAAGTTATTGATGTGTCCATGTTATTGATGATATGCGTGTTTTTGATGATTTGGATGATATTGATGATGTTGTTGATATACCTGTGATGGATATTGATTTGGATTGTGATGATATGGGTGTTTTGCCTTTACCTATACATTCTTTAGAGTCAGAATGCATTAACCACGTTGCAGGAAGTACACTTGAATCTGACTTGCAGACACCCACTCTTGAACTTAAACAACTCCCAGATAACCACAAGTACGTGTACTTGGAGGATGATGAGAAGAAATCGATGATCATTTCTACCTCCCTTGATCTCGTTCAAGAGGAGAAGTTGCTTGATGTGCTGAGGAAGCACAAGAAGGCCATTGGTTGGAGTTTGGCTGACATACCTGGTATTAGCCCATCCACATGCATGCATAGAATTCTTTTGGAAGATGGGGAAAAACCAGTGAGACAGCCGCAAAGAAGGCAAAACCCCGTGATCATGGATGTGATTAAGAATGAGGTGACGAAACTTTTGCAAGCTGGGACCATCTACCCTATTTCAGACAGTCAGTGGGTGAGCCCCATCCATGTTGTGCCCAAGAAGACTGGCCTCACTGTGGTGAAGAATGAGAGGGATGAGCTTATCCCCACAAGAATGCAGAGTAGCTGGAGAGTTTTCATTGACTATAGGAGGCTGAACCAAGCAACCAGGAAAGATCACTTCCCCCTGCCATTCATTGATCAGATGCTGGAGCGCCTGACAGGTAAATCTCATTATTGCTTCCTTGATGGTTTTTCTGGTTATTTCCAAACCAATATTGTTCCTGAGGACCAAGAGAAAACCACATTCACCTGCCCCTTTGGCACTTTTGCCTATAGATGGATGCCCTTTGGCCTATGCAATGCCCCTGGTACCTTCCAGCGGTGCATGCTTAGCATTTTTAGCGACTTTCTTGAGAGTTGCATAGAGGTGTTTATGGATGATTTCACTGTGTATGGATCCTCTTTTGATGCATGCTTAGATAGTCGGGAAAAAGTGTTGAAAAGATGCATAGAAACAAACCTTCTTCTCAATTTTGAGAAATGTCACTTCATGGTTGAACAAGGTTTGGTTCTAGGGCATCTCATTTCTGAAAAGGGAATAGAGGTAGATCCTGCTAAGATATCTATGATTTCGCAGTTGCCTTACCCCTCTTGCGTGCAAGAGGTTCGATCTTTTCTTGGACATGCAGGTTTCTACAGGCGCTTCATCAAGGATTTCAGCAAGAAGGCACTTCCCTTGTCCAGACTGTTACAGAAGGATGTTGACTTTGAGTTTGGTGACAAATGCAAGCAGACGTTTGAATGCCTGAAGGAAGCTTTGACCACCACCCCTATCATTCAGGCACCAGATTGGACGACCCTTTTTGAGCTTATGTGTGATGCATCTAACTATGCATTAGGGGTCGTTTTGACACAAAAGGTCGATAGATTGCCTAGGGTGATATATTATGCTTCTAGGACTTTAGATGCTGCCCAAGCAAACTACAACACGATTGAGAAAGAATTGTTGGCAATTGTTTTTGCCCTTGATAAGTTTAGGTCGTATTTGCTTGGATCTCCTATTATTGTGTATACTGACCATGCAACTCTAAAGTTTATGTTCAAAAAGGCTGAGTCAAAGCCTAGGTTGATCAGGTGGATGCTACTGCTCTAGGAGTTTGACTTGCAAATCAAAGACCGGAGTGGAGAACAAAATTGGTTGCTGACCACCTCAGCAGAATTGATAGAGCTGAGGATGAAGCTGATGTGTTGCCTATCCAGAATGACTTTCCTGATGAGAGTTTGTTGATGATTTCTTCTTCTCACCCTACTTCTTGGTTTGCACACATTGTGAATTATTTGGTTGCTTCTGTTTTTCCTCCCTTAGCATAACATGCTAAAATTGCTAAAATTAAGAGTGATGCTAAGTATTATGTTTGGGGTGACCCATATCTGTGGAAATTGTGCAGTGACCAGGTTACTATATGATGCATTCCGGACCATGACATTGACTCGGTCCTACAGTTTTGACATGCCTCCTCACCTGGTGGTCATCTGGGGATTTAGAGAACAGCTCGCAGGGTGCTTGACTGTGGCTTCTATTGGCCTTCCATCTTCAAAGATGCAGAGAGGAATTGCAGCACCTGTGAGCCTTGTGTTAGCGGATTGGCAAGTGTACCAAATCGTATCAAGTAATAAAAATGGTAAATCCCATTATCGTTCTTCCCATGAGACTCGAAAGGCCTTATCGTTCACGTGAATCGAAATCGTAAGACTTGCGGAGAAAAAATCAATAGAGTTGGTAGATGCAGTGACAGAAAATAAATATGCAATGCGTGATTCAATTGACAAGATTTGAGCAATGGATGAATGGAGTTGTTGGGGGTTTAAAATTTCATTTAATCCTCTCTCTTTTATTTACTCCTCTTGTTTAAACGACGTTATTATCTAATTGCATGCAAACTTTCTTGGCCTCCACTTAACCCGATCCCTCGGCAAAAAGGGCTTATTACTAATTACCGGCTTGCTATCCCTAGCCTCCCCTAGCAACTAGCAACGCATTACAAACAGAAGCAAATACAATTGGTCGTCCTACTCCCTTATCCCTAGGTGGTATTGCTTAACCAAGGAAAAATCTCACCAGTTCATGTCATTACTGTACGTCCCCGTATCAATAAAGTCAAAGAACAATTACGAAATGAGTTAAACGATAAAGGCATTAAGCACAATATGACACTCCAACAATTGATAATAAACGCATATGAAAAACATATAATTCAAACAAGATTTTCAATAATCGAGAGTATCAAAAGATTACATTGTTCCCCCAAACACAAAAAGGGTTTAGTTCACCATAGTCATGGTGAACCAAGATGAAAATAATGGAAGATATGGAAAGCAAACCCTAGAAAAGACGAAAAGGAGCCTAAGCATCCAAGATATCCTCTCCAAAGAGTGCAAAGTAGGTCTGGTCGCCCTCCTATGTAAAAAGAATGAATTGAAATTCGTAACAGGGCTATTTATAGGTGAGAAGCGCAGTAGAAAAATAGTCCCAAGCCCAGCTGACCACCGCCCGGCGTCACACTTTGCCGCCCGGCGGTGGACCTTGAATCGCACCACCGTCCGGCGGTAGGGGTCTACCGCCCGACGGTTTCCCTCGTGCTGCAAAACCGCCCGGCGGCAGGGGCCTGCCGCCCAGCGCCTAAAATTGGTGTCTTCTCCTCCCGTTTGACCTCCCGGCGCCAGGGGTTTACCGCCGGACGGTGCCTAGACTCTTCTTTTTTCTGATTTTCTCTCTTTTCTTGAGTCTATGACCTTTATCTTTATTCCCAATCTTCACTTCTATCAATTTTGCTGCAAAACAAGCATAAAATCGCTAGAAACAACTTTTGACCCTCGACTGACTCATTTATTGAGTTTTGTTTAATTTCAAGCTCATTCTAAGCAATAAAGGGTGTAAATTAGTCCAAATTAGCATATGAAAATAACGGTTTTTCAACCGTTATCACAACCCCAAACTTAGAAACTTGCTTGTCCTCAAGCAAAACAAAACAAAACAAAGCTTGACTTTCTACCCTTTCATCCAATGATTCAACATTTCCAAAGTGCATGACAAAACTTACTAAATTTCAGATAATCAGTGAACTCAAATCAAGATGCATGCTTGTTCTCAACGTAGTTTAGCTCATGCGTTCCTCAACAGATGCTACACAGTATGAATGATTAGTCCACTAAACAAAGAATGCAATCATGAACTAAGAAGTTCTCACCAAGCAAGTGTTTCACTCAATCACTCAAGTGTTTAGGGTAGCACTCCACTCTTTATTGTTCACAAATCACATGAAATAAAATTGTCATTCATCTCAAACAATCAACATCTTTTCATGCAAATGCCATCAAAAGGACTTTTCCAAGGATTGTAATGAGGTTGGACTATCAAGAAAAATTGGTTTTTCTGGATCACAAAATTCTTGAGTCAAAAGAACTATTTCATTAATGAAAAGGTTCAAGTTTAAACTCTCTCTTGTTACCAATTTCACTCATTCCCAACTTCTTCCCTTTTTCTTTTTCATTGAGCTCATCTTCATGCTTTTATTCTTTTCTTTTCTTCTTCTCTATTCATGTATTTTGCTTTTCAACACTTGAGCTCAATGCTTTTCTTTTGCCTTTCCAATTTTCCCATGCAACCCCAAACTTGAACCTTTTCATTCCATACAATTATTCTCAACCTAACTCAAGATAAATAATTTCAAATCAAAGGGTTTCATCCTGTTTCAGGCTAAGGTTCAAAAAGGGTATAATCTTGAAAGCTTTTTGGTTGAAAATTTGGCTAGGAAAGGGTTTTCAAACATGGCCTTGATCATTTGACATTCACATAAAAATCAATCAATCATCAAGATTAAGGCAATAAAATTTATGCTTCAATGTGAACAATACATACAACAATAAAAACTCTAGGGCTTAATACCTTACACAACATGCTTTCTCACTCACAATCATTCATACATCCTGTTTAGCATCATGACCACAATCATACTTCACCACACAACTGTTTCACAGGATGTTAACATGCATACAACTCAATAATCATTCACATCAAATCATTATCAAATAGACTCATCATGCAAAGTAGTCAGTCAAACATCTTCAGAAAAGGTATTCAAGTTAAGCATTCACACTGACAAAATAGAATTCAAAAATTTAAAATGCAAAAATAAAAGAAGACAGGAGAAGAAAAGAAAAAAAAAATCCTGTCTATAAAATGGGAAACTATCAGTAGATGCCCTCAATCATCCCATGATGTCATCTGAGTCCTCCTGCCTCTCATCCTCAGCATACTCAAAGTCGTCTCCATCTGTGTTTGGCGCTCTGCCTGCACCATAACACTACTCTGGCCTTGCTCCTGAGGCCAAGCCACTGCTGCATGATACTCATCCATGGTCCACCTATGTACTGGTGGCTGATCATACATCCCAATAATAATCTCAGGAGTTGTTGTCTGCCCCCTGTAGAGAGCTTCCATCCTAGCCTCCATCATGGACATATACATGTCCCGCATCTGAAATGGCTCTACGTGCTGTGTTGGACCATCCGGAACCTGATCCTGCTGTGGTGCAGCTCTCCTACGACGTCCCCTGGGTGCTGCTCCTGCTTCTCCTCCCTCAGCACAGTACTGCTGAAAGTAAGCAGCATCGATAACACATATGGGTCTCTCATATGGAGGAACTGCAGTATCCACCCCACCCAGTTGGCAGAGAAAAGAAATAAGGGATGGATGTCCCAATGGTGTTCTGCTACTCGCAGTGGTAGCGCAGTTGCGTATCTCATCGGCAATAATCTGCCTGACATTCACATCTAGCTGCTTCAGCATACAATAGATAAGACAACTCCTCTGTATCGTGACATCAGAGATGTGCGAGCAGGGTTGGATGTTGGCATGGGTGAAAGTCATCCAATACCTTGCCAAAGGTGACAAGTCTAACCTCTTGATATTAACCCGGGCTCCACTGGCATTTGTCTGAAAACGCCTTCCAGGAAGGCATAGAACCCTTTCCATCTTAGCAATATCCTCCAGCAAACTAAAGCGAGTAGCAAAATGACACTGCTCTCCTGGCCATTCCGTGCCCAAGAAGCTATTTATTGTTTCAGGGTCATACTTAATAATATGTCCCCTGACAAAACTTCTATATTTTCCAGCTGCAATTCCTCCCCTGGAAATAATATTGGTGTAAAATTCCTTCACCAATCCCATACTGGCTGGTGCAGGGTAGTTGGTTAGCCTCAACCAATCTCTTCTCAAAATCTCTTCACCAAATTGAGGAGCTAGGTCAGTGACAAATGCTACTTTCCTTTCCATCAACAATCTCCTATCTTGCACGGTTGTGAAGTGCTCCTCATGATGCCTAGAAAGGAACCTCTTGGAATCAAACCCTCTCGGCCTCTCAGGCTCTTTCCTCTTGCTGCCAGTGTTTTTCCCCCTTCGTGTTGATGAAGACATCCCTGCAAAATTCATAATGCACAGCAGACCATAGGAATTCAGCATTAGTGGTGAATAAATCATCAAGCAATTATAGGCCGCACAGTTCGACACTAAGAGTGAAAAAGGGTTTCTCTCCATATCAAAATGAAGAAATTTTCAGAAATCTACAGCAGACCGCCCTACGACAAGGGTCTGCCGCCCAGCGGTATTCATACTGCAACAATTCCGCACGGCGGTACATCAAGACTGCCCGGCGGTGCGACCCATCTTTTCTCGAAAACCAGTTTTTATGATCCTATTCTCCACTCAAACACTAAATTCATCCAAGCAAACAGGATTCCTGCATCTTAATGAGTCAAAACAGTTCCCAAAACCATCAATTCATGCAAAGAGAATGAAAACCCTAACTTATCATGTTCCTAAGCATGTTCTAATAATAAAATCCAAAATTAGAAACTAAAAATGAAATTGCACAACTTACTTGAGTGGAGAAATGCAATGCTCACAAGAAATTCTTCAATTGATGATGCAAAACCTCCTAATGCACTCTTTTCACCAAAAACCCCCAAATTTGAAACAAGAAATTAGGGCAATGTGAATGGGAGGTAAGAGTTTGAGGAAAAACTCTTTGGGAAGCTCTTTGAAGGTGCAAACTGGGTGCAACGGGCTAAGAATACCGCTAGGCGAAATGCAAAGAGGGAAAATGAAGTGCAGAACACCCAAACCCACCCAGCTTTAAAGGGCTTTTGTTGGATGTCTCACCGCCACCGCCCGGCGGCAAAGTGCACCACCCGGCGGTGCGTGGTATTCCCCCTTCCCAAAAATTTTTCTCTTTGAAACATTTTTCCTGAAGCACCTGATTTAATTTTTCAAGATTTCCCCTACTTAGATGCTTATGCAACCTATGATGTACTACAAATAGGGTTCAAAAACAACAAACAAACAATCAACACAAAAATAACTGGGCTGCCTCCCAAGTAGCGCTTGTTTAACGTCACGAGCCTGACCCAAACCTTTCTAGCACCCGTCAGTAGGTGCAAACCTTACCATTACCCATCAGTGGGTGAACCTTCCTGTATCCTTCAGTGGATACTTTAACTTTCTAGCATCCTTCAGTAGATGCTATCCCAGTGGCATTCATCAGTAAATGTTGTGTTGCTTGATATTCTTTTCTTCTTCTTTCTGCTAAATCTCTTCAGAAAATTGAGAACACCAAGCACATGTTTCCAGGTATTAATCATACGAACTTTGATCTCCAATTTCTAGAAGATCTCCTTGGAGGACATAAATCTCTTTCCTTTCCTATGATATTTCTTTTTATGAGGAAGAGGTTTTTCCTGTGATCTTTTCTTCTGTCTGTTAGCAAAATGATGAAGATGAAGTTTTGATGATGTCCAAATCAAGTCAAGACCAATCAAGAAAAATGAAGAAACTTGTATCATAGCTTAAAGCTTTTGTAATAATTAGTATTTGATGTCTAGAACTTAGGAAAACTTAGTGTATTTGATTTTGTATAAGTTAGAAGTGTAAAAATACATTCAGAGTCAAAAATACATTGAGTTAATCGATTAACCCAGGCTGTTAATCGATTAATCCAGGGACGAATTGAAGAAGACAAGCTGCAGTGAGTTAATCGATTAACCACGGGTGTTAATCGATTAACGTTAATCGATTAACTTGGGGAGTTAATCGATTAACCTAGTTTCCGTTGGAGAAACTAGCCGTTTTTCGAGCCGTTGGACTATCCGTTGGTTTGTCCTTTAGTGGTTAATCGATTACCACTTAAGTTAATCGATTAACAACGGTCAGAATGGCTGAAAACGAAAATGGAAGAGCCTTTGGCTTGAGTCTATAAATAGACTCTCATTTGCCTTCAACAAGGCATCCAAGATCAATCCAATTGATCCAATCTCTTCCCTTGTGCTCAAAATTCTCTGTAAACTTGTGAGAATTGTGTACTCTTGCTCGGCTTGTGAAACTCGTGTCTGTAGAGCTGGTGAAGTGCTGCTACGGTGACAGAGGAAATAGCCTGTTCATCCTTGGTGTATCTGAGGAGGTGTCAGGAAGAGGATCATCCTTTGTGAAGATTCAAAGGAGGTGTTCATCCTTCGTGAAGCATTCGAAGGAGGTGTGGTTTCATCTCTTGTGGCATCAAGAGAGGTGTTTTCTAAACTGTTGCAAATATTTTCTTTGTGATTGTTATTTGTAATAGTTTTGTGATAGTGAAAGTTAATCTTGTTTTAGATTAACAACTGGACGTAGGATTGGTAAGATCCGAACCAGTATAAAATCATCTGTGCAAATTCTTCTCTACCTTACTCTCTTTACTTGTTATTATTATTTGCATAGTAAGTGAATTTAAGAAGAAATTAAAAGGCACACGTTTTTTGTTAAGAACCAATTCACCCCCCCTCTTGGTTTGTTATACCACGTTAACCCTTCCGCTGCAGCCGCTCTGACAATTGGTATCAGAGCTTGCTGTGATAGTTATTCAAATGGCAGGATCTCATCAAACCTTTGCAGAGGGTGCTTCAATCAATAGACCTCCACTATTCACAGGTGAAAACTATGCATTCTAGACGGTTAGAATGCAAATCTTTATGGAATCTATTGATGTAGATATTTGGGATGCTGTTGCTTTTGGTCCTTTTGTTCCAACTAACCATCTGCAGGAACGAAAGCCCAGAGACCAATGGACTGCTGAAGATAAGAAAAAATTTGGTAATGATGTAAAAGCTCGAAATATTATTTCATCTGCCTTAACTGTTGATGAGTTTTACAGGATCTCTATTTGTAAGACTGCTCAAGAGATGTGGGAAGTACTTAGAGTAACCCATGAAGGTACAGATGACGTAAAAAGAGCAAGGAAGAATACCTTGATCCAGGAATACGAAATGTTCAGGATGAAGCAAGGAGAAACAATTGTAGATGTTCAAAAACGCTTCACCAACATCGTTAATCATCTCATCGGACTAGGTAAATCTTTTGATAATGATGAGCTTAACATTAAAATTCTGAAATCTATAGACAGGACGTGGCAACCTAAAGTGACTGCAATTTCTGAGTCACAAAATCTCAACACAATGACCATGGCGTCATTATTCGGAAAGTTGAGACAGCATGAACTTGACCTCGGAAGACTAGATGAAGAAGAGGCAAAAACAAAGAAAAAGACTCTAGCCTTCAAAACTGAAGCGGGAAGGAGCAAAAATAAAATTGAAGATGAAAATTCGGAGGATGATGAAAATATGGTCCTTTTGATGAAAAACTTCAAACGCTTCATGAAGTCAAGAGGAAAAGGGAGATTCAAAACCGAAAGGAAAGACAATGAAGGATCTTCCTCAAACTTTAGATGCTATGGTTGCGGAGAAAAAGGGCATCTAAAAGTGGACTGCCCAAATCGAAAGAAGGGTGAAGAAAAGAAAGAGAATAAATTCTTCAAGAGAAAGAAAGCATACATCGCGTGGGACGATGACAATGAAACAATTTCCGACATGAGCGACTCAGATGAAGAAGCCAACATTTGTCTGATGGCAGACGACGATAGCCAAGTAAGTACATCTGACGAATCTGATAATGATAGTCATTATAGTGAGAGTGAAATGTTTGAAACCTATAATGCCTTGATTTTAGGAACTGAAAAATTAGATAGAGCTCATAAGAAATTGAGACTAGATTTTAAAGAATTAAAATTGAATTTCGAAAATATTCTTGAAGAAAACAAAAATTTGAAAACTAATTTTGAAAATATTACAAATGAAAATAAAGATTTGAAAAACAAAATTTTATTTTATGAAAAAGGTAAATCTATTGCTAGTCGTAATGAATGTGCATCTTGTACAAATAAAAAGAAACTACTAGATAAATCAACCTTAGGAGAATGTAGTAAAAATAAAAATAACAAGGTTGGTAAAAATATGCATGTTCCTAGAACTAAATATAATTATAGAACCCGTAGAACATGGGTAGAAAAAGGAACAACATATAGGAACCCAAATGTAGTATCATGTTTTTATTGTATGAAAAAGGGTCATACATCAAATAAATGTAAAATTAAGCATTATGGTGTTCCTAGTGGTAGATATGTTTGGGTTGTAAAATGAACTTTTTCAATCTAACCCAAAGGACCCATACAAAGTAGATGGGTACCTAAATAGCTTGTCCTTTTTATTTTGCAGAAATTATCAAAGCCAAGGAAGTTAATGTGGTGTCTCGGTAGTGGATGTTCAAAACAGATCACCGGAGATAAAAAGAAATTTACAAACTTCCGGAAAAAGGAGCAAGGCTTTGTCACATATGGTGACAACAACAAAGGGAAAATTCTTGGAAATGGAGATATTGGAAATGAAGATACCTTGATGATCAAAGATGTGCTATATGTGGAAGGATTAAGGCACAACTTGATTAGCATTAGCCAACTATACGACAAAGGACTCAAGGTAACCTTTGAACAAAATTCTTGCACCATTTATAAGAATGATTCATGTGAAATTGCTTTGAAAGGAATTAGGCATAATAATATTTATTTGATTGATTTAGAAAATTCATCAAATAGGAATATTTCATGCTTAGTAGTGAAAGAAGAAAATCCATGGTTGTGGCATAAAAGAGCTGCACATATTCATATGCAACAATTGAATAAACTCATTTCTAAAGACTTGGTAATTGGTCTACCAAAACTTAAATATGTGAAAGATAAATTGTGTGATGCATGTCAAAAGGGAAAACAAGTGAAATCATCTTTTCATTCGAAAAATATTATTTCTAGTTTAAAACCCTTAGAACTATTGCACATGGATTTATTTGGTCCTTCTGGGATAAAAAGTTTTGGAGGTAATTATTATGCTTTAGTCATTGTTGATGATTATTCAAGATATACTTGGACTTTCTTTCTTACACTTAAAAGTGAAGCTTTCAAAGAATTTAAAAAGTTTGCGAAATTAGTTCAAAATGAAAAAGGTTTGAAAATAAAATCTATTAGAAGTGATCATGGAGGAGAATTTCAAAATGAGTCTTTTGAAAATTTTTGTGAAGAATAAGGAATTTCTCATAATTTTTCTGCACCTAGAACTCCTCAACAAAATGGTGTTGTAGAAAGGAAAAATAGATCCTTAGAGGAACTTGCTAGAACTATGTTAAATAAATATAGAGTTCCTAAACAATTTTGGGCCGATGCTGTGACTACTGCATGTTATGTATTGAATAGAATGCTTATTAGGCCTATTTTAAAATGTACTCCATATGAATTGTTTAAAGGTAGAAAACCAAATATTTCCCATTTAAGAATTTTTGGATGCAAATGTTTTGTTTTAAATAATGGAAAACAAAATCTAGGAAAATTTGATTCTAAAACCGATGAAGGAATTTTTCTTGGATATTCTTTAACTAGTAAAGCATATAGAGTTTTTAATAAGAAAACTCTTGAAATAGAAGAATCTGTGCATGTTGTCTTTGATGAAATTGTGGACCTTGAGGTAAAACCTCTTGAGTTGGAAGATTCAGATGCAGGTGAAAATGAAGACATGCAGGAGACAACTAAAGATCCAAAGAATGATGAAAATCCTCAAGGAGATGGAGATCTAACCAAGCTATGGCAACAACCTAGAGGATTATCTTTGGACAACATCATTGGCGACATATCAAAAGGGGTAAACACTAGACGAAATCTAGTAAATTTTTGTATGAATGTCGCTTATGTGTCGCAGATAGAACCAAAGAATATCAAAGAAGCTCTTCAAGAGGAACAATGGTGTATAGCAATGCAAGAAGAACTCAACCAGTTTGAGAGAAATCAAGTTTGGGAATTGATTCCTAGAGAAGACACTCATCAAGTAATTGACACAAAATGGGTGTTCAGAAACAAACTGGATGAAGAGGGAAACATCACCAAGAATAAAGCTAGGCTTGTGGCTCAAGGATACAGTCAAGAAGAAGGTATAGACTACGATGAAACGTACGCTCCGGTTGCCAGGTTAGAGGCAATACGCCTACTTCTTGCTTATGCATCTATAATGAAGTTTAAGTTATTTCAAATGGATGTTAAAAGTGCATTTTTAAATGGTTTTATAAAAGAAGATGTGTATGTTGAACAACCACCGGGTTTTGAAGATTTTCAATTTCCAAATCACATCTATAAATTAAAGAAAGCACTTTATGGTTTAAAACAAGCACCTAGATCTTGGTATGAAAGACTTAGCAACTTTCTTTTAGAAAATAAATTCAATAGAGGAAAAGTTGATTCAACTTTGTTTATTAAAAGAGTCGGAAAACATATTTTGATAACTCAAGTATATGTTGATGATATTATTTTTGGATCAACTAATAAATCTCTTTGTGAGGAATTTGCTAAGACTATGCAGGGTGAATTTGAAATGTCCATGATGGGAGAATTAACATTCTTCCTAGGTCTTCAAATTAAGCAATTAAAAGAAGGTACGTTCATTTCTCAAACTAAATACTGTAGAGAAATTATTAAGAAGTTTGAAATGGACAAAGCAAAGGAAGCATCTACTCCAATGGGAACCTCTTGCTATCTTGATAAAGATGAATCAGGTATAGAGGTAAATCAAACTAAATATAGATGTATGATAGGTTCCTTGCTATATCTTACTGCTAGTAGACCGGACATTATGCAAAGCGTTTGTGTGTGTGCTAGGTATCAATCTAGTCCTAGAGAGTCTCACTTAACTGCAGTAAAACGAATATTGAAATATCTTAAGGGAACTGCATCTTTTGGTTTATGGTATCCCTCAGGAACAGAACCTAGACTTATAGGTTTTTCAGATGCCGATTATGGAGGTTGTAAGATAGATAGAAAAGCACTAGTGGAACATGTCATCTTCTAGGTAGTTCCTTAGTATCTTGGCATTCTAAGAAACAAGCCTGTGTAGCCTTATCCACCACTGAGGCCGAATACATTTCTGTTGGAAATTGTTGTGCACAAATTTTATGGATGAAACAGCAATTAGAAGATTATGACATTTATTTAGATCATATACCACTTAAGTGTGATAATACAAGTGCAATAAATCTTACCAAAAATCTCATAATGCACTCTAGAACCAAACATATTGAGATTAGGCATCACTTCCTTAGAGACCATGTCCAAAAAGGAGATTGTGAGATGGAATATATTGATACGACACATCAATTAACTGATATATTCACCAAAGCATTGCCCAAGGATAGATTTTATGAGCTTAGAAGAGAATTAGGCATCTTAGAAATAAATTTAAAATGAAAAATCAAATTTTTCAAAAATTAGCGTCAGTTAATCGATTAACTCCTACTGTTAATCGATTAACGTTAATCGATTAACCCACCCAGTTAATCGATTAACTCAGTCCAGTTTTCAGAGTTTTGAAAAACTAGCCGTTTGCAACGGCTATAAACGGCTCTTTTGCCCGTTTTTTACCGTTTGAAGGTGTTTTTACAGCCTATTTAACCCCATTCAATCCTCCTTCAACCCCATTCCATCATTCCAACTCATATTGTCTTCAAATCTTTCATTCTTCTCACTCTCCAAATCATCCTTTTGCCATCCAAACCTCTATTTTCACTTTCTCAAATGGCTGAACCTGTGAGGAGAACCCATAGACGACGAAACTATGGTTCGGAATCCACTTCAGCCGTTCGCGGTCCCAACATTCATGGATGGATATCAGATGAAGATCTTCATCCCACCTACCTTCAAAGATGGAAGGAACGACGTGTCCTTAGGCACAAATTTGCTACCATCAATTGGCTCCAAGCAAGTGGCTTCCAAATCTCACACATGCTTATGGAACAAGGAATTCAACATCTCTTGGAACTCTAAGGGAGGTATTATCCCGATTTGGTAAGAGTCTTCTACTACAATCTCAAAACAAGAGACAGTATTGCATACTCTAAAGTCAAAGGTGTGGATATTGCTTTGGACTACAACATTTGGACAAATGTTGCTCAACTACCCATCTTTGATGATGCTCTTCATGTGCCAAATGACTTTGCGCATTTTAATCGGATCCTCACCTATCGATCCTTTCTTCGCAATCCGGCACAAGACTTGCCCAATAGGAAGCATTTGCTTGTTGGTCCACTCAAGATGGAGGAACGTCTTCTCCATTATATCCTTGTTTTGATTCTTTGTCCCAGAGGTACAAATCTTGCCCAATGCTCTGAGTTAGATTTAATGATTATGTCTGCAATTACTCAACATCGCAAGATCAACTGGCCCAGTCTCATAAATGACACCATTGTGAGGGCCATAAGATATGATTGTGCCTCCCTCCCCTATCCTCTCTTAATTTCCAAAATTCTAGAGTATAGAGGAGTAGACGTTACGGGTGAAGAATGCGTGCATGTCCTCCCATCCAATAAAATTGGAGAATCTACACTCAGACAAATGGGAATCATACTTCAAGGCGATCACTATGTCTTTGCAGAAGAAGTTGGTGCCCCAGTCAATGAAGATGTAGATGAAGATGATCAAGAAGCTCAAATCCCAGACCCAACAAATGTTGTTGGATCATTCCAACCTCCTCCACAATATAGTCTAGAAAGTATCTCTAGACAAATTGAGATGATAGCCACCATGCAACAAACTAGGATGGATGAAATGATAGCCTTCCATAATCGTCGCTATGACGAGATTACTTCTCATCTTCATGAGATTGATTCCAAATTAGCAAAAATGTATATCCCCGATAGTGAAGATGAATCTTAGGCCTCATAGTTATTTCCCTTTTATAATTTTTCATCTTGTATGAGTTCTTTTTATTCAATAAAATGTCTTTTTCATTATGCATACACGCTTTTATTTAGGGGGAGCATATATTCTAATAACTTTAGGGGGAGTAATTTTAAACACAACTTTTTAATTATGATCAAAAAGGGGGAGAAAAATCTTTAAAGCTTATTTCTAAGTTTTACACTAACAAAATTTTCTTCCTAGTTGTGTTTTGTAATTACAGATTATTACCAAAAGCTTTAAATCAAAGGAATTTTTTATCATCATCAAAAAGGGGGAGATTGTTAGCAAAATGATGAAGATGAAGTTTTGATGATGTCCAAATCAAGTCAAGACCAATCAAGAAAAATGAAGAAACTTGTTGAACTTAGGAATAATTAGTATTTGATGTCTAGAACTTAGGAAAACTTAGTGTATTTGATTTTGTATAAGTTAGAAGTGTAAAAATACATTCAGAGTCAAAAATACATTGAGTTAATCGATTAACCCAGGCTGTTAATCGATTAATCCAGAGACGAATTGAAGAAGACAAGCTGCAGTGAGTTAATCGATTAACCAGGGGTGTAAATCGATTAACGTTAATCGATTAAGTTGGGGAGTTAATCGATTAACCTAGTTTCCGTTGGAGAAACTAGCCGTTTTTCGAGCCGTTGGACTATCCGTTGGTTTGTCCTTTAGTGGTTAATCGATTACCACTTAAGTTAATCGATTAACAACAGTCAAAATGGCTGAAAACGAAAATGGAAGAGCCTTTGGCTTGAGTCTATAAATAGACTCTCATTTGCCTTCAACAAGGCATCCAAGATCAATCCAATTGATCCAATCTCTTCCCTTGTGCTCAAAACTCTCTGTGAACTTGTGAGAATTGTGTACTCTTGCTCGGCTTGTGAAACTCGTGTCTGTAGAGCTGGTGAAGTGCTGCTATGATGACAGAGGAAATAGCTGGTTCATCCTTGGTGTATCTGAGGAGGTGTCAGGAAGAGGATCATCCTTTGTGAAGATTCAAAGGAGGTGTTCATCCTTCGTGAAGCATTCGAAGGAGGTGTGGTTTCATCTCTTGTGGCATCAAGAGAGGTGTTTTCTAAACTGTTGCAAATATTTTCTTTGTGATTGTTATTTGTAATAGTTTTGTGATAGTGAAAGTTAATCTTGTTTTAGATTAACAACTGGACGTAGGATTGGTAAGATCCGAACCAGTATAAAATCATCTGTGTAAATTCTTCTCTACCTTACTCTCTTTACTTGTTATTATTATTTGCATAGTAAGTGAATTTAAGAAGAAATTAAAAGGCACACATTTTTTTTTAAGAACTAATTCACCCCCCCTCTTGGTTTGTTATACCACGCTAACCCTTCCGCTGCAGCCGCTCTGACACTGTCTTCTCTTCCTCTTTTTCTCAGCCTTCTCCTTCTTCCACTTTCTTTTTTCTTTTTATCTTATTTTCTTATTTTTTTCTTTTTTCTTAATCACCGCCTGTTTTTTTTCATCTTTCTCTCCCTCACTTAACCTTTTTTCTTCAACTTCCACTATTATCTCTTCATCAGTAGCCTCTTCTTCATTTTCAAAGATAGTTACTTGATATTCCTCTTTAGGGTCAACTTCAGTGTTACCCCGAATAATACCTAGAGATATCAATGTTTTTGTTATCTCATCTTCTCCTATCTTCTCTTCATCAATATCCTTTTCTTTAGGAATATCCTCCTTTTTAGGGTCAACTTCAGTGTTACCCTTAATAATACCCAGAGATATTAGTGCTTTGGTTATCTCATCTTCTTCTATCTTTTCTTCATAATTTACTTTATCATTTGCAAAGATAGTAGATTGACATTCTTCCCTGGGGTCTATCTCAGTACTAACCCCAATAATGCCCAGAGACTTTAATGCACAAGAGATTTGCTTATCCAGTAAACGTTGTTCAATTTCCCCCAACATTTCTTTTCTTAAAGAGGATTGTTTCTCTTTTTCATTTTGATCAAGATATGAGTGAGGTTCCCACCAGTAATTGAAATTATTTTGGTAGGATTGAGTGCCCATATAATCAACTTCTTGTCCAAACTGCATCCTGTAAATCTTAGGCACAAAACTCTAGAGAACGTTTATTAGAAAAAAAATAAAAAAAAAAACATGAAAGATTAAATAATTACAAACAAATCAAATTCAATCAATTCACACTACTTGATAAGTCATACCTCGAGTCCCCAGCAACGGCGCCAAAAACTTGTTAGCGGATTGGCAAGTGTACCAAATCGTATCAAGTAATAAAAATGGTAAATCTCATTATCGTTCTTCCCATGACACTCGAAAGGCCTTATCATTCACGTGAATCGAAATCGTAAGACTTGCGGAGAAAAAATCAATAGTTGTGGTGGATGCAATGACATAAAATAAATATGCAATGCGTGATTCAATTAACAAGATTTGAGCAATGGATGAATGGAGTTGTTGGGGGTTTAAAATTTCATTTAATCCTCTCTCTTTTATTTACTCCTCTTGTTTAAACGGCGTTATTATCTAATTGCATGCAAACTTTCTTGGCCTCCCCTTAACCCGATCCCTCGGCGAAAAGGGCCTATTACTAATTACCGGCTTGCTATCCCTAGCCTCCCCTAGCAACTAGAAACGCATTACAAACAGAAGCAAATACAATTGGGTGTCCTGCTCCCCTATCCCTAGGTGGTATTGCTTAACCAAGGAAAAATCTCACCAGTTCATGTCAGTACTGTACGTCCCCGTATCAATAAAGTCAAAGAACAATTACCGAATGAGTTAAACGATAAAGGCATTAAGCACAGTATGACACTCCAACAATTGATAATAAACGCATATGAAAAACATATAATTCAAACAAATGTTTCAATAATCGAGAGTATCAAAAGATTACATTGTTCCCCGAACAACAAAAAGGGTTTAGTTCCCCATAGTCATGGTGAACCAAGATGAAAATAATGGAAGATATGGAAAGCAAACCCTAGAAAAGACGAAAAGGAGCCTAAGCATCCAAGAGATCCTCTCCAAAGAGTGCAAAGTAGGTCTGGCCGCCCTCCTCTGTCAAAAGAATGAATTGAAATTCGTAACAGGGCTATTTATAGTTGAGAAGCGCAGCAGAAAAATAGGCCCAAGCCCAGCTGACCACCGCCCGGCGTCACACTTTGCTGCCCGGCGGTGGACCTTGAATCGCACCACCGCCTGGCGGTAGGGGTCTACCGCCCGGCGGTTTCCCTCATGCCGCAAAACCGCCCGGCGGCAGGGGTTTGCTGCCCGGCACCCAAAACTGATGTCTTCTCCTCCCGTTTGACCGGCCGGAGCCAGGGGTTTACCGCTGGGCGGTGCCTAGACTATTCTTTTCTCTGATTTTCTCTCTTTTCTTGAGTCTATGACCTTCATCTTTATTCCCAATCTTCACTTCTGTCAATTTTGCTACAAAACAATGCAAAACAAGCATAAAATCGCTAAAAACAGCTTTTGACCCTCGGCTGACTCATTTATTGAGTTTTGTTTGATTTCAAGCTCATTCTAAGCAATAAAGGGCGTAATTTAGTCCAAATTAGCATATGAAAATAACGGTTTTTCAACCGTTATCATCTTGTCAGAGAGCAGGACGATCAATTTCACAGAGACAAGAGATGCCTCAATAGTTTATGCTGTTCTGTGAGGTGTTTGACTTCTACGGTATAGATTTCATGGGTCCTTTTCCTGTTTCTTTTGGTTTTTCCCATATTCTCCTTGCAGTGGATTATGTTTCAAAATGGGTGGAAGCTAGAGGCATCAGGACTAATGATGCTCGGGTTGTTGTAGATTTTGTTAGATCTCACGTCTTTTGCAGGTTTGGAGTGCCTTGAGCGATTGTTAGTGATCAGGGAACCTACTTTTGCAACAGTTCCATGCAAGCTTTGCTCAAGAAATATGGGGTGACACATAGAGTTTCTACACCATACCACCCCCAAACAAATGGGCAAGCTGAGATCTCTAACAGGGAGATTAAGAAGATCTTGGAGAAGATTGTCGAGCCCAACAGGAAAGATTGGAGTAATAGGTTGGACGATGCTCTTTGGGCCCACAGGACTGCCTACAAAGCACCCATTGGGATGTCTCCCTATCGGGTTGTCTTTGGAAAGGCATGTCATATACCAGTTGAAATTGAGCATCGGGCATACTGGGCTATGAAGACTTGTAACTTCTTCATTGACCAAGCTGGAGAGGAAAGGAAGTTACAATTGAATGAATTGCATGAGATCCGATTGGAGGCCTATGAGAACTCGAAGTTCTACAAAGAAAGGACCAAGAGGTTCCATGATAGTTCCATTGTTAAAAAGGACTTCGAGGTTGGCCAGCAGGTTTTTTTGTATAACTCTAGGCTCAGACTCATGGGTGGTAAGTTGAGATCGAAGTGGACTGGACCTTTTGTTGTGACTAATGTTTATCCTTATGGTGCAGTAGAGATCCAGGATCCATCTGCACCTAAAAGCTTCAAGGTGAACGGGCACAGACTGAAGCCTTTCCTCAGCAATCCTTCTTTGTTGGATGTAGTGGTGGAGGAGACGTCTTTGGTCCACCCCACCTACCCTCCCATTTGACTCAGGGAGTTTCTTTTCCCCTTCCCTCCTCACTTTTAATGCACTTTGTCGGTTGATGATTGTTCTGATTGTTGATCTATTGATTGTGACATACTGAGGACATTGTGTTGTTTAAGTGTGGTCTATTAGGAGAAGTTGTTTCTTTGTTTATGTTTCGGTTTTTATGTAGTTTGTTGTGTCTTCGTGTACAGTTTTGCATGCTTTTTGTGAATTCTAGACTGTGATTAGGTTGCTAGTTTCCCTTCACTGCATTGATACTCTGTTTTGTTGGACTCCTTGTTCTTCTTTGCTTGGAAGATAATCATGATGTTTGAGAGTTGAATTAATTGTGACCGATTACCTGTGTGAGATTTGAGCCATTTGATGATCTTTCTTGTGTGTGATATGTCTCTGGATTGCTTGCACATTTGCCTTGGCTTGACTCTGTTGATAATTCTTGATTCATGCGCATGTTTGAAAATGATAAAGGAATTTTGTTGATTGAGCCTCTCTAGCCAAATAGCCTACCTTGTTATGATCTCTTTGTTAGCCCCTTTGAGCCTATACTTCCCCCATTTCTTTGTTTTGAAGCTCATACAATAGCCTAAGTAAAAAAAACCATGATCACCTGAACCTTAGGAATTTTGGAGCTTTGGAATTGTTTTGGGAATAAGTGTGGTCTCTTAGGAGTTGCAGATGAATTGGCTAGTGAGTCCTTTTCTTGCGGTTGCACTGTAAATATCATGTATCTTGTCTTTTGAATTGTGTGTTGAATAAAAAAAAGAGAGACAAAATGAAAAAAAAGAAGAGAGAAAATACAAAATTTTTTTTGTGAATAATGGAGACAAGAAGAGGATGAAATTAGAGGTTGTGGGTGTGTTTGAATGTGTTTACACTTGTTCCCCATTTCTCATCTGTTCCTTATGGTTTGTAACTTCTTATCCATATGTATCCTCCCTTGTCCTTGGCCCCATTACAACCATGAAAAGACCTTTTGATTTGAACATGCATATGTGTTTGAGTGTTGATATTAGAGGCTTGCCAAGTCTATTTGTGTTTGCTTTCTTGAGTGCATTGAGTGACATTGATTTACCTTAAACACTTGAGAGAAACACTATTGTGTGGATCTGTGAGGCTTTGCTGCTTTTGATTCATCTATATGCTTGCTCTTGCCAGGGATGCACAACCTAGAGCCCCAAGGTCCTTTAAATAGTGTCAGGAGTGTCCAAAATTGCGGCCCAGTCCAAAAGAATCAAATCAGAGAAGAAATAGGGCCTTATCCAAGTTAAATCATGCTCAAGCATCGCTGGGAGCTCGCCCAAGCGTGAATCAAGGTTCATGTGGCACTTGGGCGTCAGTTTTCCTCGCCCAGGCTTTAAGCGGCTGTCGCCCGGGCGACCAGTGGTGATGTTCCTCTCGCAATTTTTGCGTTCTTCTCGCCTAGTGCTCGTCTAGGCTTCGAGTTTTCTCCTTTCTTGGTGCCTTTTTGACCCCTTTTGAGCTTCGTCTTCATTGCTTTTCACCTCTTTTTGCTTTATTACCTCAATCTCTGTTAAAACAAGGGGAATTTGTTAGAAAATAGTCAAAATCAACCTCAACTCTCTTATTCACACAGTTTACTGACAACCTATGAGTTCAAGCAAGTTTCTAAGTCAAAAAGGGTGCTTTTAGTATCAATATCACATACTAGATAACGGTATTTTAAACTGTTATCACCTTAGCGTTAACATCAGTATTAGCCCTAAATTGGTTCTTTTCTGTGGTCTCCACCCTTTTTGACAGTTGACCAACCTGCATCTCTAGAGTTTTGAAATTAGCCTGGTGGCTTGCATAGTGAGAATCATAGACCTTTATAAATTTATCAAATCTGTTAGTAAGGTCTCTGACATTCTCTGTCAAATTAGATACCTGCTGCCACAAAGGTGCTGGTTGCTGTCTATTGTTAGGAAAGCCTCCTATTTGCCCAGATCGCTTATTTTGACTAGGTTTAATACTAGGATGGTTCTTCCAACCTTGGTTAAAATTACCTTGGTTGAAATTTCCTTGCCTATTTTTTAACTGATTACCCATGTAATTTGTCTCCTGTTGCATCTCTTCCGGAACAACACATTGACCATTAATATGGTCACCAACCACAGAAATCACAAAGTTGTTGAGATTGGGAGACATTCTTAATCTCCTTTGGAAGTTGAGACATAATCTTTGTCAGATTATCCAATTTTTGAGCAAGAAGCTGATTCTGAGCCAACATAGCATCATCTGCAGGAAGATGTAGAACTCTCCTCTTTTGCATTGGTGTGCCCCTTTCACTATGAGTTTCCTGTTCATTCGCAGCCATACTCTCAATTAGGTATCCCATGCTTGACCAAGAGTTTCTTCCATACCCTGCTTGAACAAAGAAATCTCCAACCTTCCTTGGGTGACTTTTGACTATGGAAAATATTTGCTCACAAATTTGGATGCCACAGTCTCCCACGTAGTGAAACTTCCTTCTGGAAAGGAGTTTAGCCACGACTTAGCATTGCCTCCCAATGAAAAAGGAAACAAGCTAAGTTTTACCTGATTATCAGATACTCCAGTCATCTTCACAGTGTTACAAATTTCACTGAATGTTGTCAAATGATCATAAGGATTCTCATTAGACAACCCATGAAATTGGTTGCTTTGTACCAGATGAATTAACGCAGGGTTCATCACCATATTGGTTGTATTGTCCCTTGGCATGGCTATACTGTTAAAGTTAAACGGGCCCACAACGTTTGATGCGTCACCAAGTGTGCATCTAAGAGGAGGTTTTTCAGCAGCCATCTCCTCTAAATCTTGTATAAGAGCCTTTGGTAAAGATTGCAAAAGCCTTTCAGGAGAGGGGAATAATTCACGTGATGGTTTTCTTGCTTTTCTCCCCCTCTTGTCGCTTAATCCTTCGAGTAGAGGTTGATTTTTCTTGCTCCTAGTATGAGCTGTATCCTGCATACACAAGAAACAAAAAACCTAAAAGCACTTTTATACAAAAAAATAAAACTAAAACAAAAACAAAATATATACAAAGTCAAATTTAATCAAAATCACGCTACTAATAAAGTTAAACCACGAGTCCCCGACAACGACGCCAAAAACTTGTTAAGCCCTTGGCAAGTGTACCAAATCGTTATCAAGTAATATAAAGAGTAACCCCGAGTATCATTCTCCCAAAGGACTCACTGGCCTAAATGTTCGTATGATTTGATTTAATAACACTTAAAAGAAAAGTAGTTTGTAAGGTTGATGCACAAACAGAATTTAAACATGCAGATACAAATTGAATCAATTGGCAAAGACTATGAATTAATGGAGTTTTTGGGGTTTAGAATTTCACCTTTTTCCACTCTCTTATATCTACTATTCTTGTTAAGTTTGCTTTATTATCAATGTCATGCAGCTATCTAATCTACTCAAAACCCGCTTCCTCGACGAAGAGATTCTATTATCAATTACTAGTTTACCATTCCTAATCTCCCTAAGTAACCAATAACGCATGAAAAACAAAAGTTTAAAGCAATTGGTCGTCCTACTCCTATTCCTAGGTAGTATTGCTTAAACCAATTCACCCCCTCTTGGTGTAAAACGAAGCCTACCTGTTTCCTAACAATTGGCACCAGAGCTAGTTTTCACAAGATATTTGAAAATTTAGTCGACTCTATTTTTGTTTTATCTGATTATAAAACCTGGGGATGACTTCTGTTTCGCATTCAAAAAGATCTGATGGTTTCTTTGAAACCTTTGAAACATGAAACTTGGAATTCAAGGCTACCCGAGATGAAGAACCATGTTCACAGATGCAGAAATCAATCTTGTTGGACAGCAAATTTACAAAGTTTTTGAAAAAGATGAACAATCAAGATCATCCTGTTGATGCCAAGAAAGTCAAGAATAAAGAAGAACTGATTATGATGGCAAAATCTAGAACTATCAAACCTGATCTGGAACAACAGTTCAAAAGTTCCACATGGTATCTCGACAGTGGGTGTTCGAGACATATGACTGGAGATCCTAGAAATTTCGCAGATATTTCATATAAAGTCGCTGGTCATGTTACGTATGGTGACAACAACAGAGGAAGTTTTTGTGTTTCAAAGATGGATTAAACGACAAGGGTTGAAAAGATCGTGGAAATGTCTGATCCTTGGTATCCTAATCTTGTCAAAGTTTTCTACTGCAATCTAAAGGTTGAAGATGGTATACTGTGCTCCAGGGTTAAAAGAGTGGATGTAAGAATTACTGAAGACATTTGGACAAACCTGGCAGGACTAAATACTCTGAGAATTGAAGGATTTCACAAGTTTACTGAGCATCTAAATACTCTGAGAAACCCTGATGAAGTCAAAGATTATTCCATTTATAAAACAAGTGGAATGAAAATAGATGATCGACTTGCTATACTAGTTATCTCATGGATTCTGATGCCAAGAGGGGGAAATCATGCATAGGCTACTACTGAGGATTTTCTTCTGCTGAAAGCATTGAAGGAAAACATTCAAGTTAACTGGCCGACTGCCATATCCGACAACATGATAAAGGTTACCAAACTAGAATCTGCAAAGTTGTCATATTGCGTTTTCATATCAAAAGTTCTTGTTCACTATGGAGTAGACTTTATCAGTGAGTCAAGCAAACCTTGCTCCAGAACAAGCATGATTGATAAGACTAAATTGCATCTTATGCAAATGATAAAAACTGATGAAGGATGGACATACAAAATTGAGACTCCAAATGAAGAAAATGAACTGGAATCTATCCTTAACAACAATTACAGAGCAAACTCTGAGTTCGAGAGAATCATGCTGAATGGATTAAAAATGGTAATAAAGCTTTTGAAAGAGCAGAAAGCAACACAAAGTCGTGAAGGACATCTTGATGATTCTGAAACTGTTGATGAAAGTAACTCTAGTGAATCGAATGAGAGTGAGAAGACTAAAGAAGAAGACAGTGGTTCTGATGACAGTAACATGATACTTCAAAATTTTGTAAACAAAAAGAAAAAGAAAAATTAAAAATCTTAGGTTAAATGGCTTAAAATGCCATATCTTTTGTTGCTTTTTTCTTTCTTTTTTTTCTGTTTTCCTTATTCTGGTCCTATCATTGTAATATCATTTTATTCAAGGAAATGAAGTTAGTCATTTTGAATCAATCCAATTACTTTAATATGTTTGAATGGTATCTGATATACTGGTTGATTGACTCGACTATGTCCTGTTTAAAGTCAACTATGCTTATTCTGTCATACATCTTTACATATCGACTTCTGTTGTTATTTGGTAATAATTCTTGCTTAACCATTATGCTTGATCTATAAAAGGTTGTTGAAAGGTTTTGCAGGAAGGACATTGCTTTGGAAATCTACAATTGGAATTCAACATTTGCAAAAGCAATGCATTGGACTGATGATTTAAAGCATTCGACTGCGTCTAAATGGGTTAACAATTCCATATCTAGAATCTGGTTCTATCTTTACTGTTTGCTTAAATCATATATAATCTGCTATAATCTCTGCTTTTATCTGTGAAAATATCTAAATTGAGATAATATTGTGAGATTGTTGAAGTTTGTATTGTTGTATATCTATATGGGTTGATATTCTGACTTTGATACAACTCTGTGCTTAAACTGCTAATAAATCTGTGATATACTGCATTGTGCACTTGAATTGATTTTATTACTCATGCATAATGACAGGGGAAGTATCACTGTTTTACACATTTTTCATCACACACCTACATTTCAGGGGGAGTTTATATTGTTTTGTGATGAAATTGTGATTTTGAGAGAATCATTGTATTTTACAAACTGCATATCTTTCTGATGCATCTCAGTTTTCAAATTTGCATAAATATCTGAAGCATTCCTTTTTTGTTAATGCACAAAGGGGGAGAGATATACATGAGAGTATGAGAGCAAGCATAAATGCTTTGTGAAAGGGGGAGAATAATCTGTCTCATACTTTATTTGCTTGATACTATGCTGAATATGAAGAGTAATTGATCTGTTTTAAATGTTTTGATATATGCTATTACTCTATCATGTGTTGAATTGTACAAATATGGTTGAGTTATTAATCAAGGTTGTGCATCATTAAAAAAGGGGGAGATTGTTGACAACACAAACTCTATATCAAACTAGTTTTTGATGATGATAACACAATGCTTAATAACAGTACACATGTTGCAATATTACATGTTCTTATTCTAAATTGATTGTCATATCTGCTGAACATGTTTTAATGTACTGTGATGTATGTTCCTATGTTGATTGAGTGATATATTTGTGGAACATGCTTATATGATAATGTGCTATAAAATGTTTTACATTTTTCTATGGTCTCAATCCTTTTTGTCAATTGTCCAAGTTACATCTCCAAAGATCTGAAGCTGGCTTGGTTACTTGCCTGATTGGACTCATAAACCTTCAAGAATTTGTCAAATCTATCATAGGTGAAGGTTGTTGCTGCCTGAAGCTTCCTGTTTACCCTTATGGGTTGTTCTACGCCTGACCAATACTCGGATGGTTCTTCCAACCTTGTTTAGAATTGCCTTGGTAGGTATACTGGAACTAATTCCCCATGTAATTGGCTTCTTGTTGCATCTCCTCAGGCAAAGAACATTGACCACTGATATGGTTACCGCCACAGAAATCACACAGCTGCTGTGTTTGGGAAACATTACTGTCAACACCCAATTTCGTCCGGATTGGTTTTTGGTTGTATTGTATTGTGTTTTTCTTAAATTTTTATTATTTACTTATCTCTATTTTATTTATTTATTTTTTATTTGTAGTGTTATTCTTATTTATTTTATTTTATCTTTATTTTTTTATATTATTTTATTTTTCTAATTTCCATCTTAATTTTCGTTTTTTATTTTACTTTTCTATTTTCCTTTTACTGTAATTAATATAATTTAAAAAAAAAGAAAAGAAAAAAAGAAGAAGAAAGTTTTGTCTTCATTAAAAAAAATTAAATAATTATAAAAAAAAAAGAGGGATGGAAATGTTAGTTTTGTCGTTTTGCGAAGAAAAAAGAAAGGAATATCGTGGCTTGAGAAAGGACGACGCGGAAGGAGGTGACAGAGGCGTTTTGGTGGTGGCAGAGGCGATTTGGGACATAAGGAATGGTTACAAAAATTGCTGCCATTGGCCATCGAGGAAAAAAGGGCATAACAACCTAAGAGAAAAAGGGGGGCATATAAAAGGATTACAGACACATTGGCCATTTGCTGCTGGGAAGAGGATGATCCCATTTGAAGATTGAGATTTACAGTGTTACATTTCTTCACCATTCACTTGCAAAGAGAAGACGAAGCCAGCAAAGAGAAGGGAGAGGTCACCGGAGGTGCTAGGCTAATGGTGACAAGTATAGCTCCTAAAGGTAAGTTGAACCTTCCCCACATGTATCCTCTTGCTCTAATCAACAGCTTGCTGCATTGTTATGCTTCATTTTACATTTTGCTATTGGAACGCTCTGTTCGCGTATGCTGTGATGATACTCCATTGTTTTTATTACCTATTAAACTCCTCCGTAACTTGATCATGGTCGATGGTTTTCATAACAAGACCATCCTCTTCTTAAACATCGCTTAACCTCTGGGGCTCACTCCCCATTACCCAGAAACCAATTCACCGAAGGACCATGTCTCACCACCTCGCCTGGAAATACCAATAACCCAAGGTCATTTCTCCTTAACAGAAAAGCATAGCAAATCGACAGCTCCTCAGTACGCCCAATCTTCATCAACATAGCTGCTTCCACAATCTCGTCATCACACATTACAACACCCAGATCAACCTTCTTTTCCTTCATTGTCCTATCTCTGCTACTACAGTCGAAATGGCCCAACCAAACCCCATAAACCTTGATTTCTATTACACGCTGTTTCCCTGCAGAAAAAAAAACCAACCCAAACACACTCAATCAGTCACAACCACCACGAACCAGATAATAAAGCTATGTCCCCCATGCCTCTTTTCATTCTCATCCAAAAACTCAAAGGTATAAACAATTTGGAGAAAGAGGAAATAGAGAACAAGTTCCAATCACAGCAAAAAAATTTTAACAAAAGAACTGGCAACCGGTTTGTGAGAAACCAATATTCAGAGATAGGAATCCAGTCATGCTACGCCATGAAACCACACGACCGTCAAAACCAAAGGAACCATCCCCCTTCACCCATTTGAACCGTTTCTCCATGGGCGTTTTCCTTAGCACCACCCCCCTTACTGATACCAGAAACCATATATGGTCTTAAGCAAGAAGAGGAAAACAGAGAATAGTTGCTACTCACACAAGTCCAAATTCACATACGCACAATACCAAGTCACAAAAATAAAACCAATCAACAAAAAGGGAACCAGCCAAATCAAACTCAACTCCACTAATCTCGTTCCCGACCGAAACCCAGCCATCATCAACCTTGGCCTGAATCAAATTCCCAGCCTGGTACAGGGTCACAACATTCACACAATTAGCGAGGAGGAAATCAAATGAATCTGGAAGAGCCCTAACGCGAATCCTCTCTCAACGGCGCGAGCAGGTTGATCATTGGGGACGTTTCCCTTTCGTGTGCGAGGACGCACTGGGAGAAAGAACACCACGTCGCAGTCAGCCCCAGTCCCGGTGACGTTTTCCATTTCCGGCGAAGCGGTTGACGGCAGCAGCGAGGGCGAATCGGAAGGTGAGAGGGTCTCCCGTCTTGCGCTCGGAGATAAGCTTGAAGAAGAACCTGACACTGTGGACGGTCGTGGTTTCGTTGGCGTTTGCTTTCGCCGAAGATGCTGTTGATGGAGTAGAGCGGACGACGCGGTGGCTGTCTTGTTGGTGGTGGTGTAATTTGCGGCTGCCTGTGGAGGTGGAAACCCTAGGTCGAGCAGAGAGAGAAAGGGAGAGTGAGAACGTCACGGCGCAGTGACCGCCGACGATTTGAGGGTGGTTATGGCTTCAGGGAACGGAATCCGATGATTTGACGGTGGCTGTGGCCGGTTGGATGGTGGCGGTGTGCGGCGGAGGCAACCCCCTCCCTGGGTTGTTGTCGCGAGAGAGACCCTAGGTCTCTATTGTTAAGTGTGTGAGAAAGGAAAGGGGATCTGAGAGAACCCCCAAAGGGGTTTCTGAGCTTGAGTTGGGAAGAGGGCGTGCTCGGCCCGTGCCTAAATAAATCTTTGTTGCACCCCTTTGCTTCCATTTTGCCACCCCCATTCATACTTTCTGATTTTTATGTTGGGCTAGTACTGGGTCCAACAAAAAAAAAAGGGAAAATATCCTCTGCACCCCTGCTCTTTTCTGCAGCGCACCCCTTCCTCTCACTCTTTGCACCCCTGGTTTCACTTGCATCACCCCTCGCAGCTTGGGCTTAGGCCCAGTTCGATTTTAAAAGGAAAAAGGTTTAGACACCCATTTTTTTACACCCCCATTTTTCATTTTCACACCTCGTTTTTATTTTATTATCTTTTATTTACTTATTTTAAAATCTTTTTATAATACATAAAAAAGAAAAAATATAAAAAAAAATATTTTAAAAGGTTTAAGCACACGTGCGACCATTCGCGTCAGCCTTGTGTTGAAAACCTTTTTTTTTCTTCTCTTCTAAAAAACAAAAAATTATTTTAAAAAGTTCAAGCACACGTGCGACCATTCGCGTCAGCCTTGTGTTAAAAACCTTTTTCTTCTCTTCTAAAAAACAAAAAAATTATTTTAAAAGGTTCAAGCACACGTGCGACCATTCGCGTCAGCCTTGTGTTAAAAACCTTTTTCTTCTCTTCTAAAAAAATTATTTTAAAAGGTTTAAGCAAAGAGGCGACCATTCGCGTCAGCCTTGTGTTAAAAAAAACCTTTTTTCTTCTCTTCTAAGAACAAAAAATTATTTTAAAAGGTTTAAGCACACGTGCGACCATTCGCGTCAGCTTTGTGGTAAAGACCTTTTTCTCCTTCTTTTAAAAAATAAACAAGAAAATCTTCAAGAACCAAAAACAATCATACTTTCAAACAACAAACAATTTTCAATCCAGAACTACGTGATCCTTGATTCTCCACCAAAAGTGGAGATACGTAGGAGCAAGGCAAGTCCTTGTCAGGTTCACTTTCCAAAAATCCAAGAAAAATCCAAATATCTTTTCAAACAAATTTTCTCAACAAATTTTCCAAACAAATTCTCCAACAAATTTTCCAAACGGTGAAGAACTACGTAACCCTGATTTCTCAGTCTTACTGAGAATACGTAGGAGCAAGGTCAATCCTTGTCGGGCCCAAAAAACTAAAAAAACACATTTTTTTTCTTTAGAATTTTATTTTTAGGGGAAATTAAACATTTTGAAAACCATATCGAATTTGCGCATTTAATTAAAGGTACTGCCTTCGGGCAGGAGTGTAGGGTGCTAATACCTTCCCTACACGTAACCGACTCCCGAACCCGAATCTGGTTTTCCAATTGACCAAGCCTTATCCTTTTTATGGTTTTTTCCATAGTTTTCCAGAATAAACTATGGTGGCGACTCCAAAACCTCTTTTTCTAAACTCATTTTCCTTCTTTGGATCGTCATCATCCTGTCGCTTACGAATCTCCTTAGTAAGTTATGAGAGGATCTTTGTCAAGTTATCTAGCTTTTGAGTCAGAATATGGTTCTGAGCTGGCATGACGTCATCTGCAGGCAAGTGCAAGACTCCTCTCTTCTGTGTAGGTATGCCCCTTTCACTATAATTTTCTTGCTCATTAACAACCACACTCTCTATCAAGTCATAGGCTTCATCTTCAGTCTTTTTTTAATATCACCTCCAGTTGAGGCATCAAGCATCATCTTCGACTGAGTGTTCAAACCTCCAAGGTATGCAAGAACCAAGGTGGTCTTGTCAAAACCATGGGTTGGCGTCTTTCTTAGCAAGCCCTCGAATATTTCCTATGCTTGACTTAGAGTTTCTTCCATGCCCTGCTTGAATGATGAGATCTCCAGCTTTCCCTGAGTAACTTTAGATTGTGGAAACTATTTAGTGACAAACTTTGTAGCCACAGTCTCCCATGTGGTGAATGTTCCTTCAGGAAAGGAATTAAGTCACGCCTTAGCGTTTCCTGTCAACGAGAATGGGAATAAGCTAAGCTTTACTCATTCGTCTGATAAACCTGCCATCTTCACAGTATTGTAGATTTCACTAAACGTTGTCAAATGATCATATGGGTTCTCATTTGACAAGCTGTGAAACTGGTTGCTTTGCACCAGGTGTATAGGTGTTGGATTCATCACCATGTTGGTCGTTTGATCCGTAGGCATGGCTATGCTGTTAAAATGGAAAGGGCCAACAACATTAGATTGGTTTTCAGTGTGCGTCTTGGAGGAGGTTGTTCTGCCATCTCCTCTGTTCTTTGATCTGGTGAAGGTGATAGTAATCTGCTAGGAAAAGAAAATAGATCTCTAGATGGGCGTCTGACTCTCCTTCTTCCTCTTGTCTCGCTCAAGCCTTCAAGAAGAGGTTGTGTAGTTTTCTTGCTCCTAGTATGTCGAGTCTCCTGCTGCATGCACAAGAAACACAAACCCTAGTAGCACTTTTATAAAAAGATAAAAAGATAAAATATATACAAAATATTTACAATCAAGTCAAAGTTAATCAGTTTACACTACTAGATACGTTAAACCACGAGTCCCCGGCAACGGCGCCAAAAACTTCTTAAGACCCTAGCAAGTGTACCAGATCGTTATCAAGTAATATAATTGGTAAACCCAATATCATTCTCCCAAAGGACTCAAAGGCCTAATCTTTCGTGTAAACTAATCGCATAAGACTTCAGAAAAGAAATTAATTTGAGTTTTTGAATGTAAACAAAAGTAAACATGAAAATGCAGTGATTCAATTGGCTAAAAGAAAATATGGATGAATGGAGTTGTTGGGGTTGACAATTTCAGCTTATCCACCCTCATATATCTACTCTTCTTATTTAATTTGCTTATTTATCATATTGTCATGCAAACTTTCTTGGTCTACCCTTAACCCAATCCCTTGGCAAAAAGAGCCTATTACTAATTTCCAGCTTGCTATCCCTAGCCTCCCCTAGTAATTAATAATGCATGATAAACGGAAGTAAAATACAATTGATCGTCCTACCCCTATCCCTAGGTGGTATTGCTTAATCAAGAAATTCCCCCTGTTCATGAAATTATCCTACGTCCCCGTATCAATAAAGACAAACAACATTTATCAAATGAGTTAAATGATAAAAGCATTAAATACAGGTAAGGAACCCAACAATTGATAAATCAAGCATATGCAAGCATATAAAATAAATAAGAATTTGGATATATGAGAGTTTCAAAAGATTACATTGTTCCCCAACAACCTAGGGTTTAGTTCACCATAATCATGGTGAAACTAGATGAAATATAATGGAAGATTGGAAAAGCAAACCCTATGGAGGACGTTCCTTGGATGCTTAGGCTTTAATCTACCAAATTTAGGGTTTATTCTTCCATTCTTTCATTGTATTTCATCTAGTTTCACCATGTCTATGGTGAACTAAACCCTTTGTTGTTGGGGAACAATGTAATCTTTTGAAACTCTCTTTTATTGAAATTCTTATTTTATTTATATGCTTGCATATGCTTTAATTATAAATTGTTGGGTTTCTTATCTATGCTCAAAGCTTTTATCGTTTAACTCATTCGATATAAAGATGTTTGCCTTTGTCGATACGGGAACATACGGGGAAGTCATGAACTGATAGGGAATTCCTTGATTAAGCAATACCACCTAGGAATAGGGGTAGGACGATCAATTGTATTTTGCTTCTATGATACTTGCATTGCTAGTTATTAGGGGAGACTAGGAATAGTAAGCCAGTAACTAGTAGTAGGCTCTTTTCCTTGAGGAATCGGGTTTAGGGTAGACTAAGAAAGTTTGCATGATAATTAGATAATAAAGTCGATAAATAAGAAGAGTAAATATAAGAGAGTGGATAAGATGAAATTGTAAATCCCAACAACACCATTCATCCATATCTTTTTCTTGCCAATTGAATCACTTGCATGTGCATGTTTACTTTTGTTTTTGCATTCCACCACACGATTTATTTCTCTACAAGTCTTATAAGATTGATTTACATGAAAGTTAAGCCTAAGAGTCCTCTGGGAAACCAATACTCGGACTTACCCGTTTTATATTACTTGATAACGATCTGGTACACTTGCAAGGGAGTTAACAATCATTCATAAGAAAAGCATTTGTTCAGGAGTACTTGATTATGTGAACAATATTTGGACTAAAATGAATTGAAGCATGTATGAATCTTGATTTGATTATATTGAAAAGTTGAATTGAGGAATCACTTGTTATGAAAGAATGTGTTTTGAAAGTGTTGAACTATTTTGATGACAAGGTGGGAAGACTGAGTTTTGTTTTGTTTGCTTGAGGACAAACAAAGTTCTAAGTTTGGGGTTGTGATAACGCTCTAAATACCGTTATTTTTATACTTGAATTTGATATTAAAACACACCCTTTAGGGCTTAGAATGAGCTTAAAATCATGCAAAACACTTTAGTTTGGGTTCTAGAGAGTCAAAAGTGGTTTTTATAGATATTATGCTTGTTTTACATTGTTTTGGCAGGATTTGATGAGAATTGAAGGATGGTAGTGAAAAAGGGAGGACTTAGACTCAAGAAAGGATGAGAAAATAGGCAAAAGAAGAGTGAAGTCCAGCGCTGAGCGCCAGTTTCGAGAGAGAAGCCACTGTCTCGCGCTTGAGCGGCACCGCTGAGCGTCCTGAAATTCTGAGGGCCGGCGCTAAGCGCCGAATTCCACTGCTGAGCGTGCTACGATTAGAGGGGCCACCGCTGAGCGGTCAAATGGACGCTGAGCACCTAAATGGATGCTGAGCGCCTAAATGATGGGCCTAGGCCAAAATTTTGTTACTTTTATGCGTTATAAATAGTCTCAGTGCAACCCTCAAAGTAATCTTTTGGCAAGCAGAGACGTCCAAAGCACTTCTACACTCCTTGGAGGCAGTTTCTTGGATGCTTAGGCTCCAATTTATCAAATCTAGGGTTTACTCTTTCATCTTTTCCATTAATTCCATCTAGTTTCACCATGTCTATGGTGAACTAATCCCTTTGTTGTTGGAGAACAATGTAGTCCTTTTGAAACTCTCTTGTATCAAATTTCTTATTATATTCACATGCTTTTATTATCACCTGTTGGTTTTCTTATTTGAGGTTAATGCTTACATTGTTTAACTCATTCGATGTTAAGATATTTGATTTTGTCGATACGGAGACGTATGAGGAAATTTCGAACTGATAAGAATTCTCTTCATAATGAAATATTGCCTAGAGATAGGGGTAGGACGATCAATTGCTTTTAAGCTTCCATACTGTAATGCATTGATAATTACTAGGGAGACTAGAGATGGTAAACTGGTAATTTTTAATAGGCTCTTTTCGCCGAGAGATCGGGTTTAGAGTAAATTAGAAAGTTTCATGACATTGGTAATAAAGCTAATTTAATAAGAATAGTAGATATAAGAGGGTGGATAAGGATGAAATTATAAACCCCAACAACTCCATTCATTCATATCTTTTCTTTGCCAATTGATTCAAATTTGCATTTGCATGTTTATTTTCATTCTTTGCATTAAAACCCTAAAATCAATTTTTCTTTCAAGTCTTATGCAATTAATTTACATGAAAGATAAGGCCTAAGAGTCCTTTGGGAGAACGATACTCAGTCTTACCGTTTATATTACTTGATAACGATCTGATACACTTGCTAGGGGCTTAACATAGTTCACTTTTAAATTTTTTTCAATGTAAAATCTCACATAGCACTATTTTTGAAAGTCTGTGCATAGTCGCGAGCTTAATTTGACTTCCACCATAATGAATTCAACTTACAGCTTGTAGATATGCAACACAATGTAAGTTCATAAAAGTGCATGTGGTTTTCATCTTTCAAATCATGTGAAATATAACCAAATATGATGTAACATACATAAGCTCAATAAATGTCCATTCACATATCACAAAACATGTTCAACAATATATCAAACAATAACAAAAGAACATGTAACACATCAATAATACATGTGTTATTAAAAATGTGTTGTCATCATCAAAAACCAGAGTGATATAGATATTGTGTTGTCAACAATCTCAACAATCTCCCCCTTTTTTTATGATGCACAACCATGATTAATAAACAACCATGTTTGTACAATAACAAACCAGATTTACAGTAATCACAAGATATAACAAACAGATTCCAGTTTAAATACTCTGAATGCACACAATCAATCAGCACAATATCAAGCAAATAAATTTCATTGTGCTTTCTGTTGAGATTGTTGACAACACAAACTCTATATCAAACTTGTTTTTGATGATGACAACACAATGCTTAATAATAGTACATATGTTCCAGTATTACATGTTCATGTTTTATTATTTGACATATCTGTTGAACATGTTTTGGTGAATTGCTATGTATGTTCCTATGCTTGATTATGTGAAATTATTATGGAACATGCTTGTCTTGAAATGTGAGATAAAATGATTTTTGATTACTGAACATTTCAGAAAGAAAAAGATCACAAACACCTTTATGAACTTATACTTGTTGTGACAAAGTTCTAGTTCAGTCGAATACACTCATAATGGATTCGACTATGCTAAAACCTTTGTACAAATTTTGTGAAACTGTGTTGTGTGAGATTTTGAGTTGAAAAGAATTTCAAAGTGTTTTCTCATGTGTCAGTCAACAGTGTGGATCACACATTCGATTTTATTATTGTTATATTTGGAATTCTATTAAGCTTACACGCTCCAACGACTATATTTTTCAAAAGTTAGTTAAGATTGACTAATTTGGTCAATTGTCTTAAATGCGTATTGATTTGGTTGACTGAGGAGCCTTTGTGTTGACTGTCTGTTATAACTGTCCTAATACAATGGACTAAATTAGTAGGCTATTCAACTGAGATGTAATATGAAATAACAAAAAACTATAAATAGACAGAACACGAATTGTTCTGAAGACTTTTGTGATCTAACATTTTCATTGTCCTGTTTCAGATTGAATTCTCTGTTTTAGAAGCTCTAAGAATTCTCCAAGAAGACGGTGGTGATCTTTCTTGAGAGAGATTCAAAGTGAGGAGCTAATTGCGCATACTGTTTGATCATCATCTGCACAAAGAAGGTGCTTCTGTTTTGATCTTTATAGGCTTGGCATCCTGAGAAGACTGCTGTATTTGACTGAAGGCTTGGCAACCTGTGAAGTCTACTGTGATAGGCTTGGCATCCTGTGAAGAGTGCTGGTTACACGTTGAGGATTATTCGATGCGGGTGCAGATTGCAGAAGAGGGGATTCTTGCTGCAATTCTAGTTTTTGTGTGTGCAACTATATTTTGGTTTTGGGTTAGAGAGGAGATTTATATTTTTGCGTGGTGCTTCTATAAATTCCTTGCTGTAAAAACTGCAACCATTATAGTGCATTTGCTTCCTGGATTGGAAGGACACTGGATGTAGGCATTGTTGGCCGAACCAGTATAAAAACCAGTGTTTGATTTTCTCTATCCCTGCACTCTTTATTTCCAGTCGTCTTTAATTGTTTAGCAGTCAACTGCGTTTTTCCGCTGCATTGAATTTTCATTACTTGCATTTCAAGGAAAGATCAAAAGCTTTGAATTTTCATACCAATATTGCGAAAAGATTTTGTTTTTGAAACTAACACTAATTCACCCCCCTCTTGGTGTAAAACGAAGCCAACCTGTTTCCTAACACTTTCATAATACTTCTCCCCCTTTGTGGATTAAGGAAAAAGGTTTGCTTCTAGATATAATGAGCTGATAAACCAAATAGAGATGCATCAAACAAAATGTATAAAGTTTAAAAATATGCAGTGATGCTCCCCTTATCATATGTATTCACATGAAAAAGATAATTCCCCCTGAAGTTTAGCATGTGAAAAAATATGTGCAAATGTGTAATGCTCCCCCTATCATTATGCATATTTTCACAATTAAATTTAGATGCACAATGCAGTACAGTACAATCAGAGCATACAATCATCAAAACACAAAATTGTATCACAGTTAAGATATCAATCAATTTTATCATGCAAAGTTATAATTATCAACAATCTCATAATATAATCTCAATTAAGAAACACTCAATCAGAATCAGAGATATATTGCAGATAATTAGAGAAAAATAATCAATCAACACTATAACCAAATTCCAATAATGGAATTTATAACCCTGTTATGATCCAGTCGATTGAATTAATAATCTAGTCGATTTCATTGCTTCTCTGCGAGTGTAATTCCAGCAGTGAGTTCCAAGCAATGTTTTTCCTACAAAACCTTTCAAAGATCGCTTGCAGATCAATCAATTTAGTTAAGCAAGAAAATTAATCCATAAGAAGTTAATATGCGAAAAAATATAACAGTTTAAGTATGCGTAATCAACTTCATTCAGCATACAGTCAAATAAATCATCATTCAAACAGAGCAGATATAATAAATCTGATTAAGGCAATTGAATGTGATTTAAACCACTAATTTTCATTTCTTGTTTAAAGGGATATTGAAATTGATCAAAACAAGACACAGAGAAAAAAGATGGCATACTAAGCCATTTACAAAAAAAGGATAACATAACAAGATTCTAAATTTTTCTTTTCTTTTTGTTAACAAGGTCATTAATAGTCATATTGCCATCACTTTCATCAATACTTTTCTCATCATCACTCTTTTCTTCAGTCTCTCTATTCGATTCCTCTGGAGTACTCGGTTCTTCAGATTCTTCATTGTTTGACTCAGCGTTCACCTCATTCGATTGAGGCCTATTTCTTTGTTCTTCGAGCAGTTTTCTTATAGCCTTCAATTATCTCAGAATAATTCTTTCAAATTCGTTTCTAGCCCTATATTGACTAACTTGAGGAGCGACATCTTCGTCACCATCAATTGTAGCTTCATCCTTGTATATCCATCCCTCAGTCGACTTCATCATTTTCATCAAGTGTAGTGCTGATTTATCAATGAGACTGGTTCTGTAATAAGGATCACTAGATTCAGTAATGCAGTCCACACCAAAATGAATAAGAATTTTAGATATAAGGACGCAGTAAGGCAACTTGGCGGACTCTAATCTTCTAACTTTTAGCATGTTATCTGTTATAGCAGTAGGCCAATCCACCTGTATATTTTCTTTCAGTGCTTTCAGCAAGAAAAAGTCCTCTGTAGTTGCTTGAGCATGGTTTCCTCCTCTTGGCATCAGTATCCAGGAAATAACGAAGATAGCAAGTCTGTCATTCATCTTCATTCCACCAGTTTTGTAACTGGAATAGTCTTTGCAATAATATGGATTTCTTAGACTGTTTTGATACTCTGTAAACTTGTGAAATCCATGAATACCCAGATAACATTTCTCACCTCCAATCTTCAGTCCACCGATATCAGACCAAATGTCATTTATGAGTTTTATATCAACACCCTTTACTCTGGAGTATAGGACATCACCCTCAATCTTTAAGTTGCAGTAAAATACCTTTACCAGGTCAAGGTACCACGGACTTGCCATTTCAACGAACTTCTTCAGACCCTATCGCTTGAGCCATCTTTGAAACATGAATCCTTCATCCTTGAAGAATTTCAGTTTTAGAAACTTATGCGTTACCAGGCTTCTCATTTTCCAGCAATCAATATATTTTGATTGAGCTTCATCATCGCTAATCCACCCATTAAGATTAGAGACACGTCTAGCATTCTTCTTTCCAACAGTTTTGATCCTTTTTCGGGGTAGAGCTTGAGGCCATTGAGAACGGTTGGGAAGGAGACAATGATTGAATTCCAAAAAATGAAGATAGTGTAGTGATCCATGACCATTAGGTATTTACTTATACATAACACAATCGAAAAAATTGGTGGGAACAAAATTAATCTGTTTTCGTACCAAAAATGTTTTCAAATTTGAAAATGATTTTAACAATAGACCAAGAGTCGACTTGATTAAAAACACAGTTGACAGTAGTAGTCTAATATATAAAACCCAAAAACATAGTGTAAACAATAGAGACATATAGTCGAATTGATTCATAATTCAGTCGACTAAAAGTCGTGAAGACATATTTTTAATACAGATCAATCAACCAAACATACAATCAATCAAACACGAAATCAAGCGATAACAATCAATCCATTTAAGCATGATGCAATATATTGATACGAATTACCCGTTGTAGACACTCAAGAAGATTGATATATTAAGTGTAGTTCATCCTTGAGTTCCTATTGCATCTATTTGTAAACCTGCAAAACAGTTCAAGTTTTGGTACCCATTTAAACTTGGGTCCTTGATTGTCAGTTCTCTTCACCTGTTCCTTTGGTCTCCGTACATATAAACCTTTAGGAACACTAATAGTTCTATAGTAAAAGTTTCTATCAGTGTGACCAACACAATTGTAATAAAAGCAAGCATTTCTAGCAGGTTTGCTTATATCAATAAACTTCTTTGCATTAGTTCTGTTAGATTGAGCTTTATAACCAATTCCTTGTCTATGTATAGCTCTGCCAGAGGATTTTAAAATAACATTCCCGTTGTCTCTACCTTGAGTAAATTTGGCTAGCGTTCTAGTCAAGTAATCTATTTTCTCAACAAGTGTAGGACATTTTTCACAAGGTTTCTCTGCTATAATAGCTTCAATTTTAATCTTTTTAGCAGATAACAAGGCTTCATTCAATTCCTTTTCTAATTTCTCATTTTCAGCAACAAGGTTATTAATTCTATACTCATAATCTCTTCTCTCAGAGTTAAGTGTTAATACCCTAGCAAGTGTACCAGATCATATCAATTAATAAATAGACGGTAAGTCTGAATATCGTTTCCCAAGGGACTCTTAGGCCTAGACGTTCATGTGAATTGATTTCATACGACTTGAATGAATAATAATTTGATTTTGTAATGCAATGACGAAAATAAACATGTATGCAAAAACGTGATCAATTGACCGATAAAGATAAGGATGAATGTTGTTGTTGGGGTTTACGGTTTCATCCTAATCCACCCTCCCATATCTACTATTCTTATTAAATTCAACTTTGTTATCAATGTTCATGCAACTTTCTAATTTACTCTAAACCCGATTCCTAGGAGAAAAGAGCTTATTCCCAATTACTAGTTTACAATTTCTAGTCTCCCTAGTAATTAGTCACGCACTAATGATAGAAGCTTGACTGTCCTATTCCTATTGATGGGTGTCGCACCCCATGCAAATTTAATGTGCATAAAAGAATGCAGTATAACTAGGAAGTGACTCCTAGGTCGTCTCTGAAGGACCAACTGCGGTTCAGAATCAGGTCTAACACGAAGTGGGGAGGATTTGTGAGGTTTTGTGAATGCAAAAGAACTAAATTATGCAAACACAGATGTAAAAACTAGTTCAAAGACAGAATGAAAATGGTCGGTCATTAACTTAATCACTATACTTCCAATCACAGATTAACACAATAAAGGAGCTACTCAAACCTCTAGTTCAACACAGCTGACCCACTAAGCGAAGGTTAATTATGTTATCCTAATCGCGAACTAAGCGAACACAATACATATATTCCATCTGATGTGTTCTATACAGACTGATCAACTAAGCGAAGATGCAACCACCAATCGGGCAACTAAGCGTATATCCATTGCAAGAACACAGTCAGATTTCACAGAATGTCAGGCAGAGCAGAATATACACAAGAACAGTCCAATAAATCTCAAGGAAACAAAGTAAAATCGCTAATGACCAACCAACTAAGCTAAGCTAACATCACACTTAAATTAATACTACCAAACAAATTAAACAACATTAAAGTAAAAGGAAATGCTAAACCTACAACAAACAAATATCTAAACATAATTAAATCGATTAACATCCAACACTTAAGTTAAAATATTAAATGCACAATGCAACTATAATAATAAAAAGAACGCTTGGCTAATAACGAAATGCTCATTAAAATTTAGAATAAAATAAGCTATGCTTAGCTAATAATTAAAATGCATGGCATCTAAAAAAAACGTTCAAGCTATTAATTAAAATGTACATTCCAGCAGAAGAAAATGATGTCATGCGTTTTCTCTAAGATAAATTATGGCAAACCTAATGCTGCTTCTGGAACAATGCTAGACATGACAACATGGAAGAAAATATATAAATGGTTCTAAAACATGAATCCTGACCACACCGCACACCTACTCCTAATTAATTCATTACTTGAAAATTCTAAAGGAAATAAAAGATGGTGCTTCCACAATTTTAACGTAACAGCCCCTCCAAAATGAATATAAAAATCAATGTAACAGCTGAATAAAACGTGTGCACACCAACACTGGAATCACAATATCCAATGCAAAATAAAATGTTGAAATATATTTAAATACAAAGGTGTTCTTCTAAATTTTGAAGTCAGCAAAAGCAAGCACAATTATTTTAATTGAAGCTAGCTATTATCCGTGTGTTGGAATCAAAATTCACCTGTAACCCTCCATTCTCCTCCCAACATTCAAGAGTTAACTTCCTCCACAAGTGACGGCTCCAGTCATCTCCCCCCTAGGGTTGCGTGCCTTAATATATAAGGGTGGATGACCTCTTCCGTTCTGCTCCATCTGGGCCGTGGAGTGTGGAGCTTTAAAAGAAATGGAGAATCCCTTGGATCCAGCTCCTCCCATGCTATTGGGCCGCACCTCCATTCTGAACAACACACACAAATTCAATCATCACACCACTCCTTTAAATCGTGTGAATGTTTGGGCCACAACAGCTGATTCCTTTGCTACTAGGTGGGTGAAGGTTGGACTTTCCCAAGCTACTTGTTGGACCGTGGCTTCTTCTTATGTTGTTGGGCGTCACACTCTTCTCCAACACTGGACATGTGTGGGTGTTGTGTGCAAATGAAGGTCAGACCGTGAGTAAAGTCTCATATGCGTGTTGGATGTTGTTGCTTTTCTTAAGCATGGGTCGTGAAGATTTTTTGTTTCTTTTGAATGTGCTGCACCACTGCCATTTTTCTACTACTAGACCAACATGGTTCTTTTCAGCCCAAAAAATATTAACGTGCTACAACTTCAAGGAAAATTTCATGTGATTCACCGCATGCTTTAAAAGCCACGTGCCTTCCTTTATTCACATGCTAATGGACTCTCCAATTTGAATTCGTGCATCTCATGTTCATTTCTGTTTTTCTCATCCCAATAAATGAATTGTTGGATGCTCCAAAAATATATTGTTGGGCTGTGACAGTCCAACTCCAAAATTTCAATGTAGAATGCCCCCAAAAAGTATATCCTTAATGTGTTTCTCTCCTTTGGTAAGTGGTTGCACCTCCAAATATCCGAAATTGTATTTCAAATTTTTTTTCTTCAACTAATAATGCAAATAATTAGCTCAGAATATTCAAATTAATTAAAATTAGAATTTCCGGTCAAATTAAGCACAATTAGTAGAAACGGAAAAATATCAGACATTTAAGCACAATTCCCTGATTAATTCTAGCCCAATAAACTAAATGCAGTCTAGAAAATATCGACTCATCAAGATAGACCACACTTAGTCTTTTGCACTCCTGGAAAAATCAACACACAAATCAAGGAATAGTTCAAAGGACATCAGAGGAGTGATATAGACTCAACACACAGAAAACAAAGACTAGCCAGGACAGAAAAAGAATTACACAGTCCTCAAGAAATCTAGACAAGGGAAAAGTAGTATACAATATCCAACACAGAATCAGAAAAAGCAGATACTCAGAGAAATCATCCAAGCAATTCAAAGCATGGCAAAATGATCAGTCAGCTCAAGACGTGAATCAAAAAGTAACAAAACCTCACAGATGCACACTATCAATGTTTCTCTCAAGTGTCTACGGTAAATAAGTTCAACTCAGTGCACTCAAGAAAGCAAGCAACAAACAGTCTTGGCAAGTCTCTAATATCAACATTCAAACACATATGCATGTTCAAATCAAATGGTCTTTTATGGATGCAATGGGGCCAAGGACAAGGGAGGATAACTATGGATGAGAAGCTACAAACCGAAAGGAACAGAGGAGCAATGGGGAATAAGTGTGACACATTCAAACACACCCAAAACCTCTAATTCAATCCTCTTCTTGACTCCATTATTCACACAAATTGTTTTAATTTTCTCATTTTTCTGTATTTTTTTTCTTCTTTTTTTTTCATCTTGTCTCTTTTCTTTTCTCTCTTTTCAGAACACAACTCTAAGAGACAAGATACACAACATATTTACAAAAACAAAAACAAGAAGAGGAACTAACTAGCCAATTCATCAGAATCCCCAAAGAGACCACACTTGTTCCCAAAACAATTCCAAAGCTCCAAAATTCCCTAAGGTTCAGGTAATCATGATTTTTCACATAGGGCTAGTGTATGAGCTTCAAAACAAAGAAATGGGGAAAATATAAGCTCAAAGGGGCTATCAATGGATCACAACAAGGTAGGCTCATCTGGCTAGAGAGACTCAATAACAAAATTGCCTTTATCACTTCCAAACATGCATATCAATCAAGAATCATCAACAAGAGTCAAGCCAAGGCATATGTGCAAGCAATCAAGAGACATATCACACACAAGAAATAACATCAAATGGCTCAAATCTCGCATAGGGTAATTCTGTCACAATCAATTCAACTCTCAAACATCATAACCATCTTCCAAGCAGAGAAAAACATGGATTTCCAACCAATCAGAGTATCCATGAAATGAAAGACAAGTCTACAACCTAAACCAAATCCAGAAATCAAGAGAAACATGCAAAACTGTACACAAGACAAAACGAAAACTACCTAGAAAACAAAAAATTTAACGCGGAAAACATAAACAAATCAAAGAAAAATCAGAATCTCTCCCAATAGACCACACTTAAACTGCACAGTGTCCTCAATGTGTCACAATCATCAAATAAGAAATCATAACAGTCTACAGATCATGGACAAGTGCAATTAAAGCGGGAAAGGGAGGAGAAGGGAAAAGAAAACTCCCTTGATCATGGTGGAAGTTGCCAATTTTGGACTTTCAGGGAGATGTTTTCCACCATCGGATTCAGCAAAGAAGTGTTGAGGAAGAACTGCTTCATCCTCCAAATTTGATCAAGCAGAGAGATGTCCTCCACAGCTGGATCTAAGAAGAAGTGATTGTTGATGAATGTGTTCAGTTGGTGCCAACTGGTGTTGAAGCTTTTGTGAATGATAACACCTTTGTTGTCCACTGTAGGTGTTTGTTGGTCAAATTCATATGTACCTCCTGCAACATGGTTAGTGCAATATTGTTCCACAGAAATAACATTCAAGGGTATGATAACTGTTGAAAAACAGTTATTTTCATGCTTCATTTGAGATCAAAATACACCCCCTAAGGCTTAGAATGAGCTTAGAATCAAGCAAAATGCGTAAGTTGAGTCAGTTGAGAGTCAAAAGTTGTTTTTAGCGATATTATGTTTGTTTTGCATTGTTTTGCCGCATTTTTGGATAATGATGAAGAATGGGATTGAAGATGGAAGGTCTTAGACTCAAGAAAGATGAAGAAACATGAAGAAAGAAGACTCTAGGAACCACCCAGCGCCCAAAATCCAACGCTGGGCGGCCAAATGCGAGGGGGAGCCATTGTCTCGTTCCCAGGCGGTGCAGCCAGGCGGTTTTGTGATAAGAGGCAAACCGCCAGGCGATGCAATTCACCGTCGGGCGGGCGGTGGTGTGATTATGGGAAAACCGCCGAGCAGCATAAGTGGGACGCTGGGCGGTTGTCTGCTTGGCTTGGGCCTGATTTCTGTGACACTCCTCAGCTATAAATAACCCTATTGCGACTTTAGATGTATTCTTTTGACAGAAGAGGGCGGTCAGACCTAATTTTCACTCCTTGGAGAAGACCTCTTGGATGCTTAGGCTCTTTTTTATCCAATCTAAGGTTTATTTTTCCATTCTTCCATCATTTTTCATCTAGTTTCACCATGGCAATGGTGAACTAAACCTTTTTGTTGTCGACGAACAATGTAATCTTTTGAAACTCTCTTTTATTGAAACTCTTATTTATTTATATGCTTGTCGTATGCTTTGATTATCAATTGTTGGGTTTCTCTTCTGCGCTTAATGCTTTTATCGATTAACTCATTCGATAACTGTTATTTGTCTTTATTGATATGGGAAGGTACAATACTATCATGAACTGGGGGAAATTCCTTGATTAAGCAAACCACTTAGGGATAGGGGGTAGGACGATCAATTGTTGTCGCTTCTGTTTATAATGCATTATTAATTACTACGGGAGGCTAGGGATAGCAAGCCAGTAATTAGTAATAGGCTCTTTTCGCCGAGGGATTGGGTTAAGGGTAGACTAAGAAAGTTTGCATGACAATTAGATAGGAAAGCAAATTAAATAAGAGGAGTAGATAAGAGAGTGGATAAGATGAAATTGTAAACCTCAACAACTCCATTCATCCATAGTATTTTTCTCGTCAATTGAATCATTTGCATTTGCATGTTTACTGTTGTTTCTTGCATTCAAACCAACCACTTTTTCTTTACAAGTCTTACGATTTCAATTTGCACGAATGGTAAGGCCTTCGAGTCTCTTGGGAAGAACGATATTGGGTTTACCAATTATATTACTTGAAACGATCTCGTGCGCTTGCCAGTTTCCGTTAACAAGTTTTTGGTGCCGTTGTCGGGGACTCGAGGTTTAACTTTTTCGAGTAGTGTAAACTGATTTAATTTGACTTGATTTTATATTTGTTCTAATAAATGTTTTCTAGGTTTTGTGCCTAATGTTTGCAAATCCAGTACGGACAAGAATTTGATTATATGGGCACTCAATTCTACCAAAATGATTTCAATCACTAGTGGGAACCTCATTCAAACATGTATCAAAGCATCAAAGCCAATTTGGGCAACATTCCTCTTCGCGAAAAGAAACGTTGGGGGAAACTGAACAACATTTACAGAAGGAACTATTCTCTGTGCCAAAAGATATGTTGGGGGAAGCTGAACAAGTTTTACGGTAGAAACTATTCTCTGTGCCAAAATATATGTTGGGGGAAGCTGAACAAGTTTTACGGTAGAAACTATTCTCTGTGCCAAAAGAAACGTTGGGGGAAGCCCAACAACGTTTACGGCGGGAAGCTGAACAACGTCTTTGGCATAAACAATCCTCTTTGCCAAGAGAAACGTTGGGGGAAGCTCAACAACGTTTATGGCAAAACCAACTCTCTTGCATGATGAAGTCTCTGGGTATTAGGGTTAATACTGAAGTTAACCCTAAAGAGGAATGTCAAGTCACTATCTCTGAAAATGATAAGGGTGTTGAGGAGGAGAAGATAGAGGAAGAAGAGATAGAGATATATGAGGAGAAGATAGAAGAGGAAAAGATAGAAAAAGATGATGAGAAAATAGAGGAAGAAAAGAGAGAAGAAATAAAAACAGAAAAGGTTGTTGATGAGGAAAAGATAGAGATAAAAGAGGAAAAGATAAAGGAAGAAGAAACAAAAAGGTTGAGTGAGGGAGAGAAAGATGAAGAGAAAGAAAAGGCAGTGGTTGAGAAAAAAGAAAACAAGAAAAAATATGGGAAAATAAAGAAGAAAATAAGAAAAGAGAAAAAGAGAAAGTTGAGGGGGGAGAGTGAGGAAAAAAGGAAGAAAGGAAAGAAGAAAAGATCATATGAAAAGCCCCTTCCTCATTAAAAGAAAAATCATAGGAAGGAAAAGAAGTTTAAGTCCTTTATGGAGATCTTCAAGAAATTGGAGATTAAAGTTCCAATGATTGAAACATGGAAACATGTTCTTGGTGTTCTCAACTTTATGAAGAAATTCAGCAGGAAGAAGAAAAAGAAAAGAATATCAAGAAAGGGGAGTATCAACACCTACTGATGGGTGTTTGAACTCTACCGGGTCAAGCTAATGATGTTAAAGAAGCGCTTGCTGGGAGGCAACCCAGTTTCTAACTTTGTCTTTTTAATTATTTGTGTGATTGGAATTTGATTTTTCTTTGTGTGTTTAAGTTTTTTTTTTTAGGTTATATGCTGCTTCTGATGGCAGTGATGATAGCATCTACTCATGGATGCCTCTACAACATCTACTGATGGGTGTTGTTATGCAAGAGGATGGTGAATAGACATCTACTGATGGATGTCACTGTCAGCATTTACTGATGAATGCTACTGGATAACATTTACTAAGGGATGCTAGAAGATTTAAGTATCTACTGAAGGATACAGGGAAGCACACCTATTGAAGGGTGTTGGAAAGGTATGCACTTACTGACAAGTGCTAGAAAGGTTTGGGTCAGGCTCGTGACGTTAAACAAGCATTGTTGGGAGGTAACCCAGATTTTATTTTTCTTTTCTCCTTTGTACTTTTGAATTTTAGATTAGGAATTTTATTTTGTGTGTCTATGGCTTGGCTTGTACACTTATTTGGATAATGGCTTGATTTTATTGCATGATGAGTGATTCAAATGATGATTGGATGTGGTTGATGGTTGAAAATGTATATGTTGATATCCAACAACGGTTCACTAACTTGTGAACAGATGTATGATGGTTTATAATTGTGATTGTGATGCTAAGCAAGATACATGTGTGAGAAAGCATGTTGTGTGAGGAATTGAACTCCAGAGTTTTCCTAGATATATGAACTATTCACAGGGACTCATGAATGGTATTGCCTTAGTCTTGATGATTGATTGAACTGAATGCATGTGTTATATGATCAAGGCCATGTTTGGAAGCCCTTATTTAGCCAAATTTTCACCCAAAAGGTTTTAAATTTTATACCCTTTTTGAACCTTGGCCTTAAACAGGATGGAAACCCTTGATTTGAAATTATTTATCTTGAGTTGGGTTGAGAATAATTGTATGTAATGAAAAGGTCCAAGTTTGGGGTTGCATGGGGAAAATTGAAAGGCAAAAGAAAAGCATTGAGCTCAAGTGTTGAAAAGAAAAATGCATGAGCAAAGAAAAAGTGAAAAGAAAAAGCATGAAAGAAGAGCTCAAGGTAAAATCAATGAAAAGGGAAGAAGTTGGGAATGAGTGAAATTGGTGACAAAGAGAGAGTTTAAACTTGAACCTTTTCAATGATGAAATAGTTCTCGTAACTCAAGGATTTTGTGATCTAGAAAAACCAATTTTTTCTTAAAAGCCCAACCTCATTACAAGCCTGGGAAAAGCCCTTGTGATGGCATTTGCATGAAAGGATTTTGGTTGTTTTAGATGAATGGCAATATTGTTTTATGTGCATGTGAATAGTAGAGAGTGGAGTAATTCCTTAAACACTTGAGTGATTGAGTGAAACACTTGCTTGGTGAGAAGTGTGAAATCCATGTTCACATCTATGCTTAGTGGATTGGTCATTCATGAATGAAACATCTGTTGGAAATTATTTGCTTATGTGAACCAAATCGGACTAAAAGCATGCATGAATTTTGATAGAATTCCACTGATAATCTGAATTGTATAATGACTTGTTGCAAGGAAAAGGATTTTTGGAAAGTATTGAGCTATTTGATGATTCAGTGGAAAGCCAAGTTTTGTTTTGTTTGCTTGAGGACAAGCAAAATTCTAAGTTTGGGGTTGTGATAACTGTTGAAAAACAGTTATTTTCATGCTTCATTTGAGATCAAAATACACCCTCTAAGGCTTAGAATGAGCTTAGAATCAACCAAAATGCGTAAGTTGAGTCAGTTGAGAGTCAAAAGTTGTTTTTAGCGATATTATGCTTGTTTTGCATTGTTTTACAGTATTTTTGGATAAAGAAGAAGAATGGGATTGAAGATGGAAGGTCTTAGACTCAAGAAAGATGAAGAAACATGAAGATAGAAGAGTCTAGGAACCACCCAGCGCCCAAAATCCAACGCTGGGCAGCCAAATGCGAGGGGAAGCCACTGTCTCACGCCCAGGCGGTGTAGCCAGGCGGTTTTGCGATTAGAGGCAAACCGTCGGGCGCCGCAATTCACCGCCTGGGGGTGGCGCGATAATGGGCAAACCGCCGGGCGTCACAAGTGTGACGCCGGGTGATGGGTGTCACACCCCATGCAAATTTAATTGCAATTTAGAAATGCAGTATAGCTAGGAAATGACTCCTAGGTCGTCTCTCAAGGACCAATTTTGCGGTTCAAAAATTAACTCAAACACGAAGTGGGGGGGTTTGTGCAAATGTTGTGGTGAATGCGGATAAATAAAATCAAAACACTGACGCAAACAAAAATGCAAACACAGATCTAAAAACGGTTTCCAAGACACACTGAAAACGGTTGGTCATTAACTCAATTACTATGCTTCCTATCTCAGATCAACGACAAGTACACACTACTCTAATCCAAATCCGACATGAATCACCCAACTAAGCGAAGGCTAATTCGGTCTTCAGAATTACAGACTAAGCGAATGCAATGCACAAATTTAATCAGTCATCCACCATACAGTCCAATCAACTAAGCGAAGAATTGACACCGATTAGGCAACTAAGCGTATACCTAATCACAAACAGACAACAGATTAAATAATGAGCAGAATCAAAGCAGCAGTATGGCAATTAAAGTACAAGAGTCTCATGAATGAACTATTCTGACCTCTAATCCAACACAGCTAACCGATTAAGCGAAGGCTAACCATGCTATCATAATCACGAACTAAGCGAATGCAATACACCTATTCCATCCACTGTGTTCTATACAGATTGATCAACTAAGCGAAGATGCAATCACCAACTAGGCAACTAAGCGTATACTCATTGCAAGAACACAGTAGGATTTCATAGAGTGTCAGGCAGAGCAGAATAAACACAAGAACAGTCCAAAAAATCTCAAGGAAACACTGTAATTTTATTAACGACCAACCCGGCTAACCTAAACTAACATCGTAATCAAATTAACACAATTTAATTATCAAACTGAACAGAACGGACGATATTAAAGTAAATGAAAATAGTTGAATAAAACATTCAATACTAAGGTACGTGAATATTAAAATAGACTAAAATGTAACATGTAAACTAAAGAAATAAAAATGCAACTCATCAATCAAAGAGAATGCTACAACAATATAATGGTCAAATATTTAATTCAATGCTAAATGTAAATTAATGTATATAATATGGAAATGCTTCTCGGTTCTCAGCGAAAAGAAAAGAAATGAGATTCAAACCCGTGATGAGCAATGCTTCTCTCTTTATTGAAGCTTTCGAATAAAAAAACCAAAAACAAAAATCCCTCATGTAGTCTACATTGCACTCTCAACACTTCTACAAGAAGGGAATCTATATAAAAATGCAAAACGGTGCGTGGTAGCTCTCCAGCCTGTTGCTTCTGTTCAGTGTAAAAAATGGAATGTCCCCCCCTCTCCCCTACGTGGCGGCTTGTCTTAACAAAAAATAGGGGTCAATGACCTATAACCTGCTAGACCTCCATGCTTCCAAGCTTGCTGGATCAATTCATCATTTTTGCTGGACGCACCTCCCAAGCAGCTAGACGCTGAAACTTTCAGCTTCCTCTGACATGGGTGCTGCTAGACAAAATGTGGAGGTGTGGACTTTGTGTGCAGCTCCAAGCTGTTGGGCCGTAGCATACTTTTCATCCAGCCAGCACACCGCACTCTTCTCAAATGTGGGCCACAACACATCTTTTTTTTTTTAACGTCAAATGTTATTGTGCGCCTTGCTGACCATGTTGGTGAATGGGCTGCAGTTGTGTGCTTCCTTCATGAGCTGGTGCTGGACCGTGTTGCTTGCAGGACGTGTGACTTCCTTCACGTGGACCAAACTGCTTGTGGGTGTTGCAGTTAGCTTGGTCAAGCAAAGGCTGGACTGTGATGATTTACTACTGCAACCAAGACATGCTACTGTCCAAAGCTGCTGTATGGAGAAAATGAGTAACCCATCATGCATGTGCTGCCTAGACCGTTAAAGGAGATGGTTGTTAGATCCATGATGCAGATGGGCTACTGCACCTCCATATTTTCTACTGCCATCACGTGAATCAGCCCACATGCGTGTGCTGCTGGAATGTGGACTCTGGACGTGCACCGCTTCTTCATTCACCAAGAAAAGGAAGGATCTCCTCTTTTCCAAGCACGCTGGACGTGTGTATCACTCTTGGCCCGTGACAGCTCTTACTCCCGATGAAGATATGTAGGCTCCTACTTCTGCTAGTGGAATGTGGGCTGCAGCAAAAATATGAATGTCCGTGAAGAGGGCTGGACCGTGGGCTGATGGATTTCTTGGCTTGCAGCTGCTCTTTTTTATTTGCCGGATGTGTTCCAAAACACTTTGCTAAACTCTCCAAATCAAATTTTCCATGGGCTCCACATGCAGCTTTAATTGAATCAGCCCACCACTTCTAAAAAAATAATATAAAATCCAAATCAAAGTTGTAATTGCATGTGCCCTCCAAAAATTCATGCGGTGCCGCCTTTTACATTTTGGGCCGTGGGTGTGGAGTGTTGTACGTGCCAGCAGCAGGTTTGCTTCCTTTTTTTCATTCTCTAAGCATGAGTCGTGCACCTCCATTTTTGCTAAATCAGACCGTTTTCAGTTTCTTTAAAAACCATTAATAATCACATATCAAAGCGTGTGTTGTGGGCCGTCACAACAAGAATCTTTTGTCCAATTCAACGCTCATTGCTCATGGGCCTTGCTAGATGCTCTCCAAGCCCAAATAAAAATTACATGCAAGTGGGTGGTGGATTTAATCTCCAAATATCCTAAATTGTATTTTCAAAATTTTCCCTGAAAATAATAATGCTATTAATTAGGTCAGAAAATTCAAATTAATTAAAATTTGAATTTCCGATCAAATTAAGCACAATTAGCAGAAATGGGAAAATACCGGACAATTAAGCACAATCCCTTATTAATTCTAGCACAATAAACTAAGTGAAATCAATAAAATATTGACTCATCAAAATAGACCACACTTAGTCTTTTGCACTCCTGAGCAAAATCAAGACGCAAATCAGGGAACAGCTCAATAGACATCAGGGAATTGACACAAACTCAGCACACAGAAAACAAAGACTGACAATGACAAAAACAAATAGAATTACAGTCCTTAAGAAATCTGGACAAGGAAAAAGCAGTAGACAATATCCAACACAGAATCAGAGAAAGCAGATACTCAAGTAATTCAAGACATGGTAAAATGATTAATCAGCTCAAGAGGTGAATCAAAAGTAACAGACCTCACAGATGCACACCATCGGTGTTTCTCTCAAGTGTCTAGGGTAAACAGTGTCAACTCAATGCACTCAAGAGAGCAAGCAACAAACAGTCTTGGCAAGCCTCTAATATCAACACTCAAAACATATGCATGTTCAAATCAAAAGGTCTTTTATGGATGTAATGGGGCCAAGGACAAGGGAGGATAAATATGGATGAGAAGCTACAAACCAAAAGAAATAGAGGAGCAATGGGGAACAAGTGAAAATACAAGCAAATCACACTCAAAACCTCTAATTCAATCCTCTTCTTGACTCCATTATTCACACAATTTTTTTTTTCATTTTTCTATATTTGTTTTCATCTTGTCACTTTTCTTTTCTCTCTTTTGAGAACACAACTATTTGAGACAAGATATACAACATATTTCCAAAAACAAATAAGAAGAGGAACCAACTAGCCAACTCATCAAAATTTCCCAAAAGACCACACTTATTCCCAAAACAATTCCAAAGCTCCAAAATTCCCTAAGGTTAAGGTAATCATGGTTCTTCACATAGGGCTAGTCTATGAGCTTCAAAACAAAGAAATAGGGAAAGTGTAGGCTCAAAAGGGGTTATCAAGGGATCACAACAAGGTAGGCTCATTTGGCTAGAGAGGCTTAAGAACAAAATTGCTTTTATCACTTCCAAACATGCATATCAATCAAAAATCATACACAAGAATCAAGCCAAGGCATATGTGCAAGCAATCAAGAGACATATCACACACAAGAAAGAACATAAAGTGGCTCAAATCTCACACAGGGTGTTTCTGTCACAATCAAATAAACCTCTCAAACATCATAATCATCTTCCAAGCAGAGAAAAGCAAGGATTTCCCACCAATCAGAGTATCAATGAAATGAAAGACACATCTACAACCTAAACAAAGTCTAGAAATCAAGATAAACATGCAAAACTGTACACACGACACAACAAAACTACCTAGAAAAAAAAACAATTAACACGGAAAACATAAACTAACAACGAAAGTATAATTCTCCCCCAATAGACCACACTTAAACTACACAGTGTCCTCAATGTGTCACAAGCATAAGATCAGAAGTCAAAACAGTCAACAGATCATGGACAAGTGCTATAAAAGTGGGAAAGGGGGAGAAGGGAGAACAAAACTCCCTTGAGTTAGGGCAGCAGTTGAAAATTTTGAACCAGCAGAGAATTGTTTTCCATCATTGGGTCTAAGAAGTAATTGCTTCTGGGAAACTGCTTCATCCGCCAGATCTGATCTATAAGAGAGATGTCTTCCACAACTGGATCAAGGAAGGGACGATTCATCGGTAAATCTCCTCCAGTCGTAGAAGACGAATAAAGTCCACCAAGCTTAGAATATCTGCTCATATCTGCCTGGTCCTCAGAATTTTCATCCGGATCTATCTCCTCAGGTGCAAGAGTAGGGTTATAGGAAGGTGGGAAAGTAGGTAGCATAATGAGCACAAGACTATAGTTCCCATCTCCTAGGTCGACGACACTAACATCATTTTCCAGATTTTGAACAGTCTGAGAATATAACTCTGAATCTTGAGACTGCTCCTGAATGAACTGAGTGGCCATCTGCCCAACTGAATTCTCAAACTCTGATTGACGCTATGGTCTCTTGCATGAACTGAATGTTCTGCATGGCCATCTGGCTCAATAACTCCTCCAATATAGGAAGCTGAACAGTCTGAAAGGTAAAATCCTTAAAATGTTGAGACTGTTCCTGAGCAAGCTGACTAGCCATCTGCCCTATTCGATCATTCAAGCTTTGAATGGATGCTCTAATCTCTTGCATGAACTCAATCTTCTGCATGGCCATCTGCCTTAGTAACTCCTCCAATGTAGGCTCAGAAGTAGTCAAGGATGAGGAATCGCTTGGGCAGGCTCATAAAATTGCAGCTGTTGTAGGTCCTGGACTGGTGAAGGCATACAAGCATTATGGAATGATGGTTCTTGATATTGAAGCTGTGAAGTACCATACCATCCCAGGTTAGGATCATTCCACCCAGGATCATTGCTATATGAATCAAAATGATACTGAGTAGAGGAGAATCTGTCCAAAAACAAATGCTTAAGATCTTCCTAATTGGCCCTGAATTCTGGTGGAATATGAATACACCACTCCCATGCTGCTTCTTCTACTGAATGCAGGAATGCCTTTAAGAAAATTCGATCATCTGGGACATGTGGAGGTTTCATTACAAAGCAAATGAGTTGGAACCTCTCCAAATGATCATATGGGCATTCACCTACAAAACCATGAAACTTAGGCAGCAAATGTATCAATCTAAAGGTGAAAACGCAATGATCATCATCCTCATAATGTGTAACTGGCTCCCAAAGATCACTCTCATGACTCCAAGGATGAGTCATATTGTTCTCATCATAAAAATCAGCATGAGAACCATAATCAGAGTAACATGCAGGAGTAGAATCATAGTCATAGGCACAGACAAAAGAAGTAGTATCCAGATAACCAAAATAGGTAGACATGTAGAAAGAAAGGGGAAAAGAAGAATGCAATAAAAATATGCAACCAAAGCTACCTAAATGCAACACACATGATAACACACATACAAAAATAAACACACAGAACAGAACATCACACTCACAACACAAGACAAAACACAACACACACTAACACACCAAAAGACCTAAAATCGAACCGTTGGTCCCCAGCAGTGGCGCCAATATTTGATGGGTGTCGCACCCCATGCAAATTTAATGTGCAATTTAGAAATGCAGTATAGCTAGGAAATGACTCCTAGGTCGTCTCTCAAGGACCAATTTTGCGCTTCAAGAATTAAGTCAGACATGAAGTGGGGGGGTTTGTGAAAATGTTGTCGAGAATGCGGATAAATAAAATCAAAACACTGACGCAAACAAAAATGCAAACACAAATCTAAAACGGTTTCCAAGAAAGACTGAAAACGGTTGGTCATTAACTCAATTACTATGCTTCCTATCCCAGATCAACGACAAGTACACACTACTCTAATCCAAATCCGACACGAATCACCCAACTAAGCGAAGGCTAATTCGGTCTTCAGAATTACAGACTAAGCGAATGCAATGCACAAATTTAATCAGTCATCCACCATACAGTCTAATCAACTAAGCAAAGAATTGAAACCGATTAGGCACCTAAGCGTATACCTAATCGCAGGCAGACAACAAATTAAATAATGAGCATAATGAAAGCAGCAGTATGGCAATTAAAATGCAAGGTCTCATGAATGAACTATTCTGACCTCTAATCCAACACAACTACCCGACTAAGCGAAGGCTAACCATGCTATCATAATCACGAACTAAGCGGACGCAATACACCTATTCCATCTACTTGTTCTATACAGATTGATCAACTAAGCGAAGATGCAATCACCAACTAGGCAACTAAGCGTATACCCGTTGCAAGAACACAGTAGGATTTCATAGAGTGCTAGGTAGAGCAGAATAAACACAAGAACAGTCCAAGAAATCTCAAGGAAACACTGTAATTTTATTAATGACCAACCCGGCTAACCTAAACTAACATCGTAATAAAATTAACACAATTTAATTACCAAACTGAACAGAACGGACGTTATTAAAGGAAATGAAAATACTTGAATAAAACATTCAATACTAAGGTACGTGAATAATAAAATAGACTAAAAATGTAACATGTAAACTAAAGAAATAAAAATGCAACTCATCAATCAAAGAGAATGCTAGAACAATGGAATGGTCAAATATTAACAATCTACTAAAATGCTAAATGTAAATTAACGTATATAATATGGAAATGTTTCTTGGTTCTCAGCGAAAAGAAAAAGAAATGAAATGAGATTTAAACCCGTGATGAAGCAATGCTTCTCTCTTTATTGAAGCTTTCGAATAATAAAACCAAATACTAAAATCCCTCCTGCAGTCTACATTGAACCTCAACACTTCTAGAAGAAAGGAATCTATATAAAAATGCAAAACAGTGGGTGGTAGCTCTCCAGCCTGTTGCTTCTGTTCAACGTAAAAAATGGAACGTCCCCCCTCTCCCCTGCGTGACGGCTTGTCTTAACAAAAAATAAGGGTCAATAACCTATCACTTGCTGGACCTCCGTGCTTCCAAGCTTGCTCGATCAATTCATCATTTTTGTTGGACGCACCTCCCAAGCAGTTGGACGCTGCAGCTTTCAGCTTCCTTTGACGTGGGTGCTGCTAGATGAAATGTGAAGGTGTGGACTTTGTGTGCAGCTCCAAGTTATTGGGCCGTAGCATACTTTTCTTCTAGCCAACACACCACAACTCTTCTCAAATGTGGGCCGCAACACCTCTTTCCTTAACGTCAAATGCTATTGTGCGCCTTGCTGACCGTGTTGGTGAATGGGCTGCAGTTGTGCGCTTCCTTCATGAGCTGGTGCTAGACCATGTTGCTTGCTGGATCGTGGAGCCTTTTGGATGACCAATGGAGCTTGCAGGACGTGTGACTTCCTTCACGTGGACCAAACTGCTTGTGGGTATTGCTGTTAGCTTGGCCAAGCAAAGGCTAGACTGTGATGATTTAATGCTGCAACCAAGAGAAGCTACTGTCCAAAGCTGCTGTGTGGAGAAAATGGTAACCCATCATTCACGTGCTGCCTGGATCGTGAAAGGAGATGGTTGTTGGATACGTGATGCAGATGGGCTACTGCACCTCCATATTTTCTACTGCCATCACGTGAATCAGCCCACATGCGTGTGCTGTTGGAATGTGGACTCTGGACGTGCACCGCTTCTTCATTCGCCAAGAAAAGGAAGGATCTCCTATTTTCCAAGCCCGTTGGACGTGTGTATCACTCCTGGCCCGTGACAGCTCTTCCTCCCAATGAAGATATGTAGGTTGCTGCTTCTGCTAGTGGAATGTGGGATGCAGAAAAAATATGAATGTCCGTGAAGAGGGTTGGACCGTGGACTGATGGATTTCTTGGCTTGCAGCTGCTCTTTTTTATTTGCCGGATGTGTTTCAAAACACTTTGCTAAACCCTCCAAATCAAATTTTCCATGGGCTCCACATGCACCTTTAATTGAATTAGCCCACCACTTCTAAAAAAATAATATAAAATCCAAATCAAAGTTGTAATTGCATGTGCCCGCCAAAAATTCATGTGTTGCCGCCTTTTGCATTTTAGGTCGTGGGTGGGGAGTGTTGTACGTGCTAGCAGCAGGTTTGCTTCCTTTTTTTTTTTCATTCTCCAAGCATGAGTCGTCCACCCCCATTTTACTAAATCAACACCATTTTCAGTTTCTTTAAAAACCCATCAATAATCACATCCAAGCGTGTGTTGTGCGCCGTCACAACAAGAATCTTTTCTCCAATTCAACGCTCATTGCTCATGGGCCTTGCTAGATGCTCTCCAAGCCCAAATAAAATTACATGCAAGTGGGTGGTGGATTTAATCTCCAAATATCCTAAATTGTATGTTCAAAATTTTCCCTGAAAATAATAATGCAATTAATTAGGTCAGAAAATTTAAATTCATTAAAATTTGAATTTATGATCAAATTAAGCACAATTAGCAGAAACGGGAAAGTACTGGACAATTAAACACAATTCCCTTATTAATTCTAGCACAATAAATTAAGTGAAATCAATAAAATATCGACTCATCACCAGGAGGTTGTCTGCTGGGCTTGGGCCTAATTTATGTGACGCTCCTAAACTATAAATAGCCCTATTGCGACTTCCGATGTATTCTGTTGTCAGAAGAGGGCGGCCAAACCTAATTTTTCACTCCATGGAGAAGATCTCTTGGATGCTTAGGCTCTTTTTTATCCAATCTAGGGTTTGTTTTTCCATTCTTCCATCATTTTTCATCTAGTTTCACCATGACAACGGTGAACTAAACCTTTTTGTTGTTGGGGAACAATGTAATCTTTTGAAACTCTCTTTTATTGAAACTCTTATTTTTTTATATGCTTGTCGTATGCTTTGATTATCAATTGTTGGGTTTCTCTTCTGCACTTAATGCTTTTATCGTTTAACTCATTCGATAATTGTTATTTGTCTTTATTGATACAGGAACGTACAGTACTGTCATGAACTAGGGGAAATTCCTTAATTAAGCAATACCACCTAGGGATAGGGGGTAGGACGATCAATTGTTTTCGCTTCCGTTTATAATGCATTATTAATTACTAGGGGAGGCTAGGGATAACAAGCCAGTAATTAGTAATAGGCTCTTTTCGCCGAGGGATCAGGTTAAGGGTAGACTAAGAAAGTTTGCATGACAATTAGATAACAAAGCAAATTAAATAAGAGGAGTAGATAAGAGAGAGTGGATAAGATGAAATTGCATGTTTACTGTTGTTTCTTGCATTCAAACCAACCACTTTTTCTTTACAAGTCTTACGATTTCAATTTGCACAAACGATAAGGCCTTCGAGTCTCTTGGGAAGAACGATATTGGGTTTACCAATTATATTACTTGAAACGATCTGGTACGCTTGCCAGTTTTCGTTAACAGGGTACAACACCCAAACCAAATGTAACAGGCTGAACCTCAGATATACCCTCAAAATATGAATCAAGTTCAAATTTATAAGCAATATCAACAATAGGCTCAAATTCATGTTCAGTGCATGGAGAACAAACATTCAGATGTGATAACAAAAAGTGGTTCTCATCATGCAAAGAGGAAGAATTAAAAACATACTCATCAACAATACAATCATCTACATACCTATCATCAGCATAATCATCAACAATAGAATCAATCACAGGTATGTTTACCTCCACTTCCCTGAAAGTTGGTAAAGTGGTGGAATGTGAAGATGGTCTACCTATCTCAAAGGTGTTTCTTATCTCTACCTGTTCCTCAACATTTTCATCAGACTCACAGTTAGGATCACCCATCATAAAGTTGGAAGCTGGTTGTATCACAGAATTGATTTCAACACAAATAGAGCAAAAACCAACTTCACAACTACATTTAAAATTTTCAGAAAACTGTGAATGATCAAAATTTAATCCCAAGTCTAAAGCATCTTCAGTTTATCCCAGTTTCCATATCAAAATCATCACTAACATGTGAATCTGTAGCAGAATCAAGAATATTTGAATGCATAAACAACTCAGGCAAAGCAAGTGGAATTTCAAGTTTAGAGAAAACATGTGTTGATTCATGATTCATCTCACCAATAAAATCAGAAGGATCAACTGCATCCTCAGGTGCAAGAGGGAAGACATATGAGGGTCGGAAAGTAGATGGCATAGTAGTAAGCTCATGACTCTGCTCCCCATCTCATATGTGAATGGCACTGACATCATCTGGAAGCTGAACAGTCTGGAATGGTGATTCCTCTGAAACTTGAGACTGTTTCTCGGTGAACTGCGCGACCATCTGCCCCCACAACTCATTCAATGTAGGCTCAGCAGAAGTAAAAGATTTGGCAAGTGCCTCTTGTTGTTGTTGCCTCTTATTTTGCTGTTGGGGCTACCTGTTATTGTAGATGTTTGTAGCATAAGCATGAGGCTCATCATGAGCAACAGGGTGCTGCAAAGAAGGACAAGCATCTGTATAGTGGTCATTGGAAGGACATATAGCACACAGTCGTGCAACAAATGCATATGGAGGTGTTGGTCTCTGGTTGGATACTAGCTGTGTCACCAAACTCACAACAGAATCAAGTTTGCTTTCAAATTTCCTATCAGCAGCTGATCAAGAATGGGCAGATGATGAGTCGATATTTTCTTGACTGTATTTGGTTTATTGCACTTAAATAAATTAGGGAATTGTGCTTAATTGTCCGGTATTTTCCCGTTTTTCCTAATTATGCTTAATTTGATCGGGAATTCTTATTTTAGTTAATTTGAATTTTCTGAGCGATTAATTGCATTTTTAGTTGCAGGGAAATTTTGGAGATATCTTTTGGAGCATTAGGATGGAGGCATGGTCATTAAAGACTCAACAATTAGGCATTTCATTTTTAATTAAATTTTAACTTAGTTGATTAGAAACTTTAACTAAGCTTTTGTGAATTGGGCCAATGTTGGTAATTTTTATGATGGGCCCAAAGTTGTAAGACACTTGGAACCTCCCTAGGGTTTCTTTTTGAAGGTGGACCCCACCATTTTAGGATGATGGACGGCATTTTGGAGGTAGCGGCCGAGACACACTTCATTGTCTCAAACCTTCATTCGCTTGCATGGGTGTTAGAGGTTTGAACCATTTTTTTCTTGTGCTTTTGTCATGACGGTTGGAAGTAAATTATGAGCTGGAACATTGTGTTTCTTGATGAGGGCTTGACGGTGCTGCAAGGAGAGTTAAGAATTCCATTTTGTTTTTAGCAAAAGTTTGAAGAAAAGTGAGTGTTGGGTTGGTTTGTAGAAGTTAGAATTTGGGGTTGTTGTTCTTGTATTCTTTTGCAATGGAACCCTTGGGATCCTTTGGTGCATTCTCGGTTTTGAAGGGAGGAGTAAGCATTTGAATGTTTGTGTTGGTGGAGAAATACCGTTTGGAGTGTAAAAAGGAGAGAGAAGTGGCACATTTAATTTTTACCTCTTTTGGACAAGCACAATATGAAGCACATTTTCATAGAAGGAATATTTCTAATTTTGGTGGTCATCTTTGCTAGCAATTACCGAGAGTTGCATTGAGGAGAAGAATGTCTTGTGTTGTTTATTCAATTTAACCTTGCTTATGTGGCACATTGGTAGAAGTAATTTAAGCACCTTTTTTGACTTGTGAAGTTGGGAACCTACGTTTTCTACATGGTGAAGAAGTGTGGCTCGACAATTGTGGTTTGGATGGGTTGACTACAAAATTTTGTTTATGGAAAGAGAGAGAAGCAAGTTTTTCTATGGTAGAAAGGTAGAAGGAAGCATTTACTTGGAGAATGAAGCACATGGGACAAAAGGAGGCAACATATTAAATTGTTTGTTGAATGAAGAAAGTGAATGGTAGTTGGTGTAAGGGAAGTCACGGCTCAAGGGGCTTTCTTAAGCCATTTGCACTTTTAATTTCATTTGGTAGATACACTTGGTCACATAAATTGCTAGTAGGAAATTGTGTTTGTTTATTTCTTTTGTTTTAAATTAATTTGCATAGTAGGTTGAGTTGTTTTTCATCTCTTTAATTTAGTGTTGCATTTTAATAATTTTAATTGTGCTAGATATTTGTTTGTCACATTGTTGGGGTCTAGTATTTTATTTTGTTTTAATGTTGTCTAATATGTTTGGTCTTGTTACTTTAATTGTCATGATAGCTTAAATTAGTTTGGTTGGTCGTTAGTGATATTACTTGCTTCCTTGAGATTTATCAAATTGTCTTTATGTTTATTCTGCTCTGCCTGGCACTCTATGAAATCTGACTGTGTTCTTGCAATGGGTATATGCTTAGTTGCCTAGTTGGTAATTGCATCTTCGCTTAGTTGATCAATCTGTATAGAACACAGTGGATGGAATAGGTATATTGCGTTCTCTTAGTTCGTATTACGATAGCATGGTTAGCCTTCGCTTAGTCGGTTAGTTGTGTTGGATTAGAGGTTAGAGTAGTTTATTCATGAGACTCTTGCACTTTAATTGCCATACTGTTGCTTTGATTCTGCTCAATATTTAATCTATTGTCTGCATGTGATTAGGTATACGCTTAGTTGATTAGACTGTATGGTGGATGATTGATTAAATTTTTGCATTACATTCGCTTAGTCTGTAAGTTTGAAGACTAAATTTGCCTTCGCTTAGTTGGGTGATTTGTGTCGGATTTAGATTAGAGTAGTGTGTACTTGTCGTTGATCTGGGATAGGAAGCATAGTAATTGAGTTAATGACCAACCGTTTTTAGTCCGTCTTGGAAACCGTTTTTAGATATGTATTTACATTTCTGAGTGCATATCTGTGTTTGAATTTGTTTATCCGCATTCACCACAACATTTTCACAAACTCCCCCCCACTTCGTGTCTGACTTAATTCTTGAACCACAAAATTGGTCCTTGAGAGACGACCTAGGAGTCACTTCCTAGTACTATACTGCATTCTTTAATGCACATTAAATTTGCATGGGGTGCGACAACCCATCAGCAAACTCATGAAATTGCAGTTGTTGTGGTTCCTGGACTGGTGGACAAGGCATACAAGAATTCGGGAATGGTTGATATTGCTGTGGAGCATCATACCAACCCAAGCTAGGGTCATTCCGTCCAAGATCATTACTGTGACCATATTGAGCAGGGAAGAATTCATCCAAGAACATATGTTTAAGATATTCCCAAGAAGTGATGGATCCTGGAGGAAGACGATACAGCCAATCCCTTGCTGCTTCTTGTATTGAATGTGGAAATTCCCTTAAGAACATGACTTCATCCGGGACATCGGGAGGTTTCATTAAAGAGTATAATGTGTAAAAATCCTCCAAATGTCTACGTGGGCATTCACCTGCAAAACCATGAAACCTAGGCAGCAAATGTATCAGTCCAGTGTTGAAAACACAACGAATATCCTCCTCATCAAGTGGAAACAGCTCCCTAGGAGCACTCTCATGAGATGGAGGAGAAACCTTACTGTTCTCAACACAGAAATCAACAAGAGAATCATAATCATAGGCACAGGCAGAAGAAACAGTATCCACATAACCAAAATAGGTAGACATGGAAAAGAAGGGGGGGTAAGAAGAATGCAATGAAAATATGCAACTAAGGCTATCTAAATGCAACAACACATAACATCACACACAAAACAGAACGACACACTCACAATACAAGATGAAACATAACACCTATTAACACAACAAAAGACCTAAGACTAAACCGTTGGTCCCCGGCAGCGGCGCCAAAATTTTGAAGGGTGTCGCACCCATGCAAATTTAATGTGCATAAAAGAATGTAGTATAACTAGGAAGTAATTCCTAGGTCGTCTCTCAAGGACCAACTGCGGTTCAGAAACAGGTCTAACACGAAGTGGGGGGATTTGTGAGGCTTTGTGAATGCAAAAGAACTAAATTAAGACGCAGATGCAAACAGATATGCAAACACAGATGTAAAAACTAGCTCAAAGATACAATGAAAATGGTCGGTCATTAACTCAATCATTATGCTTCCAATCACAGATTAACACATTAAAGATTTACTCAAACCTCTAGTCCAACACAGCTGACCCACTAAGCCTAGGTAAATTATGCTATTCTAATCCCGAACTAAGCGAACGCAATACATCTATTCCATCTGATGTGTTCTATACAGACTGGACAACTAAGCGAAGATGCAACCACTAATCGGGCAACTAAGCGTATACCCATTGCAAGAACACAGTCAGATTTCACAAAATGTCAAGCGGAGCAGAATAAACACAAGAACAATCCAATAAATCTCAAGGAAACAAAGTAACATCATTGTTAAATTAATACTACCAAAAAAATTAAACAACATTAAAGTAAAAGGAAATGTTAAACCTACAACAAACAAATATCTAAACATAATTAAATCGATTAGCATCCAACACTTAAGTTAAAATATTAAATGCACAATGCAACTATAATAATAAAAAGAATGCTTGGCTAATAATGAAATGCACATTAAAATTTAGAATAAAATAAGTTATGCTTAGCTAATAATTAAAATGCATGGCAACTAAAAAAAACGTTCAAGCTATTAATTAAAATGTACATTCCAGCAGAAGAAAATGATGTCATGCGTTTTCTCCAAGATAAATGATGGCAAACCCAATGTTGCTTCTGGAACAATGCTAGACGTGACAACATGGAAGAAAATATATAAATGGTTCTACAAACATGAATCCTGACCACATGGCACACCTACTCCTAATTAATTCATTACCTGAAAATTCTAAGGGAAATAAAAGATGGTGCTTCCACAATTTTAACGTAACAGCCCCTCCAAAATGAAAATAAAAATCAATGTAACAGCTGAATAAAACGTGTGCACACCAACGCTAGAATCATAATATCCAATTAGAAATAAAATGCTGAAATATATTTAAATGCAAAGGTGTTCTTCTAAATTTTGAAGTCAGCAAAAGCAAGCACAGTGATTTTAATTGAAGCTAGCTGTTGTCCGTGTGCTGGAATCAAAATTCACCCGTAACCCTCCATTCTCCTCCCAACGTTCAAGACCTAATTTCCTCCACAAGTGACGGCTCCAGTCATCTCCCCCCTAGGGTTGCGTGCCTTAATATATAAGGGTGGATGACCTCTTCCTTTCTGCTTCATCTGGGCCGTGGAGTGTGAAGCTCTAAAAGAAATGGAGAATCCCTTGGATCCAGCTCCTCCCATGCTGCTGGGCCGCACCTCCATTCTGAACAGCACACACAAATTCAATCACCACACCACTCCTTTAAACCGTGTGAATGTTTGGGCCACAACAGCTGATTCCTTTGCTGCCAGGTGGGTGAAAGTTGGACTTTCCCAAGCTACTTGCTGGATCGTGGCTTCTTCTTATGTTGCTGGGTGTCACACCCTTCTGCAACGCTGGACATGTGTGGGTGTTGTGTGCAAATGAAGGCCAGGCTGTGAGTGAAGTCTCATATGCGTGTTGGATGTTGCTGCTTTTCTTAAGCATGGGCCGTGAAGATTTTTTTTTTCTTTTGAATGTGCTGCACCGATGCCATTTTTCTACTACTGGACCAACATGGTTCTTTTCAACCCAAGAAATATTAACGTGCTACAACTTCAAGGAAAATTTCATGTGTTTCACTACATGCTTTAAAAGCCACGTGCCTTCCTTTCTTCACATGCTAATGGACTCTCCAATTTGTATTCGCGCATCTCATGTTCATTTCGGTTTTTCTCGGCCCAAAAAATGCGTTGCTGGATGCTCCAAAAATATATTGTTGGGCCGTGACAGTCCAACTCCAAAATTTCAATGTAGAATGCCCCCAAAATGTAGATCCTTAATGTGTTTCTCTCTAAAGTGGTTGCATCTCCAAATATCCCAAATTGTATTTCCAAAATTTTTCCTTCAACTAATAATGCAAATAATTAGCTTAGAATATTCAAATTAATTAAAATTACAATTTCCGGTCAGACATTTAAGCACAATTCCCTGATTAATTCTAGCCCAATAAACTAAATGCAGTTTAGAAAATATCGACTCATCACCTATTCCTAGGTAATATTTCATAATCAAGAGAATTCTCCTCATGTCTAGATTTCCCCATATATTCCCATATCGACAAAATCAATGATCATGACACTGAATGAGTTAACCAATGCAAGCTTTAAATTCAGAGAAGAAAATTCAAACTATTGATAACGAAAGTATATGAATAAAATAAGAACTTCGATATAAGAGTGTTTCAAAAGGATTACATCGTTCCCCAACAACAAATGGTTTAGTTCACCATTGTCATGGTGAAACTAGATGAATTGAATGGAAAATATGAAAACGATAACCCTAGAAAATAAATATTAGAGCTTTCTCATCCAAAATCCGCCTCTAAGGAGTGAAGAGAGTGTTATGTCGTCTTTCTGCCAAAAGATAACCCTTCTGGGTCATACAATTCTATTTATAACGCATATAAATAACAAAAAAATCGCATTGTTTCAGTGTGTACTTCTCTGTATACATCTAATACTTGAGCATACCTCACTTTTATTGGCTTATTCACAAAATCTTCATCGCTGTTAGAGTCATCATGTGATGTTCCAACCATGTAGCATATGTTAGACTCATATTTATAACGCATATGTTAGGCTCCTTTCTGTTTTCTTCCTCTGTCTTAGGGAAATCTCCTACTTTTTTTCTGCTTTGGCTTCAATTCTGGACATACTGGCTTGATATGTCCTTCCTTTCCACATTCGTAACATTTGACAACATTTGATCTAAAGCTTTTCTTTGGTTTACTGTGACCTGCATGGTTAGTAAGTTGACTATCATTTTTCATAATTCGACTGAACTTCCTTACCATCATGGTCATCATTTCTTTGTCATCCATCTCTGCATCTGAATCATCTGACTTTGAGATTTTCTTGCTTGTAGCTTTCATAGCAATGGACTTCTTTTCTTCAATCTCTTCCTCATCTTTTAGTCTACCAAGTTCCAATTCATGTTCTCGTAACTTGCCAAACAAGGCAGCCATGTTCATGCTTGTTAGATCCTTTGGTTCTGAGATTGCAGTGACTTTTGGTTGCCAATTTCTGTTCAGACTTTTCAAAATCTTGATGTTGATCTCCTCTTTATCAAACACTTTGCCAAGAGCCATAACGTGATTAACAATATATGTGAATCTTTTCTGGACTTCATAGATAGTATCTTCAGCCTTTATCCTGAAAAGTTCATACTTTTGAATCAGAGAATTCTTCCTTGCTCTCTTGACTTCATCAGTGCCTTCATGTGTAACCTCCAAGACATCCCACATTTCCTTTGCAGATTTGCATTGAGATACCCTGAAAAATTCATCAACTGTTAGTGTAGAGGCAATAATGCTTCTGGCTTTAGTGTTCAGACTAGTTTTTCAAATATCTTATGAAAACCAGCACTGGTTCCAATTATTGGGAAACGGGTAGGCTTCGTTTTAACACCAAGAGGGCGGGTGAATTGGTGGGTTTTCAAAATTAGAGTCTTTTCGCAATCTTTAAATTAAAGTGGAAAACTTATAAACTTTCTTGAATCGCAAGTTATAGAAATTCGTTTGCAACGGAAAAGTAAAGTAGAGTACGCAGATAATGGAGTCGACTGAAAGTAAAAGTGTAGGGATAGAGAATTCAAACACAGGTTTTTATACTGGTTTGGCCTCAATGCCTACATGCAGTGTCCTTCCAGTACCAGGAAGCAACTGCACTATAATGGTCAAGGTTTTTATAACAAGGTTTTTATAGAAGACCTCCACGTCAAAAATATAAAACACCTCTTTAACCCTCTAACCAAAATATAGGCAAACAACACAGCAAGACTTGCAGCAAGATGTCCCCTCTCCTGCAATCTGCAACCCACTTTGAACAACCCTCAAAGTGTACCAGACTCCACAAGTCCAACCCCTATAGTCACAACAAGTAACAACAATCACCATGAATGCCAAACAAGTTCTTGATCAATCCAGAAGCACCTGAATTGTGCAGATTATGATCAGCAGTATGCGCAATCCACTTCTCCTTTAGAAACTCTTCCAAGAAAGATCACAATTGTCTTCTTGATGAGTTCTTGGAGCTCTAAAACCCAGAGCATCAATTTGAAATAGAATATGAAAATGTTAGTAATTCAAAAGTTCTCTGTAATTGGTCAGGTCTCGTGTATTTACAGATTTCTATAAATCATATGCTCCTATAGTCGAATATGCAACTAATAGAGTCAACGTATTATAACAGTTATAATGGTTAAGACATAATAGCTGCAATTCAGTCAAACTAATTAATTCCACAGTCATTGCAGTTGACCAACATTCAATGCCCAACTAACTTTTAAAAATATACCCGTTGTAGTTCAAGAGCATAACAGAATTTCAAAACAAGCAACTAATAAAGTCGAATGCGTGGCGCATACAGTCGACTTCGACACTGTAGTTCACTTTGAAATTTTTTTCAATGTAAAATCTCACATAGCACTGTTTTTTAAAGTCTGTGCATAGTCACGAGCTTAATTCGACTTCCCCCATAATGAAGTCGACTTACAACTTGCATATATGCAATACAATGTAAGTTCATAAAAGTGCACGTGATTTTCATCTTTCAAATTGTGTGAAATGCAACCAGATATGATGTAGCATACATAAGCTTAGTAAATGTGCATTCACATATCACAAAACATGTTCAACAATATATCAATCAATAAGCAAAAGAACATGTAGCACATCAACAATACATGTCTTATTAAAAATGTGTTGTCATCATAAAAAACCGGAGTGATATAGATATTGTGTTATCAACAATCTCAATAACAAATTGTTGGGTTGAAGGCTAAAGGGTTGCACTCTCATGTTCATGATTCAAACTCAAACATTTGGCTGACAAAGAGTGCCATATACAGAGACTGTTTGAGGCATTCTATAAAGTACAAGATGAACATATTATACCTCCATAATGGCTTGAACAAGGAAGAGAAAACGGTGGCCTATGTCCCAGCTTGGTTGCTTCTTCCTAGAAGATTCCTGCGTGACAGAATGACAACAGAAGATGTGTTTATCAACAAAATTCTGGTACTTCAAGGTGTAGACGTGTTTAAAGAAGATAAAATCTTATGTGACAAGTCAAATGAAATTGGTATAGCCATCCTGACTTGTATTGGGTTGAAGAAGACTGTGAATGGTTGGTTATTCAGAGATGAGGAAATTGTAGTTATAAGCTCAAGAAGTCCACCTACCCTGAATGAAGATCATATTGATTTCATTCCTGAAATTGTGTTTGAAAAGTTTGTTGTGGAATAACTTAGAAAAACATCTGAAAGGATTTTGAAGGTTGAAAAGAATTTATTCAGACTGGAAAAGAAAGTGGATGTGCTTAACCAGAAAGGAATCAACAATGAATCTACTACAGAAGATTATGATGATTGATGATGAGTCAACTGATGAAGATTCCATGGAAATGTTTGAATCAGAATAGGGATTTTTGTTGTTCGTGTTTAAGTTTAAGTATCTCTATTAGGAGTTTTTTCTTTATTTTATTTAAATCAGTGGCTTTTAGGCCATCTTTTGATATCTGATTGTACTTATCCTTTTTCAATATTAATGAAATTGTGTTCTTGGCAAACAATTTGTGATTGAATGACTGAATTGGCTGAATTGATTAAATCTGATAAAAATCACTTGTATGAATGCAAATTGAACATTTCAATGTTACATCACTACATTGAATAATGCTCAACTTAGTTGAGATGAAAAGATTATGCAGGAGTGTTGACTTATTAATGACTTGAAATGGAAATTTCACATTGCACTACAGAACTGAATCGATTAAGAGAGATTCATAATCGATTAAATTTTGTCAACTAGTTTGAAGTTTTTAAACTGCTAGAACATTTACTTTAAATCATGACATCTGATTTTATGTGTACATTCATCATAAATCTCATTGTTTGAAATCCGCTGTGAATCTGGTATGAGTTTATGAATGATAACACTATGTTGTTTAGTTTCAAGTTGTATCTAAAATGCTCTGATATTTGTGGTATACTCTTGATACACTGCTTGGAAATGTTTGAATGATACATACTCTATTATATCTCTATCATACAACTTTGATATTGAAATGTGATATGCATATTGATAGGGAGAGTTTTGTATAATGTTACATGATTATTCACATGTTAAAAGGGGAAGAAATTAAAATCTTGTGAATATTGTTGACAAGGGGAACATCATTTTTCCGTAAACATATGTTGATGCATCTCTATGTGATTCAATATCTCTGTTTCAATTACATTATGCTATATATCCTTTTTTGCTAATGCCCAAAGGGGGAGAAACAATTGAACACTGAATGAGATAGTTGAATGTGTATGACATATATGTGTTTATATGTCTGTGTTTGAAACTATGTGAAACAATTTTTGATTGTCTACTGTACATCATGGTTGTTTTATTAATCATGGTTATGCATCATCAAAAAAGGGGGAGATTATTGATAGGGGTAGCAATGTGATCGTTGAACCCAATCCCTATTATGTTGGTTTTTTATGATACCAACACATTAATAGTAACAACACATGAATGTTGTCATGTCACAACAGAAAAGTGTTTCTGTGTTATGAAGTACTTATATGGAATATTTACATGCTTACTATGTTATATTCACATATTGTGATAAATGCATATGTTGGATACACTGTGTTGTTTATGCATACTATTGTGATTATGATGTGATTATATCTGTGTATGCACACTATATGTTTCTGTGTAATGACAACCACCAAAGCATATATGCATGACATAATCGATTACAGTGTTGTAGTAATCAATTAAGGTCATCAGACAACTTATGTTTTGAACTGTGTTAAAATAACTTGTGTGAATCGATTACATTAGTTGTTGAATTGATTAAAACTCATGTGTTTGCATATGTCTTTTTCAAATGTGTTGTGATGAGTTTTTTAGAAGAAAAGTTTTCAAAATTTGTTTAAGTGATAAGCTTAATCGGTTACATGTTTGATGTATTCAATTAAGTTTGTTATGTTTTGAAAATTGATTTCATGTTATTCATAACTACTTTAACGATCTTCTTTTTAAATATGTTTGACTAACATTAAATGAAAATCAATTACATTAATTGAGCATTCAATTAAGAGCTGAGTTAGTTGGAATATTGTTACATCTATTTTATGTAACCGATTACATTACTAACGTAATCGATTTCTTTGCGTCTGATATGACAGTAACTATAAATTGATGCATTTTGTAATTTTTTTTAATTTTTTATCATACTTACAATTTCATATCTGATTGTTTAGATCTCAGAAAGATTTACAGATTGAACATATGCTCCAAGAATCAAGAACGTGAAGAATTTGAAGAATCTTGAGGCATTCTTAAGAGGCATTTTTGTGGACTACATTGGTTGATCACAGTAGCACTATTGCAGGTGTATCTGGTTTGATCAGAAGAAGTTTTTGCAATCTTTGATTTGTTGTTTCCCCGGACATTCGCATCAAAAAGAAGAGTGAGGAGCTCTTGGACTTTGAGAGGGGATTCTCAAAGGGTTTCTGCAACAGGGAAAAAAGGTTCTGATTGTGTAGGTGTATTTTATTTCTATATTTGATTGAGAATTGGAGATCTGTTTACATTTAAGAGAGCTCTGTAAAACCTTGTCTGTAATACTCTATTGTTATAGTGAAATACTCTCCAATCGAAGGTTGATTGGGAGAGTGACTAGATGTAGGCATTGAGACCGAACCAGGATAAAAATCTTGAGTTTGATCTTCTTTCTTTATCTTTTTACTTTCTTTGCATGTGCATTTAATCTTTCATTGCATATATACTTTGTTTATCGCGCAAGAAAGATTTCAAGATCATTCTATTTCTCAAAAGGATTTTAAAAGTGTAAGTTTTTATAAAACATCAATTCACCCCCCCCCCCTCCCCTCTTGGTGTGAAGAAACAAGCCTCCGTATTTGCAACAGTTATTTAAAGTTGTAATAAGGACCCAATTGGTCACTTAGTCATCGGCCTTTGGAAGACCAAAATGATGCAAAACTTAACGCTTTTTGGTGACTTTTGATTGCCACAATTTCAGTTACAAATAGCCATTAAATAGTGGGATCATTATTAGCTTTAGTGGAATGTAACTACAATTAATGGATCTATTGTAATTTTGATGGCTAAAGCTTCTAAATAATCTGAACCATTTTCATGAAGGAACAATGGAGTTTTATTCAAAAATAATTGAGTTTATCTATTTTATCTTAGTGAGAGTGATGGCAACCTCCTTAAGCTAGGTTGGGCCAAAGCTTAGAAGGATGCAATGGAGGGGTGTTTCCTTGGATGAATGGTGCGAAAATGTGGTGGTAAATGGTCAAAGGATGATGAGTTAATGTAGGAATGGTGTAGAAGCTTAAAGCCTCTAGGAGATATGGTGGTGTTTGTGTAGTGTTAGGTGACTCCAAGAGAGGTTAGACCAACTCAAGGAGGAAGGTCACTAGAAGGGCCTCATGGGTTGCTCTCGTCTTGATCTAAGATGAGTAGTATGGCCAAAAATGGGCAGCATAACGTTACTCAACATCAAAGATGAAATACAAGGGTGGAGACACTTCTATTTATTGGCAAGGGGTGTATCCTTCTAACCTCCTAAAAGCATGATCTCCCACCTTTGCTCTCATTGGCCAAAAATGAGGCCTTCTAACCTCTCCAATGATGGGAGGACATGTGGCCACTCACAAAAGATAATCCTCTCCATTCCTAGAGTGCCATGTGGCCACTACTAAAAGTAAATCCTCTCCACTCCTAGGGTGCCATGTGGCTACCTTTTAAAAAGTAAATCCTCCCCAATGGAAGCATGACACATGGCACACACTTTCCACTTGGTTTGGATGTCTAACTTTTTAAGGAAAATCCTATGCTACTTAGGCCTTAGTACAAGCCTTAAACAAACCTACACTACATGGCCTAATACAATGGCTTAAATTCCTACACTACTCTTCAAGCCTTGCTTTATAATGGCTCCAAAGGTGGTCCACAAGGTAGAGTTGACACCATCTTCAAGGATGACTTTAACTCTCTTGAAAGTCCTTGACCATGGCTACGGGATTTTCCATCATTCCCTCCCTCTTGAAAAGGATTTGCCCTCAAATCTTCAACATGGAACAAGGCAAACTTCCTTATCTTCTATGGAGTTTTTTGTTCTTCTCCACCAAGGTCAAATACCCATTTTATAACACAAGTTAGAACAAATGTTATCACAATGAGTAAATAAAGAATATAGCTCCATACAATGAGACACCTTAAATCAAATGAATGATCAAGGTCATGAAGAGTAAGAGCATCTTTGAAGTTTTTATTTGTCTTGTGTTGGATGTATATTTTTGAAAGACTATTCATTCCAACACAAGAGTTAATTTTTAGGGATATGCCATCATACCCTCCCTTTTGAAAAGGATTTGTCCTCAAATCTTCTTCTTTTATGACAAAAACCTTTTTCTTATTATTGGTTATTTTGAGCATCTTTCCACAAGGATCAAAGATCCATATGCAAGTGTCATCAAACTCAAAACCAATAACCTTATGAGCCACAAACAACATATATCTAGATGAATGATTTAAATAAGACCTTATGCTAATTTTAAAGGAATTTACTTGAAAGCTGTTAACAACACTAGCAAGCGTACCAGATCGTTTCAAGTAATATAATTGGTAAACCCAATATCATTCTTCCCAAAGGACTCGAAGGCCTCATCATTCGTGTAAATTGAAATTGTAAGACTTGTAGAGAAAAAGTGATTGGTTTGGATGCAAGAAACAACAAGTAAACATGCAAATGCGCTTGATTCAATTGACGAGAAAAAGACTATGGATGAATGGAGTTGTTGAGGTTTACAATTTCATCTTATTCACTCTCTATTATCTACTCCTCTTATTTAATTCGCTTTGTTATCTAATTGTCATGCAAACCTTCTTAGTCTACCCTTAACCTGATCCCTCGGCGAAAAGAGCCTATGATTAATTATTGGCTTGCTATCCCTAGCCTCCTCTAGTAATTAATAATGCATTATAAACGGAAGCGAAAACAATTGAACGTCCTACCCCCCTATCCCTAAGTGGTATTGCTTAATCAAGGAATTTCTCACCAGTTCATGAAAGTACCGTACATTCCCGTATCAATAAAGACAAACAACAATTATCGAATGAGTTAAATGATAAAAGCATTAAGCGCAGATGAGAACCCAACAATCGATAATCAAAGAATACGACAAGCATATAAATAAATAAGAGTTTCAATAAAAGAGAGTTTCAAAAGATTACATTGTTCCCCAACAACAAAAGGGTTTAGCTCACCATTGTCATGGTGCAACTAGATGAAGAATGATGGAAGAATGGAAATAAAAAGGAGCCTAAGCATCCAAGAGATCTTCTCCAAGGAGTGAAAATTAGGTCTGGCCCTGTCAAAAGAATGCATCTAAACTCGCTGATGGGTGTCGCAGCCCATGCAAATTTGATTGCATATAAGAAATGCAGTATAGTGCTAGGAAGTGACTCCTAGGTCGTCTCTCAAGGACCAATTTTGCGGTTCAGAATCAAGTCTAACACGAAATGGGGGGGGGGTTTGAAAGTTTGTTTGGTGTGCAGAAAAATTAAAGTTAAAACGCAGATGGAATTTAAATTAAAACGCAAATGTAAAAACGTAATTAAAATTAATTAAAACGAAACTAAATGCAACAACACATTTCACCATGCATGAAAATGAAATTAAAACAGTAAAAACGAAACTGCTCAGTAAATACAAAAATTCACGCTGGAACTGGACAGCTCTTACCTTTGTTCAATGTTTTGCCCATAACTTTTTCTACAGAGCTCTAACTGAGATGAGGTTTTTTTTCCTGAAAAATAGACTCAAATATCTTTCATGTGACATATAAAACGTAGCATTTGGACCTATAGTGTGGTTGCAGTTATTATTTTAAAATCGAGTCCAAAGAGTGAAAATGCTAAACCAAATACTAGACTAAACAAATATCTAAGCACAGTTAAATTAAATTAAATGCAACACTAAATCAAAGAAATTAAAAATAACTAATCCTACAATGCACATTAATGCAAAACAAAGGGGTAATTAAACAAGCTTTAGGACAAAACTTAAAGAGGAAATGTTTCCTTAGTCAAAAGTAGCTCCATTTGTGCTTGGCCAAATCGGGTAAAAACTTTAATGCACCCTTTTCTCTCACTTCCAACCTCAATTTCGGTTTTCTTTCTTCTCAACCACCATCCAAAGCTTTCTTTTCTTCACATTACCAAGAATGAACCCCAAGAAACCAAATTTTAAGTTGCAAATGAACACAAGAACAACAAACACAAACTTCTACTCATCAATCCACTTCTAACACTAACTTTTCTTCAACTTTCTTTGCAAAAACGAAAATGAAACCTAAACCATCAACTCCAGCTCTGTCCAGCCACTATAACAACACAAAAATATGGTCCATTCCTTGTTTCAAACATCAAAAACGAAAACCAAGAAGAAAAAGCCCAAACCACAACACCCACACATCAAGTTAAGCTCTATTCAACCCAAAACTCATATAGAACTCCATTTTTATCATCCAACCAAATAAAATGCAAAGAAAAACGTGAGGAACAGCAGTAAAGGAGAGGAAAAACGAAAATATAAAGTCACTCAAACCCAACAATCACCATTGAAATGCAAAGAAAAGCTTAAAAGCTCAAGCTTCAAACATAAAAAACAAGCAAATGGAAGAAGGAATGAAAGGATTTTCACCACCAATGAGTTAAGACAGCCAAGACTAAAGCAAGAGAAGAATAAAATCTGCAACTTTCTTCATTCAAATAGCCAAAACCGAAAACCCCATGGCAAGCTCCAAGAGAGAGTCTTCATACATGAAAACCTAGAGGAAAGATGAAGCAAAAATGTAAGCTATGGAAGTGTTTGTTGTGTGTCTCGGTTTTTCCACCCCATATGACCAAGAGTTTTAATTTTGGTGGGGTCCACACACTACAAGTCAGCCCTAAAGGGATGCCACATGGCCCCCACAATTGGTTTTTACAAAAATGCCCCTAAAGGGGTCCAAAACACCTAATTCTAATTAAGGGCTTCTAGAAAACGAAATTACAACTTAATTAAAATGGAAGTGACTAAATGTTGAGTCTTGAATGATCACGTTACCATCCCTAATGCTCCAAATGATGTTTCCCAAAATTTCCCTGCAACCAAAATACACTTAATCAGCTCAGAAAACCCAAATTAGCACAATTACGAATTTCCGACCAAATTAAGCAGAATTCGGAAAACGGGGAAATAACAGACAATTAAACACAATTCCCTGGTTTATTTAAGTGCAATAAACTAAATATAGTTCAAGAAATAACCACTCATCAAAATAGACCACACTTAGTCTTTTGCACTCCTGGGCCAAACCAAGACGAAAACCAGGGAACAACTCAGACATCAGGAAGATGACACAGACTCATCATACATAAAACAAAGACTCACAAGGACAGACATAGAGTTGCACAGTTCTTAAGAAGTCTGGACAATGAAAGGGAGGTGGACAGAATCCCACACAGAGTTAGAGAAAGCAAATACTCATGAAATCATCCAAGCAGTTCAAAGCATGACAAAAGGATCCGTCAGCTCAAGAGAAGAATCAAAAGTAACAGAACCTCACAGATGCACACTATCAGTGTTTCTCTCAAGTGTCTAGGGTAAACAGTGTCAACTCAATGCACTCAAGAAAGCAAGCAACAAACAGTCTTGGCAAGCCTCTAATATCAACACTTAAAACATATATGCATGTTCAAATCAAAAGGTCTTTTATGGATGTAACGGGGTCAAGGAAAAAGGAGGATAAATATGGATGAGAAGTTACAAACCAAAAGGAATAGAGGAGCAATGGGGAACAAGTGAAACACAATCAAATCACACCCAAACCTCTAATTCCATCCTCTTCCTTACTCTTTTATTCACAATTTTTTTTTATTTTTTTTTCTCATTTTTCTGTATTTTTTTCATCTTGTCTTTTTTCTTTTCTCTCTTTTCATAACACAACTCTAAGAGACAGATACATAACATATTTACAAAACAAAACAAGAAGAGGAGCCAACTAACCAATTCATCTAAATCTCCCAAGAGACCACACTTATTCCCAGAACCATTCCAAAGCTCCAAAATTCCCTAAGGTTAAGGTAATCATGGTTTTTCAGTTAGGGCAAGTGTATGAGCTTCAAAACAAAGAAATGGGGAAAACATAGGCTCAAAGGGGCTATCAAAGGATCACAACAAGGTAGGCTCATTTGGCTAGAGAGGCTCAACAACAAAACTGCCTTTATCACTTTCAAACATGCATATCAATCAAGAACTATCAACAAGAGTCAAGCCAAGGCATATGTGCAAGCAATCAAGAGACATATCACACACAAGAAAGATCATCAAGTGGCTCAAATCTCACACAGGGTATTTCTGTCACAATCAAATCAACTCTCAAACATCATGATCATCTTCCAAGCAAAGAAACGCAAGGACTTCTAGCAATCAGAGTATCAATGTAGTGAAAGACAGCTGACAACCTAATCACAGTCCAGAATTCAAGAAAAACATGCAAAACTGTACACAAGACACAACAAAAGCTACCTAGAAAACAAAAAATTTAACGCAGAAAACATAAACTAACAAAGAAAAATCCGAGTCTCCCCCAATAGACCACACTTAAACTACACAGTGTCCTCAATGTGTCACAAACATCAGATCAGAAATCAGAACAGTTAACAGATCATGGACAAGTGCAATAAAAGTGGGAAAAGGAGGAGAAGGGAAAAGGAAATTCCCTGATCATGGTGGCAGTTGCCAATTTTGGACTTTCAGGGAGATCTCTTCCACCACAGGATTCAGCAAAGAAGTCTTGAGGAGGAATTGTTTCATCCTCCAAATTTGATCAAGCAGGGAGATGTCCTTCACAGCTGGATCCAAGAAGCAGTGATTGTTGATGAGCAGGTTCAGCTGGTGCCTATTAATCTTCAAACTGTCGTGTATATTGGCACCCTTGTCTTCCACCATGGGTGTGTGTTCATCAAATCCATATGTACCTCCTGCAACATGGTTAGTGCAATGTGGTTCCAAAGATATAACATGCAGGGGTATAACACCCAATCCTAGTGTAAGAGGCTGAACCTCAGATATACCCTCAGAACATGAATCAATTTCAGAAATAGAAACAATATCAATCACAGGTTCAGATTCATGTTCAGTGCATGGAGAACAAACATTCAGATGTGATAACATAAAGTAGTTCTCATCATGCAAAGAGGGAGATTGAAAATCATGCTCATCAACAATACAATCACCAACATACCCATCATTAAGATAATCATCAACAACAGAATCTATCTCAGGTATGTTTACCTCCACTTCCCTGAAGATTGGTAGAGTGGTGGAAGGTGAAAGTGGTCTACCTATCTCAAAAGTGTTGCTCATATCTGCCTGGTCTTCCAATTCTTCATCAGTCTCCTCAGGTGTAGGAGTGGGGACATAGGAGGGTGGGGAAGTAGATGGCGCAGTAGTAAGCTCATGACTCTGCTCCTCATCTCCTATGTGGATGGCATCAACATCATCTGGAAGCTGAAAAGCCTGAAATGGTGATTCCTCTGAAACATAAGACTGTTCCTCAGTGAGCTGAGTGATCATCTGCCCCATATGATCAGTCAAACTCTGAATAGAAGCTTTGGTCTCTTGCTGGAACTGAATGTTCTGCATGGCTATATGCCTTAGTAACTCCTTCAATGTAGACTCAGAAGTAGTGGAAGGATGAGGAGTTGCTTGGGCAGGCTCATGAAACTGCGGTTGTTGTGGTTCCTTAACAGGTGGAGAAGGCATAGAAGGAGTCTGGAATGATGGTTCCTGATATTGATGCTCTGAAGTACCATACCATCCCAAGTTAGGATTCGTCCACCCAGGTTCGTCGCTATAACCATACCGCATAGGGGAGAATTTATCAAGAAACTGATGCTCAAGATCTTCCCAACTGGTGACGGATCCTGGAATAAGACAACAACACCAATCCCTTGCCGCTCCATGTAATGAGTACTCAAATGCCCTAACGAACATATCCTCATCCGGGACATCTGGAGGTTTCATTGAAGAGCAGATGGTGTAGAACTCCTCCAAATGTCTATGTGGGCATTCACCTGCAAAACCATGAAACCTAGGCAGCAAATCTATCAGTCCAGTGTTGAAAACACAACGAATATCCTCCGTATCAATTGGAAACGACTCCCTAGGAGCACTCTCATGAGATGGAGGAGGAACCGTTCTGTTCTCAACATAGAAATCAGCAAAGTATATATGAGAAGCAATATCAGAGTAAAAAGCAGGAGGAGAATCATAGACACAAGCAGAATTAGAATTACTCACATAGCCAAAATAGGTAGACATGAGAAAGAAGGGGAAAGAAGAATGCAATGAAAATATGCAACTAAAGCTACCTAAATGCAACACACTTAACACCACACACAAAACGGAACATCACACTCACAACACAAGACAAGACAACACATACTAACACAACAAAGACCTAAAACCGAACCGTTGGTCCCCGGCAACGGCGCCAAAATTTGATGGGTGTCGCAGCCCATGCAAATTTGATTGCATATAAGAAATGCAGTATAGTGCTAGGAAGTGACTCCTAGGTCGTCTCTCAAGGACCAATTTTGCGGTTCAGAATCAAGTCTAACACGAAATGGGGGGGGGTTTGAAAGTTTGTTTGGTGTGCAGAAAAATTAAAGTTAAAACGCAGATGGAATTTAAATTAAAACGCAAATGTAAAAACGTAATTAAAATTAATTAAAACGAAACTAAATGCAACAACACATTTCACCATGCATGAAAATGAAATTAAAACAGTAAAAACGAAACTGCTCAGTAAATACAAAAATTCACGCTGGAACTGGACAGCTCTTACCTTTGTTCAATGTTTTGCCCATAACTTTTTCTACAGAGCTCTAACTGAGATGAGGTTTTTTTTCCTGAAAAATAGACTCAAATATCTTTCATGTGACATATAAAACGTAGCATTTGGACCTATAGTGTGGTTGCAGTTATTATTTTAAAATCGAGTCCAAAGAGTGAAAATGCTAAACCAAATACTAGACTAAACAAATATCTAAGCACAGTTAAATTAAATTAAATGCAACACTAAATCAAAGAAATTAAAAATAACTAATCCTACAATGCACATTAATGCAAAACAAAGGGGTAATTAAACAAGCTTTAGGACAAAACTTAAAGAGGAAATGTTTCCTTAGTCAAAAGTAGCTCCATTTGTGCTTGGCCAAATCGGGTAAAAACTTTAATGCACCCTTTTCTCTCACTTCCAACCTCAATTTCGGTTTTCTTTCTTCTCAACCACCATCCAAAGCTTTCTTTTCTTCACATTACCAAGAATGAACCCCAAGAAACCAAAGTTTAAGTTGCAAATGAACACAAGAACAACAAACACAAACTTCTACTCATCAATCCACTTCTAACACTAACTTTTCTTCAACTTTCTTTGCAAAAACGAAAATGAAACCTAAACCATCAACTCCAGCTCTGTCCAGCCACTATAACAACACAAAAATATGGTCCATTCCTTGTTTCAAACATCAAAAACGAAAACCAAGAAGAAAAAGCCCAAACCACAACACCCACACATCAAGTTAAGCTCTATTCAACCCAAAACTCATATAGAACTCCATTTTTATCATCCAACCAAATAAAATGCAAAGAAAAACGTGAGGAACAGCAGTAAAGGAGAGGAAAAACGAAAATATAAAGTCACTCAAACCCAACAATCACCATTGAAATGCAAAGAAAAGCTTAAAAGCTCAAGCTTCAAACATAAAAAACAAGCAAATGGAAGAAGGAATGAAAGGATTTTCACCACCAATGAGTTAAGACAGCCAAGACTAAAGCAAGAGAAGAATAAAATCTGCAACTTTCTTCATTCAAATAGCCAAAACCGAAAACCCCATGGCAAGCTCCAAGAGAGAGTCTTCATACATGAAAACCTAGAGGAAAGATGAAGCAAAAATGTAAGCTATGGAAGTGTTTGTTGTGTGTCTCGGTTTTTCCACCCCATATGACCAAGAGTTTTAATTTTGGGTGGGGTCCACACACTACAAGTCAGCCCTAAAGGGATGCCACATGGCCCCCACAATTGGTTTTTACAAAAATGCCCCTAAAGGGGTCCAAAACACCTAATTCTAATTAAGGGCTTCTAGAAAACGAAATTACAACTTAATTAAAATGGAAGTGACTAAATGTTGAGTCTTGAATGATCACGTTACCATCCCTAATGCTCCAAATGATGTTTCCCAAAATTTCCCTGCAACCAAAATACACTTAATCAGCTCAGAAAACCCAAATTAGCACAATTACGAATTTCCGACCAAATTAAGCAGAATTCGGAAAACGGGGAAATAACAGACAATTAAACACAATTCCCTGGTTTATTTAAGTGCAATAAACTAAATATAGTTCAAGAAATAACCACTCATCACTCGCACTAGGGCTATTTATAGCTGAGGAGCGTCACAGAATTTAGGCCTAAGCCCAGCAGACAACCGCCCGATGTCACACTTTTGGCGCCTGGCGGTTTCCCCTTAATCGCGCCACCACCTGGCGGTGAGTTGCGCCGCCCTGCGGTTTGCCTCTAATCACAAAACCGCCTGGCTGCACCGCCTGGGCGCCAGACAGTGGCTGCCCCTCACATTTGGCCGCCCAGCGTTGGATTTTGACGCTGGGCGGTTCCTAGACTCTTCTTTTCTTCATGTTTCTTCTTCTTTCTTGAGTCTAAGACCTTCCATCTTCAATCCCATTCTTCATCTTCATCAAAAATGCTGCAAAACAAGCATAATATCTCTAAAAATAGCTTTTCACTCTCAACTGACTCAACGTATATGTTTTGCTTGATTCTAAGCTCATTCTAAGCCTTAAAAGGTGTATTTTGATCTCAAATGAAGCATGAAAATAATTGTTTTTCAACAGTTATCACAACCCCAAACTTAGAATTTTGCTTGTCCTTAAGCAAACAAAACAAAACTAGGCCTTCCACTTTTTCATACAATAGTTCAACACTCCCAAAATTCATGACAAGAACTACTTAATTTCAGATTTTCAGTGAAATCAAATCAAAATGCATGCATGCTTTCAATTCAATTCAGTTCACATGATCACATATTTCTCAACAGATGATACACTTTATGAATGACCAATCCACTAAGCAAGATATAAGCATGAAATTTATCAATTCTCACCAAGCAAGTGTTTCACTCAATCACTCAAGTGTTTAAGGTGACACTCTAACTCTCTATTATTCACAAGTCACATGAAACAAAATTATCATTCATCTTAAACAATCAAATTCTTCACATGCAAATGCCATCATAAGGACTTTTCTAAGTCTTGTATTAAGCCTAGGCTAACAAGAAAAATTGGTTTTTCTGGAATGCAAAATCCTTGAGTTAAGAGAGCTAAAAAAATGTTCAAAATTTAAGCACAACTCTCTACCTCACCAATCTCACTTATTCCCAACTTTTTCCCTTTTCTTTTTAATTTTTACATTGAGCTCATCTTCATGTTTTTCTTCTTTTCTTTTCTTTTTCTCATGCATTTTTCTTTCTCCACATTTGAGCTCAATGCTTTTCATTTGCCTTTCAATTTTCCCCATACAACCCCAAACTTGAACCTTGTCAACACATACAGTTAAGCTCAACCCAACTCAAGGTAAAGAATTTCAAATCAAGGGTTCTCATCCTGTTTCAGGCTAAGGTTCAAAAAGGGTATAATATTTCAAGCACTTTGGGTGAAAAATGTGGCTAAAGAAGGGTTTTCAAAAATGGCCTTGATCATATGACATTCACATGCAACTCAATCAATCATCAAGATTAAGGCAATATCATTCATGTTTTCCAGCAAACAATACATACAACAATGAAAACTCTGGAGCTCAATACCTCACACAACATGCTTTCTCACACATCATTCATTCATACACCTTGCTTAGCATCATAACCACAATCATAATTTATCACACATATGTCTACATTGCTAGTGAACTTTGTCACTTGAATATCAACATGCAACACAACTCAATTATCATTCACATCCAATCATCATCAAATAGACTTATCATGCATGTCATTCAGTCAAACATTTTCAGAAAAATTTTCAAGCCAAGCATAGACACTACAAATAAAATAAAAGTTCAACCTATTCTAAAAATTCAAAATGCAAAAGTGAAAAATTAAAATAAAACCTTGTCTACAGCATGGACATCCATCAGTAGATGCCCTTAATCATCCCATCCTGCCATCTAAGTCCTCCTGGCTTCCATCATCAGCATCCTCAAAATTTCTTCATTATCATCCTCATCCATGTTTGATGCTCCAGCTACACCAAACCCGCTGCTTTATGCCTGTTCCTGAGGCCAAACCACTGCTGCATGAAACTCATCCATGGCCAACCTATGTACTGGTGGCCGATCATATGATCCTATTATCATCTCAGCAGTCACTACCTGTCCCCTGTGAAGGGCCTCCATCCTAGACTTTACCAAAGGCATGTACATCTCCCGCATCTGGAATGGCTCGGCATGTTGTGCTAGTGCATCCTCAAGCATTTGCCCCTGCCGTGTTGCTGCTCTCCTAGGATGTCTCCTAGGTGCCGCTCCTGCTTCTGCGCAGTACTGATGATAATAAGCTGCATTAATGACATTTTTGGGTCTCTCATATGGTGGAACTGCAGTGTCCACCCCAGCCTGCCGACACAAAAAGGTGATCAGAGATGGATGCCCCAATGGTGTCCTGCTACTCACTATAGTGGCACAGCTTTGTATCTCGTCAGCAATGATCTTGCCGACGTTTACATCCATCTGCCTCAACATACAGTAGATGAGAATGATCCGATGCATCGTGATGTCAGAGATATGGGAGCACGGCTGGATGTTGGCATGAGTGAATGTCATCCAATATCTTGCCAAAGGTGTCAAGTCTAACCTCTTAATGTTGACCGGTGCTCCATTAGGATTATCCTGAAAATGCCTTCTAGGGAGGCACATAACCCTCTCAATCTCGGCTATGTCACCGACCAAACCAACCTGTGCCGCATACTGACACTGCTCCCCTGGCCACTCAGTGCCAGAAAAGTTGCTTATGGTATCGAGGTCATACCTGATAATATGCCCCCTCACATAACTCATATACCTTCCAGCCGACACTCCAGCTCTGGGTAAGGCGTTTGTGTCGAATTACTTGACCAACTCAATGCTAGCTAGTGCAAGGTAAGTCGTCAACATTTCCCAGTCTCTCCTCGTAATCTCTGTTCCAAATTCAGGGGCCAAATCAGGAATGAAGGTAGCCTTCCTCTCTATAAGTAGTCTCCTCCCCTGCACAGTTGAATAGTGTTCTTCATGCTTTCTGGAGAGGAACCTCTGAGAGTAAAATCCTCTTGGCCTTTCAGGCTCCTTCCTTTTGTTGCTAGTATTTCTCCCCCTTCTTGATGCTGATGCCATCCCTGCATAAGATATAATTCAAAACAAACCACAGGAATTCATCATTAGAAGTTAGTTCATCATCAATCAATTCCAAACCAATTACAGTCCAATACTGAGGGTAAAACAGGGGCCCCTCAGTATCCCTACATCAAAATCAAGCATTCAACAAACATTGCAGAAAACTGCCTGGCGTCCAGGGAAACCGCCTGGCGGTATTCATCACGCTGCAACACCGTCGGAAAATAACTTTTCTAAATTGTCCTAATCTCCACTCAAACACTAATTTCATCAATACAGCCAAAAATCCATGCAATTTAATCGGTTTAAACAGTTCCTATTTCATCAATTCATGCATAGAAATCAAAATTCCCAATTTATCATGTTCCTAAGCATGTTCTTCATTAAATTTCAAAAATAGGAACCTAAGAATGAAATTACACAACTTACTTGAGTGGAGGTTCTATATGCTTGCAAGAAATCTTCAAATTTGATGATGAATAGTTCTCAATGCACAACTCTCACCAAAACCCCAAATTGTAGACAAGAACTAGGTTTTTATTGAGTGGGTGGTAAGAAAATGTGGGAAAAATCTCTTTGGAAACCCTTTGAAGGTGCAAATTGGGTGCTAAGGCGTAAGGATACCGCTTGGCAAAATGCAAAGGAGAGGATTCAAGAAAAGAACACCTAAAACCGCCTAGCTTTAAAGAGCTTGGGCTGAGGTGTTCGCCGCCACCGCCCGGCGGCGAGCAGTGGTTTCTCAGCCCTCTTCTTTGCTTGCTTTTGCGCAATTCCTCCCTGTAGCACCGGATTTTTGCCTTCAATTTTTCAATTACAAGTCTTTCCCCTCTCAAATGGACATACAAACCTATAATCTACTAAAGACAAAATTTAAAAACAAATAAACAATCAACTGGGTTGCCTCCTAGGTAGTGCTTGTTTAACGTCACGAGCCTGACCCAAACCTGTTTAGCACTCATCAGTAAGTGCAATCCTTACCAACACCCATTAGTAGGTGTACCTTCCTGATATCCTTCAATGGACATAAAAAAGATTAGCATCCCTTAGTAGATGCTACCCAAAAATTGTTCAAAAACCAGAAAAACATTACAAGTTCAAAATGAAATAAGCCTAAGACTAATGTCTTACAACAAAATTAATTGTCCCAGCAGCATCACGTGTTATCCTTTGTGTTGGTGTCTCCATTACACCAGATCCTCAGCTTTCTTTTATCCACTCTTTTGGTATGTCTACTGTATAGTGCTTCAATCTCCACCACCTTTTTCTCTTTCAACTCTTTTAATACCCACTACATCCTCTTACATTTCACTTTACTGCCCGGACGGAGTGGGTCTTCTTCTTATTTTAGGTGAATGGTTCTTCCTTCTTTATTCACAGGTACCTACAAAACATTATAGCTATCAGTATAATCAGTACCTGATGTGTTATCTTCATGTTCAACTTCTCTCCCTAACTTCTCATGTCTGGCTCTTTTTATCACTTTGACCTCATTCTCCTCATAGCCAGTATAAAGAAGCGAATATTCGTGGTCTCTCACCATTATTCTTCTATCATAAACACTAATAAGCATCTTTGAAGTTGCCATGAAGGGTCTTCCCAAAATCACAGGAATCTCATCATCAGTTTCCATGTCCATGACAATGAAATCTACCAAGAAATCTAGTTGTTCCACTCGCACAATAACATCCTCCACCATACCAAGTGGTACTTTTATAGAACCATTCGCCATTGTCACGGTAAGACCAGACGATTTCAACGCTAGCCCTCTGATTTTTTCCAAAAAGTCCTTGGGTATCATATTGATGCTAGATCCAGAGTCTATCATGGCTTCTACATCAAAATCATTCAGAACACATGATAATGTTAAACATCCTGGATCTTCTACCTTAGGTGGATGATTCCTCTTCTGAGGTTGAATAACAGGATCCTCTTCTTCATCAGTGAGTTCAATTTCATCTTCAATATTGTATTTAATTCTTTCATAATAAGGAGGGATTTGTTGATTTGCTGAAGGTACTATAGTCATTTGATTAAAAATTTCTCTAAACGTCCCATTATGACTACCTTCTATTCTCGTTTCTTCTTCACCTCCACTAGTATCGAACTCAATGATATCTTCTTCTTTCTCACTTCCTTTTTTTTCATATTCACTGCTTTTCTGCTCATTGAATTCATCAGCACTCATCATCTCATCATCTTCTTCTTCATTGCTTTCAAAGTTAATTAGTTCCACTTCTGCCTTCCTTTTATCTCCTGTCAAAATGGCTTTGCACTCTTCTTTAGGGTTAACATCAGTGTTAGCCCTAAACTGATTCTTCTCAGTGGTTTATACCCTTTTAGACAGCTGGCCAATCTGCGACTCCAATGATCTAAAGTTGGCTTGATTACTGTTCAGTTGAGACTCATATCCTTTGAAAAAATTATCAAATCTGTCACTTAAGCCTCTAACAGTCTTTGTCAAGCTTCTCACCTGCTGCCATAAAGGTGAGATTGTTGTTGTCGGAAGCTTCCTAGTTGCCCAGAAGAATTATTCTGATTTTGTCCAATACTCGGGTGGTTCTTCCAACCTTGGCTAGAATTGCCTTGGTTAGCGTTACCTTGCCTATACTGGAATTGATTTCCCATGTAGTTGACTTCCTGCTGCATTTCTTCGGGAAAAGCACATTGACCATTGATATGGTCACCACCACATAAATTGCAAAGTTGTTGAGTTTGAGAGATATTCCTTATCCCCTTTGGAAGTTCAGAAAGGACCTTTGTTAACTTATCCAGTTTTTTAGTAAGGAGATGATTCTCAGAAGCCATGGCATCATCAGCAGGGAGATGCAAAAGTCCTCCTTTCTGTACGCCCTTTTCACTTTGCGTCACTTCATTCATAGCCATTTCTTCACTCAATTCATAGGCCTCACCTTCAGTCTTTCTATTTATACTGCCTCTAGCTGAAGCATCTAACATCATCTTTGACTGAGTGTGTAGCCCTCCAAGGAAAGCAAGTAAATATGAGGTCTTGTCAAACCCATGGACTGAGGTTTTCCTCAACAGGCCTTTAAATCTATCCCAAGCCTATCCAAGAGTTTCTTCCATTCCTTGCTTAAATGAAGAAATTTCCAGCTTCCCTTGATTGATCTTTGTCTGCGGAAAGAATTTAGTGACAAATTGTTTTGCCACAGCCTCCTAATTTCTAAAAGTACCTTCTAGGAATGAATGCAACCAATCTTTAGCGTTTCCTCCAAGAGAGAAAGGAAACAAGCTGAGTCTGACCCTGTCATCTGAAACTCCGTTCATCTTGACACTATTGAAAATTTCACTAAAAATAGTCAAATGATTATAGGGATTCTCATTTGATAACCCATGAAATTGGTTGCTCTGTACTAGCTGGATGAGTGCAGGGTTCATCACCATGTTTGTGTGCATTATCTGTTCGTATGGCTATACTGTTGAAGTGCAAAGGACCCACTGTGTTTGATGAGTCCCCCAGTGTGCGTCTTGGAGGAGGTTGGTCCGCCATCTCCTTAATGTCTTGTGAAAAAGTCTCTAGTGAAGATTGCGAAAATCTTTCAGGGGACGACAAATTTTCACGTGCAGGACGTCTAATTTTCCTTCCTCTCCTGTCTGATAACCCTTCTAGAAGTGGTTAATGGTTCTTTTTACTTCTAGTGTGTATTGTTTCCTGCATACACAAGAAACAAAAACCCTAAAAGCACTTTTACAGAAAAAATAAAATAAAATAAAACAAAACAAAATATAAACAATAATTACCAGCAAGTCAAATTTCAATCAATTTACATTACTTGAAAAAGTTAAACCTCAAGTCCTCGGTAGCGGTGCCAAAAACTTGTTAACAAAACTGGCAAGCGTACCAGATCATTTTAAGTAATATAATTGGTAAACCCAATATCGTTCTTCCCAAAGGACTTGAAGGCCTTATCGTTCATGCAAATTGAAATTGTAAGACTTGTAGAGAAAAAGTGATTGGTTTGGATGCAAGAAACAACAAGTAAACATGCAAATGCGCTTGATTCAATTGACGAGAAAAACACTATGGATGAATGGAGTTGTTGGGGTTTACAATTTCATCTTATCCACTCTCTATTATTTATTCCTCTTATTTAATTCGCTTTGTTATCTAATTGTCATGCAAACTTTCTTAGTCTACCCTTAACCCGATCCCTCGGCGAAAAGAGCCTATTATTAATTATTTGCTTGCTATCCCTAGCCTCCTCTAGTAATTAATAATGCATTATAAACAGAAGCGAAAACAACTGATCGTCCTACCCCCCTATCCCTAGGTGGTATTGCTTAATCAAGGAATTTCTCACCAGTTCATGACAGTATCGTACGTTCCTGTATCAATAAAGACAAACAACAATTATCGAATGAGTTAAATGATAAAAGCATTAAGCGCAGATGAGAACCCAACAATCGATAATCAAAGCATACGACAAGCATATAAATAAATAAAAGTTTCAATAAAAGAGAGTTTCAAAAGATTACATTGTTCCCCAACAACAAAAGGGTTTAGTTCACCATTGTCATGGTGCAACTAGATGAAGAATGATGGAAGAATGGAAAAGCAAACCATAGATTAGATAAAAATGAGCCTAAGCATCCAAGAGATCTTCTCCAAGGAGTGAAAATTAGGTCTGACCTCCCCTCTTTGTCAAAAGAATGCATATAAACTCGCACTAGGGCTATTTATAGCTGAGGAGCGTCACAGAATTTAGGCCCAAGCCCAGCAGACAACCGCCCGGCGTCACACTTTTGGCGTCCGGCGGTTTCCCCTTAATTGCGCCACCGCCCGGCGGTGAGATGCGTCGCCTGGAGGTTTGCCTCTAATCGCAAAACCGCCTGCTGCACCGCCTGGGCGCCAGACAGTGGCTGCCCCTCGCATTATGCCGCCCAGCGTTGGATTTTGACGCTGGGCGGTTCCTAAACTCTTCTTTTCTTCATGTTTCTTCTTCCTTCTTGAGTCTAAGACCTTCCATCTTCAATCTCATTCTTCATCTTCATCAAAAATGCTGCAAAACAAGCATAATATCTTTAAAAACAGATTTTGACTCTCAACTGACTCAACTTACGTGTTTTGCTTGATTCTAAGCTCATTCTAAGCCTTAAAGGGTGTATTTTGATCTCAAATGAAGCATGAAAATAACTTTTTTTCAACAGTTATCAAAAGCTTTGAAGGTCTAATCTACAAAATTGTTTGTGTTTACTTTGTGTCAATTGTATCCTAAAAGGTAACATCAACTCAAAGTTTGATTTGGAAAAATTTTAGGAGTTAAAAATAATGGGAGGTGAAAAAGAAGTTGAAATTTCGAAAGTAAAAAATGGAGTTATGAAAGATGGTTGGATGTGTTGAGAAAAGTTACAGGATTGGAAAACTCCCCTCATCATCTTAGTCTCAACCTTAATTGTGGGAGGGATAGGGGTGCTTTAATAACTTTCCTCTTCTTTTATCTCAATCTCTTCTTTTTCTCTCCTTTCTTTCTCATTCCTTTCTTTTATCTTTTCTCTTCATACTCTCTTCTTCTTTCCTCCTCCTTTTTCTCTCTTTGTTCTTTCTCTCTTTTCTCATGATCCTCTTTCTCCCTTTGTTCTTTCTTCCTTCTTTTTTCTTCCTCTCTTCTTTTCTTAATCTTCCTTAAATCCTTTTAGACTTTTTCTTATTTTTCATTAAGGATTCTAAGCTCTTCTTCTAAGGTAGCAAGATATTATTTTCTTTCAACTTTTTCTTTCTTTTCTACCTCTCTTATCTAACATATTTTCTCTAGGTTTATTACAAGGGAAGAAGCAACAAATTTTCTTCTCATGCATGCTCTCAAGTCACACCAATCTTTAATTGGAGATTTTCTACCTTTCTCAACCTTAGTATGTCTTTGATTCCACCATTCACTTGCATGTCCTACAAGCCTAGAGATGCATAAACTAAGTATATGATAATTACCATGCCTAACTAGGAATGGATCAAGTTCTTCTATTCTTTTCTCTCATGCTAGGTATGACAATGCACTAGTATTCTCGCCAAAGAATGGAAGGTCACTCTTGACTTTATAATGTAGCTCATCCTCACCATGACTTAAATGCAAGATACTATAAAAACTCATTTGTTTTATAGGAATTTTGAAAAACAATTTTCACAAATAATCCTAGACATTTTTAAGATTTTCAAAATGGCTTATGCAAACAAACATAGTATTTCAAATAAAATTCCTTAAGAGACTTAAGGAGACAAGAGAAGCTTAAGTTCACTCCCAGGAAAGAGTAGTGTATCACTATGAATTGCTTAGAAACCAAGTCTTTCCTAGCCAAAGCTTACCTCAAGTTCTCTTGTACCAAACTTCTCAAAGGGATTTAAACTTGAAATAAAAGTTGACACACACTAGATTATCACAATTAAAGAAAGCAATTAAAGTTAATCTATGCGGCCTAATGGTGAAGTTAGTAGGAACTTTGGTTTCCTCTTACCCACCAACTACAAATTTCGCTTAAATAATAAATGTCCAATGTTCTTGTTAGGAAAAACCCCTAACAAGCCAAAAATATAAGTCCAAAAAGGAAACAACTACAATTTTACAATTCAAAGAAAATACAAACAAATCTCTCTTTCTCACCAAGTATATACTCTCTTGTTTTGTGTTTTAGACCAAGACTTTAAGCTTCCCTTCAAGGCCTACTTCACCTTTGGATGTTACTCACTGTTTTGGGCTGTCCTCCCCATGATCCTCACGTTTTTATACCATCCAAAGACCTACACCACAAGTTAACACCACAAGTTAACACCACTAAAGCTAAAAGGAGTCCAAGGAAAAAGCAAGAAAAGGTCTAAAATGAACAAAGGCTCTTCAAAAGGAGTTTTACTTTGACAAAATGATGAATGTTTAGAAGACAATCAAGCAATTAAATGGTAAGAAAGAAAGGTTAGCACAACAAAAGGAGTTACCTAAAGAAAGGCACTAGAATAGATCACAAAAACCAAAAACTACTAGAATATCATAAGGTGTTTTTGTCCTTTGACAAGCTAGATCAAATGGTGCACTAGGGCAACCTTTTTTTAGATCATCATGGCTGCTGGAACAGTGGCTTGGGGACCTAAAAATCAGCTCCAAAATGCTCACATAAAGTTGGTTAAAGATGGTACATGCATGTGCTTTTACTTTTACTTTTTGCTTTTGCTTTTTGTACTTTTTGTCTACTTTTTTTCTTTTGTACCTTTTGTCTCTTCTTTTTCTTGAATTTTTTTTAGTACAAACACACACCAAATCAAACCTCAAATCTGAAATGTTACAAGGAGTTTAATGTTCATACAAGCTTTTGTACATCTGTCATAATATAAAAATGCGGTGGCAAACTTGTAAATAAGTTCAAAAGATATTATTACGTAAATACGTTATAATATGTTAATATCTCTACCTCTCAAATTTTTTCTCTTTCACGTACTCTCAGACTCTCGGTCCTCTCATCTGTTCCCTCTCACTCTCATCCTCTCTTCCTCTTTAAACTTTCGATCCTCCACGTCGTGCTTTTCACACTCTGAGAACATTCTTTCTCTACGAAGCCCTAGGGGCCGCCATTTTCTCGTCTCCTCCACCAACACCCACCACACTGTGCTTTTCTTGCTCTGAGAACACTCCTCCTCTGCGACGCGCTAGGGGCGATCGTTTTCTCGTCTCCTCCACCAACGCCCACAATCGTCTCTCAGAACCCTTACTCTGTGGCCTCGGTGGTTTGTTTTCCCGTCCAAGAAATCCCATTCCTTCACTCTAGGTTTGTTTTCCCTTTCTCAATTCCACTTATTTTATACATAGAGATTTTGTTGGGTTATATTTTCAAGATTGTTTTCTATTTCGTGATACACTGAAAGTTTCTTGTTTTCTTGGATCTAATAATTGGAAGTAGATGGATCTTAGCTTCTAAATGGTGAATACCAGTTTCTAGCATTATATTGAGCTCAGATTTGTGTTACACGGAGATTGTAATTGTGTAGTTTGTTTGTATTTTTTGGTAGCCTTTTAAAAATTTGACTGTGTAAACCAATAATGATTATTGCTTATCTGCTTATTTTGTAACTTAAATGGTTTGTTTCGCTTTCTATAAATCTTTTTCAGTTCTGGGACAAATATACAGTGAACTGTCAACCATGCTTCCTTTGTTATGGTGTGTGATGATGTCATTAGTTAAAAAGAAGAACAGTAATAATAGAATGAATTGTGTGAAAGGAAAGTGCAGCACCAAAAGCATTTATAATGAGGAAAGTTAGAAGTGATAAACCTTTTCAATTATATCTTATGAAAAAATATTTTCAATTATATTTAAACACTTGTTTTTAATCCAAGATATTTTCAGTCAAAAGAAAAACCAATTACCGCAATCAATAACTTCATCAGAGTTTATCATATCATATTACTAATTGTTCCAAAAGCTTCAGCTACAGGAAAATGGATTCATTATATATACCAAGTTGATCTTGAGATCAGCAGTATCATTGCAAGAAGAATAGGAAGTTGATCGGTCTATTTCTTTTGGGATTTGCAGAAACAGAATGAGGCTTTAAGCATTGTGGACTTAAGACATTAGCAGCCTTGGGTGGTTTAGTGGTCTCAACGGTCTGACCTTTCTAGTTCTTTTAGTTTTACAGTCTAGGTTAGAATGAGGATTTCAATTCTAGGGTAGTTTTAGTTTAATTCATTGTTCCCGTAGTCAATTAGGATCAATATACACATGTTTGCATCTTCTTATGTTCAATTTAACAAGTGTTGCATAGTAGATTAGGTGATTCAATTTTTCTGTCAAAAGTGTTGTCATGTAACACTGGTTTTTTGCTGCCAACTTTGGTTTGAGTAGTGATTCTGTGATTCTTGTGTTATTAAGTGTTATACACATTTCATCTGCATTATACTAGCGATTTTAGTAGTTTTCATGCATTCATATTACATATAACTCAAAATTGCATCTTAAACCATGAATATATAACTTAAAATTGGTTCTTAAACCATGAAGTGCATATGCTGTCAAAAGCTGTCAAAACTGGACTTTGCCGCCAAATCTGTTAGTTTTAAAGTGTGATTTTGAGTTTTCAGTGAGTTTCACATTCATTTTTTATTTAGTTTTAGGTATCAAGAAGTGTTCCATCATCCATACATGCATAATTCACTATTTTAGATCATTGTGACATTTCATCAAACACTTTTTATGCATTTTATCAAAGAGTTTTCGGGTTGGATGTTCTGCATTGTTAAAGTTCATAATAAATTTAGATATGTTTTTTTACACAGTTTATGCATTCATATATAATTTCCATTCATTAGAAGTCATCTTAGGAAGTAAAATCATAGAGTTCATGTGTTTACACCATGCATTCTTGATCTGTATGTTAGACCTGACATAAGAATAAATTCATGCATCATTTTAATAACCTTTTAGGACCATTTTAGAGTTGCTTATAGTATTAGAGAGAAACTCCCCAACCCTGTCTTTACAAAACAGATTTCACATACAAAAAATCACTCATCACTTTGGTTGTTTAGGCGAATTGATACCTTGGTTTATCCCTATACTTCATTAAGGGGAAAACTGAGTTTTTGCAAGAGTAAGCCTAGTGAACATTAATTCAACTTGGAATTCTGTTTACATGGATTCTACAGTTTATGTTACTTTTAAATTCCAGTTCTGTAAGTGAGTTCAATTCCAACACTTAATTTCAAATATGTTTTTAAGGTTCAACAGTACATGTTAATCACTTGAAATTTGTTCCCAACATTTGATTCCATTTCTCGTTCAGATTTATCCATTTTCATGTTTGACAGTTAAATTTGTTAACTCACGCATCACTAGTTATAGCTTTGGTTTGAATGTTGACTTGTGATTTCTGCTTTTAAATTCTAGTTCCAATAACTATTTTGCTATTGTTTCTGCATTATATTCATGCTTATGAACTCAATTACAGGTTTAATTCTCAGTTTTCAGTTATTACCTGTTTAGTTAGGTTTTCTAGTTTGCTAGTTTTAGGAATTTGATTCTACACTTGTTCTTTTTTATAATTCTATGTTTTAATATTCAATTGGAATTATTTCAAACCTGTTTGCCTGTTTATTTCATGTTTACATTCATAGCATAACATACAACACATTCTGCATAAGAATTCATTCTACAATCTCCAATCGTTGAAAAATCTTGAAAGAACAATAAATTTTGACTATATCCAGATAAATTTTACAATTTGTCCTCCTATGCTTTTTGGTAGGTGGTAAAATACATAAAGGTGCACTGTGAGGATAGTGGTGTTGTTCCACACCTGAGAAATCAAACAAGATATTTATAGATACATAAAGGTGCATTGTGTTCTCTATAAGGGATAAGGAGAGGTTAAAGCAGAGTTCATTGTGTTCTATCTCATTTATGGTTTGTTTCTATTTGTGTGCAGATTTTATATGAATTAATGTTCTATTCTTTTGGGATTTGTTGAAATTTCATTTTCAATCCTATGCAATCTTTTCTTTGCTTTAATAATATGTTCCACACCAGCTTCAGATATATCTAATCTTTGCTTTAAGTTTGGCTTTCTGGTTTCCTTGGCTTACCTTTATCACGATTACTTGTATCTCTGTGAGCTTAGTTGTTCTTTGCCATTTACACATGCAGTGGAAACTGATCTTCAAGCTGGAGCTGATCACAAATATGAGGTATATGAATTAAACAACAAGATTACTCTAACTCTGAATGAACAAACGTCAGTATATACATGCCAAAAATTAGAGATATTCTAGTGTTTTCTTTATCAGCAAATGTTGGTTGTCATTAGTATTTTGACAGCAGAGTTCAACCTAATTTCTTTCCATTTTCTTTCAAACCTATCAAATCAATCTTGTAATTTCTAGGTGTTGGTAGAGAAGTTGAATCCTATCACAATTGCATGAGATCGATAGTTTTATTGTTGTGGCTTTGAATTTTGTAGGAAAACACCTTTTCAGAATTATATAAAGTCGAATATCCATTATTGGTAAAGTACTGCTTGTGGTTATTAGCTGAGCTCGTTGTCATAGCTGCAAACATACCGAATATCCATTATTGTAAAGTACTGCTTGTGGTTATTTTCATTTTCATAATTTGTTATTAATTGTTTATGTCACATGTTTGAAATAGGAAAAGAGAAAAGTTGCACAAGACCTTCAGAAAAATAGTCTCCACCTACACAGATTGTCTCGTGGGGGATATGATAGGTTAGAGAAGATTATGATCTGTGAGGCCTCTTCCTTGGCTATCGATGATCAGTCAGATTTGAGTTTGATTTCTCCACCTCCACGTCATGAGAAATGGAAGAGAGCTCGCACTAAGCCATCAGGAGAAAGACAACTAAATATAGTGTATGTACTGTAATGTTTGGATTTAATATGTAGTTTGATTTCTTCACACTTCTTTTATTTGAAGTTTTAGTAGAAACTTTGCTACAATTCAATAATGTATATACTGTAATATTTAGATTTAATATGTAGTTTCATGTATTAATGATGTATTAAATACTATTAGACAATTTAATGTTTGAAATGAATTCTGTTTTATTAGTTCCATTGAATTTCTTAATTTGAAACTGTATTGATTATAAATTGATTGGATGAGATGATAATATAGGAAAATTATTATAATTTCATTGGAGTTCAATTGTAATAATAATATTTTTTTTAAAAAAAAACATATATTATGACGTACTAAACAATGTACGTCATAATATCTTTCGCGCATATTATGACGTATCAACAAATCTACGTCATAATATCTTTCATGCATATTATGACTGATTTCAGAAACTACGTCATAATATGTTCAATATATTATGACGTAAATTTATGCTACGTCATAAAATGCGCAGACTTACTATGACGCCCAGCACTATGACCCCCCAAGAACTACGTCATAAAATGTCATTTTTCCATTAGTGATAACATTACTCAACATCAAAGATGAAATACAAGGGTGGAGACACCAATATTTATAGGCCAAGGGTGTCTCCTTCTAACCTCCTAAAAGCATGATCTCCCACTTTTGCTCTCATTGGCCAAAAAGGAGGCCTTCTAACCTCTCCAGTGATAGGACATGTGGCCACTCACAAAACACAATCCTCTCCATTCTTAGAGTGCCATGTGGCCACTACAAAAAGTAAATCCTCTCCACTCCTAGGGTGCCATGTGGCTACCTTTTAAAAAGTAAATCCTCTCCAATGGAAGCATGACACATGGCACACACTTTTCACTTGGTTTGGATGTCTAACTTTTTAAGGAAAATCCTATGCTACTTAGGCCTTAATAAAGCCTTAAACAAACCTACACTACATGGCCTAATATAATGGCTTAAATTCCTACATTACTCTTCAAGCCTTGCTTCATAATGGCTCCAAAGGTGGTCCACAAGGTAGAGTTGACACCATCTTCAACGATGACTTTAACTCTCTTGAAAGTGCTTGACCATGGCTAAGGGATTTTCCATCAGAGAGTGATTCTATTATTAGGTTCTTCAGTGATTCAACATTGTAACGCGCCGACAACTTACAGGGACTGTTGACTGCCCTCACACATCAACATGAGGCTTTCCAGTGTGCCTTGTCATCACTCGCACACTTTCCCGGAAAACTTCCTAGAAGGTCATCCATCCCTAAATTACTCCAGGCTAAGCACGCTTAACCACGGAGTTCTTATGGGTTAGGCTACCGAAAAGCAAATGCATTTTGGTGATATGAGTAGCCAAATCAATTCCTTTAAGCTATCTTTCAACTGTATAGTCCCATACCTATACAGTCTCCAGATCTATCTCATTTCGGTGTATGTCCGATTCGTCCATGTGCCCCTTCCACTAGAAGCCTGCCAGGAGCCGCTCCTTGTTCATGCCTCTTGTACTGGCGATCACTCCCCGCGTACTGGGAGAGGCTAGGCTCTGATACCATCTGTAACGCCCCTACAACTTATAGGGATTGTTGACTACCCTCACACATCACCACGAGGCTTTCCAGTGTGCTTTGTCACCACTCTCACACTTTCCGGGAAAACTTCTCGAAAGGTCACCCATCCCAGAATTACTTCAGGCTAAGCACGCTTAACCATGGAGTTCTTATGGGTTAGGCTACCGAAAAGCAAATGTAACACCCCTAACGGAGTGCCACTAGAAAATAACAAAATCCGAAATTTTATGCCATATTTTTTTAACTTAAAATTAACATCGCGGAAACAACACCTCAAAGTTTAAACGTCTTACAACATAAAGTTTAAACATTACAATTATCAAATCCATTGTTTAAAAAAAACATAAAAAAAAACTTTAAAACATGATAAAATCTCCCATCGCTATTCCCATAACTCTCGTCGTGCTACTCCATCCCTGCCTTATTTGCAAGGCCATCTACTCCCGTACAAGTACGATCATCGCAGGTGGAACCACAACCACGAAAGGAAAGGGTGAGTAACTAAGGACATAACATAGCATATAATTTCAATGCCAAAGCATCATAACATAGACTAAATTAGTCATCACATCACAACACAGACTAGCATAGTCATAACATTACAATACATCACCGTATTAAACTCATAACTCAAAACATTTACACAAGCTTCTATTGTTTCCTTGAATTTTGTCGTACCAAACTTGTTTTGCAAAACAGGGCGATTCAAGCTGCCTTCCATCGCAACTTCAGGCCTATCTCCCCGACTCCTCAAGGAATTACGAGTAAAAACTTCGGTTAGGCACACCCACCGAGCACTATACTCACACGAGCCGAAGTCATTGGGCGAGACATTCAACCTTCTCTAGTCCTCGCGCACGAGGATAGGGTGACACTTGAATCTCAGTCTCCGCAGAGAACTCAACACACTATCGTTTCGCAATACGAACACCATAGGTTCGACAAAAAAAATTAAGAAAATGACTGAACGCTTGCTTTCACAACTTTACCATTACAACCATCACCATCATATATAAAGTCAACTAAATTCATTGACTAACAATAAAAAAAATCACAAATAATTAAATAACTTAATTTAATTATTTTTTTCTACTGATGCACCCCCATAAAATTACTAATTTTGTACGTTTATCAATTAGAACAACATTTATAGTGCACCCCCACTTTTTACTAAATTCCCAACACTAAAAAAAACATCTAATTCTAATACACCCCCTTTTTACTCTAAACACACCCCCTTCTACATCTAACTTTTCAAGTGGACCCAAAGAACAATAATTTACATTTTTCTCACTTCCAAAGTAGGTCCCACATGAAATCATGCATTTATCACCAAACTCTCTTCCTCTCTTCCTTTTTACCATTTACGTAACCTTTCTTCACACACCTAAACACTACAATTTTCATTTGACTATTCTCTCTCCTCCATTTAATGCTCACGGCCCACCTCTCTTTACTAACTCTTTTATTTTATTTATTTAATTCTTTTCAACAACATTCACTACCCTTTTCTTCTCACTCTACGTAAAATACAACCCACACCAACATTCTTCTCCCTCCTTCTTTAATTGTCACGGTCCCACACCTCATTCCCATGCATTCTTCATTTTATTTTTTTATTCACTCCCTCTAAAACTTACGTCACCTACATTTCCTCTTTAACACACCTTACTTCCCCTCAATGTTTTATGTCAACTACCTCTATCTCTTTTCTAATTTTTCTTCTCCACTCCTTACGTAATTTGCATGCACCACAGCCACCCCTCTTAGTTTCTATTTCATCCAAAACCACTTAGATCTTCACGGCTCCTACAAATATTAGTCCTCACTCTTCGCTTATTTCCTTTTCTTCATTTCAATAACATTCCAAGTCAACTCCAAGACTCTACTCCATTCCTTTCTTTCTCAACTCCCACCCCAACACTCTTATTACTTCTCCTTGCCTCTCCTTGCCTCTGTTCAGTGATTTGTAATGTGTTCATTTCCACCTTCCATTTTCATTCTTCTCTTTTCACGTTCTTTTTTCTCTAAGACTCCAAACTTCCATTTATCTTTACTGTTTTCATCAACTCCATATATCCCAACTTCATCAAAACATCACTTTCAATCCTCTCATTCTCATTACTCACTCTTTTCTCTTCCAACAATAGAAGAGAATTCTCAATACCCTCTTACTCACACTCTTGATTCAAGAGTGTAGATAAGTGCCCAAAAAAAAGTGTAAAAAGTATATGCGATAAATATAACAAGATACACACCACATAATCACAATTTTAAGTGTACCCATGACACTTTTTCATACCCATGCAACATCTCAAGTGCCCAAACATATATACCCATTACAACAACAACATATTTCATAAAGTATGAATCTGTATAACTCAAGGTATACCGATTACAACATCAAAAACGAAAGTTCCAATATATATACAACTCAAGTCCCCTTCACAACCCAAATCTGAAATTGCATTTAAATAATCACATGAAACTCAACACAAAAAGAGAGTGCATACAACATGTTAAGCTTCTACCCATCATACATGTTATACCCCAAGTTAAACCCCTTACCTCAAATCCAAGCTAGCTTCCAAAGGCTCTTAGGTTTCTTTCCTCACTAGACAACAAGCTTTCACTCCTCTTGGTCTCCTACAAGTGACGTCCAAAAACTCCAAGGCTAGGTTGGCTCTTCTTTTCTCTCACCAACTTGGTTGCTCTCCAAGAGTGTCTCTCCAACTCACGGTTGTGTTTTGTTTTTCCCCCCTTACTAACTTAAACTTACACACTTAAGTAGAACTAACTCTAAACCTCACCAACCCTTCACTAACCACTCAAGGTTACTCTCCAGCAGTCCCTACACTACTAACTTCAGATACTCATTCCTAACTCTTCATTATCCCAACAAAACTTCACTTTAATGAGAGTAAAAAAAAAACAGTTTTTAAGTGTGTTTAAGTACCTTCAATTTTCAATGCAATGGTTAAATTCCCCAAGGAACTCCAAGGTCACTTCCAAGCTTCCTAAGTCTAGAAAACAAGCATGGTTAATAATAACACCCACCCAACACATATAGAAACATTAGTATTACAAGGGACATATAAGCATTAACATTTAACAATAACACCCACCCAAGCAAAGTGGAATGAGAGATTAAATGAGAACAAAGTTCCTCCTTGGGAACATTCTCGGTACAAGCTCCACAAACACATCACGGAGCCTTTTTGGTCTTAGGAGGGTTTGAACTTAAGACCAAAAACACACCCCCTCTCAATCACACACAACAGCCACTAGACCAAGCTCCATCTACTAATATAATATTGCAAACAAAATGTATTATATTACTCTTTCAACATTTTTCGAAATTTTATATATAAAACCAAATTTAATTTGATTTTTCTTCCCTTCCTTAATATTTCTCAACACACAATTTATTATTTAATACCAGCAAATAAAATACTTAAAGCACGAACTCATTTTATTTATACGGGTCTTACATTCTCCTATACTCCAAAAATTTTCGTCCTCGAAAATTAAGGCCACTATGCAAACTGTTAACTGAATGGCAAGTGTACCATATCGTTTCAAGTAATAAAAATGGTAAAACCCATTATCGTTCTTCCCATGAGACTCGAAAGGCCTTATCATTCGTATGAATCAAAATCGTAAGACTTGTTAAAGATAAATTAATTGTTGTGGTGAATGCAAAGACAGAAAATAAACATGCAATGAGTGATTCAGTTGACAAGAAAAGAGTATGAATAAATGGAGTTGTTGGGGGTTTACAATTTCATCTAGTCCTCTCTCTCTTATTTACTCCTCTTGTTTAAATTGCCTTATTATCTAATTGTTATGCAAACTTTCTTGGCCTCCCCTTAACCCGATCCCTCGGTTAAAAGGGCCTATTACTAATTATTGGCTTGCTATCCCTAGCCTCCCCTAGCAACTAGCAACGCATTACAAACAGAAGCAAAAACAATTGGTTGTCCTACCCCCTATCCCTAGGTAGTATTGCTTAACCAAGGAGTTACTCACCAGTTCGTGACATTATTGTATGTTCCCGTATCAATAAAGGCAAATAACAGTTACCGAATGAGTTAAACGATAAAAGCTTTAAGCACAGTATGAAAATCCAACAATTGATAATAAACGCATATGAAAATCATATAATTTAAGCAAGAGTTTCAATAAAAGAGAGTATCAAAAGATTACATTGTTCCCCCAATAACAAAAGGGTTTAGTTCACCATTGTCATGGTGAACCAAGATGGAAATAATCGAAGAAATGGAAAACAAACCCTAGAAAAGATTAAAAGGAGCCTAAGCATCCAAGAGATCCTCTCCAGAGAGTGAAAAGTAGGTCTGGCCGCCCTCTTCTGTCAAAAGAATGAATTGGAAATCGCAATAGGGCTATTTATAACTGAGGAGCGCAACATAAAACAGGCCCAAGCCTATCTGACAACCGCTCAGCGGTTTCCCTTGGGGGAGATAGCTTTCGTGAAAAAGGATTGGCACAATGGCTGAAGACGAAAATCCAAATTGTTATTTCATTAAGTCTGGCACATATTGACGGGCACATTCCTTCAATAAAGTCATTCGGCCAAAACCGAGGGTCAAAAGCCCTCGGTAATATACACATAAAATGACCCTCGGAAAAGCCTTTAGTAAATTCGAATTATCGAAGGCCTTAAAGCCCTCGGTAAAAACCCCTCGGTAATTAACACTTTTCCTGTATTTAGTGATTCTTTAGCCTAAATTGAAGTTCAAAATGTGAACGTTCACCTCATTTTGAAATCCTCTCAATTGAAGTTTTATAGCTCAAGATATTGATATTTCTTAAAATATTATTCAACCTGAAATTTTACCGACTTTCCAATCCACCTTTTCACTAATTTTCCAAAGTCCCTAGAAAGTTCTAACCCTAAAGATACTAAATAAACCCTTGTCTTTAGATCATTTACTATCAATGTTTTTCTCTATATTTGTAATAACGATGAAAATTTATTATACAAGATGTTTAATTAAAGGTCACCCATGTTTATTTCATACAATTGCAGAAATGACAACAATGTTCTAAGGCAAAGATTAGAGAAATTCTACTTCTAAACAAGCTTTCATCTTAATTAGTGTAGATCATATTTTGAGAACAATGTTTGAAAAAAATATAAGTTAACAAAATATAATAATCTTATATGTTTAATGATTTGTTATATATATATATATATATATATATATATATATATATATAATATATAATATGGTATTATGAGAGTGATGTTGCAGGGATAGCGAGAGACGTGGAGCTTTGTTGAATGTGAAGACTTTTTTATATACTCACGTGACCTTATGATATTTTATGATCTCAAAATCACACGCGAAGCTCGCTTCACTCTTCCATCTATTTTATTTATATGTTTGTATGGTGGCCTTTGATAGCAATTAATTTCAACTTGTGCTGTGAGATTATGGTTCTTGATTCTTGATTTTTGGAAAGTGTGTTTCTTTGTTGGAGAAAACACAATTCAAACTTAATTGCTTCAATTCAACGTTATTCACCAAAATATTCCGAAGCTTTTAACTAGGGCGTTTCTATCTCAATTTCATTATCTTTAACATTAAAAAAGTATTCCAAACAAATAATGAAGTTAAATGTCACTCCATTTTAATTTAATATAAAAGCGAATCAAGCTAAAACAACTTAATTTTTATAACAATTATTAAACATTTTAGAATAAAAAAATAAAGAGATATATTTAATTTTTTTATATTAAAAGACATATTGTGAAATTTTTGTGTGATTTAAATTACAGCTTTTTCTTCATAAATATTTTTATAACAAAATATATTAAACATCTTAATTAATTAAATGTTAAATAACGAGGCATATGTTATGAATAATTGGGAATAATTATTTTCATATTTATAACTTTAGTATTCTCTTTCATTATCAATAAATTATATAATTTTATAATTAAAAACTATAATATAAATTTGTTACCATATGGTTTTTATGTATATAAATATAGCAAAATGATATTTCAACACCCTTATTTGACACTACTTTGACACTGGATAGGTGTCAGTGTGTCATTGGGTGTTTTTCTTTTAAAAAATTTGAGCTTTTCAAATCTGAAGGAAGGACAGAGTTGGAATACAATTTGTTTTATTTTCAGTTTCGCGGTTTCTTTTTCATTTCTCTGCATTGCTCTCTGGTTTAGTAGAAAATCGATCTTCCTTGCTCTCTCGCGCTCTCCTCTCGCTGTCTTTCAATCGACCATTGGTCTCGTGCCTTGAAAGCCCTCTCCCTCTGCTGTGGTATCGCCAAGGGGTGGGTCTGTGTAGTCGTTTGGTGGTTTCGCTGAAGTCTAGGGGTGGGTCTCGTCTTGGGGTGGGTCTCGTCTCGGTGTGGGTGTCGTCTCGGTGTGGGTGTCGTCTCGGTGTGGGTCTCGTCTCGGTGTGGCGTGGGTCTGTTCTCGCCAAGACCTTTGCGTTGGGTTCATCAGTGGGGTTGTGTTTTGCTGCAGTGGTGATTTTTTTCAAGAGCTCTTTGTGTGTGTTTCGTGGTGGTGGTGTGTAGCGGCAACGTATACTTTGGTTTTGATGATTTAAGGCATGGGCGGTGGAAAGATTTTCTTTGCACCGGGACACAAGTCACAGGAGGTTCCCACGGATTAGGAGTTGGCAACCGTTAAATGCAAGGAAGAAAATAATAAAACAAATATTAAGGACCGGAGATGTAAGTATTTTGAACTTTGTTATAATTTTTGGTTGGATATATTTGAGTAATGTTGATGTTTGTTTATGGTTGTTGATGTTTGTTGATGTTTGTTTATGTTACAGTTAAATCTTGATTGGTATGTAAGTTGTATCGATCGTAATAATGCCGAACTGCGTGTTGCAGTGGGTATTGATGACATTGGGTTGTCTAAAGGTGAAGAATCAAAGGGAAATGCATCAATGATTCAGGAATCAGATGAGGAAAGCACAGACACTTGCACGTGGCTACAAGATGCTGATGTGATATTGAAGAAGACCAATTCTGAAATAGCGTCTATGCATCGTCAGATTTCTAGGCTAACGAAGGAGGTAATGAACCTTCGTCAATGTCCAATGCAAAACGAAGAAGGTAGATTCGGTGAACCTGGAGAAGGAGTTGGTGCAGGTGACAAAGATGTCGATGTTGGAGATGAAGTACTAGCAGGTGGGGATGAAGAAGCAGGTGGGGATGAAGAAGTACCAGCAGGTGGGGATGAAGAAGCAGGTGGTACACATAACGAAGCCGGAACCTCCGAGCATCGTCAGGAATTTATTGAAGTCGATGATGAAGTAGACGATGTTCCGGAAGGATTGGAACCACAGGTAGTTGTCCCTCTGCGTAGTTATGCTGGTTATCCTAATGTCTCCGATGTCGATGTTGATCGTTTGTACCGTGCAGTTTGTAATTGGGACAATAAGAGAAGAATTAGGTAATTTTTTTGATTTTCATAATTTTGATGTGGTAGACAAATGTGTGTCAGTTAATAACATGTGATTATTTTCAGAGTTGTGTGTGAGATCATGGGGGCGTTCTTGGACACAAATTCTATGCGGACTTTAGCACCGCGTAAATATGTTGATAACTTGGTAAGTTTTATGTTACATTTGTTAATGGTTAGTTATGTTGTTTTTTTGTTGATTGAAGGTTGTGCCATGTTTTATTTTGTAGGTGGTTTTATTTGCTACAACGATGTTGTTGCAAAACCAGAGAAAGTTGACTGGTGTAGTGAAGAGGCTAATTTTCAATTCCATATATGCGGTACATATCAATTTATTTCATATGATTAGCTTTGTATAAATATTGTGCATAGGCTTAATGCATTAGTAATTGTTGTTAGGGCCATATTCTTGCTGACGTTGGAAGACGACGTCCGAAATTACGAAACGTGTACTCCCTTAGTAGTTACACGTCGTATATGAGGTCCGATATATTTGGTCTTGCAGACATTCCGAATGCTGACTTTGTGAGTTACTTAGTTTATTGTGTAATTGTAATGTTTCGGAAATGTTGAGTCTTCAAGCATTGACATGTTTGTTTTGTTTGGTTATAGTTGTTTATGCGCTTTCTGCATGATCAACACTGGTGGTGCTATGCAGTCAAAATTAGCACATTGGAAGTATATGTGATTGACTCAATGGGGAAGGGTGTAAGAAATAGGAAAAAAATTGACGCATTTGTGGTATGATTTGATATTTGATTTTGTGGATCAATTTTGGTGATATGATTTAATGATGTGTTAATGTACCTGTTAATGATTTATTCTTTTAGGGTGAAAACATGGGGAAAGTCTTTGAGATGTTGTACAATAGACCGGAGGGGAGTTTAGGTCCATTGTGCGTTAAAGATGGAAATATCCCATCCCAGCCGAACTTGTAAGTTGTATTACTAATCATATTGAAAAATTTGGCATTTTTAACATTGTTTTAACGACTGATAAGTTGATTAATTGTTCTATTATTTAAGGTATGATTGTGGTGTGATGATGTTAAAATCCATTGAACTTTGGGATGGAGAGAATAGATACAATGGGAAGAGCATGCTGGAGTACACTAATGTAAGTATGTAATATCGTTGTTACCAATTTATGATGATATGTTTTGTTATATCTAAAGTTGTGCTTTTTTTTTTCAGGAGGAGTTGAGGGAAATTAGGAAGAATTATGTGAAATACTGGATCCTTGACAACGACAACATGAGAATATTTGATGCCTTAGACGAATATGGGTTGTTGTAGGATTTGTATTGATGGGTTGATGGATATGTATTGATGAATAATTCGTAGATTTGAACTGTATTTAGACAAACAGTGTTATAGGCATTCATGTTCTATTGTAATAAGTTTTGATTGTTACAGACAATGATATACGTGTACCAAATATAATTTCAATTCGAAATGATTTATATCCAAGCAATATTGGGTGCATTTTCTTTGAATTTATCTTAAATGTATAGTAATGTCAATTGTTGATTGTATATTCTTCATTTGTAAGTGAATAAGGATAGTAAAATTAGTAAGGTAAGTGGATAAGGAAGTTGGGTATGTTAGTAATTTGAAAACATCAGGTCGTAATCGTTTAGAAGGGTGTGTAAACGTTTACGAAAGAGAAATGAGCAATTTGTACAGAAACTTGGCCACAAGGAGCCCTTTTTTTATACACAGGGCACCATGTTAGATTATTGTGAGTTTTTGACTTGAGGGCAATTCTGGTCCTTGGATATTGATTGGGAGTAGTTAGGGGAGTGTTGGGGTCCAAGTTTCCCACCCAGGTTGGAGGGAATTGTTGCTAGATAGTCATAAGATCAAGTTCAGTGCAAAACATCAGGTGGTAATCGTTTACAAGGGTGTGTAAACGTTTACGCGAGAGAAATGAGCAATTTGTACAGAAACTTGGCCACATGGAGCCCTTTTTTTATACACAGGGCACCATGTTAGATTATTGTGAGTTTTTGACTTGAGGGCAGTTCTGGTCCTTGGATATTGATTAGGAGTAGTTAGGGGAGTGTTGGGGTCCAAGTTTCCCACCCAGGTTGGAGGGAATTGTTGCTAGATAGTCATAAGATCAAGTTCAGTGCAAAACATCATATGGTAATCGTTTACAAGGGTGTGTAAACGTTTACGCGAGAGAAATGAGCAATTTGTACAGAAACTTGGCCACAGGGAGCCCTTTTTTTATACACAGGGCACCATGTTACATTTTTTTTGAGTTTTTGACCTAAGGGCAGTTCTGGTCCTTGGATATTGATTGGGAGTAGTTAGGGGAGTGTTGGGGTCCAAGTTTCACACCCAGGTTGGAGGGAATTGTTGCTAGATAGTCATAAGATCAAGTTCAGTGCAAAACATTAGGTTGTAATCGTTTACAAGGGTGTGTAAACGTTTACGCGAGAGAAATGAGCAATTTGTACAGAAACTTGGCCACAGGGAGCCCTTTTTTTATACACAGGGCACCATGTTAGATTATTGTGAGTTTTTGACTTGAGGGCAGTTCTGGTCCTTGGATATTGATTGGGAGTAGTTAGGGGAGTGTTGGGGTCCAAGTTTCCCACCCAGGTTGGAGGGAATTGTTGCTAGATAGTCATAAGATCAAGTTCAGTGCAAAACATCAGGTGGTAATCGTTTACAAGGGTGTGTAAACGTTTACGCGAGAGAAATGAGCAATTTGTACAAAAACTTGGCCACAGGGAGCCCGTTTTTTATACACAGGACACCATGTTAGATTATTGTGAGTTTTTGACTTGAGGGCAGTTCTGGTCCTTGGATATTGATTGGGAGTAGTTAGGGGTGTGTTGGGGTCCAAGTTTCCCACCCAGGTTGGAGGGATTTGTTGCTAGATAGTCATAAGATCAAGTTCAGTGCAAAACATCAGGTTGTAATCGTTTACAAGGGTGTGTAAACGTTTACGCGAGAGAATTGAGCAATTTGTACAAAAACTTGGCCACATGGAGCCCTTTTTTTATACACAGGGCACCATGTTACATTTTTTTTTGAGTTTTTGACCTGAGGGCAGTTCTGGTCCTTGGATATTGATTGGGAGTAGTTAGTGGAGTGTTGGGGTCCAAGTTTCCCACCCAGGTTGGAGGGAATTGTTGCTAGATAGTCATAAGATCAAGTTCAGTGCAAAACATCAGGTTGTGTACAAAGTGCCCTGTGAAGGACTTTCTGTACAAAGTGCCCAATTCATTTGCGTAATCGTTTACTACCTCATGGTAAACGATTACCACATGCATTTTCACTGCAATTCACCCAGTATTTTATCCAACCACTTTCACCCAACATAACACCTTCCTCCAACGAATTTGGGGTCCCCAAAATGAGCTCTCCAACCCCAACACACATCCTTAACCAAAAATCATCAAAAACCTCACCAATTATGCCCACAAGTGAAGATTTCACCCAATGGTGCCCTTGTACAAAAACTGGGTGCCCTGTGAAGGACTTTCTGTACAAAATGCCCAATTCATTCGCGTAATCGTTTACCACCTCATGGTAAACGATTACCACATGCATTTTCACTACAATTCACCCAGTATTTTATCCAACCACTTTCACTCAACATAACACCTTCCTCCAACGAATTTGGGGTCCCCTAAATCTGCAATCCACCCCCAAAAAACAATCTAAATGCAAAATCATCGAAAGTAATATACTTTTTCAATTAAGCAAGTTTAATCTAATAAACCAATAATGTTGCCCATGTTCACATGCATTGTTTGTTGCGTACATTAAGTCCAACATAAACAACAATATCAGTCAAGTGTAATTTTTAACAAGTGAATTTCCAAAAATCAATCACACAACTCATTCCATTAACTTCAACAAAATGTGAAAAAGATAAAGTTTAATGTAAAATTCAACAATATCTGTGTACAAATTGAAATTACTAAACAAATCTTTAAACAAACCAACATCTCTCAACAAAAAACATAAGTTTAAAATCTATTAATACATCTCCAGGTCACAAATCTTTTATTCTTCAACTTCCAGTAAAAGGAGTTCTAAGAACCGCGGTCGTGAACCCTTCCTGACAAAAGTCTGAAATGCAGCTGCACCAGTGGACATGGCTCTAGATGAAATGCCTTTCGGGGAAAAGCCTCCTGGGGAGAACCAAGGATCTTCACGTGCCACACTCGGTCCACCTTCCTCCACTCCTCTTTGTCTAGACTTTTCAAACGCAACTTCTTTGTCCAACTCAACAACCTTCATTTTAAGCTCTGCGACTAGTTTTTGCTGACGAACCAACGTCTGCATAACACTATCTTTGAGGCTTCGTTTTAGTAACTTCTTTGCGGATGCTGATTTATCAGCTTTACTTTCCATGGTTGGTTCGTCATCTTTGAAATCTTTGCTTCCCCCAACATCAAATTCATCAACAACCTGAAATTGAACAAATAATATCACACACACAACACATACATCTTAAAATGAATAACGCAATCACTAAACATCATACCACACCACTCTCCATAGCTTGTTTGACAATGTTGTCTCCCAAATGTACATTCATCCAATGCAAAATTCTAGGAGATTTATGTATTTCACCTTGAGGAGGTATCAATTTCTCACATAACCAAACCTACAAAAATTTCATCATCACAAACGCTACTCAAAATTAACATTGTATCAACAAGTCAACACAATTACAATTCTGAAGCATGTAAGTGCAGCACCACAAGTTAACTAATCATATTACCTGCAGCATGTAAGTGCATCCATCAATGTAAACATTGCTTGTGCCTTTTCCTTTCTTCAATCCATCTGAAGCTTTGGACAAACTACTTACCAAGTAACGGTACACTATACTACCCCAACAATAATTACCCAACTCACTTAAATTATCAACAATTTCATACAAAACTTGAAACACTTTTCCACAACGATTGGGAATTAATAACTCAGATATCCCAACTAAAATATAAAGACTACAGAAATCAGAACAAGGAATCTTCTTCTTACGATTCCTCATCATACATTTGTAAACCAAGTCTAAACCTTTTGTGTCTTTCCCTACATATTTAACACAAGAACTTTTAAAAAAAAATTTCTTTTAGTTTAAAGTCCTTACCTTCTGAACTCAACCCCAGCCATAAACAAAAATCATTTTCTGTCATAGGGATTTCTTTGCCTCCGATTACAAAACAACCATTACAATCATCCCACCTCACAACTAATTCACTCAAAATATTCCTAGCCAACCTAACTTTTTCACCGACCTCTACGAACCAACCAAAAGGAGTCCCACAAATCATTGACCTTTGCTCTTGTGTCAGTTCCTTCGTCAGAGTTGATATATAGTTAGTAGAAAATGAGTGCCTAACCGTCAACTGCATCAACCACATCAACCACAAATGTTCAAAACCCTAAAACATTTAATACTGCGAAATACAAACAAAAGGGAGGAAACATACATAGACCAAGGATGAAGGCGCTTACCTTAGTCGAATTACTTGCCATTTCGAACCAAAGGGAGGAGACAACCACACCAAATCGAACAAATCAGACAGAACAACCAAGGACGATTCCTCACTCTCACCAGCAACGAAAGCGAACAACAAAACGAACAGGATAGGGTCAGCGATGGGGAAGAACGACGAGAACAACGAAACCGAGAGGCAAGGGCAGTGAAATGGAGAAATCAGAACTCTGAAAACGTTTCCCTCTATTGAAACACCCCAAGGGCAAAACAGGAAATAAGATTTTGAAATCTGCTCCTAATTTTTGAACCAGTTTTGAAATTTTTAAAATAAAAAAAAATCAACCAATCAAGGACTGCCACGTCATAGTGTCAAAATGGTGTTAAATGGAATGGTGTCAAAATATCGGAACGCATAAATATATTATCCATAACATTAATAAGAGATTTTTTTCTTTCTTTTCTTTGTATATACATAAATTCTTACCAAATTGACTTTTTAAGTTATATTTTTTTAAAATTTTAATTATTGTAAAAATTTGTCTATTTTTAAAATTTGATTTTTTTTAAATTAAAATAATTATCTACAACAAAATCATTACCAACCAAATAATCAAATAATTATGTACATAAAATTATAAAAATTGTTTATATTTTTTTATAATTATATTAATATTTTTTAATTATTATCATATAAAAAAATAGACACACATAAAATAATATATAGAAAACAACACCTTTATGCATAATTTTTGTTGTTGTTAATTAACTTAAAAATATAAATTTATATATACGTGAAACTTTAGAGCGATGGTTATTTTTATAAAAGGAGAACACTAAAATATTTTAATAATAAATTTTTTTAACTAAATAAAGATTTATAATAGTTCAAATTATTTTTTTATAAAATATCATTCTTAACCTTCTTTATAGGTTTCTTTTTCATTTTGATAGAGGACTATTTTTTTGACTCAATACAAGAAGAACTTAAGGAGAAGTCTTTAAAATTTAAAGGATATGAAGACACGGAGATCATGACTTAAAGCACTTTTTTTATTTACATAATCCAAAACTGGTGAGCTACTTGTTATTGGACAAGCATTTTTTGGGCGAGCTACATGTCGTTATGCGAGCATTAGTGATATATATAATTGGGTTTTTAGTTTTTTATTTTATATTTTTGGGCTTTGGGTATTCTTTTAGCTTTCTAAGGTTTCTTAAACACTTGTACCTATGTATAGGGTCATAGAGCACAAATGTAAAAACATCTTTGGTTAATTTATGAAATTACTTTTCATTTAAGAGATCATTCTTGTTAACATCTTGGCAAGTGTATCAGATCGTATCAAGTAATAAAGAGACGGTAAGTCCGAATATCGTTTCTCAAGGGACTCTTAGGCCTAGTCATTCATGTGAATTGATTTCATAAGACTTGAATAAAGATTGAATTTAGGGTTTATAATGCAAAGACTAAAATAAACATGCAAATGCAAAAGCTTGATCAATTGACAGATAAAGATATGAATGAATGGTGTTGTTGGGGTTTACGGTTTCATCCTAATCCACTTTCATATATCTACTATTCTTATTAAATTCAACTTTATTATCAATGTTCATGCAACTTTCTAAATTACTCTAAACCCGATGTCTCGGCGAAGAGAGCCTACTCCCACTTACTAGTTTACTATGTCTAGTCTCCCTAGTAATTAGTCATGCATTTCAGTCCAGAGAAGCTTAAAAGCAATTGATCGTCCTATTCCTATGTCTAGGTAATATTTCATAATCAAGATAATTCCCCTCATGTCTAGATTTCCCCGTATGTGTCCATATCGACAAAATCAATGATCATGACATTGAATGAGTTAAATAAGGCAAGCATAAAGTATAGAGAAGAAAATTCAAACTATTGATAAGTAAAGAAAATGAATAAAATAAGAACTTTGATATAAGAGAGTTTCAATAGGATTACATCGTTCCTCAACAACAAAGGGGTTTTAGTTCACCATTGTCATGGTGAAACTAAATGAATTGAATGGAAAATATGAAAGAGATAACCCTAGAATTGAAATATTGGAGCTTTCACATCCAAAATCTACCTCCAAGGTGTGGAGAGAGTGTTTTGTCGTCTTTCTCTGCCAAAAGATAACCCTAAGATTCGTCTGGGGTCTATTTATAACTCAAAAAAATAACAGAATTTTTGTCCATGCCCAAAAGTACAGCGCTCAGCTGTGTTCACCGCTTAGCGGTAGGTGCGGTACTCAAGTTGACGCTCAGCGGTCACGCCCAAGCGTTTGACACTGACTTCACTGGAGAAGCCAATGCTCAGTGCTGGATCTGGCGTTCAGCGGTAGACGCGGCTACATCTTTACCCCTCAGTGTTGATGCTTAGGCGTCAAACAGTGACTTTCCTCACAAAGCGGGCGCTCAGCGCTGAAACTGGCGTTGAGTGGTGGCTGCAATTCTTCCTTTGCACCTTTTTTCATCCTTTCTTGAGTCCAACTCCTTCCTACTTCACTCTCCATCATTCAATTCTCGTCTAATCTTGTTAAAATAGGAGTCCAACTCCTTCCTTTCTTGTATTGTCTATTTTACAATAGGAATCCAAATTTAGAAATGATTGTAATCTTTCCTGGATAGGGTTGTATCATACCTTCTCTCTTAAATTCTAACTCCAATTTTCACATGATTGAAGATTATATATCGTAAGGATAAATTCTGACCCGTTGTAGTATATATATATATATATATTTTATGTAAGCCAAGTTACATTTTTCTTGAGGACAAGCAAAGTTTCAAGTTTGGGGTTGTGATAACGGTTGAATATACTATTATCTGTGATTCAATTTTGATACTAAATGTACCCTTTTTGACTTAGAAACTTTCTTTAACTCATGTTTTTGCTTTAGTTTTGTGAATAAGAGAATTGAGGTTATACTTAATGATTTTATTACTAAATTCCCTTAATTTTGTAGGCTAATGGAGTGATTTGGAAGATGAGTCAAAGTATGAAGGAGTCGGAACTCAAGGAGCGAGCAGAACTACATAAAAAGAGAAAAAAACGCAGTGCTGAAAAAAGTTGTCCAAGCTGAGTGCCCTTTTAGGGGGGCTGAGCGCCAGAAGCTGTTGTCCAAAGCTTGGGCGCCCTTTTAGGGGCGTTGAGTGCCAGAATTTGCACCGCAACATGCGTAGGCGCCCTTTGAGGGGCCCTGAGTGCCAATACTAGTTGTTTCATCCCCGAGCACCCTAAGAGGGGCGCTGAACGCCGGTAACGTGGGCTTGGACCTGTTTTCTGTAATTTTTATGATCTATTTAAGATCCAGACACCATAGGGTTGGTATCTTTTGATGGCTTAAGCACATAAACACATTTTTCACCACTTTGTGGGTAAATTTGGGAATGTTAGAGCTCTCCTCTTCTCTTTCTAGGGTTTTATCTTCATTCCATTCCATTGTACACCTAGTTTCTCCATGACGGTGGAGAACTAATCTCATTTGTTATTGGGGAAGATGTAACCTCTAAACTCTCTTGTATTTGAATTGATTCTTGTTATTTATATATGCTTCTTTCCTTAACTGTTAGGGTTTTTCCTCTATACTCTATGCATTGCTTTGTTTAACTCATTCATAGCATGATAATTGATTTCGTTGATAAGGACACATACGGGGGAATCTAGATCCAGGGAATTTCTCCCAAAAGTAGTATTACCTAGATATAAAGATATGAGTTTTGGTTGCCTTAAGCTTCTATGCATATGTAATGCAGAATTAATTGCTAGGGAGACAAGACATTGTAAACTAGTAATTAAGGATAGGCTTTCTTCGCCAAGATATCGGGTTTTAAGTAAATTAGAAAGTGGCATTAACATTAATGAAGAAGAAGAATTCGTTTATGAGTGAGAATGATTAGATCAAATTTAAACCCTAATAACATATCATCTCATATTATCAACTTCATCCATTCATTCTAGTGTTTAGCCTCAATTGATCAAATTGCATTCATATTTATTTTTCTACACTTTGCATTTAAAACCCCCCAAAATATTGTTCTAAAAGTCTTAATTGGTTAAGCAAAAGCACAATTATTTAGTGTCCTGAGTCTCTTAGGAAACGATATTTGGTCTTACCATTTTATATTACTTGTACGATTTGGTACACTTGCCGATTCATCAACAAGTTTTTGACTCTGTTGTCGGGGATTAAAAATTTTGTTAATTGCCTCTCCTCCCAAAGCCTTATCAGTCTCATTGACTCTTATGGCCTCTATAATAGAGGTGTTTAGTAAGGTTTTAATTGTATTATGGTTTCTAACCCGTTGTTTATAACTTGGCTAAATTTTGTGCTATCTTTCAGATATATTGGCATGCTTAACTCCTAACAAAGATACCTTCACTAAGATTGTTTCTAGATGGAAGGCAACAAATAAGGCTGCTGGAGAGGGTGTCCCTAGTACCTGACCGACCCTACATGGGCTCCAACTCCCAAATGTCTTTCTTCGAGGGAAAGAGCTCCTACACATGACCAATGGGTCACCAGACCACCAACTACTGTTTTCTAACAAAATCCTATCACAGTCGTTTCCCCAACCACTCAAGACAAAGGGAAGAGGAAGTCCCATAAAGCGAGGTCCTCTTCCTTGCAAAAAAAAAAAGTAGAAAAGAGGCAACTCCTTTGAGTCTCCTTCCCACCAGGTCGTTCGACATGGTGATCTGCATGGTTGCAAGGTCTTACTTCAACCTACCTAGCGAGGAATGAGGGTAAGTGAAGAAGATGATGCAAGAAGTGGCCATGGAGGTGGAATTCGAGTTGACCGTACGGGCATACTTCTACATGGTCCTGACCTCCCAATTTGACACCAAGGACACCGCCTCGTTGGAGGATTTGAAGATCGCTCAAGCAGAGCTGGAAGTCTCTTGAAAGGCCAATGAAGACCTAACTAGATGGTTGGGTGAGGCCACAAAGGCTCATTCTGGATATAAAAAGGCGAGGCAGGAGGCTGCAACGAAGATTGATTGTACAGTGTTAAGTCTCTGACAAGTGTACCAGATCATTATCAAGTAATATAAAATGGGTAAGTCCAAGTATCGTTTCCCAAAGGACTCTTAGGCCTTAACTTTCGTGTAAACCAATCGCATAAGACTTGAGAAGAATTTAATTTTAGGGTTTTGTATGCAAATAACAAAGGTAAACATGCAAATGTAGTGATTCAATTGGCTATAAGAAACTATGGATGAATGGAGTTGTTAGGGTTTACAATTTCATCTTATTCACCCTCTTATATCTACTCTTCTTATCTAATTTGCTTATTTATCATATTGTCATGCAAACTTTCTTAGTCTACCCTTAACCCAATTCCTTGGCAAAAATAGTCTATTACTAATTACCAACTTGCTATCTCTAGCCTCCCCTAGTAACTAACAATGCATGATAAACGGAAGCAAAATACAATTGATCGTCCTACCCCTATCTCTAGGCGGTATTGCTTAATCAAGGAATTCCCCCCAGTTTATGACATTACTGTACATTCCCGTATCAATAAAGACAAACAACATTTATCGAATGAGTTAAAAGATAAAAGCATTAAGCAAAGGCAAGGAACCCAACAATTGATAAAGATAAGCATTTGCAAGCATATAAAGAAGATAAGAATTTCAATATAAGAGAGTTTCAAAAGATTACATTGTTCCCCAACAACCTAGGGTTTAGTTCACCATAATCATGATGAATCTAGATGAAAACTAATGAAAGAATGGAAGAAATAACCATAAACTTGGTATATTGAAGCCTAAGCATCCAAGGAACCTCCTCTAAGTTGTGTAGAGCTGTTGTGGACGTTTCTCTCTGCCAAAAGATTGAGTTTTGATTCGCACTGGGACTATATATAAGCCACAAAGATAACAGAATCTATTAGAATCTAAACACAATTAAAAACTGACAACCACTCAGCCCTTAATTTAACCGCTCAGCGGTCAGTTTTACCGCTGAGCGATTTGCCTCAAATTTCCCTGGGTGCTCATCAATCCATTCTGACACTCAGCGGTTTCTTCAACTCTTATTTTCATCCTTTTTCTTCATCTTTCACGTGTCTAAGTCCAACTTGCTTCACTTCCATCTTCAATTCATCTCAAAACCCTACAAAAACAATGTAAAAACAAGTATAATATTTCTAAAACCAACTTTTGACTCTCACATGACTCAACTAAGTGTTTTACTTGATTTTAAGCTCATTCTAAGCCATAAAGGGTGTGTTTTGATATCAAATTTAAGTATGAAAATAACGGTTTTTAGACAGTTATCATACAGTCATCTGCCAACTTCAGAGGAGGAATGGCAACTTCAAACTGGATCTCCAAAGGTTGGGTGAGTAATACAAAGAGCTTACCAAGGAGCGAGACTTCTTGTTGAAGTAGAGAACCGACCCAACTATTGAGTGAAGTAGTGTTCAACCAACATAATACCCACTTCAACAAGGCACTTGCTCAAGCTGCCTACTTCTTTGACATCCCCTTCGATCATGAAGGATTCAATGTGATGAAGTGGGTGGTGGACTCACAATGGTGAGCATTCAATCGCTCGTAGAGCTAGAAGACGAGCCATGTGTTGGGCTCCATCGAGCCGTTCAGGTACTTGATAACGGTTGAAAAACTGTTATTTTCATATGCTATTTTGGATTAAATTACGCCCTTTACTGCTTAGAATGAGCTTGAAATCAAACAAAACTCAATAAATGAGTCAGTCGAGAGACAAAAGCTGTTTTTAGCGATTTTATGCTTGTTTTACATTGTTTTGTAGCAAAATTGATACAAGTGAAGATTGGGAATGAAGATGAAGGTCATAGACTCAAGAGAAAGCAAGAAAATAAAAGAAAAGAAGAGTCTAGGGACCGCCCGACGGTAGACCCCTGGCGCCGGGTGGTCAAACGGGAGGAGAAGACACCAGCAGTGGACGCCGGGCGATGGACCCCTACCGCCGGGCGGTGGTGCGATTTAGGGTACACCGCCGGGCGGTGGTGCGATTTAGGGTACACCGCCGGGCGGCAAATTGTGACGCCGGGCGGTGGTCAACTGGGCTTGGACCTCTTTTTCTGCTACGCTTCTCACCTATAAATAGCCCTTTTAAGAATTACAATTCATTCTTTTGACAGAGGAGGGCGGCCAGACCTACTTTGCACTCTTTGGAGAGGATCTCTTGGATGCTTAGGCTCCTTTTCATCTTTTCTAGGGTTTGCTTTCCATATCTTCCATTATTTTCATCTTGGTTCACCATGACAATGGTGAACTAAACCCTTTTTGTTGTTGGGGGAACAATGTAATCTTTTGATACTCTCTTTTATTGAAACTCTTGTTTGAATTATATGATTTTCATATGCGTTTATTATCAATTTTTGGATTCTCATACTGTGCCTATTGCCTTTATCGTTTAACTCATTCGGTAATTGATATTTGCCTTTATTGATACGGGGACGTACAATAATGACACAAAATGGTGAGAATTTCCTTGGTTAAGCAATACCACCTAGGGATATGGGAGTACGACGACCAATTGTATTTGCTTATGTTTGTAATGCGTTGCTAATTGCTAGGGGAGGCTAGGGATAGCAAGCCGGTATTTAGTAATAGGCCCTTTTCGCCGAGGGATGGGTTAAGGGGAGGCCAAGAAAGTTTGCATGCAATTAGATAATAATGCTATTTAAAAAAGAGGAGTAAATAAGAGAGAGCGGATTAGATGAAATTGTAAACCCCCAACAACTCCATTAATCCATTGCCTAAATCTTGTCAATTAAATCACACATTGTATGTTTATTTTCTGTCATTGCATCCACCACAATTACTGAATTTTTCTCCGCAAGTCTTACGATTTTGGTTCACATGAACGATAAGGCCTTTCGAGTCTCATGGGAAGAACGATAATGGGTTATACCATTTTTATTACTTGATACGATATGATACACTTGCCATTCCGCTAACAAGTTTTTGGCACCGCTGCTGGGGACTCGAGGTTTGAGTTATTTAGTAGTGTGAATTGATTGAATTTGACTTGTTTGTAATTATTTGTTTATATTTTTCTTTTGTTTTGTTTTATTTTATTTTTCTGTAAAAGTGCTTTTAGGGGTATTTTCTCTTGTGTATGTAGGAAGGAGTACACACTAGGAGCAGAAAAGATCAGCAACCTCTTCTCGAGGGGCTACTAGACAGGAGAGGGAGGAGAGTTAATCATTCTGAACGTGAAAACTTTCCTTCTCCTGAACCACTCTTGCAATCTTTTGCACAGGACTTAGAGGAGATGGCAGAACAACCTCCTCCTCCGAGACGTACAATGGGGGACTCAGCCAACACTGTGAGTCCCTTGAACTTCAACAGCATAGTCATTCCTGGGGACAATGCAAAGAATTTGGTGATGAGCCCTGCACTTATTCAGTTGGTCCAAAGCAACCAGTTTCACGGATTGTCAAGTAGAATCCCTACAAACATTTGACTATCTTTGGCGAAATTTGCAATACCGTTAAGATGGCTGGAGTCTCAGATGAGAGGATTAGACTTAGCCTATTCCCGTTCTCTTTGGGAGGAAACACAAGGATTGGTTGCACTCAGTTGCTGAAGGGACGTTCAGAAACTGGGATGCATTGGCCAAACAGTTTGTCACCAGATTTTTTCCGCAAACCAAGATTCATCAAGGGAAGCTCGAAATCTCCTCATTCAAGCAAGGGATGGAGGAAACTCTCGGACAGGTCTGAGACAGATTCAAAGGCCTGTTGAGAAAGACTCCAATCCACGAATTTGACAAGACTCCTTATTTGCTTGCTTTCCTAGGAGGGCTTAATACTCAGTTTAAAATGATGTTGGATGCCTCGGCTGGAGGCAGTATTAATAGGAAGACTGAAGAAGAAGCCTATGATTTGATTGAAGACATGGCTCTGAATGAAGCTTCCCAAAGTGAGAGGGGTGCACAGAAATGAGGAATATTGCATCTTCCTGCTAATGATGCAATGGCTGCGCAGAATCATCTTCTTAACCAAAAACTGGACAAACTGACAAAGGTCCTTTCTGAGCTTCCAACTGGGTTAAGAAATATTTCTCAAACTCAACAACTTTGCAACTTACGCCGTGGTGACCACATCAATGGTCAATGTGTGTTTCCTGAAGAAATGCAGCAGGGTGTCAACTACATGGGGAATCAATTCCCGTTTAAGCAGGGTAGTTCTAACCAAGGCAATTCTAGCCAAGGTTGGAAGAACCACCCCAGCATTGGACATAATCAGAATACTTCTTCTGAGCAAGTATGAGGCTTCAGACAGCAACAACCTTCACCTTTATGGCAACAGGTGAACAGCTTGACAGAGACCATCAGAGAACTAAATGACCGATTTGACAAATTTCTGAAAGTCTATGAGTCTCAACAAGCAAGTGACCAAGCTAGTTTTAGAGCACTGGAGACACAAATTGGGCAGCTGTCAAAAAGAGTTGACACCGTAGAAAAGAACCAGTTTCGGGCTAACACTGAGGTTAACCCCAAGGATGAGTGAAAAGTGGTGATGATGAGAAATAAAAGGAAGTCAGTAGAAGAAATAATTGAAATTGGGAGCAGTGAAGATGAAGAGGAAGAGATGGTTTGTAAGAATAAGGGCAATAAGCAGAAGAAATGTGAAGAAGAAGAGAAAAAGGAAAGGAAACTGAAGAGTCCTTATGAGTTATTCCGAGAAATTTTTAATCGGGTAACTATTATGCCTGGAGCGTTTCCACAAGTGCCTAAAGATGAGAAACTGACTGAATACCGTCCTCGCAAGATAGCTGATCTTGATGAGGAGGAAGAAGATCAAGCACGGATTGTTAAACCAAGGAAGAAAGACCATCCACAAAAATTGAAGGATTTAGGAAGTTTGACTCTTCCTTGTGTGATCAATGATGTGGATATAGGGATAACTATGATCGATTCAGGATCTAGTGTTAATTTAATGTCCTTCAGTGACTTCAAGAAGATTAGAGGGCTAAAATTAAAACCAGCATACACTTCCTTGACAGTTGCAGATGGATCCATAAAAAAACCTTTGGGTATGGTGGAAGACGCAATTGTTCGAATTGAAGAGTTGGAATTCTTGGTTGATTTCATGGTAGTGTATATGGTAAATGATGGAAGAATTCCATTAATTCTGGGAAGACCGTTTATGAGGACTTCTCAGATGATGATACGTGTTTATGATGGGAAAATAGTGTTAAGAGATCACGACCAAGTGTTAGCCTATAGGGGATCTGAAGGAGAAAGAAGGAGAATAATAAACAGATCTAGATTTAAAAAGGCTAGAAGAGAAGTTGGCAGAGAAGAAAATACCACAGGTAAGGATCATCTTAACAACTGTACTATTTTGCAGGCATATGAGAAGGAAAAGACAGATAAAGGAAAGTCACCTCACTTAAAGGACAAACTATTTCCACAGGGTGTAGCTGTTAGATACAAAAACAGGAAATGAACTGTCAACAGGAGGCTCGAAGAGGAAGGAATGGTGGAAATTAGAAGGCCATATTCCCCTGTTGTTCGCCAAGTAGACAGACGAAAGCTGAGATGGTGGGATGATGAAGATTCCAGTGTGAGGAAGAAGAGTTGATTGCTGAGAAGAACTTTTTTGTACTAAAAAAAATTATTTTTATTTTTAATTTTTGTTTTCTTTAGCTTTTCTTTTGAACATGTAAAATTTGGAACAATTTTTGGGTAGCATCTATTGAGGGATGCTAACTTTTGGTATCTACTGAGGGATGCTAAATTTTGGTATCTATTGAAGGATACCCGGAAGGTACACCTACTGAAGGGTGTTGGACGACTGACATTTACTGACAAATGCTAAACAGGTGTGGGTCAGGCTCGCGACGTTAAACAAGTGCTACTAGGAGGCAACCTAGAATTTCTTCTTTACCCTTGCATTCTAAATTTTAAATTTTATTGTTTAGTGTGTATGCTTGACTTGAATACTTTTCTGAAGGTGTTTGACTAACTACTATGCATGATGAGTATATTCGATGATGATCTGATGTGAATGATTATTGAGTTGTGTTGCATGTTAACATCCTGTGAAACAGATGTGTGATGAAGTATGATTGTGGTCATGATGCTAAGCAGGATGTATGATTGACTGTACGTGAGAAAGCATGTTGTGTGAGGTATTGAGCCCCAGAGTTTTTATTGTTGTATGTATCGTTCGCAGTGAAGCATAAATTTTATTGCCTTAATCTTGATGATTGATTGATTTTTATGTGAATGTCAAATGATCAAGGCCATGTTTGAAAACCCTTTTCTAGCCAAATTTTCACCCAAAATGCTTTAAAGATTATATCCTTTTTGAACCTTAGCCTGAAACAGGATGAAACCCTTTGATTTGAAATTACTTATCTTGAGTTGGGTTGAGAATAATTGTATGGAATGAAAAGGTTCAAGTTTGGGGTTGCATGGGAAAATTGGAAAGGCAAAAGAAAAGCATTGAGCTCAAATGTTGAAAAGAAAAATACATGAGTAGAGAAAAAGAAAAGAAAAGAATAAAAGCATGAAGATGAGCTCAATGAAAAAGAAAAAGGGAAGAAGCTGGGAATGAGTGAAATTGGTGACAAAGAGAGAGTTTAAACTTGAACCTTTTCATTGATGAAATAGTTTTTTTGACTCAAGAATTTTGTGATCCAGAAAAACCAATTTTTCTTGATAGCCTGACCTCATTACAAGCCTTGGAAAAGTCCTTTTGATGGCATTTGCATGGAAAGATGTTGATTGTTTAAAGATGAATGGCAATTTTATTTCATGTGACTTGTGAGCAATAAAGAGTGGAGTGCTACCTTAAACACTTGAGTGATTGAGTGAAACACTTGCTTGGTGAGAACTTCTAAAGTTCATGATTGCATTTTTTTTGTTTAGTGGACTGATCGTTCATACTGTGTAGCATCTGTTGAGGAACGCATGAGCTAAATTAAGTTGAGAACAAGCATGCATCTTGATTTGAGTTCACTGATTATCAGAAATTGAGTAAGTCTTGTCATGTACTTTGGAAATGTTGAATCATTGGATGAAAGGGTAGAAAATCAAGCTCTGTTTTGTTTTATGGTTTTGTTTTGTTTTGCTTGAGGACAAGCAAATTTCTAAGTTTGGGGTTGTGATAACGGTTGAAAAACCGTTATTTTCATGTGCTATTTTGGACTAAATTACGCCTTTTACTGCTTAGAATGAGCTTGAAATAAAAAAAAACTCAATAAATGAGTCAGTCGAGAGTCAAAAGCTATTTTTAGCTATTTTATGCTTGTTTTGCATTGTTTTGCAGCAAAATTGATAGAAGTGAAGATTGGGAATGAAGATGAAGGTCATAGACTCAAGAAAAAGCAAGAAAATCAAAGAAAAGAAGAGTCTAGGGACCGCCCGGCGTAGACCCCTGGCGCCAGGCAGTCAGACGGGAGGAGAAGACAACAGCAGTGGACGCAAGGCGGCAGACCCCTGACGCCGGGCGGTTTTGCGGCACGAGGGAAACCGCCAGGCGGTTTTGCGGCACGAGGGAAACCGCCGAGCGGTGGTGCGATTTAGGGTACACCGCCGGGCGGCAAAGTGTGACGCCGGGCGGTGGTCAGCTGGGCTTGGGCCTATTTTTCTGCTGCGCTTCTCACCTATAAATAGCCATGTTACGAATTCCAATTCATTCTTTTGAAAGAGGAGGGCGGCCAGACCTACTTTGCACTCTTTGGAGAGGATCTCTTGGATGCTTAGGCTCCTTTTCATCTTTTCTAGGGTTTTCTTTCCATATCTTCCATTATTTTCATCTTGGTTCACCATGACAATGGTGAACTAAACCCTTTTTGTTGTTGGGGGAACAATGTAATCTTTCGATACTCTCTTTTATTGAAACTCTTGTTTGAATTATATGATTTTCATATGCGTTTATTATCAATTGTTGGATTCTCATACTGTGCTTATTGCCTTTATCGTTTAACTCATTCGGTAATTGATATTTGCCTTTATTGATACGGGGACGTACAGTAATGACACGAAATTGTGAGAATTTCCTTGGTTAAGCAATACCACCTAGGGATAAGGGAGTAGGACGACCAATTGTATTTGCTTCTGTTTGTAATGCGTTGCTAATTGCTAGGGGAGGCTAGGGATAGCAAGCCAGTAATTAGTAATAGGCCCTTTTCGCAGAGGGATCGGGTTAAGGGGAGGCCAAGAAAGTTTGCATGCAATTAGATAATAATGCTATTTAAACAAGAGGAGTAAATAAGAGAAAGCGGATTAGATGAAATTGTAAACCCCCAACAACTCCATTCATCCATTGCCTAAATCTTGTCAATTGAATCACACATTGCATGTTTATTTTCTGTCATTTCATCCACCACAATTATTGAATTTTTCTCTGCAAGTCTTACGATTTTGGTTCACACGAACGATAAGGCCTTTCGAGTCTCATGGGAAGAACGATAACGGGTTATACCATTTTTATTACTTGATACGATATGGTACACTTGCCATTCCGCTAACAGTACTCCAATTAGTAGGCTTTGTTCTACAAATCTTCAATGACTCTAAATGGTCCTTTCCAATTCGCTACTAACTTTCCATGAGTGAGATTCTTCCGAGCTTCACACGTCTTCCTCCAAACCAAGTTTCCTTCGTGAACATTCCCTGGCTTCACCTTTGTATTGTATCTTCTGGCGATCCATTGCTTAGACACCTCTACACGTTCTTGAAGGTATCTAACTCCACTCTCAGTTGAGCTTGATTGATTTCTATATTTTTCAACTGTTGTCTAAGAGAAGGCTCGCCCACCTCAATAGGAAGCATGACATTAGTACCATACGTGAGGTTGAAAGGCATCTCGTCAGTTGTAAATATGGTGAGTACCGATATCCCTAGAGGACTTTTGGTAATTCAAAAATTCAAGCTCTTTTGTGTCCCCCCAATAGTGTTTAAGCTCGACCATTATAGTTTTGTTGATCGCTTTAGCGTGGTCATTCCTCTAAGGGTGCTCCACCGAATTGGTTACATTTTTTGAGCCCAAGGCCTAATAGACCTCAGCTAGCTTCTTGTCGATGAATTGTCGACCATTATCAATAATGACCATGTGGGGAAGACCAAAGTGACATATGAGTTTCCAAATGAACTTTTGCACTTGTTGTATTGTAATGGTCGCCAATGACTCAACCTCTACCCACTTGGTGAAGTAGTTTATCATCACTAAGAGGAACTTCTTCTGTGCCTAACCGACCAAAAAATGACCCCTAATGTTCATTCCCTATTAGGCGAACAACTAAGGGGAGATGATGTTGTACAGCTCAATCGGGGGCACCTTGACATTGTTGTCATGCTCTTAACAGCTCTTGTACTTTTGAATAAAGGTTTTTCAATCTTCCTCAATCATTGGCCATTAGTAACCCATACGTAATGCTCGGGCCTTCAATGTGTGCCACCTGATATGTAGATCACACACTTCGTTGTGTATCTCGTTGAACACATACTCAGTCTCTTCACCCGAACACACTTTAGTAGAGGAGTGGAGAAACCCCTTCTATAAAGGTCGTCTCGCACGAAGACTTATCGAGCAATCTTCTTGGCCTCAGCAAAATCAATAGCCTCCCAACCATCTTGCTTCTTCATAAGAAGCTTTATCTCTTCCCTCTAGTCCTTTTATTCGGTTGAGGAAGTGCACAAAAATTCTATTCTAGACTTGGTCATGACTTGTCAGATTATCATACAGAGTTGTCCCTTTTCCTTTCTGCTTGCCAACTTTGACAACATGTTTGCCCAAGCATTCTCCTCGTTTAGGATATTCTTGATGTCCACCACCTTAAAACTCTTCATCAGCTTCGTAGCCGTGGAAGTATTGAAGGAGTTAATCGTCCTTTATTTGGAACTCTTTATTCATCTACCCGATGACGAGTTGTGAGTCCATCCGATACTCTACTCGCTGGGCTCCTAAGTCCTTCGCTAAAGCCAGGTCGATGACTAAAGCTTCATACTCGACCTGATTGTTCAAAATCTTAAACTTCAACATTAGGGAGTGTTCCATCATAGCGTCGTTCTATCCTTCGAGCACGATTCCAACTCCTTCCCCCTTCTTATCCGACAACCCATCAACATATAGCTTCCACACTCGAGTGAAGGTCTTCTCTCTAGAAGGTCGATTTTGATATACCGTTGGAGATGACCTGCTCAGATAAGCTCCTCTACTTGTCACAGAGGGTCGCACTTTTCTCCATTTTATGCCCTATGGTGGGTGCAAAAATGTTTTGGTTGTGTGTAATAAATTCAATCACCTACCTATGTACTTCAAACCTATATGTATACATTTTTGGATGAGTTTTAGATTACTGGCGGCCTCATAGTGGCCCAATTGGTGTTAATCATGCTTTGTTGTAAACTAATCTTAATCAAGTCTAATTGTTGTTTAAGGGTGACCATTCAATCTGTATGGTACACCTAGGATGCCTAAGCTCCTCCCTTTGTATCGAGCCGAATAAGCTTGATCTTCAACCTAGACTAACTTAGTTTAGCCTTCGATTCGCGTCAATTTGGTTCCACGTTGTCTTAAGCTACTTAACCTCTGGCCTAGGCCAGTTTGTCTCGACCATTAGGCCAGGCCGACTCGTCTTGACATTTAACTCAATTGAACTCAACTTGAGCTTAAACCTAGACCAACTCAGATTAACTTGGCCATGGGCTGATGCACATCAACTTTGGACACAGGCCAATTTAGCTCGACTTATTCGACCTTCGACTAAAGTTAGTTTGACCTTTAACAACTAGTCTTGATATTCGCCCTAAGTGGGCTTACCACAACCATTTACCTATGTTTCCTCGTCTTGTCTTTCTATATAGGTAGGCTTGACTCGACCTTAGAGGTTGATTGAATTGACTCTATCTTTGACCAAGGTCAACTAGACTCAACCTTCTGCCTAAGGCGACTCATCTTAACCTTCAATTCTTGTTGGCTAGGCTCGATCTTTAATTAGGGCCAATTCAACTGATTTGTAGCCTAGGTTGACTCTACTCGACCTTCGACCCAAGTCGACTCAGCTTAACCCTCTGTCCTGGGTTGGGTCGGCTTAACCCTTATACCAGGATCAGCTCAGCTCAACCCTTCAGCTCGGGTCGACTTAGGTCAATCTTCCGATCCAAATTGACTCATTTTGACCTTTAGAACAAGTCAATCCATCTCAAACTTTGGCTTGAATTGTCTTATCTTGATTTTCAATCCAAACTAACTTGACTTTTTGTTCAAACTAAATTATTTAAAAATTAATTAAAATCTTATATTTAACTTTGGTCTAATCCACTTTAAGAAAATTCTAAAAACTACGTTATTATTTTGATATCTTAGTAAGCCATTAAAATGAAAATTTATTTAAGAGCAAATTTGAGTAACAAATAAATGATAGATAAAATTAACACCTCTAACCATTGTTTTTTGTTTTTATTTAACAAATTTATTAAGGGTATACAACTATTTTAATAAAGGATAATGATATTTAGACAACATTTTTTTTTACAACATACATTGATTACGTGTCAATCTGTAATTGGTCATAAATTACTCCACAATAGTATTTATGATTATTATTATTGATTATGGAGTAATTTATGACCAATCAAAGATTAACACGTAATCAATGTTCAAATGTTGTCAAAAAAATGTTGTCTAAATATCATTATCCTTTAATAAAATTGTATAGAAGTGTATTTATCATTTCATTTTTCGTAATCCATGGTAAAAGTTTTAAACCCTAAATAAATTGTTGCAGCAGATGTGTAATATATCAAAGATTAAAAATTTGGGAAAGTAGATAACAACTTTAGTTGCAAGAGAACTATAACTACAATAACAATTTCTCTATTCTCTTTATCATAATAAAAAATTCTTCTTTGGTTAAAGAGCACAACCAGCTTTTTGTTATTTATTTTTAAATATGCTTATATTTAGAACTTTTAAAATTTTCAAAAATTTTATAAAAGCTTTTAATAAAGTTTTATTTTATTTTTTCAACGGGTCTCATTAAATTAATTACATCATTTTAAAAAGCTGGCTTGGGAAGATAACACTCTTAACCTCTTTTCCATGACTTACCTATTTCCTTTTGCTATCACTTATCTTGAATTTTGTATTTCACAATATTTATAAGAATGTGGATTGTCATTTACGTAAAAGAAAATAACACACCTCATATTTTTTTTGTCGGTCACAAGTATATTTTATTTATTTATTTTTATGCTTAATAAATTACTGGGATGCGTTAACTTTAAAATTGTTCATGTTAAATTGCTTATCCAAATTTATTTTTGCCAGCCACCAGTGTTTTGTTTTATTCATCATTAGAATTTTAGGGTACGTTTGTTGTGCATTTTCTACTTGCTTTGATATTTGATATTCGTTCAAATTCTTAAAAATATTAAAATTCAAAATATTTTTATAATTTATTTATTAATTCTTTCGACAATTTTAAACACATGTATTTTGGGTTTCATTAATTATTTGTATGAAAAGGTTTTAAAATAAAATTAGTTGTGACTGAGTGTTTGTTCTAGGATTTTGTGTTAAGTGTTTTCTTAAAGTGATTTACACATGAAGAACAAATAACTGTCATATTACTAACGAAAACCATAGGCCAACAAGGACAACAAATACTATATAGTATTATAATAAAATTGTTATTATAAACACAAATATTTAAGTTAAAAAAACTTAATTAATTATTTGATTCTTTTATTTAGTTATTTGATTTATTTTCATTCTTATATTTATTTTTCATTCAATAATTTTTATTAAATAAAATAAATTTAATAACACTGTTTAAAAAATAATTATGTCTTTGTCTAATAAAAATCTTAATTACTAATTTAATTTTTATAGTTTTATTCTTACTAAAATTAATGTATTATTCGAGGATTGAAATCAAACTACATATCTTTATTTAAACAGTATAAAAACAAAGTTGAGTAAAAACTATAAAAACAAGAATAATCATAAGTGTAATATTAATTAACTTTTTTATTAAATTAACATACGATGATATTTCAAACAATACCAATTTAATACTAGAAGAAACAACTTTAATCCCATTTAATAATATATATTTGAATTTAATTAAATCCATTATAAAATATAAGAATAATGAGAAATCAGAAGTTTAAATATTATACCAAATTAAAAATTAAGTTTAAAAAAATTACATTCGCAAATTTTTTAAATGCAATCAAATTAATAACATTGAAAAAATGGTTACAATTTTGACCCAACGGTGATGATATTGAAAAGCTGCAGTGACAGCAGTAGTTGTAGTGCAGAACTGGCATTGGTCTCGTTTTCTGGATATGTTGGTGGCTCCTAACTTTTCCATAATGATTCTTCAACACCACCAACCGCAGAGACAGCCTTAAACACTCCAACACACATAAAACTTTTGCTCTCATCCCTCTATATCCACAACAACCAGATTTTTACCATGGGCATACTCTACGACGACGTGGTGATCATAAGCCAGCCACAAAAAGACGGCGACCCAACTGTTCTCACTGTCAATTGCCCTGACAAAACTGGTCTGGGCTGTGATTTGTGCCGCATCATACTTTTCTTTGGTCTCAACATACTCAGAGGAGGTACCCATCTAATAAAAATCTCTTTTTTAATTTCAACTTCAACTGATTATTTTTTTGATGTTGTGGAATGAAGATGTTTCAACGGATGGGAAATGGTGCTACATAGTTTTCTGGGTGGTTGGAAAAAACAGGACGAGGTGGAGTTTGCTGACGAAGAGGCTGATTGAGGCATGCCCTTCTTGCTCCTCGGCTTCTGGAATCTCTTATTATCGATCTGAGTTGCAGCTCTCCAAGCCTCCTGATGTCTTTCTTTTGAATTTTTGCTGTCATGACCGGAAAGGGCTTTTGCATGGTAATTTTGGGAATTTAAGTCGTGAGTTTTTTTCGCTCTCTGCATGTGTGTTGTATTGCTTTTTGATGATAGCATTTGGATGCTTTTGGATGGTTTAAGACTATGCTGATGTTTGATAACTTGCTGTCTTTATTGTTTCTGTTGAAAAGCCTGGTTTCTGCGGTACTGATTCATGATATTGCAAGATATTGTAGACTAATGTGTTGGTGAATTTTAGATTGTTATTTTGACATTGATGTTTTATGGAACTGGTAGGCAGAACAAAATGACTGAATGTGTTTATAATGGTAGCAGATGTTACTGAGGTTCTTTGTGAGCTAGAACTTACTATAAAGAAAGTGAAGGTATCTACTACACCTGATGGCAAAGTGATGGATCTGTTTTTCATCACAGATGCCAGGTTTGCATTTCATATTTGCTTTCCTATAACTGTTCGTTCATTTCTGTTGAAACTGCTTGATCTATTTGTTAAGACTGCAGTGTGCATATTACTTTTTCCATTTTGAACGAAATTAACATACATGGTTTGTAGATGAAAAGGAAATTAATCACTTGAACTCCAATCATCTCCCTTTTTAAGTGAGTCTCTTTCACACAGTGTATAAATGGGCAAGTGGAGTAACATACAAGTGTAAAAGATCTAGAAACTTAAAGTTTATTTCATGATGTCCCATTTCATGAAAATTTCATCCCCTTTGAGAGCTTTACCAATAATTTAATCCTTAATCTTGCATCCATATCAGAGAACTTCTACACACAAAGAAGAGAAAGGATGAAACAATTGAACATCTAACAGAGATTTTGGGGGATGCCATAATTTCTATTGACATAGACTTGGTTGGCCCAGAAATTACAGCTTGTACCCAGGCATCTCCATTGCTTCCAACTGCAATCACAGAAGATGGCTTTGATTTGGAATTGCCCGATTTGGCTCGGGGAGGAACTTTGAGGTCAGATTATGTTTCTGTCATGATGGACAATACGCTTAGTCCTGCTCACACCCTTGTCCAAATTATGTGCCAAGATCACAAAGGTCTACTTTATGACATCATGAGAACTCTGAAAGACTACAACATTCAGGTACACAAATTTGAAATCTTTATAATACTACAATTCTTAGAGTTGATTTTGTGCTGCTATAAATTGATTTGTCAGAAGAAAAAGAATTGATAAACTAAACTTTATTTCATCTTGAATTTGTAGCTTTTGTACTCATTACCAAAAATGAAAATTTCACTTTCTTTATACTCAGGCTATTTGCCTTTGCTTTTCTAAGCTTCATGAACACTGGCAGACATATACTTGGTCATCTATAGTATCCTAAGGGTACAACCTTATTTGTCCTTCAACCAGATTTCTTATGGGCGTTTCACTACAAAACCTAGAGGAAAATGTGAGATTGACTTGTTCATCATGCAAGCAGATGGCAAAAAGATTGTTGACCCAAACAAGCAGAATTCATTGTCATCACGCCTTAGAATGGAACTATTTCGACCACTCAGGGTAGCGATTGTGAGTAGGGGCCCGGATACCGAGCTTCTGGTCGCAAATCCAGTGGAGTTATCTGGCAAGGGCCGACCTCTTGTTTTTCATGATATCACTCTTGCACTCAAAATGCTAGGCACTTGCATATTTTCGGTAATCACTGATCTTAATACACATGCTACTCATTAATGAAGTCATAATTTGAATTTCCTCCATGTCATAACTTTTCACTTTTTTGATGTTTTTTACTCACAAACGGTTGGAGATCTCATATCAACTAGGAATAAGATAAAATTATAGGAATAAGATAAAATTATAGTTTATAGTATATGAGTGAAACAAGTCTTACTTACTATAAAACCAATTTACTGAAGTGAGATTTGCTCCCACTTATATACTATAATTTGGTTTTATTTCTAGTTGATATGGGATATCAACACAAGCAGACACATTAGTTTTACCAGATTTCACATTCTTTCATGTGGTTCATTGTCAAAGCAGGCTAAAGTTGGGAGACACGTAATTGGAGATCGTGAGTGGGAGGTTTATAGAGTCTTGCTTGATGAAGGGGAGGGGTTATCTTTTCCAAAGAACAAGATTGAGGAGGGAGTTTGGAAAATGCTGATGGGTTGGGAGTAACCCATGGTTGCCATATTCACATTGCATCCTTTGGTTTGGATCATCCTCTCTACCTGTGTACAGATAGCTGTGTCTAATATCATATAGTTTGTTGTTGTTAGGAGTAATTGTGAAATATGTAGTATGCAAAAGTGCTAGACTTTGCCACCATACTTTTGAGCTTTTCTATAATTCTAACGTTTTGTATATAAACGAGAAGGCAGTAACAAGTAGAAGACAGAAGATAATTTTTCTCAGGGCTTTTAATTATAAATGAAAATTAAATGAAACATTTTAAAGTGATTATTATACCCAATTCTTGTAATAAATCTCTAACCTTAACATAGTTTTAAATATTAATTACGCAAATAACATTAAAATTTGAAGATATATTATTAAAAAAAATGATTGAATTAGTTTAAATGTTGATAAGGTGTCCCCAAGGAAATGGGGATTTTTTTTTCTTTAAATTGAAGATCTTAAATTTAAGATAATTCATTATTTTCTTGTTTTACGTGCAACGAGCTTGTAACCTTAGTTATTCTTTTGGTTAGGGTCTTAGTTTTCTGTTTACTAACCAAGCTTTATACATGTACCTAGGAGAGTTGAGCGTTTTCAGTTTTTAACTAGGAGCGTGCCTCTTTTCTTTGTCCTTTGACAGTATACATTTGTCCTTTCATACTCTTCTTTGTTTTCTTTTCCCTGATCCTCTGTTACTCTCTTTTGGTCCTATGGTCCTAGCTTCTTCATGATGGAGATTGATATCTTGTTATGGTATGGGAGTTATGCTGCACCACACTCCGAATCTTTTTTGGATTCTTCCTTTCTTTTTGTCCTTCTTGTTTCTTTTTCCATGGATGAAGAAAGTGCTAGCATGGACAACTGCATGTATCTTCACCCCAGTTAAAATCTCACAGTCTTGTCTCACTAGTTCTTGATGGGAATAATTATCACTCATGGAGCAGGTCTATGGAAGCTGCATTAAGTGCTAAAAATAGATTGGAGCTCATTGAGAGATCTTTAAGTGAGTTGAAGAAATAAGTCAACTTTAATATTTTGCTTTCTTCAGCCAGAGTGTTTAGCAAGTTTGTCTTCTACAAGATTTTGAAATATTGATTGAGACTCTTAAAGGGCTTTACCAAAAATATTGTCTCGACACTTTTACATTTTTTTTGAAAGTTTGATTGATCATTGTTTGGAACCATATAGATTTTGCCTTTAGTACAACTCTTATAGATGCTTTAACTTTGGAATCGTTTAGTATAGTGTATCGTTTATGCCTAAATGTTTTTCTAAGGCTCTCTTATGTTACTAGGTATTTAGAGATTTTGAACTTAACACTTAAGTTTTTGCTATCCTATTACTTGTGTGATGACATCTTCATATTTTCATTTCGTTTCATGTTGTTTTATTAAATTTCAAAACATATGAGAGTGTTTAGACAAATTGGTCTTATAGACAATTTTCTCTTAACAATAAGCAAGTGTCACCTTCCATGCTTGTAGGTGCACAAAGAAAGGCATTAACCTAACTTGCTCTCCAAGCTAGCTCACCAAATTAGGTTTAATGTGTTTCTTCTTCTCCATCCCAACTCCTTTTAAGCCTAAACACTTTTCTTGGCCCAAAACTCATCAAGGCCCAAATAAAACCCTATACTATTGGGCTTAGAACGTAAAGCCCAAAATTAAACCCTAGTCTAATATTTACAAATACAGAGTCCCAGGATAGGTCTTCGTATCCTCCTTAGCTGATGTCCATTTTAGCTTGGGCCTGATATATTTAACAAAAGTCTAGTCTTCTTATATCCTCTTAGCCATAACTATGGTTATAGGTACCCATGCGACTTCTGCTTAAATCAAATTAACTTTAAGATTGTGTCAACCATAGATGATTGTAATTTAGATCAAACTAACATTCTAAAAAGTATTTTCCATATTACATTTTCATATTCTTTTTAATTTTTCAAATGCAATGCTTTACTACAAATCATTCTCTTTTGTAAGAAAAAGTAGGAATGTTTCCCTTACCAAGAAGGGAGGAGGGGGGTAAATTGATGATGAATGAAAAAACGCTTTCTTTTTTTTATCTTTTTGGAAACTTTGAATGACCTTTAATCTATCTTGAATCACAAGCAATGAAAGAATACAATAAAAGATAGAAAAACTAACACAAGTTTCTATATTGGTTCGACCTCAATGCCTACATCTAGTGTCCTTCCAATCAAACTTAGATTGAAAGCCAATGCACCATAAAGATTTGAGTTTTCACAACAAGGCCTTACATAGAACACCTCTCAAATGTAACCACCTCTCTAACTCACCAATCTAATATAGACAACAACAAAACCCTGCAGAAAGAACAATCATCTTCCCTATAGTCACCCTTTGAGACACTTCTCAAAGTCACAAGAACACCAAGTTCTTCTTCTTGGCCACACACACAGGGAATACCATAATCCAATATTGCAAAAGACAAAGTCAGATAAGGTAAGAATACACCTTAATTGTGAAGTAGTTGATAATCCAATAAACCATCAATTCTATACTTCAAGAATCCTTCAAGAATATCAAATTTTTTGTATCTTGTTTCTTGGAGCAATTTCAGCACACCTGCAATTTCTTTCTTAACTCACTAATATCAGATATCAAAGTTCAAATGATAAAAAAGTTCTTAAATGCAGAGTGCAGCACGTCAATATATAAATTTCTCATGTCAAAATCATTCTTATCGATTACAAAACTAATGTAATCAGATACACTTTAACAATGTTATATCAAAATTACATTCAAACAGATTTAACTAATTAAGCATATAATGTAATCGATTGCACATAACATGTAAGTAAAAACATATGAAAATATGACCGTTATGATAGTTGAGACTTACCATCAAAACAATTTTCAAAGTATATCAGTCTTAATTGATTACATAAACTGTGTAATCGGTTAAGTACAACACTTAGATAAATTTTGAAAACACTACTTCTCAAAAACTCATCACAGCACATTGTAGATAGATGTTAGCAAATGCATGAGTTTTAATTGTTCATACATATAATGTAATCAGTTAAAACTTGTAGCTTGCCACAGTTTAAGCATAAGCTATCTGATGAACCTAATTGATTAGATAACTATTCTAATCGATTACTTCATACACATAATGCATTGTGCAAGTGATTTTAACATATTGAAGTATGAGTATGCACACATTAACTGTAGATACATGTATGATCATAACAAGTATACACATCAACCAATTAAATCAGTAAATTTTGCAGTCATGGAAAGCATCATAAAAAAAAGACATGTGTTGTCATCATAAAAAACAAAACCATACAAGAAATTTTATTGCTCCCCCTATCAACAATCTCCCCTTTTTTTATGATGCACAACCATGATGTGTATACCACAACCATGATGCACAAATCAGAAATTGTTTCACTAATTTCTAATACCTCAAATTTCTCCCACTTTGGGCATTAGAAAATAAGATAGTTTGAACCAGATTAATATGATTTCAGTAATTTCACCCCGTTTGTATGTGTAAGAAATTAATGTTAGAAAAAGTTATGCTCCACCTATCAATATGCAGTAGTTCAAAATTATTTTCAATGCAAAGTTCAGTATCAGAGCAAAAGATAGAGATATAAGAAAGCAAGACCAGCATATTCGGTTTCAAGCATATGTCAGATGTAATAATAAGTATCAAAGTAAAACAGATTATGCTTGAAGCCAATGAATTTGTGTGTTAACATTCAGAATACCCAAAATGATGTACAGCGGATATGAAACAATGAATATTAGAATGTATGAACACATATGAAATGAGGATGAATGTGACAAAATATAAGATTTAATAGAATAAAGACTCAAACCACATTCATGAAGATCAATCGATTACACTGTCCTTGTAGTCGATTAAAATTCTACAGTGTACTGATAATCCATTGTAGATCAATGATTAATTTCATGTACACTATCAGACTTGCATATAATATTCTTCTCAACTTGGTTGAGTGTTAACACATATATACAATATAATTGTGAAATAATAGAGTCACTAATTGAGTATGAGTATGCAAAGAAGGTATATGACAGTTAGGGATGGCAAAAAAACCATGGTCGCGGGTACCCACGGATTAAACCCGTTGTGGATAGTTGGTACCCGCGGGTAATAGGTACCTGCGGGTAGCGGGTAACGGGTTTTTTAATACCACTCGTTATCGGGTCGGGTTCGGGTATTACATTATCCGTACCCGCGGGTACCCGCTACTTGCCCAAAAGTTGAAATTACCTTTTTATCCTTATTTTAAATTAAGATTTATGATTTTAGCTCTACGTCTTTTCTTCATAATACATCCCTCGTTCCTCTTTGCATCCTCATGCGTGGACCAGCTCCAACGAAGGTATTCACAAAAAATTTCTCGACCAGGACGCATATTGCACAATATTTCTAGATCTCTTCCAATTACTTCTTTTCGGTAGGGTTTTGGGTTTGGGGATGAGATCAATTTTTGTGTTTCGTTTGTTTTGGGGTTTAGGTTACTTTCTGTTTAGGGGTTTTGTTACTAAGTTGGAACATTTCTATTGCAGAGAATCAGTTGGGGCACACTCACGCTTTGGGAAAGCTAACGAAGGTATTGTTGTTCTGTACTTCAACTTCAACTTCTCCGCATCTTGTTCTTTCCGAGTTCAGACTTGTAATTGGCACTAAAGTTTATCCTTTATTTTGTATGATTTAAATCATGTGTTGGTATACATCTGAACATTAAGTCTGTGATGGATCTAGTGATTTGAAATTATTCTCCTATGAAATACCACTTTCATCGTCTGTTTTGTTTATTCTATTGACTTACTCACACCAGTATTAATCAAATTTGCATCTGAAGTATAATTTATGCCTGTTGAGGACTTGGTATAGGTCACATCTTCAGTAGCTCCACAATCTATGCTGATTAAACCTGCATGGGACATTTAGGCATAAGCTAATTGTCTTTTTATCAAATAATGGTGCACTGAAGTTGAAGTTTTAATTTGTTATCAAACCTTATTGGTCCTAAGCTTGAGCTAGAACGAAAAGAACTAGACCTCCAACAAAACCAAGAAGGAAACACCTCAATGTTTCCATGTCTCATCACCCTCTGCCTGTGAAGTAGAATAGGGATCACCCTTTTCCGAATTATATTGCTAAAGGATTTGTGTTTTGGCGACGTGGTCAATGTCAACATGAAGGTAGTCTTGATGATTTAGAATTTCTTAAAACTTTTGTCCTTTTCCATCCGTCATTGCAGCTAGTGCAATAGGATCATCCCCTTGATTACTTTGGAATTCCTGTCATGTTCATCATCACTTGTCTCTCACGCACTTGCGTGTGCATTAACAAAATTGTACAACATTCACAGTTCAGTCAATCAATATATTTAGCTAATGGAAATAAACTACTTAACTTATAACCAATTCATGGATCTTTAAGGAGTATTAAATTAACTAGAAGATGTCTATGTTTGTGGTATAAAGATTTACATTTATTATAATGATGGAAGGCTTTTGAAACCTGGTTTCTGTGAGTTATAATAATCCTATTTGATGAGAGAACACTACTTAGAATAATGCCAGAAGAGGGTTTTATGATCTTCATGAAATGTATACGTCTCTCACTTTCATAAGATTTACATTTGGCTATTAAGTACAATGAAAAAGATACTTCTAGTTTCCTTGCTCGTACAACACAGTGCAGAAAAAGTCGTGAGAATATGACAACTATTTTTAATATGAAATAAATGGTCACATATAAGGTAGAAATAGTCCAATAAAGATCATATTGGTTAATATATATATATATACTTGTGTTTAGCTCAGGAGCAAGCTCAAGGATTTTTCTCATAACTTTCTCTGCCATTTCTACCTCTCCGTGAATCTTACATGTGTTTAGCAGTGTCCTCCATAGTACTACATCTGGATTTCTCACTTCCTCTATCAACACTACAGCCTCCTCAAGTCTCCTTGATCTCCCTAGCAAATCAATCATACAAGTAATGCAGCTTTATATTTATCTTACTTTTAGGTTTGGAGGTTATGATAAAAAACAATTGCACTATAATATTTATACTACTTCTCTTTTCGTGATTATAATGTCCCCCAAATTTTAATAACAAAACATGTAAGTATAAAATTTAAAGATAATTTTGTAGCTTAACAGGCAGTCTAACATGTTAGAAAAATAAACTTGTATGAATTTTGTCCATAAATATTACAATTGTTATCAAATACTTTCGAAAACTATGAAACTTTGATTAATTAGATAATTTGTTTAGAATATTTTATTTCACCCAAGTCATTTCGTGACTGGTTGATTGCTAGTTTTTTATATATTAGAAAATACCTGTGTGACATTATTGAAAATAGATCATACAAGTAAAATGGTCTCTTATCAATTCAATTTTTTGATTATTCCTAATGGAGGAAAATATTCGGCATCCTTCTTCAACTAAACCTGCATTGTTGCATGCCACCAGAATACTTATAAATTAGAAATTAGAAATGTAATAAGGAATTATGTAGGACAAGTATCACTTGATTTAATTTTTATTTACTTATCCATTGACATATGTTTTAAATATTATTTGCATTTTTTTTATAATTTATTTTGGATTTTTTCATTTAAAAACTTATAAAATAATTTTTTTAAATATTCGCGAGTTGAAAACGGGTATCCAATGGGTACCCACTGGTCGAAAAAAATCCGCGAGTTTTTTTAAGACGGGTATCCAGTGGGTAGCGGGTATAATTTTACCCAGCGGGTCGGGTTACGGGTAGGCACTATCTGTGCCCGACCTGACCCGTTGCCATCCCTAATGACAGTGAATATCATTGTTTGCATTCATACAAGCAGATATATCACATTCAGAATGATTCAACTGATATTCAAGTTAGAAACAGAATGTAGTCCAAAACATCTTCATTTCATTCATAATTTCAACACATAGGTACAAGCATATATGACTTAATATCCAATTCTTTTACATCTTAAAAATCAGCAAAAACAACAAGACAAAAAACAGCTAAGACTCTAGACAACTAATCTGATTCAGATAGTTCCATAGAATCTTCTTCAGTTGACTCTTCATCATCATCATATTCATTTGTTGAGGAACCCTACTTATATAGTTTTGAATAAGCTCATCCACTTTCTTCTCAATTCTGAATACAAATTTTTCAACCTTCAAGATCCTTTCAGATGTTCTTTTAAAGTGGTCCATAACAAATTGCTCAAATTCCGTTTGTGGAGTGAAAGAAGGAATGCTTTCATCAGAATTAGATGGTCCAACCACATTTATAATTGGAGTCTGTACATCCTTAGAAAACCAACCATCAATTGTTTTCTTCAGTCTAATACAAGTTAATATTTCCTTTTCAATCTCATTTGACTTGTTACATTCAATCTTTATTTCACCATTCAGATTAACTTGTTGATGCATAAAGACTTTGCTAATAAAGACACCATATGGTAGATTGTGTCCATGGTTGCATCCAACTTCAATCATGTGATCTTTCAAGAACATAACCCAGTTGGTTGGTGATCTTTTCTTTATGGCATTATGATAACAGATTAAAATACCGCTATTTGCTATATGATTTTGATACTAAAAGCACCCCTTTTCACTTAGAAACTTGTTCGAACTCACGAGTTTTCAGTAAATTGTGTGAATAAGAGAGTTGAGGTTGATTTTAACAGTTTTCTAACAAATTCCCCTCATTTTGATAGAGATTGAAGCAATACTGGAAGAAGAAGTGAAAATCCATGAAGATGGAGCTCAAAAGGGGTCAAAAAGGCACCAAGAAGGGAGGAAACCCGAAGCCTAGGCGACAGGAACGAAAAACAATGAAGCCAAGATCGACGTTGGTTGCCCGAGCAATGAATCGACGCCCGAGTGACGGACGCCCGAAGCTGAGGCGTCCAAAACTGGCGCCCAAGCATCAGAACCCTTAATTCATTCCTAGGTGAGCTCCCTACGACGCTTGGACATGATTTCACGTGGATCGGGCCCTGCTTCTGCTCTGATTTGATTCTTTTGGACCAGGCCGCACTTTGGGACGCGTCTGGCGCTATTTAAAGGACCCTGGGGCTCTAGGTTTTGCATCCCTGGTAGAAGAGAGCATAGCAATACACTCATAACCAATTCTTAGTCTTCCATTCTTATTCTTTTCTTCCATTGTTCATAGGTTCCCCTATGTCTATGGGGAACTAATTTCTATTTGTTGTTGGGGAATGATGTAACCTTGTAAACTCTCATGTATTTGAATTGATTCTTAATTCTATATGCTTTATTTCATTATTTGTTAGAGTAATTCATCTGCTTTATTCCTTCTTATACAATAGCATTATCTGTGAGTTGCATGAGTGTCGAGAGGTTCCTTTCAATTCAGGTCCTTGTTGAATTACTCCTAAGGGTTATGTTGCTCAGGGATGAGGGTATGAATCTTAGTCGTCTTAACCTATTGATCTTCACATCTTTTTACCAGGAATGCTAGGAATCGCATGAACTGGTAATTAGGGACAATCTTATTTACTGAGGGATCGGGTTTAAGTGTTTTCATGAGGGAAGTTGGCATTAATGAATAAAGAGGAATTCTTATATACATGAGAGGGAACTTGGTGAAATCTAACCCCAACAACATAACCATCTCATATAAATCAACCTCCGTTCATCTCTGTGCTCTTTTGCCATTGATTAATTGCAATTTATTTTCTTTATTATTTTTGCACAACAAATCCATGATCTCTTTTATTTTTGAAGTCTTAACTAATCTTGGTTTCACATAACTGTTTAGCGCTGAGAGTCCTCTGGGATACGATACTTGGTCTTACCATTTTATATTACTTGTGCGACTCGGTGCACTTGCCGATTTGCCCCCAACAAGTTTTTGGTGCCATTGCTGGGGACTCACGGTTTAAGCTATTCTATTTGCGTGATTCTTGATTAATTTTGACTATATTTTATTTTATTTTATTTTATTCCATAAATTTTAATTTTCCATTGTTATTTTTCAACCCCCAAATTTTTATTATTAATTTTTTTATCACTAACAATCTCTCTCTAGAATTTTTGTGCAGGCCTCACAATATGATCTAACAGGATGCAGTTCTACCAGGAGGATTCCGACTACTGGTGGGAACCTTACGCAAGCACAAATCAAAGTCAATATGAGCAAGATGGAAGACTATTCATTAGTCCACCACAAGCTGACAACACCACAAAGCTTGAAGAGACTCTCTAACAGTTCTTGAAAGACTCTATCTCATTTCGGAAAAATATTCAGGCCTCATCACAAAATATAGTGGCTGAGTGGAAGGTCCTAAGTTAGATGTTGAATGAGATCACAGACAATAAGAGGCCTGATAAGGAATGCAAAGATGTTGTCATTGAAAGTGACAAAGTTCCAGATGAGGAAAGAGAAAAAGAAGAAAAGAGAGAGGATGAGAGAAAAATAGAGAGAAAGAAAAAGAGAGTTTGAGCAATGAAGAGCAAGAAGAAGAAGAGAAAAAAGATGAGATAAAAGTAGAGAGAGAAAGAGAAGAAAAATTGAGTGAGAAAGAGAAAGAGGTAGAAAAAGAAGTTGAGAGAGAAGAGAAAAAAATTGAGAAAAGTCCTTTGTGCCCTAAGGTGTGTCCCAAGGAAAAAAAGAGAGAGGGGAAGGATGAAAGCAAAAAGAAAGAATCATATGAAAAATCCCCTCCTCACCCAAAGAAGGACCATAGGAAGAAAAAGGAAAAACAGTTTGAGCATTTCATGGAAATCTTCAAGAAATTAGAGATTAAAGTTCCTATTATTAGGACACTGCAACATGTTCTTGGGTATATTAAGTTCCTCAAAAAATTCAACAAAAAGAAAAAAATATTTTGAACCCAGTTCTTAATTTTTTTATTGTATTTTTTATTTTATTTTATTTTATTTTATTCCATTTTATCTTATTTTGTTTTTTTTATTTAATTTGATTTGATTTGATTTGATTGATTTCATTTCATTTCATTTCATTTTATTTTATTTTATATTATTCTATTTGATTTGATTTTATTTTATTTTATTTTAATTTATTGTTTTTTTTTATTTGTGTGGTTTGGATTTGATTTTGTTTTTGTATGTTTGAGTTTTTTTTTTAGGTTATGCACTGCTTCTGATGGCAGTACTGACAATATCTACTTATGAATGCTGATGAAGAAGAGAAAAATTAACATTTACTGAAGCATGTTGATGAGAAAGATTCACAACTACTTATGGATGCTGAAAGAGTTTGAGATAACATCTACTGATGGATGTTGCTATGGAAAAGGAGGGTGACTAGACATCTACTGATGAATGTTAGGTGATTAGGCATCTGCTGATGGGTGCTATGAAGATAAGAAAGATTGGTGTCTATCGAGGGACACCATGGAAGATTAACATATACTGATGGATGTTATGATGGAGACTGGGTCAACCTAGTGACATTAAAGAAGCGCTTGTTGGGAGGCAACCCAATTCTCTGAACTTTTAATTTTTACTTTTGTTTTAAATTTTTTTTTTGTCTATTTCATTGTAATTTATTTTTATTGTGCTCTGATTGAATGAACTGAACTGCTTTGATTCAACTGTGCCTGTTTTGTGTGATAAGCTTGCTTTTTAAAATTCCAGTGTTTGATTGAAGTTGAGATGATGCATGATGTGCTATAAGTGATGAATCCCAATTTGTGAGACAGGTGCTTGGAATAAAGTTTGATTAAAATACTGAGCAGGATGTTTTTCTGAATTTGAAAACTTGTGAGTTTACCCGTGTGAGTTTTGAGCTTCAGAGTTGTTTATAAATAATTGTTGTTACTTTGGAAGCATGAATGATTCTGCCCAAATTTTTTGTGGTTGAACTACTTGCCTGCAGGTTTCATATGATCAAGGCCATCTTTTGTTATCCTTTATTCTTTTGGCCTTCAAATATTTTTGCCCACTGAAAAGAGAACAACTCGTTCTAGCCTTTGAACCTTGAGCCTGATATGTCTTGAAAAACCTTTTTGAAAAATCTTTACCTTGAGTTAAGTTGAGAACATTTGATGAGGTACTGATAAAGGTTCAAGTTTGGGGTTACTAGGACAAAAACCACCTCTCTTGGCAATGAGAAATAAAAAAGAAAAGCAAGAAAAAGGCAAAAGAAAAGAAAAAGTAAGAAAGCAAAAATTCAAAAAGAAAAGGAAAGAGTTCACTACAAGGAAAGGCTGGGAAGAAGATAAGAGAGTTGTTCTTGAAAGATGAATTCATAAATGTCTCTCTTAACTTAAGGAACTTTGCTGACCAGAAAAACCAATTTCCTTCTTAGCCCAACCAAGATACAAGCCATGAAAAGCCCTTGTGATGACAACCTGTTTGTGAGTATTTTTTATTGTGGTCAAATGAAAGGCAAAATTTATTTGTGTGACATTGTGACAACAGAGAGAAACACCATACCACACACCTGAGAGTTGAGTGAGACACTTTTGAATGCTTGATTGTTTGAGTGAAACAATTTCCCTAGTGAGGATTAGTTCTCTGAATTTCTGATTGCATCTCTGCTTGGTTGATTGTTCCCTCTTAAGGATAACATCTGTGGAAAATGAATTGGAACATCTGCACATCTTGACTGAAGTCTTATGCTGAAATTGATAAAAGTGATTTCTTGTCTTGAAAAAGCTTTTGGAAAAGGTTGATTCATTGTAGTGATTGTTTTGAAAGGCTGAGTTGCATGTTGTTTGCTTGAGGACAAGCAAAGTTCTAAGTTTGGGGTTATATGATTTTGATACTGAAAACACTATTTTTCAATTAGAAACTTTCTTGAACTCATGAGTTTTCAATAAATTGTATGAATAAGAGAGTTCAGGTTGATTTTAACAGTTTTCTAACAAATTTTCCTCGTTTCTACAGAGATTGAAGCAATATTGGAAGAAGAAGTGAAAAGCCATGAAGATAGAGCTCAAAAGGGGTCAAAAAGGCACCATGAAGGGAGGAAACCCAAAGCCCAGGTGACAGGAACGAAAAATAGCAAAGCCAAGATTGACGCTGGTCGCCCAGGCGACGGACCTGACGCCCGGGCGACGGACGCCCGAAGCTCAGGCGTCCAAAACTGGCGCCCAACCTCACAGAACCCTTAATTCACACTTGGGCGAGCTTCCTGCTACGCTTGAGCGTGATTTCACATGGATCGATTGCAACCTTTTTTCATCTCTGTGCTCTTTTTCCATTGATCAATTGCAATTTATTTTCTTTATTATTTTTGCACAACAAATCCATGATCTCTTTTATTTTTTAAGTCTTAATTAATCTTGTTTTCACACAACTGTTCAGCGCCGAGAGTCCTCAGGGATACGATACTTGGTCTTACCATTTTATATTACTTGTGCGACTCGATGCACTTGCCGATTTGCCCCCAATGCATTGAGCAGAAACACATCTTCAGTTGTCATTCAATCATGTATATTGTTAACACTCTGGCAAGTGTACCAGATTGTATCAAGTAATAATAAGTGGAAAAACCAAGTATCATTTTCCGAAGAGACTCACGACACTAAAGAATTGTGCTTTTGCTTAACCAATCAAGTATATAAGAACAATATTTTGGGATTTTTGAATGCAAAATGATGAAAGTAATGTGCATGCAATTTGATTAATTGAGGCTAAACACAAAAGTGAATATATGATGTTGATAATATGAGATGAATATGTTGTTAGGGTTTAGATTTCACCTAATCACTCTCATGCACAAACGAATTCATCTTCTTCATTAAAGTTCAATGCCACTTTCTAATTTGCTCTAAACCCGATGTCTCGGTGAAAAAAGCCTACTCCTAATTACTAGTTTACTATGTCTAGTCTCCCTAGCAATTATTCATGCATTAATGTGCACATAAGCTTAAAGGCAATATTGCTCCCAAGAGAATTCCCCACATCATGATTTGTAGATATCTCATGATACCAATCTTAGGGAGAGAAGAGGAGAGCTGTCACCTTCCCCAAATCCATCAACCCTAAGAGTGCGATATCGCCTCATGATACTTATAAATCATAACATTTATGCCAAATATGAATAAATTGTAACAAGCATTTAAGAAAAGAAGAATATCTCTAACAATTAAAGAAAGAAGCATATATCAATAACAATAATCAATTCAAATACAAGAGAGTTTAGAGGTTACATCTTTCCCCAACAACAAATAAGATTAGTTCTCCATCGTCATGGAAGAACTAAGTGTACAATTGAATGAAAGAGATAGAAACCCTAGAAAGAGAAAAAGAGAGTTGTCAAATCCCCAAATCTGCTCCAAAGGGGTGAAATTATGTTTCTGTGCCTAAGCCATCAAAAGATACATTCTCTAGGGTGTCTAGGTCTTTAAATAGGACAAAAATAACATAAAACAGGTGCAAGCCCAAAACAATCGTAGAAAATATATCAAATCACGATCTGATTGACTTTTTCTGCATTCTCGTTCACTTTTTTGCACTCTGGTTGACTGGTTGACTAGTTGACTTTTCTGCACTGCAACTCCTTGATACTTCAACCGTTCTTTCAAATCATTCCAAAAACCTACAAAATCAAGGGAATTTAATGATAAAATCCTAAAGTATATCCTCAACTCTCTTATTCATAAAACTAAAGCAAAATCATGAGTCCAAGCAAGTTTCTAAGTTAAAAAGGGTGTTTTTGATATCAAAATTAAGTATAAAAATGACAGTTTTTGAACCGTTATCATATATACCTCCTTAGCAGTAAAAGCCACACAAGGACAAATGCACACATTTTTTCTTCCTTGTCCAATCCATTATGCAGATACAATTTGTTCATCCTAAACCATCTAGGATATCATAGACAGTCCCTGTATATTTCTTTCTTAGTTGTCCACTTATTAAGATCAGAATCATGTATATGAGACATGTAACCCTCAACCGTAAGACCAGTAAATGATAGCCAAACCCCAACGTCAATTGTGATATCGACACCTTTTACCCGAAATGTATAGCACCATTGATAACTTTCATATTAGTATAGAAAACTTCTACTAAATCTCGATAACAATCACTTTTCATTTGGACAAACTTGGCAAGTCCTTGATGAGCATTTGATTCTGGGAAGAAAAACCCTTCGTTTATGAAAAACTGTAGATCCAATGACTTGTGAGGAACCATAAGTTTTAGTTTTCTCCAACACAAGAATTTATTCTGAAACATCGTCATCACTAAACCACCCACTAGGACTTGCATTTCTTACAGTTTGAGCAACCTTCTTCCCGTATATTGATGATGATGAAGAAACCATCTATGAGCAAGATTTTACAGACAATCTTTCACAGCTTAAGGTTTAAAGTTTCAGTTTTAAAAGAAATGATTGCATTACAAGATGTATTAATCTTATTTATATAGACACGAATCTATGTGATTTAGAAAAAGAGGCCTATTGGAAATTTTGAAAATTTGAAAAGCCTAATACAACAATTTAATCGATTTCATTAAGTATATAATCGGTTAGATTTCAACCAGTCTCAGACTTTTTGGAAAATAGTGAAATGCTAAGAACTGTTTAATCGATTACATTACTAATATAATCGGTTAAAGATCGTGAAAAGTGTTTTCATAGAATTTCAATGCAAACAAGCACAAAGAAATCACATACATCAATACACATGTATAGTTTAAGAATGATGCATAAATTTTAGGATAAAAACACAGTTATCGCATATGTTACTCAAGTGATTTATGATCTTCCTTTGCAATCCTTCCTCGAGTTCTTTTCTGCCACCTGCTTAGTTTACTTTCCTGTAAGGTCATCAAATGGTTTGGATGCAGGTACCTAAATAAACTTGGGGCCTAAGATGTTAGTCACAATAGTTGGTTCCTTGGGAATCCACTTAAACTTTCCCTTTGGAACACCAACCTTTTTATAGTAACAAGTTCTAACAGTGTGACTAATTAAATTGCAATAGAAATAGGTAACATTAGAAGGTTTCTCAAATCAGTAAATTTCTTTGAGTTAAAACTTTTAGCATGGTAACCTATTCCTTGGTTATTTATTACTCTTCTTTGTGAACCTAGAAGAGCTTCTAGGTTAGCTCTTCTTAGAGTAAATTTAGCCAATGTGCTTGTTAGGTACGTAATCTTTTCAAGATAAGCAGAGCAATCTTTGCAATCTGTTTTAACAATTTTAGTTTTAGATTTAGCATTCATAGCATATTGTAAAGCTTCATCTAGATCAATTTTAAATTTATCATTTTCTTTAACAAGGTTATCAATCTTGTATTCAAAGTTTTTCCTTTCAGAGTTTAATCGATCAACCTTATATTGCAGCTTCATTGCTTCTGCATGGAGTTCCTGAAAGTTATCCAACAGTTGATAATATTTGTCCTCTATAGGCTCATCTTCAAAGTTGCTACAGTTGCTTTCTGAACAAAGGGATCCATCCATGAGACATAAGTTTGTCTCCTCTTCTAGACTATGGTTGTCTTCATCACTAGATGATTCTTCAGAATCACTATTCTCCCATGCAATATAAGTCTTCTTTTGCTTGCTCTTCCTTCTGTCCTGATTGAACCTTTCTTTATATTTCTGTTTCAACTTCAAGGTTGGATAGTCAGGTTTGATGTGGCCCTCTTTTCCACATTCATAACCATGAGAGTTGCAGCCTTTCCTTTTATTCTGCCTCTTCTTAAATTGCCTGCAAAATCAGATGCAATATTTCTATTTTTCATGAACTTAGTAAATTTCTTTACGATCATGTTTAGCACTTCCTTCTCTAGAACATCTGCATCAGAATCAGCATCAAACTCGTTGCATCTTGAGGCTTTCTTGTTGGATATTTTGAGAGCTATGGATTGCTTCTATTTAGTTTCCTCTTCCTCTCTTAATCTTCCTAGCTCCAACTCATGCTCCCTGAGCTTGCCAAAGTGTGTAGTCATATTCATGGTAGTTAGATCTTTAGATTATGATATAGTAGTTACCTTAGGTTGCCAACTCCTGTTCAAGCTCTTCAGAATCTTTATGTTGAGGTCCTCCTTCTCAAATGCTTTACCAAGTGCAATAAGATGATTAACTATGTGTATGAACCTCTTCTTCATATCGTAGATATTCTCTCCAGCCTTCATCCTAAACGAGTCATATGCTTGGGCGAGAGAATTGTTGCTTGCCCTTTTTACCTCATCGGTTCCTTCATGAGTCACCTCCAGAACTTCCCACAGTTCTTTTGCACTTTTGCACGTTGATACCTTGAAAAACTCGTCAATGGTAAGTGTAGAGGAAATAATATTTCTAGCTTTTATATCATACTGAGCTCTTTTATTTTCATCTTCATTCCGTTCAGAAAAGTTCTTCAAAACAATTTTTCCATCTACAATTTTAGTAGGCTCAAAAGGTCCATTAATTATAGCATCCCAAATTCCCTTAGCAACAGAATCTAAAAAGATTCCCATTCTAATTTTCCAAAAGGGATAATTCTCACCAACAAACATAGGGGTTCTGCTTGTAGAAGCACCTTCACCAAAGGTCTGAGAAACAGAGGCCGTCAGGATCAAAATTTAATCGATTACTTGAAAATCTTAATCGATTATTTTTCAAGCAATTTTCAGAAACCAGCTTTGTTCCAATTGTAAGAAAAACTAGGCCTGCTTCCCATACCAAGAGGGGGGGAGGGGTGAATTGGTGATGAATAACAAAAACTTTCTATTTCTATCTTTTTGGAAACTTTGAATGATCTTTAATCTATCTTGAATCGCAAGCAACGAAAAAATACAATGAAAGTAAAAGAGATAAGGATTAGAAAAATAAACACAAAGTTTTATAATGGTTCGGCCTTAATGCCTACATCTAATGTCCTTTCAATCAACCTTAGATTGAAAGCCAATGCACTATAAAGATTTGAGTTTTTACAACAAGGCCTTATATAGAACACCTCTCAAATGTAACCACCTCTCTAACTCACCAATCTAATTTAGTCACCCTTTGACACCCTTCTCAAAGTCACAAGAACACCAAGTTCTTCTTCCTGGCCACACGCATAGGGAATACAACAATCCAAGATTGGAAAAGACAAAATCTAATCAGGTAAGAATAGAACTTAATTGTGCAGTAGTTGATCATCCAATAAACCTTCAATTTTATCCTTCAAGAATATCAACTTCTTTGTATCTTGATTCTTGGAGCAATTTGAACACACCTGCAATTTCTTTCTTGACTCACTAATATTAGATATTATATTTCAACTGATAAAAAAGTTTTTAAATGCAAAGTGCAGCACATCGTTATATAAGTTTCTCATGTTAGACGCACTCTAATCTATTACAAAAATAATGTAATTGGTTACACTTTAATAGTGTTATATCAGAATTACATTCAAACAAATTTAAATAATTAAGTGATAACAATTGAAAAACCGTTATTTTCATATGCTATTTTGGACTAAATTACACCCTTTATTGCTTAGAATGAGCTTAGAATCAAGTAAAACTCAATAAATGAGTCAGTAGAGAGTCAAAAGCTGTTTTTAACGATATTATGCTTGTTTTGCATTTTTTTGCAGCAAATCTGAGGAAAGTGAAGATTGGGGACGAAGATGAAGGTGTTAGACTTAAGAAAAATGAAGAAAAGAAGAGTCTAGGAACCGCCCGGCGGCAAACCCCTGGCGCCGGGCGGTCTGACGGGAGGAGAAGACAGCAACACTTGACGCCGGGCGGTTTTGCGGCACAAGGGAAACTGCCGGGCGGTAGACCCCTACCGCCGGGCGGTGGCGCGATTTAGGGTGAACTGCCGGGCGGCAAAGTGTGACGCTGGGCGATTGTCAGATGGGCTTGGGCCTGTTTTCTGTTGCGCTCCTCAGTTATAAATAGCCCTGTTGCGATTTCCAATTCATTCTTTTGATAGAAGTGGACGACCACACCTACTTTTCACTCTCTGGAGAGGATCTCTTGGATGCTTAGGCTCCTTTTCATCTTTTCTAGGGTTTGCTTTCCATATCTTCCATTATTTTCATCTTGGTTCACCATGACAATGGTGAACTAAACCCTTTTGTTGTTGGGGGAACAATGTAATCTTTTGATACTCTCTTTTATTGAAACTCTTCTTTAATTATATGATTTCATATGCGTTTATTATCAATTGTTGGATTCTCATACTGTGCTTAAAGCTTTTATCGTTTAACTCATTCGGTAACTGTTATTTGCCTTTATTGATACGGAAACGTACAATAATGTCACGAACTGGTGAGTAATTCCTCGGTTAAGCAATACCACCTAGGGATAAGGGAGTAGGACGACCAATTGTTTTTGCTTCTGTTTGTAATGCGTTGCTAGTTGCTAGGGGAGGCTAGGGATAGCAAGCCGATAATTAGTAATAGGCCCTTTTCGCCGAGGGATCGGGTTAAGGGGAGGCCAAGAAAGTTTGCATAACAATTAGATAATAAAGCAATTTTAACAAGAGGAGTAAATAAGAAAGAGCGGATTAGATGAAATTGTAAACCCCCAACAACTCCATTTATTCATACTCTTTTTTTGTCAACTGAATCACTCATTGCATGTTTATTTTCTGCTTTTGCATTCACCACAACTATTAATTTTGCTCTCACAAGTCTTTACTGATGTATGTATTATTCACAGGGAATCATGAATGATATTGCCTTAGTCTTGATAATTGATTGATTTGCATGTTTATGTTATATGATCAAGGCTATGTTTGGAAGCCATTATTTAGCCAAATTTTCACCCGAAAAAGTTTCATCTTATACCCTTTTTGAACCTTGGCCTTAAACAGGATGAAAACCTTTGATTTGAAATTATTTATCTTGTGTTGGGTTGAGAATAATTGTATGGAATGAAAAGGTTCAAGTTTGGGGTTGCATGGGGAAAATGGAAAGGCAAAAGAAAAGCATTGAGCTCAAGTGTTGAAAAGAAAAATGCATGAGTAAAGAAAAAGAAAAAAGTAAAAAGAAAAAGCATGAAAAATGAGCTTAATGTAAAACCAATGAAAAGGGAAGAAGTTAGGAATGAGTGAAATTGGTGACAAAGAGAGAGTTTAAACTTGAACCTTTTCAATGATGAAATAGCTCTTTTAACTCAAGAATTTTTCGATCTAGAAAAACCAATTTTGCTTGATAGCCCAGCTTCATTACAAGCCTTAGAAAAGTCCTTGTGATGGCATTTGCATGTAAGGATTCTGATTGTTGTAAGATGAATGGCAATATTGTTCTATGTGACATGTGAATAGTAAAGAGTGGAATGATTCCCTAAACACTTGAGTGATTGAGTGAAACACTTTCTTGGTGAGAAATTTTAAATTTCATGATTGCATTCTTGCTTAGTGGACTGATCATTCATAATATGAGACATCTGTTAAGGAAAGTGTGAGCTAAATTCAGGAGAGAACATGCATGCATCTTGATTTGATCTCACTGATGGTTTGAAATTCAGTAGGTCTCATCATGTACTTTAGGAATGTTGAATCATTGGATGAAATTATAGAAAGTCAAGTTTTGTTTTTAGTTTTGTTTTGTTTTGTTTTGCTTGAGGACAAGCAAATTTCTAAGTTTGGGGTTGTGATAACGGTTGAAAAACCATTATTTTCATATGCTATTTTGGAGTAGATTACACCCTTTATTGCTTAGAATGAGCTTAGAATCAAGTAAAACTCAATAAATGAGTTAGTAGAGAGTCAAAAGCTGTTTTTAGCGATATTATGCTTGTTTTGCATTGTTTTGCAGCAAATATGAGGAAAGTGAAGATTGGGGACGAAGATGAAGGTCTTAGACTCAAGAAAAATGAAGAAAATTGAAGAAAAGAAGAGTTTAGGAACCGTCCGGCGGCAAACCCCTGGCGTCGGGCGGTCTAACGGGAGGAGAAGACAACAGCACATGACGCCGGGCGGTTTTGCGGCACAAGGGAAACCGTCAGGCGGTAGACCCCTACCATCGGGCGGTGGCGCGATTTAGGGTGAACCGCTAGGCGGCAAAGTGTGACGCCGGATGGTTGTCAGATGGGTTGGGGTCTGTTTTCTGTTGCACTCCTCAGTTATAAATAGCCCTGTTGCGATTTACAATTCATTCTTTTGACAGAAGAACACGACCAGACCTACTTTTCACTCTCTGGAGAGGATCTCTTGGATGCTTAGGCTCCTTTTCATCTTTTCTAGGGTTTGCTTTCCATATCTTCCATTATTTTCATCTTGGTTCACCATGACAATGGTGAACTAAACCCTTTTGTTGTTGGGGGAACAATGTAATCTTTTGATACTCTCTTTTATTGAAACTCTTCTTTAATTATATGATTTTCATATGCGTTTATTATCAATTGTTGGATTCTCATACCGTGCTTAAAGTTTTTATCGTTTAACTCATTCGGTAACTATTATTTGCCTTTATTGATACGGGAACGTACAATAATGTCACGAACTAGTGAGTAATTCCTTGGTTAAGCAATACCACCTAGGGATAAGGGGGTAGGACGACCAATTGTTTTTGCTTCTTTTTGTAATGCGTTGCTAGTTGCTAGGGGAGGCTAGGGATAGCAAGCCAGTAATTAGTAATAGGCCCTTTTTGTCGAGGGATCGGGTTAAGGGGAGGCCAAGAAAGTTTGCATAACAATTAGATAATAAAGCAATTTAAACAAGAGGAGTAAATAAGAGAGAGCGAATAAGATGAAATTGTAAACCCCCAACAACTCCATTTATTCATACTCTTTTCTTGTCAACTGAATCACTCATTGAATGTTTATTTTCTGCTTTTGCATTCACCACAACTATTAATTTTGCTCTCACAAGTCTTACGATTTTGATTCATACGAATGATAAGGCCTTTCGAGTCTCATGGGAAGAACGATAATGGGTTTTACCATTTTTATTACTTGAAACGATATGGTACACTTGCCATTCAGTTAACATTAAGCATGTTATGTAATCGATTACAAATAACATGTAAGTCTTAACATATGAAAATATGACCGTTAGGACAGTTGAGACTTGTCATCAAAATAATTTTCGAAGTATACCAGACTTAATTGATTACATAAACTGTGTAATCAGTTAAGTACAACACTTAGATAAATTTTGAAAACATTTCTTCTCAAAAACTCATCACAACACATTATAGATAGATGTTAGGAAATGCACGAGTTTTAATCGATTATACATATAATGTAATCGGTTAAAACTTGTAGCTTGCCACAGTTAAGCATAAGCTATCTGATGAACCTAATTGATTACATAACCACTGTAATCGATTACTTCATACAAATAATGTATTGTGCAAGTGATTTTAACATATTGAAATATGTATTGAAATATGAGTATGAACACATTAAATGTAGATACATGTATGATCATAGCAAGTATGCACATCAACCAATTCAATTAATATATGTTGCAGTCATGGAAACATGTATTTACATCATCAAACAACAAGACATGTGTTGTCATCATCAAAAACAAAACCATACATGAAATTGGGTTTAACATTCATATTTCTCCCACTATGAACATCTTCAATTTTTCAAATATGTTTGCAGGATCTCAAATAGGGTAAAAAAAATAAGGCAAACATGAAAAGATGATGAAAATGTAACAAAAAGGAAGGAAGAATGGAGCTTGGGTAGGGGATGATGCACACTAGGTGAAAGTGAAAACAATAAACACGAAGGGGATAAAATTATAATGAGAAAGACTACACAGTAGGTGAAAGAGGAAGAGTGCAAAAGTTAAATTTCAAAACCCAAATGGTCATTTTTGTCATTTCAAGTATTTGAGGGGTGTAAGAAGTTAAAATCCAAATCCATATTTTTGAATTTTAAATCTAATCAAATTAATTGGATTTGGAATGAATTTATATTGCACCACGTTTTAGATTTTGAAAATCCAAATTTAAGGTCTATTTAAGTTGAGTCAAAGTGGTTAAGGACGTTGAACCAAGTTGCCCAAGCCCAAGGTCAAGTAGAGTTGACATAGAGCGAACGTTGATTTGAGTGGACCTAAGACAAAGATCGAGCCAAATCGGCTTAGTTAAAACTGAGCTTACCCAAGTTGAAGCTTAATCTAAGTTGGACCGGGTCGAAGAATTGAGTCAAGTCGGCTTGGGCTGAAGGGTCAAGTTCAATTGATTTGGTTCGAAAGTTTTAATGTCTTTTTCTAGGTTGAAGATTGGACAAGTCAATCGAAGCTTAATGGAGTTATCTAGGAATAAAGTTCAAGCCGAGTCGGACTAGGTTTAAGGTTGAGCTTAATGGGTTGGGCAAAAGGTCAAGTTGATTTGACCTAGGCCAAAGGTCGACCGAGTTGGCCTAAGTTGAATGTCGACCGAGTTAGCCCATGCCAATTGTCCACTAAGTCTGCCAAGGCCAAAAGTCGACTGAGTTGGCCCTTAAGAAAGGTTTACTAAATTGATGGTGATAAGTTTGTCATCTAAATTATTCAAAACAAATTGAAAAAAGGTTCAACTCAGGTAAGTTCAAGGATAGGCCTAGTTCAATGAGTGGATTGAATGTAGAAGAACATTTTTTATGGGTAATTTTAGCGAAAGAAAAGCATAGTAAATAAGTAAAATTTAATGACATCGAGAAAGTCAAAACTAGCATATTATAACAATCTACAACAAAAAACTTAACATATTGCAGGGCTGGAAATGAAGACTTTTGCAGAAAACTATGGTTGTGTAGAGACTTAAGACAAACATAAAATTAATTGGCCAACTACCATGCAACCTAGAGCTAATGAAATGCGTTCTTAACTAAGAGACAAAACAAGAGTTAAAATGAAGAAATAACTAAACATAAAATACTATGATGGATGCCTTTAAGAACGATGGAACAATGTTCAACACTACTAAATGGCACAAATCAAGTGAAGAATATTCTAATTTGGAAGAAAACACAAAACGACATCAATAAGATCTTCTTAAACCAAGATTGAAAGCATAATAATAACTAAGGCAAGTGAGTTAAGAGAAGAAAAAAAGAAAAAGAGACTAAGAGAAGGACTAAATGAAAATGACATTTCAATAACCATAAAAACTATGAACTAGAAAAACTATCTAAAAATTAAAATTAAACTAACATATGGAATGAAAAGTGGTGAGAAAATAACAAAAACAAAAATAACTAAGATTAGCATAAAAGTGTCAACTTTATTAAAAACTGAGTTTGAATAAGTTAAATAGATTAAGCAGTGTTGATTGATGAAAAACAAGCTAACAAATGAAGAAATAATTTTTTTATATGATATCCTCAAAGCAATAAAAAAATGCCATAAACTTTGAATTTTAGTAACATAAAACTAATCCCATAATATCATTAATGTATCACTTTATTGAAATCACATAGAACCAAGAAAAAATCTTGAGAATAATAAACATGAATGAAATTTGATCAATTGAGGCTAAACACAAAAGTGAATGGATGATGTTGATAATATGAATATGTTGTTAGGGGTTAGATTTCACCTAATCACTCTCATTCATAAATAAATTCATCTTCTTCATTAATGTTAAGAGTGTGATATCTCCTCATGATACTTACAAATCATAAGATTTATGCCACACATAAAAGAAGTATATCTCTAACAATTAATGAAAGAAGCAAGAATCAATACAAATACAAGAGAGTTTAGAGGTTACATCTTTCCCCAGCAACAAATAAGATTAGTTTTCCATCGTCATAGAAGAACTAGGTGTACAATGGAATGGAAGAGATAGAAACCCTAGAAAGAGAATAACAGAGCTCCCGCATCCCCAAATATACCCCCAAAGGGGTGAAAAATGTGTTTCTGTGCTTAAGCCATCAAAAGATACATTCCCTAAGGTGTCTGGGTCTTTAAATAGGACATAAAAAGTAACAAAAAACAGGTCCAAACCTAAAAAAATTCATAAAAATCGTAGAAACTAGCCCAAACCTCGCTATGGTTGACTTTTTCAGCATTCTGGTTGACTGGTTGCTTTTCTACATTCTGGTTGACTTTTCTGGTTTCTGGTTGACTTTTCTTCACTATAAGTCCTTGATACTTCAACCCTTCTTTCAAATCATTCCAAAAACCTACAAAATCAAGGGAATTTAGTAATAAAATCATCAAGTATATCCTCAACTCTCTTATTTAACTAAAGCAAAATCATGAGTCTAAGCAAGTTTATAAGTCAAAAAGGGTGCATTTGATATCAAAATTAAGTATAAAAATAATGGTTTTTGAACCGTTATCACAACCCCAAACTTAGAACTTTGCTTGTACTCAAGCAAACAAGATGTAACTCAATCTTCCACCAATCATCACAATGGCTCGATCACATTCAAAAGCTCTCTCTTTCAAGATAAGTAATCACTCAAAACAACTCATCAATAGAATTTAGTCAAGATGTGCACATGATTTGATTCAAATTACTCATCGTGGTGTTCACATAGTCACATAATATCCAACAGATGCTATTATCATGAATGAGCAGTTTACTAAGCATAGATGTAATCATGAATTCATGGAATCATTCCTCACCAGATAAAGTGTTTCACTCAATCACACAAGTGTTTCAAGAGGTCACTCCTTCCCTTTACTATCCACATGTCACATAAAACAAAATTGCCTTTCATTTACCACAATCAATCATACTTGCACACAAATGTCATCACAAGGGCTTTTCATGGCTTGTAACATGGTTGGGCTAACAAGAAAAAATTGGTTTTTCTAGATCACAAAATCCTTGAGTTAAGATAGTCATACATGCATTCATCATTCAAATTCAAACTCTATTTTTACAACCAATCCCACTCATGCCCAACTTTCCCCTTTTAGCATTGAGTTTTTCTTTCTTTCATTATATTTTTTCTATCTTTTCTATCTCTTCATGCTTTGCTCAACACTTTAGCTTAATGCTTTTCTTTTTTCAGCTTTCCCAACAACCCCAAACTTGAACCTTTATCAATATCATAAAATAATTCTCAACTTAACTCATGTTGAAATATATATTGTATTATGTAATTGGACTTTTAGTTTTGGTCCTTTTAGATGCTGGTGCATTGTCCCATATATAGGACATTTTTGTGTAATAGAAATTTTAGCACAGTAATAACATTTTTACTTCTCAGTTTTCTCTCCCAAACTCTTACATGGTATCCAGAGCCCGTTAGGGTTTGCCCGCCGCCGCCATCCGCCGTCGCCGTCGCAGCCTTTTCTCCAGCGAAGTCAAGGGTTCGGTGCGCCTCGATGAGCGCGACCCATTGATAACGTTGAAAAACCGTTATTTTCATATGCTATTTTAGACCAAATTACTCCCTTTACTGCTTAGAATGACCTTGAATGAAGCAAAACTTAATAAATGAGTCAGTCGAGAGTCAAAAGCTGTTTTTAGCGATATTATGCTTGTTTTGCATTGTTTTGCAGCAATTTTGATGGAAGTGAAGAATGGAGGCAGAGATGAAGGTCTTAGGCTCAGGACAGAGGAAAAAAATCTAGAAAAGGAGACTCTAGGAACCGCTCGGCAGCAAAAATGCATCGCCGGGTGGCCTGATGCGAGGAGTGGCACCATGGGGGTGACGCCTGGCGGATTTGTGGTACGAGGCAAACCGCCGGGCGGCATAAGTGTGACGCCGGGCGGTGGTCTGTTGGGCTTGGGCCTGTTTTCTGATGCGCTCCTTAGTTATAAATAGCCCTATTGCGACTTCATTCTCATTCTTTTGACAGAAGAGGGCGGCCAGACCTACTTTTCACTCTCTAGAGAGGATCTCTTGGATGCTTAGGCTTCTTTTCATCTTTTCTAGGGTTTGTTTTCCATTTCTTCCATTATTTTAATATTGGTTCACCATGACAATGGTGAACTAAACCCTTTTGTTGTTGGGGGAACAATGTAATCTTTTGAAACTCTCTTTTATTGAAACTCTTGTTTAATTATATGATTGTCATATGCTTTGTTTATCGATTGTTGGGTTTCTCTTCTGCGCTTAAAGCTTTTATCGTTTAACTCATTCGATAACTGTTGTTTGTCTTTACCGATACGGGAACGTATGGTAATGTCATGAACTAGGGGAAATTCCTTCATCAATGAAATACCACCTAGGGATAGGGAGGTAGGATGGTCAATTGTTTTTGCTTCTGTTCGGTAATGCATTGCTAATTGCTAGGGGAGGGTAGGGATAGCAAGCCGGTAATTAGTAATAGGTTCTTTTTGCCGAGGGATCGGGCTAGGGGTAGGTCAAGAAAGTTTGCATAACATCAGATAATAAAGCAAATTAAACAAGAGGAGTAGATAATAGAGGGCGGATTAGATGAAATTGTAAACCCCCAACAACTCCACTCATCCATACTCTTTTTCGTCAATTGAATCAACTTCATTGCATGTTTATTTTCTGCTCTTGCATCCGCAACAATTAATTTTATTTCTTTACAAGTCTTATTATTTTAATTCACACGAACGATAAGGCCGTGAGTCCTTTGGGAGAGAACGATATTGGGTTCTACCAATTTTATTACCTGAACGATCTGGTACGCTTGCCAGTGAGTCAACAAGTTTTTGGCGCCGTTGCCGGGGAGGTCTGCTACATTTTTGTTGAATGCTTGAATTTGTGCTTAAAAGGCATAGGGGGACCTGTTTCACCCCAATATTGAACTGTGTTTGGATTGATAGTGTTTGATGATGTACTAACTTCTAATAACAAGTTCCTGCGGTTTGTTTTGAATTATACTTTATGCAGGAATGACACCAACATCACGCAGGGGAAGAAGTACTGGCAGCAAAAGGAAGGAGCTAGAAAGGCCGAGAGGATTTGATTCCCAGAGGTTCCTCTCTAAACAGCATGAGGACCATTATGCAACTGTGCAGGAGAGAAGATTGTTGATGGAAAGGAAAACTTCCTTCATCCCTGACCTAGCTCCTGAATTGAGAGATTGGGAGAAGTTGACCACCTACCTTGCACCAGCGAGTATTGAGTTGGTGAAGGAACTCTACACCAACGCCTTGTCCAGAGGTGGCGTTGCAGCTGGGAGGTATAAGAGTTTTGTGAGGGGACATATTGTCAAGTATGACCCCGATACCATTAATAGTTTTCTGGGTACGGAGTGGCCAGGGGAGCAGTGCCAGTATGCGACACAGGTTGGATTGTTCAGTGACACTTCCACGGTGGAGAGGATTATGTGCCTCCCTGGGAGACATTTTCAGACTAATCGTAATGGAGCACCGGTTAACCTAAGGAGATTGGATTTGACACCGCTGGCACGATACTGGATGGCATTCACTCATGCCAACATTCAGCCTTGCTCCCATATCTTTGATGTCACGATGCACAGGATCCTTCTCATTTTCTGCCTGATGAGACAGATGGAGTTGAACGTCGGCAAAATCATCGCCGACGAGATAAAGAGCTGCGCGACTATTGTGAGTAGTAGGACGTCATTGGGGCATCCATCTTTGATCACTTTTCTATGTCAGCAAGCTGGGGTGGTCACCCATCCCAGAATTTCTCCAGGCTAAGCACGCTTAACCATGGAGTTCTTATGGGATAGGCTACTGAAAAGCAAATGCATTTGGTGATATGAGTAGCCAAATCAATTCCTTTAAGCTATCCTTCAACCGTATAGTCCCATACCTATACAGTCTCCAGATCCCTCTCATTCCGGTGTATGTTCGATTCATCCATGTGCCCCTTCCACTCGAAGCCTGCCAGGAGCCGCTCACTCCCCGCCCTCGTCAGTGCCCGGGTGTCACATGCCCACCAGCTTCCGCTTGGTTCGTCCTCGAACCACACCCGTACTGGGAGAGGCTAGGCTCTGATACCATCTGTAACGTCCAGGCATTTTGTCCTCACTCACACACTTTCCGGAAAAACTTCCCGGAAGGTCACTCATCCCAGAATTTCTCCAGGCTAAGCACGCTTAACCATGGAGTTCTTATGGGATAGGCTACCGAAAAGCAAATGCATTTGGTGATATGAGTAGCCAAATCAATTCCTTTAAGTTATCCTTCAACCGTATAGTCCCATACCTATACAGTCTCCAGATCCCTCTCATTCCGGTTTATGTTCGATTCATCCATGTGCCTCTTCCACTCGAAGCCTGCCAGGAGCCGCTCACTCCCCGCCCTCGTCAGTGCCCGGGTGTCACACCATTGATGCATCCTACTTCCACCAGTACTGCGCTGAGGTAGGAGCAACACCCAGGAGACGTCCTAGGAGAGCTACAGCACAGCAGGAGTAGGTTCCTGACGATAGACCAGCACAACATGCAGAGCCATTCCAGATGAGGGACATGTACATGTCCATGATGAAGTCAATGATGGAGGCCCTTCGCAGAGGGCAGATTGCGACTGCTGCGATGATTGTTGGGCTGTATGATCAGCCACCAGTGCACAGGTGGACGATGGATGAGTTCCATGCAACCATGGCATGGCCTCAGGAGCAGGCTTAGAGCAATGAGTTTGGTGCCGCTAGAGCACCAAACACCTATGATGACCTTGAGGACGCTGATGATGAGAGTCAGGAGGACTCAGATGACAGTATGGGCTGAGTGAGAGCATCTACTGATGGATGTCCATGTTATAGACAGGGTTTTATTTTTCTGTTAACTTTGTATCTTGAATTTTTAGAATAGGTTGTATTCTATTTTCTGTGTGTATGCTTGGCTCAATACTTTTCTGAAAATGTTTGACTGACTAATTTGTGTGATGAGACTATTTGATGATGATCTGATGTGATTGATAATTGAGTGTGTTGCATGATGATATCCTGTAAAACAGATGTGTGATGAATTATGATTGTGGTTGTGATGCTAAGCAGGGTGTATGAATGAATGTGTGTGAGAAAGCATGTTGTGTGAGGTATTGAGCTCCAGAGTTTTATTGTTATATGAATTTGTTCACAAGAAAGCATGAATGATATTGCCTAATACTCGATGATTGATTGAGTTGCATGTATTTGTCATATGATCAAGGTCGTTTTTGAAAGCCCTTACTTAGCCAAATTCTTACCCAAAGTGCTTGAAATTCTATACCCTTTTTGAACCTTGGCCCTAAACAGAATGAAAACCCTTGTGCTGAATTCATTTACTTTGAATTGGGTTAATGATTGTAAGTATCTTCAAGGTTCAAGTTTGGGGTTGTGGGAAAAGTTTGAATGGCAAAAAGAAAGGCATTGAGCTCAAAGTATCGAGAATGAAAATACATGAGAAAAAGAAAAATCATGAAAAATGAGCTCAATGAAAGAAAAAGGGAAGAAGTTAGGGACAAATGAGATTGGTTGAAAAAGAGAGTTGAACTTGAACCTTGAATGATAAATAAGCTCTCTTGATTCAAAGATTTTGTGATCCAGAAAAACCAATTTTTCTTGATAGCCCAGCCTTATTACAAGCCTTGGAAAAGTCCTTTTGATGGCATTTGCATGTGATGATTTTGATTGTTTGAGATGAAAGGCAATTTTATTTTATGTGACTTGTGAATGATTAAGAGTTGGAGTGCTACCCTAAACACTTGAGTTATTAAGTGAAACACTTGCTTGGTGAGAACTTTTAAATTTCATGATTGCATCTCTGCTTAGTGATTACATCTGTTGAGGAATCTGTGAGATAATTCAATTGAAAGCATACATGCATCTTGATTTGATTATCACTGACGATCTGAAATTGAGTAGTTCTCATCATGTACTTTAGGAATGTTGAACCATTGGATGAAATTGTAGAGAGTCAAGTTTTGTTTTTATTTATAGTTTTGTTTTGTTTGCTTGAGGACAAGCAAAGTTCTAAGTTTGGGGTTGTGATAACGGTTGAAAAAATGTTATTTTCATATGCTATTTTAGACCAAATTACTCCCTTTACTGCTTAGAATGAGCTTAGAATCAAACAAAACTTAATAAATGAGTCAGTCGAAAGTCAAAAACTGTTTTTAGCGATATTATGCTTGTTTTGCATTGTTTTGCAGTAATTTTGATGGAAGTTAAGAATGGAGGCAGAGATGAAGGTCTTAGACTCAGAATAGAGGAAGAAAATCAAGAAAAGGATAGTCTAGGAACCGCCCGGCGGTGCATTTTTGCCGCCGGGCGGCCTGATGCGAGGAATGGCACCCTGGCGGTGACACCTGGCGGATTTCCGGTACGAGGCAAACCGCTGGGCGGTGGACCCTTGTCGCCGGACGGTTTTGCGACAAGAGGCAAACCGCTGGGCGGCATAAGTGTGACGCGAGGCGGTAGTCTGTTGGGCTTGGGCCTGTTTTCTGATGCGCTCCTTAGTTATAAATGGCCCTGTTGTGACTTCATTCTCATTCTTTTGACAGAAGAGGGCGGCCAGACCTACTTTTCACTCTCTAGAGAGGATCTCTTGGATGCTTAGGCTCCTTTTCATCTTTTCTAGGGTTTGTTTTCCATTTCTTCCATTATTTTCATCTTGGTTCACCATGACAATGGTGAACTAAACCCTTTTATTGTTGGGGGAACAATGTAATCTTTTGAAACTCTCTTTTATTGAAACTCTTGTTTGATTATATGATTGTCATATGCTTTGTTTATCGATTGTTGGGTGTCTCTTCTGCGCTTAAAGCTTTTATCGTTTAACTTATTCGATAACTGTTGTTTGTCTTTACCGATACGGGAACGTACGGTAATGTCATGAACTGGGGGAAATTCCTTGATCAATGAAATACCACCTAGGGATAGGGAGGTAGGACGGTCAATTGTTTTTTCTTCTGTTCGGTAATGCATTGCTAATATCTAGGGGAGGCTAGGGATAGTAAGCCGGAAATTAGTAATAGGCACTTTTCGCCGAGGGATCGGGCTAAGGGTAGGCCAAGAAAGTTTGCATAACATCAGATAATAAAGCAAATTAAACAAGAGGAGTAGATAATAGAGGGCAGATTAGATGAAATTGTAAACCCCCAACAACTCCACTCATCCATACTGTTTTTCGTCAATTGAATCAACTTCATTGCATGTTTATTTTCTGCTCTTGCATCCGCAACAATTAATTTTATTTCTTTACAAGTCTTATTATTTTAATTCACACGAACGATAAGGCCGTGAGTCCTTTGGGAGAGAACGATATCGGGTTCTACCGATTTTATTACTTGAACGATCTGGTACGCTTGCGAGTGAGTCAACACCCATCCCTGGTGGTCACCGCCTCTTTCTTCTCTCGATGCGTCGTCACGCGCCGTCTCCTTCCGGCCACTCTCGGGCGCGTGGGCTTCACGCGCCGCCTTTCCCGTGCCAGAACTTCACCGCGCCGCTGCCGGTTGTTTCGCCTCTGTCTCCTGAGCATGTTGTGGTCATTGTTTTGCTGTTCCATTGAGGGTTGCTCCGATTAGGGTTTCTTCCCACAAACAATTTGTCCCTTCTTTTGTTTGACATTTTAATGGTTGTTCTTGGAATGCCATCTCTTTCTACTACTCTTACCATTATTTCTGCAAAACTCAATTGGAAAAACTATCTATCTTGGTCTTCTTCCGTGGAGTTATGGTTTCTTGGTCAAGGATACCATGATCATCTTGAACAAGATGTTTCCATCGTTTTCGAAGAAGAGAAATCTCAATGGCAGAAGCTTGATTTTCAACTATGAGCTGCCCTATGGCAATCTGTTGAACAAGAAGTTTTAGAAATTTTGAGACCCTACAAAACGTGCTCCTCTTTTTGGAGAAAAGCCCAAGAGATCTTTGCTAATGATGTGCAACTCCTCTTTGATGCAACTCAAAGAGTGACTTCCCTCAAACAAACCAATCATGATATGGTTGCTTACATAGGAAAGGCCCGTGCTACTGTAGAAGAATTGAAGAATTTCTTTGTGGCTGATTCTTTAGAAGGCCTAAACAGGAAGCTTGAGAAGTTTTACATGGTCTTAATTCTAAGAGGTCTACACTCAGAGTTTGATCATGTTCGTGATCAAATGTTAGCTGGTGATCAAGTTCCATCAATGGACAGCTTAGTTACTCGACTTCTTCGGGTACCTTCATTAGTTAAAGATGAAAGTTCAATTGGTGGTATTGAAACATCAGCTATGGTAGCACCACAAGGAAGAGGAGGAGGCAGAAGCAACTGAGGAGGACGTGGTGGTTGTGGTATGCGTCCTCGGTGCACATATTATAAGAGAATAGGCCATATTCGAGAGAAATGTTATGCCTTACATGGATATCCAGACAAAGCTGCTCATGTTTCGAAATCTGATGATCTTGAATCCAAAATTTCAGATGAAGAGTACCAAGAATTTTTGAAGTATAAACCTGAAAAATCTTCTAATCCTGGCCAATCCTCCTCCATGTCCAATGTGTCAACTGCCTGTATATCTCAATCTGTGGAAGGTCACAATCCATGGATCCTTGACTTAGGTGCCTCACACAATATCTCTGGTACTATTTCTTCATTTTCTTCATGTCCTCTCAGAAAATCCCTCATTTCATTACTGTTGCCAATGGATCCAAAGTTGCATATCAGGGAATTGGCAAAGTTTCCTTATCTCCTTCACTAAATTTAAATTTTGTTTTGTATATTCTTCATTGTCCTTACAATTTAATCTCCTTGAGCCAATTGACTCGTTCCTTAAATTATTCTGTAACCTTTACTACTAATTCCTTTGTTATACACGAACATGGTACGGGTCGCCTAATTGGAGAAGGACATGAGTCTCGAGGACTTTATTTTTTGAAACATAACTCTTCAGTTTCCTGTTTTGCCATTTCATCCCCAAAACTTTTGCATGATCGGTTGGGCCATCCATGTTTATCCAAGTTGAAGATGATGGTTTCGAGTCTCAAGAACATTCAAGCCTTAGATTGTGAGTCGTGTCAGTTAGGAAAACATGTTAGATCTTCTTATCCTAAAAAGTCTAAAACACTATGTAATTTTCCTTTCTCAACTATTCACTCTGACATTTGGGGACCAATTCGTGTTACTTCTTTTGGTTTTAACTATTTTGTAACCTTCATTGATGAATTCTCTCGATGTACTTGGATTTATTTAATGAAAGAGAGATATGAACTTTTGTCCATATTTATGTCCTTTATTAATGAAATTAAGAACCAATTTGGGAAGACAATTAAAATCCTTCGTAGTGATAATGCTAAGGAATATTTTTCTTCAGCGTTTTCTTCATTCTTATCTTCCCAAGGAATTTTACATCAGTCAACATGTCCTCACACTCCACAACAAAATGGTATTGCAGAGAGGAAGAATAAACATCTCATTGAAACTGCACGCTCCTTGATGTTGAATACTAATATTCCTGTGCATCACTGGGGCGATGCAGTCCTCACTGCCTGTTTTCTAATCAATAGGATGCCTTCTTCCTCTCTTGAGAATAAAACTCCTCATTCTGTCATTTTTCCAAACGACCCTCTATATCATGTCTCCCCACGTGTATTTGGGTGTACATGTTTTGTCCATAATGTTTCTCCAGGTCTTGATAAGTTATCCGCAAAATCTATTAAGTGTGTCTTCTTGGGATATTCTCGTCTTCAAAAGGGCTATAAATGTTATTCTCCCTCCATCAAGAGATATTATATGTCTGCTGATGTCACATTCTTTGAGGATACACTGTTTTTCTCGTCCTTTGTGGAGGATCGTTCATCTGTTTAACAAATGTTTCCGCTACCATCATGTGATCCCTTGGTTATTCCTGCTTCTATACCTCAAACTCAAAATGTGAATGACATTGTTCCTCCACCTCTTCTCACATATCAGCGTCGAAGACCATCTCAAGCTCAGAACAATGAAGATCCTCGAGACTCATCTCTTCCTCCATCAGCTCACCAGACCATGGATCCTTCATCCTCCTCATCTTCTCCTAACTTAGATGATAATTTGCCCATTGCCCTTCGGAAAGGTATTCGTTCTACTCGTAATCCATATCCTGTTTATAATTTTTTGAGTTATCATCATTTGTCTCCTACCTATTTCTCTTTTGTTTCCTTCTTATCCTCCCTTAACACTCCTAATAATATTTATGAGGCACTTGGTCATCCTGGATGGCGTCAAGCCATGGTTGATGAAATGCAGGCCCTTGACCATAATGGTACTTGGGACCTTGTCCCTCTTCCTCCTGGTAAGAAGCCTGTTGGTTGTTGATGGGTTTATGCTATTAAGGTTGGTCCTAGTGGTGAAATTGATCGTCTAAAAGCTCGACTAGTAGCTAAGGGATATCCTTAAGTTTATGGCATAGATTATTGTGATACTTTTTCTCCTGTGGCTAAAACCAGTACAGTTCGTATTTTGCTTGCTATGGCTGCCATTCGTCAGTGGCCACTTTATCAGTTGGACATTAAAAATGACTTTCTTCATGGTGATCTGGAAGAGGAGATATACATGGAGCAACCTCCTGGGTTTGTTGCTCAGGGGGAGTCTGGGTTAGTTTGTAAATTACGTCATTCCCTCTATGGCTTGAAACAATCACCTCGTGCTAGGTTTGGTAAATTTAGTCGGGTTGTGCAAAATTTTGGATTGAAAAGATGTGAGGCGGATCATTCAGTGTTTTATGGTCATTTTTCTCCTGACAAATTTGTTTATCTCATGGTGTATGTTGATGATATTGTTATTACAGGGAATGACAATACTAGAATCACTCAATTAAAGAATCATTTGTTCAACCACTTTCAGACTAAAGATCTGGGTCATCTAAAATACTTTCTTGGTATTGAAGTGGCACAGTCAAAAGAAGGTGTCATCATTTCACAAAGGAAATATGCTCTTGATATTTTAGAGGAAACAGGCTTGACAAATTGCAAGCTCATTGATAGTCCTATGGACTCAAATCAAAAGCTAATGAGAGACCAAGGTGAACCTTTGTCAGATCCAGAGAGATATAGAAGGCTGGTTGGAAAACTCATATATCTTACAATAACAAGACCTGATCTTTCTTATCCAGTGGGGATTGTGAGTCAATTTATGCAGAATCCACATGTTGACCATTGGAATGCAGTGATTCGCATTGTCAGATGCATAAAAGGAAATCCAGGATAACGATTGTTGTATGAGGACAAGGGAAGCACTCAGATTGAAGGATATTGTGATGCAGATTGGGCTGGTTCTCAAATTGATCGAAGATCTACTACATGATATTGTGTTCTACTTGGAGGGAACCTTGTATCTTGGAAAAGTAAGAAACAAAGTGTTGTTGCTAGATCTAGTGCTGAAGCTGAAAATCTACGGTTTTGACTACATGCGCACTTGTGTGGATGAAGCAACTTCTCCAAGAATTAAAATTTTGTGGAAATGAGCCGTTGAAACTGTACTGTGACAACCAAGCAGCCCTTCATATTACCTCCAATCTAGTGTTTCATGAGAGAACAAAACATATAGAAATTGATTGTCATTTTATTAGAGAGAAGTTGTTGACTACGGAACTTGTTACCGAGTTTGTCAATTCTAATGAACAACTCGGAGACATTCTGACCAAATCTCTAAGGGCCTAGGATTAGATTTATATGTTCCAAGCTTGGTGCATATGATCTATATGCTCCAGCTTTAGGGGGAGTGTTGAAATATATATTGTATTGTGTAATTGGACATTTAGTTTTGGGACTTTTAGATGCTGGTCCATTGTCCCATATATAGGACATTTTTGTGTAATAGAAATTTTAGCACTGTAATAACATTTTTACTTCTCAGTTTTCTCTCCCTAACTCTTACAACTCAAGGTAAAGATTTTCAAAAAGAGTTTTTTGTTTAAGGCTTAGGATCAAAAATGGTAGAACACATTGTGCTCTTTTGTTTTGGGTGAAAAATTTATGCATTGTCTAAAAAAGGGTTAATAAAAAATGGCCTTGATCATGTGACATAAACATGCAATCCAATCAATCATAAAAATTTAGGAAAAATCATTCATGCTTTCACGTAGATAGCAATCATTCACAGCATATACTCTGAAGCTCAAACCTCACAATCAATATTCCAAACATACATCCTGCTTAGCATCATAATCACAATCATAAAATCATGCATCTGTTCACATATCTTGTGAACAACCACCTGTATATAAGCATATAAAGCACAATCTCAACATCATCATTATCAAGCATCATCAAGCAATACCCATCATGCAAATCAATCATCAAACCATCATGAGATAAACCATCCAACTAAGTACATCAAACCCTAAACTAAAACAAAAGCAAATATAATTCAAATTACAAAACCAAAAGATAGAAAAATCCTACTCTAGTGTAGATAGCATCCATCAGTAGATGCTATCTCATCTCCTCAGCCCATGCTGTCATCGGAGTCCTCAACCTTTCCTTTTTTGCATCTTCAAAATCATCGTCCTCGTCATCTTCCTCCATAGTTGGAGCTTCAGCTGCTCCAACTTTGATTCCTTCCTCTTGTTCCACACAGTCTTGATCCTCTTTCTTGATGAGGAGGTCATCCCTGCATCAAGTACAATTCACAAAACCACAAGAAATATCATTAAGTGTTAGTAGAACACAAAACTTCTTCCAAGGAATATGGAGGAATCAACCCCAAATAGTTGTGCTCTCACAAAACCCCAAACTTGGATGAAAAAGTGGTGTTAAAATGGTAGAGGAAGGGTTTTTGTGAAGAAGGGTGAAGGGAAAAATGAAGAGAGTATTTTGGAGAGAGCTTTGGAGTGGCTAAAATGAGTAAGGGTAGAATGGAAACCCAAAAACCAATCTACAGTGCCAACGCTCAGCACTAATTGCCGCTGAGCGGTATGTGCGATTGATGAGTCGATATTTTATTGATTTCACTTAGTTTATTGTGCTAGAATTAATCATGGAATTGTGCTTAATTGTCCGGTATTTTTCCGTTTCTGCTAATTGTGCTTAATTTAACCGGAAATTCTAATTTTAATTAATTTGAATTTTCTGAGCTAATTAATTGCATTATTTATTGCAAGGAAAATTTTGGAGATACATTTTGGGACGTTAGGAAGGACACCAAATAAATTCAAGACTGTCCAATTAGACATTTTAAATTTAGTTACATTGTAAATTAATTGTTTAAACTTTTTGGACAAACTTTTGCACATTGGGCCATTGTTGGCAAAATTATGAGGGCCCAAAATTGTAGGACACTTGGCACCTAGGGCTCCCTTTTATTTTTGTGTGGACCCCACCCAAAAAAATGAGACACTCACGGTGCCGCCACACACTTTAGAGGATTTTCGGCAAATTCATTTTGGGGGGGCTACAATTTTTTCTCTAGGAAGTTGCTCTTTTCTTTGAAGCATGCTTCTACTATTGGATTTTGGTTGATTGAATGCACGGTCCAGTCATTATCTTCTTAGTTTTTTGGTTGATTTTAATTTCAGCAATTGATTTCAATTTTTTTGTGCACATTGCTTTCAATATTTATTCGCTGCCACACGAGATTTCATCCGGGGAGAATGCTGCTTTCATTTTATTTTGGTGCTTGATTTTATTTGAACGAGGGAATGGGAGATAGCTGACGGTGGTGCTTCATGATGTAAACAACTTTGTTAGTTTGACTTTAAGAATAAAGGGTGTTACGGCCAGCTGCCACCCACTTAGGATTATATTTTCTTTTGCTTTGAAAAGAAAGAGGGATGTTACGTTTTGTTGGAGTAAGAAGTGGTGCACATGGGATTTATTTTTTTTGTCTTATGGAGGAAACGTTGATTCCAGTTCTTTTCCTTTAAAAAAAGAAGCTATACTTCATTATGTGTCAAACACTTTTGATTTGAAATGTTTATTCCAGCAATTTTGCATTGCATTTTTTATTCCCGTCGGACGTGCACACGCATTGGGGTTGAAGCAGCTCAGTCATCTACATCACTCATGGTTCAAGCATTTTATATTGTGCTTCCTATTTTATATTCGCTGCATTCAATTAACTCACGTCATTGCCATGAAAGTTTTATTATTGTTGTCATGTTATTTTCTTTTCTTTTCTTCCATGCTTAGTTATGCACTTGCTTGATATATGGATATGATTTTCTTCACCAATTTAATTTGTTGTTTCTGTTCCTTAGCTAGGATGCATGCATGCTTAATTACCAACTATAACTTAGTTGTTAGAAAGTTTGGTTTATTGTTTTAATTCACTTGAATGTTGTCTAGTATGTTTGATTGTATTAATTTAGTTGCGATGTTAGCTTAAGTTAGTCGGGTTGGTCATTAGCGATATTATATGCAAGTTGTAGTTCTGAAATTGTGATTTCATGATTTTGAACGTGAATATTGAATGTATGTTTTGAGATTATGTTAAATTGAATCTGGATGTATCGTTTAACGGTTTATTTCTATATGTATGTTGTTATGAAATTTGATTCTTGGGTGTTCTTGTGATTCTAGTTGAGTATGGGTAGTTTGTATGCTTCGGGAAGAATCTGTGCATGATTCTAGGTCGTAAATTTATTAAGTATGCGATGTATGTGAGTCTTTTTGGTATCTGTGATGATTGTTTATGAGTTTTGGGTGTCTGGAAGGTCTGGATTGTTAAGGGAATTGGTGGGATAAACTAGAAAATAATTTTTTCATGAGTTTGGAATGTCTCATTCGCATGGGCGAATGAACCCATTCGCTTAAGCGAGTGACGTGAGATAGAAAGCATGTTTTGAGTGTTTTAATTTATTTTGATGCATATGTTGAGTGAGGAAATGTTGTATGATTTATTTGAGATTTTAAAATGATATGAGAAGAAGGTTTGTATGATTATGTTTTGTGGAAAACATGACTGAATATGATTTAGCTATGAGTTTCATGGTGTATGAGGAACTTGAGTTATGTGTGATATGGTATTATGATGATCCTGTATGTTTGTATGAGTATGTGTAAACTATGCCATGTGGATGGATTATGTGATGATGAGATGAGATGTATGTTATGTGTGTTCTGGCCTGAATGGTCTCATTGTATGAGTGATGGACAACAAGTGTTGTGGTTGCTAGCCTGGGAAAGCTCTTTACGTGAGTGATGGGGAGTAACACTTGTACTGACCCCGGGAAGCTCTCGAATAGAGTGATGGGAAGTGGCGTTGTGTACTTTCCTAGGGAATCTCCCTAGACCAGTGATGGAAAGAAACATTAAACATTGGTGGAATGTGTAACTACCTGAGGGATACTCTGAATAAAGTGATGGGAGTGACGTTGAGCATTGGTCGTGAGTATGGTTGGTGATGTGTAAGTGCAAAGTGATTAATTGAGTAATGTGGATAAGCATACTGGTGTATGCAGTATGGTTGGAGATGAGTAAGTGAAAGGTGATTAATTAAGAGATGTATATGAGCATATTGGTGTATATGGTATGGTTATGATGTATGCAGTATGGTTATGGTGTTTGTAGTATGATTATGATGTATGCGGTATAATTACAATGTATGTTGTGTAATTATGATGTATGTTTTATTATGTTTTCGTTAGCTCACACTTGTTTGTTTATGCATGTGACTATGATGATAGTATAATTCGTGGCGTGATACGGGTAGACAATATTACAAATGAATTGATTGATGCTTCTGAACATGCATAGAGGACGAGAGACATGGGATATAGAACTTGGGAATGTATTTTAATATTTTTTATATTTGATCCTGACTTGTGTGGAGACTTTATTTTCGAAATAATCATATTGTAATAAAGAACTTAATATTTTTTGTTGAGATTGAAATTATATTTCAAATTTTTTGCATGTATGTTTTACAGAAAATAGGCAATGCAACACCCATTTCGGGGTGTTATAGATAGTAGCTAGGATTGGTCAACTCCTTCAAAGCCTTCTCTTAGTTTCCAACGATCTTTTCAATACTTTTTGATTCAGAGTGGGAGCTTGCAATGTCATTATTGGAATCTGAGATAGTGTGCTTGGACACTCCTTGTTTCTTTTTTTATTTTTTTAGTTTATATTCAAAAAGTTGTTGCCCCTTTTAGTTATATGTGTTGCCCTAGTTGTATGTGTTTCCCCTTTTCAACACATATAGCTAGCTCTTTAGTAACGTGGTATAAATTAATGTGTTCTCCTAGTAAAGCTTCTTGGGTCATTTCTTGCTAAGTCCATCCTCGTATCAGCTTGAGAGAATTTTGATCCAACCTTGCTAATTGCATCAACTTTCAATTAAAAGCTTTAATTTGGTTTTGCCTCTTGCATTATTAACAACTTCTAAATTAAACTTCATCCTATACAAGAATCCTAAAAATGTGTTAATGTACTTATTTGGGGACACATGTAGAGAAAGTTATGAGCAAAACAATTAGTAATAGTTAGTGTTGGTAATTTTGTGTTTTTGGATTGTGTCAGGCGCTAGTTTGGATGCGTTGGGCACCAGAAAAATAGTGAGTCACCCCTTTTAGTTGTGCTGGGTGCCAATAAATGGCATGGGGCGATACCAAGTCAGAGGGAAATGTTCAAAAACGCATTGAGTGCGAAAGGATTGCACTGGGTAGTGGTCCTGCAACTCCCAAAACTTCCTAAAATGTACAAATCTAAGCTAAAATTGAAAAATAAGAGAAACAAATATGCTAAGAGAGTGTAATAAACTTAAAAATGAGAGTATAGAAGTCAAATCGAGTTAACCCAGACCATATCTAATAGACCTAATAGTCAATTTGATTAGTGAGTCTCATTACATTTAATCTAATTGACAAAGTGAATTCAATATAAATTTAATTCAATCTAAATTAGATAAATAAAATAGTTAAATTTAGTTGATCTGGACCTGGATTATAAATTCAATTCATATAATTAGATACATGTTGGGTCTAGACTGGATTCTAAAAATTCAATCAATATCCAACCTTAGTGTTAGTATATTATAAACTTTTTATACCTAAGTCATCACTAATGAAAATGCACTCGATATTACTAGTTCTCTCCACTTTTATGTATATTTTTTAAGAGTTATACTTGTTTCTCATTTAGTGTATCCTAAGAGTTGAAAAAGGTTATTGAAATCTATGATATGAGAAAAGATCGGATCTGATTGCACAAGAAATTTACCATGAAGAAATTGGATAGGGTGGCTATTTCCATTATTGGCCTGGCAGAGCCAAGGGTAAGGCTGATACGCTCTAAATTTGTTGGAGTTGCTCATGACAGGTGTAGGATCTTCGATGTCTAATTTTATGCTCTTAATCTTTTTCGAAATTAAGTTGTAGATGCATGGAGTAAATGTATGTTGTGTTGGTTTGCTTGAATGCATGGGAATATGAATGCTCGCTTATTTATAATTGCCTATGCTGCTATGATTGTGTAAATGAAATGCTTATGAGAACTTGATTTCGTTTAAACTGGAATATGTTATTAAGGTAACACAGGTTCCGGAGTGTTACATGACCCTTTTAGAGTTTCTTTAACCATATGTTATATCTGTATTAAATCATAATTTATTGCTTTCCAAATCGTTATCTCCTATTTATTAGTCAGTTCTTTTCAAATTTATGAAATTTATAAGTTAATCTATACAAAATATATAAGTCCCACCTATGTATTTTCATTAAACAAAATCATATTTTAGTACCTATGCAAATTAAATTTAATATTTTTGTAGTATATCCTTAATTGAAATTGACTGTTTCATGTAAAATCGGCTAGCTTTTATCATATTCTAAATTGAAGATCTAAGAACTCAATTATATTTGTTTTGGTTGAATCAAATTCATAAACTAATTAAAAACAAACAACATAATATTAACATGCGTGGGGGTATTTTAGCGCGCTTCCTTTTAATATATAAGTATATGATATATATATATATATATATATATATATATATATATATATATATATATATATATAATTTGGATCGATATGAGCATAAAAAAATCACGTGAAACTGATATTTTTGGATTTTTATTTTTGTTTTCGTTTTCAAATGTCATTATCATATTAAAGCTCCATGTGCAGTGGTACAAATCAAATGATTCTTTTGATGCTTGTGGTAGATATTCTGGTGCCCTGCGTTCATATTTTGTTTGTGGAATTGGTTCACTTGTGAAAGGTAAGAAATTAGCAACTAACAATTTTTATAGAGTGAGTTTGGCAAATAGTGCACAAGAAGTTGTGAATGATTGATGGGTCCATCCACAATTAGATGAATGATACCAAAAGGAAAAACAAAGCGGTTGCATTATTAACTCTTTTTGACAAGTTGGAGGAGAGAAAATTCAGAAGAAGAAAGTGATTAGGAAAACTTGGATTATATGAATTATAGAGTGACCAATTTAAACCACCAATCATTGCAAATAAGAATTCAGATATTGCACTACTTTGTGTATCTAATAATGAACATTTAATTACAGTTTCCAGTATATTCCCAATTTGTGGAAGATGCCAGCCACCACACCCCAGAAAGTGATTTCTGCAAATATCACATATAACAGAGTTCCCAACCTCTCTGAATGCCAAACATTCATAAACACATGATTCTCAATCCAGTTTACCTGATTCATGGTTTTCATATGCCATCAAATTTGTCAGCAGTTTTACTTACAGCTACATCAAAACTAAATTTTAAAATTAACTCAATCTTATAAAATTAATAATTTTTTAAATCTTTATGTTAAGTTTAATTAATAATTTGATTTTTATAATTTAGATTTTTAATTTATTTTGGTTATTATATATTTTATTTATTAAATTAAGTTTTTATTTTTATTTTTAAAAGGATTTAATTGAGTTTTTATTACTTTAAAAAAACGATTTAATGTAATAAAGTAAGAAAGATTTGATTAGTGAGTTAAAGTGAAAAGGTAATGTTCTTACGAGGGAGTTATCTGGATCCTTGTAATACCATCCATTTACAAATGCTGGAAAGATGCCCTGTGCTGCCATAACAAACACTAGCATTGCATTCATTCCTATCCATTCCAAGAGCAAGAATGGAGTACGAAGGTTCCAAACATCTATCTGTTTCATTTTCAGAAATACTATATAAGAATCATCATTATCATTATTAAACACAACTATAACTTATGAAAATAACTAACATATCTCCAGCAATTACATCTGATGATACATTGCATACTCATCATCAAACTTAATTCATATATTTACCAGCAAGTACAACACAGAGAAGACAATTCCAGCTGCCCCAGCTGTGAAACAAACATAGCTGAAACTGTATAGTTGCTTGTTGATTGGGATTGCTGCCATATTCCATGCAAATCTTTTGTCACATATTTTCAGGAGAATAAACTTAACAAGTATTGATATATATTATTAATAGTATAATAAATAAATAAAATTACAATTTTCAATACAAAAACTTTAATTATATTAATTTTGTTTGAATTCCATTAATAAAGTAGTTGAAGATTTGTTTCTATTGTTAAGTGTGTTTATCAAATAGAAAATTAGTATTAATATGTAATTAACCTTGAAAAGAGTATCTTATGTTTTTATTTTTGTTTTTAAATTTAAAATATTTTCTCTTTAATAAATATAGATTACTAAGATAAAAAAAAAAAAAGAAAAAACGTGTTTAATCATATTAACGAAGTTCAAACAAAACTGACATTAATATTGTTGTACTCATATAATACTTTGTCTTTTTGTTTTTTGTACTAACATTATTTGTACTATTGAACTAATTATTTATTCTCTTTATCTATATATACTAAAATATGTGACATGTATTAGTAGCCTTACCATCTGTAAAATGAAGGATGAGGCCTATGGTAAATAAGACAAGCCCTAGTGTGAGCCATTGCTTGAGCCTCTCGGAATGACCCTGAAACAAGTAAAAAATTAACAAATAAAAGAAAAAAAAAAAAAAAAAAAAAAAAAAAAAAACTTAGTGTGTGAACAAGTAGAAAGCACTTGGGCATTATTGTGTAAAGTGTAACCTTGAAGTGAATCAAAACATGCCCATAGTGGATGCCAATGACACCAGAGAGGATAGCTGATATGGAACTACACAAAGAACGGAACAACTTCAAAACATTTTCAACTGATTAATGATTCATTATTAATTTTCTTTTTCTTCATATAATCAACATAACTAAACTATAGAATAATAAATAAATATTAATATTACGTTAAAACATTAATATTAGTTAGTTAAAGAATTAACGAATATATCAAAGTGGGGATAAACCTCAACAAGCCTTCCGGTTCAAAAGGAGCACGACACCAAGATGGAGCATTTTTAAGGAAGGGGCCTTCAGCTGGAGAACTCAGTGTGCATTCCTGTAAAATGTTTTGGTCAAAAACTACATCATTATACTTAAAACACTACATATAATTATTCATAGTAAAAACATTAACACGGTTGGTTCAAATTTATTAATTTTATAAATCACAAATTCTTTATCTAAACTATAGTGCATATTTGTATAACTTGTAGGATTTCCCCTAAAAGAAACACACTTAAGAAATTATGAGATCATATCGTACAATATAATTATATTCGTGTGGATTTCTTTCATACTTTTATCTGATGCAGGATTCGAATGCCTAACTCGGAGAAAACTCACCTTTGAGCGTGTCCAAACAGGCTGGGAATAGAGATGATTAACGCCCCAAACTTGTCTATCTACGTAGCCAACAGCGTTACATGCAGGACCTAGGTGTCCTCGCATTCCACATTGGACCTAGAATCAGGAAACTAGCATCATCAAAGAACATAAACCAAGTAAAACATATATATTATTAGTATCTCGACAGAGATTATGTACTGTGTATCTCTTTGGTTCCTGGCTGTTATAATCCACGAAACTCCAATCTGGAACGTAGAGGCTGAAGGTTGTAACCATGTAAATCACAAATGCCACAAACCCACCAACCCTATATCACACAAAATATATCAGCCATAAGTCATTTCAAATTCACAATCCCATGAACTTTTTAGTAATAAAATATCACACAAGAATGTAATTAAACTTTAAACATTGTAGTGTGGTTTTTGAGAATGAAATGTTTTGCTTGCTTCCTCACCATTGCCATTGATAAGCACTAAAAATGGAAAGGTGTCCCGGCTTCAGGGAAGAGGGTCTAAGCTTGGTGGTGTATGTCTCTATCAGAGCAACAACACAGTATACAAGGGCTATTCTCTGCATAGACACAGTATGCAGAATCATGGTTACTCAAGAACTCAGTTGTGGAAATTTATTATAATAGAATTCATGTCGCCATGTATTAATTTCAATTAAATGTTTTTAATCTTTAACCACAAACTTGAAATTAGTGGTTATCAAAAATTCTGATACAGTTTGGTTCTAAGTACATAAATTCTTTTTTAATATATTAAATGATATTTTAAATTAATTAACGTTTGAACTGATTATTGATTATATTATTTAAGACGTTCTAGTTTAAATAACATATAGAAACATAATTTAATATGTAAAAAAAAAAACTTTATGCGGCTAAAAAATGATTCTATCTATTATTTTTTAAAGAAAAATATTATTTGACACACCTAAAATGAATGTAAAAATGTGTTATGGTACCATATTTTTTTAATTTTAAATATTAAAATACATCAAAGTTTAAAATAAAAATAAATTATAATTTTTCGTCAAAATTAAAAATATATGTAATCCTATTAATTTAGTTTCATCCAAACCTGGAGAATGCCACACCATCGTATAAATCTCATGTCAACTCCATACGAGAGATCATCAGGTGCATGAGAATATCCACCTGCCAGTCCAATTTATCAATGTTGTGAATAATCTAACTCGGTTGAAGTGTGTGAGTTATTATTGTAAACTGTTTAGCATGTGTAATTAATTGAATTCAATTACCACGAATTAATACAAAACGATGGGTTTGCATGAATCAATTAATGCATGATATGCATTGATGGTCCTACTGAAATTTGTGGCATTAAATTAATTATATATAGTAAAAGAATCCTTAAAAGTTTCATTTATCGGAATATGGTCTAGTACCTCCACAACTTCATATATAATCTATGTTGTGAAGTTTGAGGTTAGTCTTCTTCACTAAATACCTTAAAAAAAGTGAGCCAGAGAAGTTTTGTTACCTTGCAAAAGAACTCCCCAGAAGAGAAGCTTCAATGTCCTAAGGATTATCTTCTTCACAGCATCCTTAACCTTGGGGATTCTCTGTATTATCACAAGTTTAAGCCACAAAATTATAAATCGAACAGGAGCCAACCAAAAAGAACATCTTATGCAGAGTAAAAGTAAAAAACAAGGCTCTTCAAGACCAAGAACTGCACAAGGCTCTACCTTGAGTGCGAGAGCTATAGCTACTCCAACAATGAAAAGAAAGAAAGGCATAACAAAATCAGCCAATGTACATCCATTCCAAGGGGAGTGATCAATGCGTGGATAAGCTCCACCAGCATCATCTACTAGTACCATCAGCTGCACATTTAACATAGGTAACACAGTCACATTATTTATATACATATCCTTAATTTCCTTCCTTTAATGACAAATTATGTAACACTAACCACTATGGTGAGACCCCTAAAGGCATCAAGGGTTGCAACTCTTTTTTTCTTTTGCTTCACCAATGGCTGCTCTTGCTCCACTATTTGTTGAATGAAATCTCCATCACCATTATGAGGAGTGCTGACCCCTTCTTCCATTCTTTTAGCTTCATCCATTATACAACATTCACAATTCTTATCGAACCTTTTAAACTCTTCCTCTTTAGGTGAAACCAATCAAAACACTTAGTTGCCAATACTCAAAGGGTGGTGGTGTAAGACACATATATGCACACACTTCCACAAGAGACAGAAAAAGGGTCTTTATTAGAAAGACAGAAAATGGAACCATTTCGTTAGCAATTGTTAGCAATTGCAGTATAACAACATTTCTTTATTATAAAAGTGAATACTATTTTGTTAGCAATTGCAGTATAACAACATTTTTCGCAATCTTGATCATTTCGTTTTTAGAAATATCAGACGTTAACTGTACATCACTAACTATTTAAATATTATAATGTTAAAATATTATTTCCCTTTTGAAAAGTACCAAACCATATTTTCTTTTTACGTTTGGAAGAGAGAAAAAAAGTGGAAAATGAAAAACAAAAAGAATAAAAGTTGAGTTGTTATATATATATATATATATATATATATATATATATATATATATATATATATATATATATATATATATATATATATATATATATATATATATATATATATATATATATGGGGTTTGTTAACGCGCGTATGCCTGTTTTTCAAATGGTACATTTTAATAATGTGTACCGGATTATAGTCGACAAAAATACCTTCATATTTTATGGATTCTAAGTTTTAAAGTCAAGGATATTTAAATAATTTTCATTTTCAAAACTAAAAGAAAATAGAAACCCAAAACTCTTACTCACCTCTCTCATTCCTCTGAATCCTTTCTCTTTCACCTCTCTCACTCCAATCTTTTTCTTGTCATCTCTACTGTAGCCCTAATTAAAAAAAAATCAGAAACACTAGTTGTTAAGCAATTCTTTACAAAGAAATTATTTTATAATAAGTTTCCATTTTATAATTTTTGTCTTATCTAATTTTATCTAATTTTCACAAGCATAATGACATAGGAAGGAATTGGTAATTCGCTTGGAAAAAATCAGAAACACTCGCTATTAAACAATTTCTTACAAAAAAATGATTTTATAATGAGTTTTCATTTTATAATTTTTGTCTTATCTAATTTTATCTAATTTTCACAAGCATAATGCATCAGAAGGAATTGGTAATTGGCCTGAAGGTTTTTTAAGAGGTAATGATTCAACATCTGCAGATGATGAAATTAGAGAGGTTAGTGAAGATGATGAAATTGAAGAGATCTTGAATGAACTTTGCCTCAAGGCGAATATGCCAATGACTCAACTCTTTACAAGGTAAATTATTTAACGACGAGTATTTCTAATTTTTTTTTCAGTTCGATCTACCATAGGATGATAGAGAAAATGTTGGAGTGAGAGAGATGAAAGAGAAAGAGTTGAGAGGAATGAGAGAGGTGAGTAAGGGTACAGGGTTTTTTTTTTTAGTTTTGAGAATGGAAATTATTTAAATATCCTTGACTTTAAAACTTAGAATCCACAACATATGAGGGTATTTTTGTCTACTATTATCCGGTACACATTGTTAAAATGTACCAACTGAAAAACAGGCGTACGCGTGTACGCCTGTTTTTCAGTTGGTACATTTTAACAATGTGTACCGGATAATAGTAGACAAAAATACCCTCATATGTTATGGATTCTAATAAAGCCGTCAAAATGGTCACAACCCACGGGCCAACCCGGCTGGTCACGGGTTTGGGCCGGGTTAGGTTTGAAAAATACAACCTACTTATATGCGGGTCAGATTTCAATCTGGCTCATTTAGACCTGGCTCATGCGGGTTGAACCCATGGTGAGCCGGGTTGGCCCACCAACCCACCTACCTAATTTTATTTTTTTGATTTATTATTTTATTTATGAAACCCTAAAAAATAAAATACTTTGTTCACTCACTGTGTATACCTAAAAAGTAACCTCTGCTCTCCCAAATCACTCTCACGGTACCTGCTCTCATTTGACGGTGCTCTCACCCACACTTCACTGAAATTCTTCAAGGAGAAAGTAAAACATCCTTCCTTTTTTCTTCTCTTTTCTCCACATTTTTGTTTTCTCACTTCTCTTTTTTTTTTTTCAAAAACCCTATAATGACAACAATAAGGGTTTGCGAATTTGGTTTTTGTTCTGGGGGATTTGAAGACATGGAATGATTTTTTTCATGTTCTGACATGCTTGTATTAGATTTTGTTTATTTTATTTAAACAATTTGAGTATATATTATTTAAACAAGCCCTTTTTGATATTTTTGAATTTGGAAAATTATGTTACAAATTAAACTATTAATTTTTTGTTGATGTTAATAAGTACTGGTTCTCTTTTTTTTTACTAATATTTTTTATTGATTGTCAGAATTGTTCTAATATTAGGAAAATCTTTATTAGTGAATTTGGAGACAACAAGAACAAGGGTCAAAGGTTACAACAATTGATGTGATCAACTACATTCAGGTAGGTTTGACATTCAGGATGATTCAAGAGAGCATAATATTGTGGATTTATCTATTCAAGATTCTAATATCGTAAATGGATAAGGAACAAAAAATGATAAATATAAGAAACTTATTTGTATGTTTTTTGTGTTTGTTTTTGGATGACATTTGGATTATATTGTACTTTTTATTATTATTTTGAATTGTCTTTAACATAATTTTTTGGGAGTGAAATTTGTTTAAATTTAAATTACAGAAAATTTGTATTTTTTTATTTTAAAAAAAATATAATTAAATGGGCTAGTGAACCAACCCGTGGTGGGTCGGGCCGGGTTCAAGTTTTTCTGGCTCGCTAATAAATGAGTTGGGTTGGGTTGGCTCACTAAGTGAACAACCCGTGGTGGGCCGGGCCGGGTTGAGCCGGGTTACCCGTTTTGACAGCTCTAGATTCGAAGTTTTAAAGTCAAGGATATTTAAATAATTTTCATTCTTAAAACTAAAAAAAAAAAAAAAACCCTGTACCCTTACTCACCTCCCTCATTCCTCTCAACTCTTTCTCTTTCATCTCTCTCACTCTAACATTTTCTCTATCATCCTATGATAGATCCAACTGAAAAAAAATTAGAAATACTCGTCGTTAAATAATTTACCTTGTAAAGAGTTGATTCATTGGCATATTCGCCTTCAGGCAAAGATTCATATAAGATCTCTTCAATTTCATCATCTTCACTAACCTCTCTAATTTCATTATCTGCAGATATTGAATCGTCATCTCTTAAAAACCTTCAGGCCAATTACCAATTCCTTCTGATGTCATTATGCTGCTGAAAATTAGATAAGACAAAAATTATAAAATGAAAACTCATTATAAAATCATTTTTTGTAAGAAATTGTTTAATAGCGAGTGTTTCTGATTTTTTCCAGCGAATTACCAATTCCTTCATATGTCATTATGCTTGTGAAAATTAGAAACGACAAAAATTATAAAATGAAAACTCATTATAAAATAATTTTTTTTAAGAAATTGCTTAAGAGCCAGTGTTTCTGATTTTTCTGATTTTTTTTTAATTGAGGCTACAGTAGAGATGACAGAAAAAAGGTTGGAGTGAGAGAGATGAAAGAGAAAGGATTGAGAGGAATGACAGAGGTGAGTAAGAATTTGGGGTTTTCTTGTTTTTTTTTAGTTTTAAGAATGAAAATTATTTAAATATCCTTTACTTTAAAACTTAGAATCCATAATATATGAGGGTATTTTTGTCTACTATAATCCGGTACACATTGTTATAATGTATCAACTGAAAAACAGGCGTACACGCGTTAACAAACCCCATATATATATATATATATATTGTTTCATTTAGGGAAGTAAAGGGATATTCATCTCAGGTACATCAATTTAAGCTAAGACTAGAAGAGTGGAAGTAGTGGAAGTAAAAGAAGGATTTTCAAACTTATTTTTGTTTCTTTTTTAGTCTTAAAGGACATTGGACCTTTTTAGTTAAGAACTTGGAAGAGGAAAATAGAACTTCAAAAATACTACTTTTGTAGAGGATCACTTATTAAAATTCTTCTTTTATTTTTAATATCTTTGTAAATATGTAAAATAGTCTCTTTAGGCCTTCTATTTGGCCAAGACACTATGTTTAACTTTGTTTTAGAAGCTTCTAAGGAAGAGCTAACGTACCAATAGGGCTCATTCTAGAAAGTTGGCGCATGAAATATGTCTGTGGAAGCCTTTGGAAGATGTCAACATCAAGGGAAACTTCCTTACATTGAACTTTGACGGTAATTAGTGGGAAGGCTCTCATTACTCCCCATTTGCAATAGGAAGCTTCTAGTTCGTCTTAGGTGCATTAAATCCTAGCCTACTCCTTCACTAATAAAAGGAGAGGCAACATTGTATTATTTTTTAGAATTTGATTGAATCTAAAGTCATTTTGCTAAAATTTCAAGACTTCTATTCTTGAGTTCTCACCTTATGAAATGTTTTCTTCTAGACCTCATTCTCCTTCATGGTTGGCCTAACCTCTTAGAGGGGCATCTACCAAGACTGCACAACACCAACATCTTCATCTCTTCATCTCTATTTTCTTCCTTTACTTCATCTTCTCACATGAAGTCCCCCTTTGAAGAAGCTTCATCAACCCATTTGAAAGATCATCTTATGTTGAATGAGTCTCCTCCAAGCAGTCTTCATCAATCTGTTTGCAGATCCAACTCAAAATTTCCACCATCAAATGTTTAATAATTGTGATTGTCCATTGAACTTGATGAAAAACTTGTGTATAGAATAGAAGTTGAGTTTAATGAGATACACTCACCACAAGTTCCATATTGTCTTTTTCTTTTTGGCCTCTGAACAATATACTTTTTCCTCTAATGAAATAATTTCATTGTGATAGTTATTAGCAATGTCCAAGAAGTAGAAAAGACAACAATGTTTTCCTTCTTATTTTGATTCTGAGTCCATATAATATTATCCTAAAGATGTGTTTCATAATGACCAGTCCACTTATGTTTGTATGATGCAATCTCCTTTTTTAATATGATCTCTTAAGAAGGGATGTCTAATTTTAATGTGCTTAGTCCTAGAGTACAATATAGGGTTCTTAGTCAGATTTATGGTATTTGTCTTGTCACACCTTAAGGGAATGTGATTAAGGAAGATGTCAAAATCTTCAAGTTGTTGTTTCATCCATAGAATTTGGGCACAACAATTCTCAACAGCTATGTATTTTGCTTTTGTAGTAGACAATGTTACACATGCTTGTTTCTTTGAGTGCCAAGAAACTAGAGAACAACCTAGGAAGTGATAGGTTCCACTAGTGTTCTTTCTATCAATTTTGCAAGCCCCATAATTAGAATCGTAATAACCTATTAGACTAGGTGTTTCATGCAAAGGATACCATAACCCAGATGAAGTAGTTCCTTTAAGATATTTCACTATTCTCTTAAAAGCTACAAGGTAAATTCTTTGGGATTGGCTTGATATCTAGCACACACATAAACACTTTGCATTATGTATGGTCTACTAGTTGTAAGGTAAAGTAAAGATCATATCATGCCTCTAAAAATGGTTTGATTTACTTCTACTCCATATTCATCCTTATCTAAATAGCAAGAGGTACACATTGGAGTGTTGGCTTTTTTAGAGGTATCCATGCCAAATTTCTTAAGAATTTCTCTACAATACTTTGTTTAGGAAATAAAGGTTCCCCCATCCATTTGTTTTATTTGTAATCCTAAGAAAAAGGTTAACTCACCCATTATAGACATCTCAAATTCACTTTGCATTATACTAGCAAACCCTTCACAAGGGAATTATCAGTTGACCTTGTACAAGCAAAATATGACTTCTTACTTTGTTTATGAACAAGGTTGAATCAACCTTTCCTCTAGAGAAGTTATTTTCAATCAAAAAATTACTAAGTCTCTCATACCAAGACCTAGGTGCATGTGTAAGGCCATACAAAGCTTTCTTTAACTTATAAACATGATTTGGAAACTTTCAAAACCTGGAGCTTGATCAACATAAACTTCTTCCTTAATGAAACCATTTAAAAGGTATTTTTCACATCCATTTGATACAATTTAAATTTCATCAATGAAGCATAAGCAAGGAATAATCTAATAGCTTCTAACCTAGCTACCAGTGCATAGGTTTCATCATAGTCAATACCTTCTTCTTGACAACAGCCTTTAGAATCTAGTCTTGTTTTGTTCTTTGTGATATGAGCATCCTCATCCATCTTGTTTCTGAAGACCCATTTTGTACAATTCACTTGATAGTGTTCTTCTCTAGGAATGTGTTCCTAAACTTCATTCCTTTCAAATTGGTTCAGCTCTTCTTTGTTAAGTGTTCGGCAAGTGTACTGAACGTATCAAGTAATATAAAATGGTGAGACCAAGTATCGTTTTCCAAGAGACTCGTGTCACTAAACAATCGTATAATAACTTAACTAATTAAGACTAAAAAACGATTCCATTTAATGAAATTGAATTGCAATAAAAGTAAACATAAAAGCTTGAATGTAAATTGATCTTTTGAAGCTAAAACAAGAATGAGTGAATGGTATTGAGATGATGATGTTGTTGGGGTTAGATTTCACCTACTTCACTTTCATGCATATTAGAACTCATCTACTTCATTGGAATGCTAATGTCACTTACGAAATTACTTAGAACCCCATCCCTTGACGTAAAAAGCCTAGCCTTGATTGTTAGACCTCAATCCCTTGAATCCCTAATAACCAATTCCGCATTAAGAAAAGAAGTTTAAGATAACCAAACGTTCTATTTCTATCCCTAGATAAGATTTCCTTTAGGTGAAATCCTCCAGATCATGGTTCCTAAGCATTTCCTAATAACAGAGAAATCCAATCATCAAGCTATGAATGGCCAAAACATAAATAGCATTAAGAGTAGAAGAAAATCACTAACATTCAATGAAAGAAGCATAACATATTTAAAGCATGTTCAAATACATGAAATTCAGAGGTTACATCTTTCCCCAACAACAAATGAGTTTAGCTCTCCATTATCATGGAGAACCTTGGCTTACAATGGAAAAATGTAAATGAAATGGAAACCCTAAAAAGAGAAAAGGAAAGCTCCAACATGCCCAATCTTCCTCCAAAGGATCAAAAATAGGGTTTATCTGCTTCATCCGTCAAAGGATATCCATCCTAATGCGTGAAAGTCTTTAAATAGATCCAAAGTACCACATAGGCCCACGTCGTTGGTCTCAGCACCCTAAGTGGGGCAACTAGGGAAGCCTACGCGAAGAATGGCGCTCAGCACCCCTTGAATGAGCAATCAAGCGTGCTGCGGTGTATTTGGCGCTGAACGCCCCAAAGAAGGGCAACTAGGCGTGGTTGCGTGACCTCTAACACTGAACGCCCCAGAAGAAGGAAACCAGGGGTCCATGCGCGACCACCAACGTTGAGGGCCCCTGAAAAGGGCAACTAGGCATGGTTGTGTGACAACCAGTGCCCAAGGCCCTAAAAAAAGGCAATCGGGCATCCTTGAGCCTTCTATTTTGGTGCTTTTGTTGTCCTTCCTGGGTTCCAACTCCTTGAGACTTTGATCATCTTCCAAAACATACCAATATCCTACAAAATTGAGGGAATTAGTGATGAAAATCATTAAGTATAACCTTGACTAACTTACTCACAAAATTAAACTAAAAACAAGAGTTTAAGCAAGCTTCAAGGTCAAAGAGATTTAATTCAGTATCAAAATTGCATCATAGATAACGGTAAAATCAACTGTTATCATTCTTGCATAGTTATACACCATTTGTCATCTTGAAGAGCTTCACCAGTGTTTTTGGGTTCTATCTGAGAAACAAAAGCAACAGTCAAGCAAATGTTGTTTTAGTTTCGTCTTGTAGTTACCCCTTTTTGAGATATCTCTAATGATGTTGTCCATAAAGAGGCCTCGTGGTTATTGATAGCTTCTAGGATCATCTTCTTGAGGTAAATGGGGAAGTTCAAAAGGAGTATTTTCATTTAAGTACATCTCTTCAAGGGCTTCCTTTAGATAATCTTTATCATCTGCAATTAGCTTATTTGACTCAAGAGGTTTTTCTTCAAGGTCCACTATCTCATAAAAAACATGCATAAACTCTTCAATTATCAATGTTCTCTTATTGAATACTATATATGCTTTACTAGTTAGGGAGTACCTTAAGAAGATAACTTCATCATATTTAGCATCAAATTTTCATAAGTTATCTTTACCATTATTCAATACAAAGCACTTACATCCAAAGATTTTCAAGTGAGCTACATTAGGCTTTCTACCTTTGAACAACTCATAAGGAGTTAACTTTAAAATTGGCCTAATGAGCATCATATTTAGAACATAACAAGCAATACTAACTGCATCAGCCCAAAAATATTTAGGAACATTATACTTAATCGATAAAGTTTTAGCTAACTCTTCCAAAGATCTATTTTTCTTTCAACAACTCCATTTTATTAGGGAGTTCTAGGAGCAGAAAAATTATGAGTTATACCATACTCATCACAAAACTTTTCAAAAGATTCATTTTGAAACTCACCACCATGATCACTTCTCTGAATCTTAATTCACATCCTTTTCAATTTGGACTCTTTTTGTAAAGGTTTTGAACGCTTTAAAAGCTTCACTTTTCAAAGTTAAAAAGAAGATCCAAGTGCACCTAGAGTAATCATCTACAATTACAAGTGCATAGTAATTTCCACCGAAACTTTTGATTCTAAAAGGACCAAACAAGTCTATATGCAATAATTCTAAAGGTTTTGATATAGAAATCATGTTTTTAGATGAAAAATAAGATTTTGTTTGCTTTCCTTTTTGACAAGCTGCACATAGTTTGTCATTTTCAAATTTTAATTTAGGAAAACCAATCACAAGATCTTTTGAAATCAATTTAAATAACTAAATAATTATAAATTGAGTTTTGAAATGAAAAATAGATTAACTATGAAAAGTGTGAGAAATGTATATTTTAACAATAAAAATAGTTAGTCAATCATTTAAAATAAAATTAATCTGAGCGGAATATTTGATGGTTCCAAAACTACATATATGTGCAATTAATTATTATGGAAATTTTAAGTTTGATTTGGTTGTATAGAAAGGAAAATCATAGGCACAAAATTCAAAACTACATTATCCTTTACCTAAACAATAATTGATAATAAATTAATTCAAGACTCGATTTTTCTACTTTATTTGTATACCAAAAATACTCACATACATCACATACTTAATAAATTCACGACCTAAAATCATGCACAGATTCTTCCCGAAACATACAAACTACCCATACTCAACTAGAATCACAAGAACGCCCAATAATCAAATTTCATAACAACATACATATAGAAATAAACCGTTAAACAATTCATACATATTCAATTTAACAATCTCAAAACATACACTCAATATTCACGTTTAAAATCATGAAATCACAATTTTAGAACTACAACTCGCATATAATATCATCAAACATAAATTTTAACGAAACCTACAATAGAACAGAATCAAATTCTCGGTGGTGTGTGATGAATTATGATTGTGGTTATGATGCTAAGCAAGGTGTATGAATGAATATTGTGTGAGAAAGCATGTTATGTGATGTATTGAGCTCCAGAGTTTTCATTGTTTCATGTATTGTTCACAGGAAAACATGAATGATATTGCCTGAATCTTGATTATTGATTGAATTGCATGTGAATGTCATATGATCAAGGCCATTTTTAAAAACCCTTCTCTAGCCAAATTTATACCCACAGTGCTTCAAATATTATACCCTTTTTGAACCTTAGCCTTAAACAGGATGTGAACCCTTGTCTTGAAATTCTTTACCTTGAGTTGGGTTGAGCTTAACTGTATGTGTTGAAAAGGTTCAAGTTTGGGGTTGCATGGGGGAAATTGAAAAGCAGTTGAAAAGCATTGAGCTCAAATGTTGAAAAAGAAAAATGCAGGAGAAAAAGAAAAGAAAAGAAGAAAAGCATGAAGATGAGCTCAATGCAAAAGAAAAGGGAAGAAGTTGGGAAATAAGTGAGATTGGTGAGGAAAAGAGTTGTGCTTAAATGTTGAATACTATGGTAGCTCTCTTAACTCAAGGATTTTGCTTTCCAGAAAAACCAATTTTCCTTGTTAACCCAACCTCATTACAAGCCTTGGAAAAGTCCTTTTGATGGCATTTGCATGTGAGGATTTTGAGATGAATGACAATTTTGTTTCATGTGACTTGTGAATGATAGAGAGTTGGAGTGTCACCCTAAACACTTGAGTGATTTGAGTGAAACACTTGCTTGGTGAGAATTGCTAAATTTCATGAGTGCATCTTTGCTTAGTGGATTGGTCATTCATAATGTGTAACATCTGTTGAGAAATCTGTGAACTGAACTGAATTGAAAGCATGCATGCATCTTGATTTCACTTCACTGAAGGTCTGAAATTGAGTAGCTCTTATCATGTACTTTAGGAGTGTTGAACCATTGGATGAAACAGTAGAAAGCCAAGCTCTGTTTTGTTTGCTGTTTTGTTTTGTTTGCTTGAGGACAAGCAAAGTTCTAAGTTTAGGGTTGTGATAACGGTTGAAAAATAGTTATTTTCATAGGTCATTTTAGACCAAATTACTCCCTTTACAGCTTAGAACGAGCTTAGAATCAAGCAAAACACATAAAATGAGTCAGTAGAGAGTCAAGAGCTATTTTTAGCGATATTATGCTTATTTTGCATTGTTTTGCAGCATTTTTGATGAAAGTGAAGAATGGAGTTGAAGGTGAAGGTCTTAGACTCAAGACAGAGGAAGAAAAATAAAGAAAAGAAGAGTCTAGGAACCGCCCAGCGGTAAATTTCACCGCTGGGTGGCCAAATGCAAGGAGAAGGCACTGTCTGACACCCAGGCGTGGACGCTGGGCGGATTTGCAATTAGAGGAAAATCGTCGGGCGGTGGACCCTTGCCGCCGGGCGGTGGCGCGATTTAGGTGAAACCGCCGGGCGGCATAAGTGTGACGCCGGGCGGTTGTCTGCTGGGCATGGGCCTATTGCAATTTCACTCATTCTTTTGACAGAAGAGGGCGGCCAGACCTAATTTTCACTCCTTGGAGAAGATCTCTTGGATGCTTTGGCTCCTTTTTATCCTATCTAGGGTTTGTCTTCCCATTCTTGCATTATTTTTCATCTAGTTTCACCATAACAATGGTGAACTAAAGCCTTTTGTTGTTGGGGGAACAATGTAATCTTTTGAAACTCTCTTTTATTGAAACTCTTATTTATTTATATGTCTGTCGTATGCTTTGATTATCAATTGTTGGGTTTCTCTTCTGTGCTTAAAGCTTTTATCGTTTAACTCATTCGATAATCGTTGTTTGTCTTTATTGATACGGGAACGTACGATACTGTCATGAACTGGGGGAAATTCCTTGATTAAGCAATACCACCTAGGGATAGGGGGTAGGATGATCAATTGTTTTTGCTTCTGTTTATAATGCATTATTAATTACTAGGGGAGGCTAGGGATAGCAAGCTAGTAATTAGTAATAGGCTCTTTTCGTCGAGGGATCGGGTTAAGGGTAGACTAAGAAAGTTTGCATGACAATTAGATAACAAAGCGAATTAAATAAGAGGAGTAGATAAGAAAGAGCGGATAAGATAAAATTGTAAACCCCCAACAACTCCATTCATCCATAGTCTTTTTCTCGTCAATTGAATCAACCGCATTTGCATGTTTATTTTGTGTTTTTGCATTCCCACCAATTAATTTTCTTTACAAGTCTTACGATTTCAATTTGCACGAACGATAAGGCCTTCGAGTCTCTTAGGAAGAACGATATTGGGTTTTACCAATTATATTACTTGGAACGATCTGGTACACTTTCCAGGGAGTCAACACTCACCCAAGTGAATTTAAACTTTCCAAACTATTATATTTCCTTATAAACGCCTGGTAACTCGTCTAGTCAGTGTTTCATAGTCCTCCAATGAGCCAAAACTACCCTTACCCTCTAAAACTCAAGGGTCTTAATTCTCCTCACCTTTAAAAATTTTTGTTCTCGAAAATTGCCCTCGTCAACCAAACAGATGAGGATAAGAGCTCTTCATTTCTTCTTCCAACTCCTAAGTCATCTCTTGAGTCTTCTTATTCCACAACACCTTTATTGTACGAATATCTTTCCCTCTTAGTTGTTTAGATTGAATATCCATTATTTGCATAGGTTTTGCATCTAACGATAAGTCTTCCCTAACTTGGACGTGATTCACCTCGAGCAAATGATCAAGGCTCGATACGTACTTCCTTAACTGAGAAACTTGAAACACATTGTGTAACTTTGTCAAATGAGGAGGTAATGTGATCTACCCTTCCAATTGCCATCCAAAATAGTATACATTATACTCGTAAGCTCTCTCCACATTATATTGCTTTAAATTATCATATATTGTCTTCATCTTTTTATACATGACTTTCGTCTATTTCTTCTGTAACCATCCCAAAATCTATTAGGAATGCCTTAGCCCATCCTGGTTAGCGTTAAGCCATGCTAGATGAACTAAGTTGTCTTTAGAGTAGTGGAACTTGGGAGCTTGTCCCATTACCATCTGGAAAATTTGTTGTTAGTTGTAGGTGGATTTTTGCTATCAAAGTTGGTCTTGATGGAACTATTGATCGCCTCAAATCTCATCTTGTGGCCAAAGGTTACACAAATTTTTGGGTTGGATTATGGTGATACTTTTTCTCCAATGGCAAAGATGCCATCTATTTGTTTATTTATAGCCATAGTGGCTCTTCAGCAATGAGTTCTTTATGAACTGGATGTCAAAAATGCATTTCTTAATGGAGATTTGCAAGAAGAGATTATTTATATGGAGCAACCTCCAGGGTTTGTTGCTCAGGAGGAGTCTTCTGGGTTGGTATGTCGTCTTCATAAATCGTTATATGGCCTATAACAATCTCCTAGGTCCTGGTTTGGAAAATTTAGTAATGTTGTTCAACTATTTGGTATGACTTGGTGTAAGGCAAAACATTCAGTCTTTTACCGTCACTCGATTGTTGGATCTATCTACTTGATAGTATATGTTGATGACATTGTTCTTACAGGCAGTGATAGTCATGGCATCTCTTAGATGAAGCAACATTTTTGCACCCATTTTCAGACTAAAGATCTTGGCAAACTTAGATATTTCTTGGGTATTGAGGTGGCACAATCCAACGATGGTATTTTTATATCTCAAAGGAAATATACACTGGATATTTTGAGAAGAAACTAGGTTGATGAATTCAAAACCTATGGACACACCCATGGATCCTAATACTAAACTTCTACCAAACATAGGGGAAGCCTATGTCAGATCCCGAGAAATATAGAAGACTAGTTGGAAAATTGAATTATCTTACAATTACTCATCCTGACATTTCCTTTGTAGTCAGTATGGTAAGTCAATTCCTTAATTCCCCATGTGAAGATCATTGGAATGCAGTTATTTGTATATTAAAGTTCATTAAAGGATCTCTTGGAAAAGGGTTGTTATATGGTTCTAGTAACCATATAAGAGTGGTTTCATATTCTGATGCTGACTGGGCAGGACCTCCTTGTGATAGAAGATCTACATCTGGATATTGTGTCTCCATTGGTGGTTGATAACGGGTGAAAACATCGTTATTTGATACTTAATTTTGATACTGAATGCATCCTTTTTGACTTAGAAACTTGCTTGAACTCATGATTTTCCTTTAGTTTCGTGAATAAGAGAGCTGAGGTTATACTTTATGATTTTATTACTGATGCATTGCTCCAGAAGAAGAAACGAATATGCAGATGAAACAGGACTGGGACACAAGTTAACAGCAGCAAAGTTGAAGTTCAGAGTTGCGGCAGAGATGGAAAATGAGTTGGAACAGTGAAGGTTGATTGATGGAGGTTGAGCCTAAGGTGGAATGGCCTAGCTCCGACAGTCTTCTAGTGGAAGAAAGCTAGATGGAAGAATGGAAAGGTAATGAAATTGACTTTGGCAGAGACTCCCCATGCTGGAATTGAATGCAACAGCAAAAGTTGTTGAAAGAATGTTATTGTTGCTATCGTTGGTTAAGGCTAGACACAGGAGTGAGGTTGGAAAGTGAAAAAAGATTTAAGAGTTCAACAAGTGAGAGTGAAAACGTGAATGCATTTAGGTAGCTTAAAACACTTTTTTAAGTTTGTTAGAAAAACATATGTACAAATACTAATTTAAGTCTATTAGAAAAGTAAGAGATGTAGAAATAATATTTTTTTAAGTATGTTAGAAAAGTAGTAAATGTGAAAATACTAATTTAAGTCTCTTAAAAATGTAACATATTTAAAACTATATTTATTTAAATTTGTTAGTCGACAATATACTTCAATAACTAACTTTTATGTACCAAACTCCCATCGCACATTTTTTAAGTGTGTTTTTTTTACAGACTTAAATTCACAAACTTAATAAATCTATTTTACACTAGTACTTGTCGTTATGCAAATGAAGAACCTACATAATTTCTTAGTTTCAATCATATATATGCATTGGTCGTGAATGTCCTTAGATTTGCATTTGAAGATACATTGGGCTTGATGGAGACATGACGTTCCACCACACAACACCTTGCCATCAATTTTTTTTCATCCAAATGTTTAAAAATGACGGAAAGGGAGACATATCTGAATATTTTAAAATGACAAATTATTTTTATGTTTTACACGTGTTAGTGAGCTAATCCACTTAACCCATCAATCAAATGTGAGCCAATCCGAGTTGTAAAAATTTGACTTACCATAAAATAAGTTGGATTTAGCTCACTCATTTTCAACCAAACCTATCGGGTTGACTCACTTTGACACCTCTAAATTCTATACATTTGTATTTACTTTCATCTCTTTGAATCCTTTGGAAGGAAATGCTTGTAGGTGTCTACAAAAGAAATTTTCCAATACTAACTAACAATGACCACATATATAATAAATATAATAATAAATTAACTATATTTTATTTTGAGCACGATCTTTATATATTAATAAACTTTTACTTGATTGGGTTGAATTTTATTTATATTATTTTAATGAAGAGTGACAAAATGGAAGCAGGCTTATGTTCCTGTCATAACAACTCAAACCGAGTTACAATTTTTAACTCATGAACATGTTTTGGCTTAGCTTACCTAATTGACAAGTCAAAGGATATTCAATCTATCCCAACTTTTGGTCCATTTTTTATATTTTTAAATTATAAATAAAATAAAAATAATTTAAAATATTAAATTTTTTATGTTAAATTTTTTTAAAAATGTAAATATACAATAATATTGTGATTTAAATCATTAAATCTTACAATAATTATTAATTATAATAGATTAAATTAATAACCGTTGTGTGGATTAATTTTGTTCATATAAAAATGCATACTTTTCACTTTTATTTTTCTTCATAGATTCACTAAACTTCTTGCTCACATATACATCGTATATTATATCTGTTAAATCAAAGAATCAATATTTGTTAGTAGGCAAATTCATCGTGTCCCACTTTACATATGAAAGGGATTATCAAAAGATAAGTTCCCATTATGCATGTTTGACCCCAAGTTAAGGGAAGGAGCAAAATAATCTTTAATTAAGAAGTGAGTTTGTGCGTAATAGAAGGAAAACATACTTGAAAAGAAACTAAAAAGTTATAAACTAGAATATTTAGTAGATAATGTGTTAAAGCATCTTTAAAATATAAAATAAAATAAAAAATGGATACGTTCCGTTTACAACTTGGTAGTTAGTAAGTTAATAATTGTATAGTTGAGCATAAAATGGGTGGTGATAGCACAATGTGTGGATTTGACCATTGCCCACACCTTTGTTTTACTATTGTTAGTGGATACAAGAGAAAGGATAATAATGATTACATTAACTCCATTATGCTTAATTTCACCTACAAATCTTACTCTTACTTTTGATCTTCATTGTTTGCAATTAATATTTAATTGCCCACAAATCGAAAATCCTCATCTCCATCAAAGTTTGTTTTATAAAGTTAATAAATAAAATAGATTAAAATTTTCGAATAGTTTATTGAAAAACGGCGTAAGCTATAAACAGCTTCTTTACCAATAATTATAAGTTGAAAATAAAATAAATAAAAGAATTGGAATTAGTTGTTTTTGTAAACTAACATAATATTTACATAAGTTAATTAATAAACATGTTCACAAGTAACTTTCAATTTTTGTTTTGTTCATAAATTAATGAAAAACATTCTTTTATTTTTCTTCTTCTTTTCACATATATGAATAAGTTCGTGAGTTTTTTATTTTGTCCATTTTTTTCAATTTAAATAAATTAAAGAAATAAATTAAATATTTTATTAAACTTATTACAAAAGCTGAAATATGAATGGAGCAATTCAATTCTGATAATACTACTTTTGTACGTATTTGTATCAAAAGATGTTTGCTTTTTAAAAGAAACATCAATATAAAAAGCGTATGTTTATAACGGAAGTGAATATAAAAGAAAATTGATGCAAAAATGTTTGCAAAATAAAGGAAGACTGAAATTAAAATTTGAAAAAGAAGATTTATCAAAATTAAAATGTAAAATATAAAAAGAAATACTAATTAATGTGGGCTATAAATATTCTAAATTTATTAGGGGAGTATTGTCACGGTTAATCACATAATAGATTTTACATCTTTTTTGAATTGAAACTAAGAATAATTTAAATATATATATATATATATATATATATATATATATATATATATATATATATATATTATATTAAAAAAAATCTTTAAATAACAACCAATTTTAGATATAAAATAATTAGCCATTATAATAACTAATTTATAAATTAAAAATTATTACTTTCTAAAATACTCATTATTATTAATAAAAAATTTATAATTTAGATTCTAAATTATTCACAACATTAAATATTAAATATTAAAGTTTTTGTTATCCAATGAATTAGTATATAAATTGGTCACTAATTAAATCATGATTCTAAGATTTATTCTAAAACAAAAAGAAAAAAAATTTAACCAAATAAAAAAAAAAAGTGAAGAAACTTCTCTCCTTTATTTTTATTAAACATGCGTCTCCATCCTTAATTGGGGTTAAGGACTTATAAGTGTTTTCAATTAGTCTTATAAATTAATCGATTCATAAATTTTTGAATAATCAATTAACTTTCTTTTTGCAAAATAAATAAAAAACTAAAATAATTAATTAACTCATAATAATTAATTAAAATAAATAGGCTTTAACTGATTTTTCAAATTTTACTAAGAATAATTGATTACCAATAATATTCAATATGTCTTAATCAACATTAATCAATGTTTTAAGAACTCAATAAATAAAACTTTAGATTTACTGTTTAATGCATCTACTACTAATTCGAGAAGTAAATTCTTTCAGATCATTTGAGTTGTTTTCATTCGTTTAAAAATGCTTTCAAAAATTAAAAATTCAAAATATTGTGCTATTAAAATTGTGTTGTGGATTGCTTATGCTATGATAAATATCTAGTATATTCTTTCCTATCTAAGTTGAAATCTTTCCTATCATCTTAGAGTGTTCTAAAAGCATGACACATGTGATCTTTGTGTTCAAAAACTAATCTTGTATTGTTTGTTGTTTTGTAAATATAAAGACAATGGATTCTAAAATTATACAATTTTTATATAACTTTTTCTTCTTGCTTCTTTTGTCATGTTGATTTCCAAATGAGTATTCAATTATTTCAATTAAAACAATGTTTCAAAAAAAAAAAGAAAAAGAAAGAGGATTTTTTTAAAAAGTTTTCGAAATCAATTAATTTTTAATTAGCTCAAGTTTGATTCAGTTATAAATTAAATTCAACTTCAATATAATTTATCTTGAATACCTAATCAATTAATACCATGAAAATTCTTCTCTCAGGGTGGTAGGTTCATCTTTAACTGAATTACAATTGTGTAACAGAAAAATAAATTAATTAATGTTGTGATAATACTCTGAAAAATCCAGGCATTATCTATAACATGATCAATATTGGGCTATTACTTTTCAACACGGTTCTACGAAGATAACAATAGTTGAAATTCTTATGAAACTTAGTACCTTCTACTCAGATCATAGTTTTGTTTTATCTGAGTGTTTTTCTTTTCTGACCCAAATTGTTCAAGAGATTCCTATTCTAGAATACACCACTCCTTATCTCATGTTTTCCCTTACATTAAAACAACACTTACTTCCAACTGCAAAAACTCAAACAAAACACGTTGTCTTATGTTTTCGGCATCTTATGCTCGATATTTCTATCATTTAAAACTTTTTATTATTCAATAAATTAAAAAATGAAGAAAAAAGTTTACTTTTACGATATCTTTTTCCTTTTCTCAATTTAAATTATAAAATTTATTTTTCTCTTTGTTTCCCCTTGACCAAAGCGACCTTTCATTTCAATTAAAGGTCTATCTGGAAATATTAGATAAAAGCTTCTAAAACAAATAGTTTCTGTTTAAATTAAAATGTATTCATGAGTTAAAAATTACATTTTTACTAGTTAATGAAAAATAACTTCTAAAAATTAATTCATTCATAAATTATTCTTTTTCAGCAAAAGTTTAGGTTTTTTTTTATTATAATTCTTGAAAAAAAATATCGAAGATGTTTTTCGAATCATAATGTAACTATCTTTCATTAATTCTTGAATCCCTATAGGCTTTGTGTGTGTCTTCAGTTACTTTTGTCGTTTGTTAGAAGTGTATGAATCTTTTATCAAAGGCTTAATACCTCTATTGGTCCTTGTATTTGTGTGAAAATCTCAGTTCGGTCTTTAAGTTTTGAACTGTCTCAATTGGGTTATAATTTTTGTAAAAATGCACACATTTTACCCCAACCGTTAACTGATCTCAAACGGCATTAAGTTTAGCTGACGTGGTATGCTGACGTGTTGGCTTAATCCCTTCTTGGTCCTCGTATTTGTGTGAAAATCTCAATTCGGTTCTCAAGTTTTGAACTGTCTCAATTGGGTCATAATTTTTGTAAAAATGCACACATTTTACCCCAATCGCTAACTGATCTCACTGTGCAACAGTTATCTTCTGCTATCAGTGGAATAAATAGCTTAAAGGCTGGTGATGAACCTATAGGTTACCAAGTTGGTTCATTTGCAGAAAAGGCTGTGAGACTGATTGCACTGGTTACGCGAGTCTTCCAGTGACTTTATTTTTTGAGCCGACGAGATAATCCGTGTAAAATCCCTGATTCTCAGAGAGATGAATAAAATCCCTAATTCAAATAAACTAAATAATAAGCATTGTGCCACGTGAAACACTGCTTATTTTTAAAAATAATTCATATAATTAAATAATACACGTCAGCATGTCCTCTGGCTACCACGTCAGCTAAACTTAACGCCGTTTGAGATCAGTTAACGATTGGGGTAAAATGTATGCACTTTTACAAAAATTATGACCCAATTGACACAGTTCAAAACTTGAGGACCGAACTGAGATTTTCACACAAATACGAGGACCAAGAAGGGATTAAGCCAACACGTCAGCATACCACGTCAGCTAAACTTAACACCGTTTGAGATCAGTTAACGGTTGGGGTAAAATGTGTGCATTTTTACAAAAATTATGACCCAATTGAGACAGTTCAAAACTTGAGGACCGAACTGAGATTTTCACACAAATACGAGGACCAACGGAGGTATTAAGCCTTTATCAAAAGAAACAATTGTCCAATGAACTCTGATCATATATGATGCATGCGAAAATTTAGGGATGGTAAAAAAATTCACGCCCGCGGATATCTGCAGATAAAATCCGTGACGGATAGTTGATGTCCGACAATATTTACTGCTCACAATCCGCGGGTAGTAAATATTTTAATACTCGCTTATAAACGGGTCGTGTGCGCGTATTATACTATCCGTACCCGCAGATATTTGCTACTTACAAAAAATAAAAATAAAATTTTAATTTATATTTTATTAAGTTAAATTTAATTAAAATTAACATTAATTTATATTTTACAAGGTTAAATTTAATTAAAATTAAATTTTAATTTATATTATATTTTATATATTATTTAATTCTATTTAAATTTTATTATAATAATTTATAAAAATATATTTTTTTAAATATTTGCGGGTATCCACAGGTATCCGTGGGTTTTAAAATATCCACAGATATTTTTTAAGCAAGTATCCGTGCGGATAGTAGGTCGGATAGCGGGTGAATTTTTTTATCGGATCAAGTTGTGAGTAGACACTATCTGTGTCCGACCCGACCTATTATCGTCCCTACAAAAACCATTTATTCACAAACTGGTACATGACGTCGGAAGACAAATCAAAACAAATTTTAGTTTGAGACATACGCAGTGACAAAATTTGACCAATAACGTTAGTCCTTTCAACCTCATAAAAACATCAGTTATCATTTATATGATAAATTTTCTCAATACAAGTCATAAATGTCAACTTCCAATTATGTAAAAACATTGAATAAAAATGACACACAATCATTTTTTAATAGTTTATTGGAGGTAACACATTGTATATGTTTCATAACTACACTCATTTGCTTCTTCTCTTCTCAAGACTAAACATTACACAATAATAGTATAATCTTTCATATTCTAATTTCCGATCACCTATGCTTATCTTAAGAGAAAATAAATAATCACCAACAAATTTGGCAGGACAATACAATTACGAACAAAAAAACAAAAATATTGTTATGGAAATCGAAATATTGTTTACTAAGCATCTAATCCGTTTAACTCTTCCATAATATAATATTAAAGATTCAAAACTTCGAAGAAAAATATCCAAAAAACAAGAGAATGAGATATTTGTGTATCTCCAAGTATCAAATGTAAGACATATAGAGAGAGAATTAGAGTATAATAGTTGAGTACACCATTGATAGAAAATACAAGTGTTGGAGAGAATGAATAAAAAAAAGTGCTCATTTGAGAATAATAAAGTATAACCATTGACCATTAAACAAAGAAAATGTTAATATTGTTTATTAAGAATTCATCATGCATAGAAGATATAGAATAATAATAAGATAAAGATCAAATAATAAGAAATTGTTTTTTTTTTTCTAATATTTTATTTAAATAGACATAAGAATGTATTTATATAAAAGTATTAATAGTATAAAATAATAGAAATTAAATTATTAAGATTTTGTAAGTGTAATATTGTACAATGTAGAAATTTAATTGTTTGAAGATTTGGTATATATATTAATTTAAGTTGCCTTTTGACTAAGATCCCCAATATGATATAAACTATCACTAGTAAAAAATTGCCTTTTTACAGCGCACATTATGTCATGGTTCACCAGAAACCGCAGCATAATACTGCGCGGTGGCAGTTCTGTAAATAAATTAAACTTATATGCCGCGGTTGTGTGGGGAACCGCGGCATATACCCAATTCAACCAACCCCTTTGACTCCACGTCAGACAAAAATATTTAATGACAGGGGAATATGCCACGGTTGGGTGGGGAACCGCGGCCTATTACCCCTGCCACCTACTGACGGGACACCTGCAATAAATTGACAGGGGAATATGCCGCGGTTGGGTGGGGAACCGCGGCATATTCCCCCTGCAAACTGCTGACATTCCCCATCAGTCAGCACCTGCAATAAATCGACAGGGGAATATGCCGCGGTTGGGTCGGGAACCGCGGCATATTCCCCCTGCAAACTGCTGACATTCCCCATCAGTCAGCACCTGCAATAAATCGACAGGGGCATATGCCGCGGTTGGGTGGGCAACCGCGGCATATTCCCCCTGCAAAACTGCTGACATTCCCCATCAGTCAGCACCTGCAATAAAGTGACAGGGGGAATATGCCGTGGTTCTCTGACCAACCGCGGCATATTCCCCCTGTCAATTTATTTCAGGTGCTGACTGATGGGAATTTCAGCAGTTTTGCAGGGGGAATATGCCGCGGTTGCCCACCCAACTGCAGCATATTCCCCCCTGTCACCTGCTGTCTTTCCCCAAAAGGCAGTTGGGAGGCAGTTGAGGGAATTCTTAACGTTGGGGAATATGCCGCGGTTGGGTGGGGAACCGCGACATATTCCCCCATCTGAGTAACTTTTAAAATTTTCATATTATATGCCGCGGTTGGGCGCTGAACCGCGGCATATCAGTTAAAAAATTTTTCAAAACTGCCATTATGGATTTTTTTTTTAAATGAATAGGTCGCGGTTAAGTGTAGAACCGCGGCATATTCCCCCTTTATGCCGCGGTTAAGTGTAGAACCGCGGCAGATTCTCTTTCTGATAGTTAAAAAAAAACTTTGAACAGTTTTCTTCTTCCACGCGATTTTCAGAGAACAGAAACGAAACCCCCACCGCTGCAAGCTTTTCTCCGTCCGGACTCTGCTTCTCCATCCATTATCGGCTCCGTCCGCCTCCCGAATCGTCATCGTCGCCGTCGGACCAGTGCTTCTCCGCCGCCGCCACATTGACGCCAGCCCAAATCGTCTAGGTGCCAGACTTCTCCTCCGCGACCAGTGCCCCTTCTTCTCCGCGACCAGTGCCAATCGGACCAGTGCTTCTCTGCCACGCCCCTTCTTCTCCGCCGCGCCAAAACCAGGTATTGCACTAAACTGGTTTGATTTTAATATATGCTTGATTGCTTGCTTGTGATCAAATGTTCTTTGAATTGATTTGCATTGGTTTGAGTTCAATGAATAGAATAGGATATAGTTGAAGTTGGATTTGTCACTTGTTGAATAGCTATTCCTATCGTAATTAGAAGTTTAGAGATTGTAATCAAGATCAAGATGATAGCTTCCACACATTACAAAAAAATTATGAGGATGATTTTTTTTTTCAAAAGTAAATTACTAGACTTAAAAAAATAAATTTAAAACTTTATTGTTAAGTTATTAGTGTGGAGATTTAAAAAAATAAATTTAAAACTTTATTGTTAAGTTATTTAGTTTTTTGAAATATTAAAACTTAAGTTATTTATGTGTGATTGAATGTTTGAATTGGTAATTTGAATGATTATTAATTGTATGATTGTATGACTGAATTGAATGTATGATTAAATTGATAATTTTATATAAAAAATTTGTATAATTGTAATTTTGTAAAATTTAGGAATGGATTGAAATTGGATTAATTTACCACGTATTAGTACTGAGTACGAGAGAGGTGTAGAGGAATTTATACAATTTGCGCAACGTAATGAGGGAAGAAGTGACGATGAAGTGAAGTTTAGATGTCCTTGTGTAAACTGTTTGAATGGGAGAAAGTTGAATGCAACTCAAATTAGAGAACATCTTATCTGTGATGGTTTCCTAAGATGCTATACAACATGGATATGGCACGGCGAAGAAATACACTTTCCGATTGACTCGCAAACTGAAAATGTTACAAATTCCACCATGGAAGAAGATCATCCGGATGAAGACAAATTAGAGGACATGATCCGCGATGTTGGCGCAGAAAATTTTGCCAAAGCTCATGTGTATGAGACGATGTCGACTGATGCCGAAACACCTTTGTATGTCGGTTCAACTAAGTTCACACGTTTGTCAGCCGTGTTAAGGCTCATGAATTTGAAGGCGAGCAATGGATGGACTGATAAGAGCTTTACAGAATTGTTGACGTTGTTGAATGAAATGCTGCCAGATGGAAATACACTGCCCACTCGTAATTATGATGCGAAGAAAATTCTTTGTCTAATGGGTATGGAGTATAAAAGGATACATGCTTGTCCGAATGACTGCATTTTATATAGGAAAGAGTTTGAATTTTTGACAAAGTATCCAAAATGTGGCTTATCACGATACAAGTCAAAAAACAATAGTGAAGATGATGGTCAGATTGAAAAAAATGGATCTGCATTGAAAGTAGTTTGGTACCTTCCAATAGTTCCTAGACTTAAGCGTTTGTTTGCGAATCCCAAAGATGCTAAAAACCTTATATGGCATGCAGATGAGAGAAAAATTGACGGGCTGCTTCGTCATCCAGCTGATTCACAGCAATGGAAAAATGTTGATCGACAATTCCCCGAATTTGGTAAAGAGTGTAGAAATCTTAGAATTGGTTTAGCCACTGATGGAATGAACCCATTTGGTAATCTGAGTACCAATCACAGTTGTTGGCCAGTTATATTGATAATTTACAACTTATCTCCTACATTGTGCATGAAGAGGAAGTACATGATGTTGTCTATGATGATATCTGGTCCAAAGCAGCCTGGGAATGACATAGATGTTTATCTAAGCCCACTAGTTGAAGACTTGAAGGTTTTGTGGGTTGATGGGGTTGAAATATTTGATGCATTTGCTTAAGAGAATTTTATGATGCGTGCAATGTTATTTTGCACCATTAATGACTTTCCTGCTTATGGTAATTTGTCAGGATACAGTGTCAAGGGTCATAAAGCGTGTCCTATATGTGAAGAAAACACTGCAGCTCATCAATTGAAACATGGAAGAAAGACGGTGTATCTGCGTCATCGGAGATTTCTAAAACGTAATCATCCATATCGAAGGTTAAAAAAAGCATTCAATGGAGATCAAGAGAGGGATGAAGCACCAAATCCACTTACTGGCCTTCAAGTTCTTGAAAAAGTTAATAAAATACATCATGTATTTGGGAAAACATCCAAGAAGTCATCTGTAACGACCCCTTAGAAGAAGAAATCAATATTCTTTGATCTTCCATATTGGTCAAAGTTAGATGTTCGACATTGCATAGATGTGATGCATGTAGAAAAGAATGTGTGTGATAGCTTGATTGGTACACTACTCAACATTCAGGGAAAGACAAAAGATGGAGTGAATGCTCGTTTGGATTTGGTTGACATGAATATCCGAGAAGAGTTGGCACCCAAGGAGGTTGGTAAACGTACTTATTTGCCCCCTGCATGTTACACAATGTGTAGACAAGACAAGATAAGTTTTTGTGTTTGTTTAAAGAGTATCAAAGTACCACAAGGATACTCTTCAAATATCAAGAGTTTAGTGTCGATGCAGGACTTAAAGCTTGTTGGCATGAAGTCTCACAATTGTCACGTCTTAATGCAACAGTTGTTACCGGTGGCTATTCGTGGAATTTTGCCCAAAAATGTTAGGCACACCATAAACAGGTTGTGTTCATTTTTCTCGTCAATATGTAGTAAAGCCATCGATCCTACAAAGTTGGATGAACTTCAAGGCGAGATTGTTATCATCTTGTGTCAACTAGAGATGTTTTTCCCTCCATCTTTTTTTGACATCATGGTACATTTACTTGTTCATTTGGTTAGAGAAATCAAGTTGTGCGGACCGGTATACTTAAGATGGATGTATCCTATTGAGCGTTATATGAAGATTTTGAAAGGGTACGTTAAAAATTCATATCGTCCTGAAGGTTCGATGATTGAAAGGTATATTGCTGAAGAAAGTATCGAGTTTTGTTCAGATTACATGACATCAACGAATCCAATAGGAGTTCCTCGCACATCATGGTTGAATAAATTTTCTACAAGTAAAAGCATCCGAGGTGTGAATGTGGTGACAAAAGATCGCGATGAATTGTTGCAAGCGCATCTTTATATATTGAACAACACAGATGAGGTGATCCCATTTTTGGAAGCACACAAAGCCATTGTTAAGAATAAAAATCCAAGACAATCAGAGAAATGGCAATTGATGGAGCATAACAAAACATCTATGTCTTGGTTCAAATCTGAAATTGACAAAGAGCCACATCCTTCTGAAACTTTATTGTGGCTTGCAAATGGTTTGAAGTTTGATGTCGTGTGTTGTCAAGGTTATGAAGTCAATAATTGCACATTCTATACGAAGAAATTGGATGATAAAAGCACAATACAAAATAGTGGAGTCAGTTTAGAAGCTGAGTCACTTCAATTTTCCACATCAAAAGATCAATCTCCTGTACTTGGATCAATGAGATATTATGGTATAATAGAAGAGATATGGGAGGTTGATTACACCAATTTTTTTGTTCCATTGTTTAAATGTAAGTGGTTTGACAATAAGAGTGGTGTGAAAGTAGATGAATCGGGTATGACACTAGTTGATTTTCGAAAGGTGGGTTACCGAGACGAACCGTTTATCATGGTACATCAAGCATCGCAGGTTTTTTATGTCAAAGATCCTGCGTCTGACCATTGGTATGTTGCTCTTCAAGGCAAAAAACTTATTGAAGTTAACGAAGACAATCTGATTAATATTCATATTCCTGACAACCATTCATTTCAAAGTACAACAAATTTGGATGACCAATCTCTAGTTGACGACGATGTACATGCAATTCGGTCAGATCATGATGAGGGAATATACATATGATGAATCCATATCTTTATGTATGAATTTCTATGATTACTATTACATGTTTTGTTAATTTATATGATATTACATAAGTCTTTTATTAATATTTAATGTTGTTATTTATGTTGACAGATATATGGCTGATCATTCACAGTCTTCAGGGGATGAGGCTCCCCCAACCAGATCCACTAGAGGACCCACTAGGATGAAACAACTATTGCTCAGGAAACAAAGTGGTGAAAGAACTCCGGTGAACGTGAATGTCACCACGGGTGTGGCAACTGGCCGCTATGCAGATGACTTCCGATCATACCTTGGAGTGGTGGCACGTGATAAAATTAGCATTCTCGTTCCATCTTTTGATCATGTGTCCGAGGTTGATCGGAACGTTATTTGGAACGATATATTGGTAAGTTAATTAATAGCATTTGAATTAAAATTTGTTTATATTGATAATTTTGAACTAATACAACTTTATTATGTTTATTTCAGGTGACTTTTGACATTCCAAATGTCGCAACACTTAGAAATAAGTGTTTGTCAACTGTTGCAGAAAATTTCAGGAACTTTAAAAGCAAGTTGACATCAAGATACATCTATGGACACCTTAAACATAAGACTCCATGTAGTACATATAAGTCCATTGATGAGGAGACTTGGCGGCTTTTTAAAGAGAGTCGGTTGTCAAAGGAATGGCAGGTTAGTATAGTTGATATTATTCAATTCCTCATTAACAAATATATATCATATGAACTAATTAATTCATGTGTGTGTGACAGGCAATTAGAAGCAAAGCACAAGGAACAAGTGCTCATAACAAAAACCCCCACCTATTATCTCGTGGTGGGTATAGGAAGCTTGAGGAGAAACTCCTCAAGCAAAAGGCAGATGCTAGACCACCAACTCAGGGTGGTAGCCCTCCTCAGCCTCCTTCTCCACCGTCTAGACATGAGAAATGGAAGTTGGCCCGTATGCGACCATCGGGCACCTACTCTTCCGACACTGCACGAGAGATTTCTGAAAGAATTGTAAGTTATCACTCTTCCTAAAATAATAAGTATTCTCATTATACATACTACATTAAACTATTTTAAGAATAATGGTGTTTTGTAATGTTACAGGACGTCTTGGTTGAGCAGAGCTCCCAAGGCCAATTCACTCCAGAGGGTCGCCAGGATATTCTTGCTGCTGCGACTGGACGACCTGAGCACCCTGGACGTGTACGTGCTGCAGGTTCTGGAGTAGGAATTAAAGATTATTTTGGGAGCTCTTCTCGTCACCATTCATATTCATACAACGATACACAATGGATGACAGAAGAGATCACAAAAAAGGTCCGAGAAGACCTTAGAGAGGAGATCAGGGCCGAGGTTAGATCAGAGATGAGGGCTGAATTCCAAAGCATGTTCCAGGAGCAGTTTCAGAACATGCGCGCGGTGCCATCTCCTATAGAGGAACACGTTATCCCTGCCCCCCCACAGGTAAACCTAATAAACATTTATGTGCAATTATTTCTATCTTTTGTATAATCTAACATTTACTCTAACAGGAAGAAGCGGGAAAGGAAGTTGTTCCGCATCAGCCATCCCAGAGGATGACATGGACGATGGTAGTCCATGTCTGCTATACATTTTAGATGATACTGAGATGGTGCTGGTAGCTCGAGGAACAGAGTTTAGGACAGCGACTGTATGTCATGGTATGCAACTATTAGAGGATGAGGTGAAGGTCTCAGTGGATGAAATGATCATACCAGATGCCATGGTTCCTCTGTCCACGGAAGAGATTTTCACTGTGGAACAAGCATATAAGTCGTTTATCAGTTGGCCTAAATTTTTGGTTAAACCAGTTTCTGACCCCTCGGTATGAAATTCTTCTTTACACTTCTCAATTTTAAAGGTTTTTAATGCTCTATATTACTTATCGTATCTTTTCATGTAACAACAGACGCAGACGCAGGCACAGGAGAAGATTCCTTTATCTGAGGAAGATCCTCTTGCTTCATTGCATCCACTTGCTGACATCCTTGATGATAAGCCTTTGGAGGTTGAGTACGATGCTAATGTATTTGGGAGAGGCTCTGAGGTCCCAATATACCTTCATAGCCAAGATGTCCGTGAGCTTGCGTCGGGAACACAAGAGTTGAATATTTCAATTATTCAACTATGGATCATGTAAGTCTATGGGCAATTATTTATATATAAAATTGATTTATATATCAAGTATCCTTATATCAAAGTTAATTTTTGATTTCAGGTATATGTCTGGGGTCAGTAACAAGTTGGGGCATTCAGATGATTATGGATTCGTTGATCCCCAATTAATTCATGAATCAAATGATTTTGAGCAGATCAACATGAATCTGATAAGAAGTTTTGCAAGCCGCAAGAAAATATACTTGTTGCCTTATATATCCGGGTAAGTGAACTTTGTTAACATAATAAAGTTCCATATGTGATTTTAATATTTAATAATTACGTTATTATGAATTTCAGGCGCCATTGGCAACTTCTTGTTATGTCTATGCAAGACAACACTGCTTTGTGGTTCTGTTCATTGCACAGGCCTCCTCCCCCACAACTCAAACAAGCAATTGATTGGTAAAAACATCAATGTTTGGACTTTCTTTGTTATATAAATGAATGCTAAAACCTTTTTTTATAAACAGTTCTATTCCAGCAACTATGATGATGGGTGGGAGATCAATTGCTAACAGTGGAAAGATTACTTGGATTTCTCTCAAGGTTTGACATATGCTAAAGCCATACTTTGTTATACTTGTTTTATTTTAATGTTAGTCACTAACTATTATCAACTGTGATGATATATTGTAGTGTAACAGACAAAATGGGTCATATGAGTGCGGATACTATGTAATGTATTGGATGACCCATATTGTTCGTTCTCACATCACAAGGAGCTGGGAAACGGTAATATTTAACTTTAACAAATTTTGATTTTTTCCCAAATGTTGAATTCATATACACTAATTAATATGAATTGTCTTTTGCAGAGATTCAAGACTACTACAGCAGTTCCTGAGAAGCCACTACTATTCATTAGGAAGGCTGCTGCGAAGTCTATAATTAGATTATACAATAGCTCTTAGATTTAAACATTGCATTTGATTAGATTATATTTTCTTAGACTCTGTACTTTATTTGATGTTGAAATGCATTTGAACATGTATTTGTTATGTTGAAATTGAATTTCTGTACATGTTTTTATATGCAGGTCTGTTTTTGTGGTAGTGGATATCACAAAAACAGACCTGCAATTTTAAAAAACTGCAGGGGAATATGCCGCGGTTGTGACCATAACCGCGGCATATAATAGACATATGGCCGCGGTTCTTGCACTAACCGCGGCATATGCTATTTCGTTTTAATTTTTTTTTTTAAAAAAGACATATGGCCGCGGTTAGTGCAAGAACCGTGGCCTATAGTTGCACTTTCTGCTGCGGTTGAACCGCGACATATAGTAGAAAATTGTTTTTTTTTTTAAAAAAAAGGACATAGGTAGCGGTTCCTTGGAAAACCGCGGCATATTACCGAACTTATATACCGCGGTTATAACCGTGGCCTAAAGTCTCTGACTTACTACCGCGGCTGGATATGCCGCGGTTCGTAAACCGCGACCTATAGTGAAAAATAACCGCGGCAAAAGCCCCCCGCTGCACTAGTGTATAAGGGATTGCAAAACTTTAGTTTGAAATTTGTCTTTGACAACCAATTTTGATATGTTTTTGTATGCTCTGTAGTATTTTAATTTGTGTATAGTTGTTCTATTATCATAAAAACTTGGTAAGAATAATGAGATTCACATTAGTGCAGGAATAATATAATTATAGGAGTTCATTATCGAATGAGACTAACTTTTTGTACTTAGCTTTACAAGAGGATTAAGAGATATTTTTCTTCTTCTTGAACTTCCAAGAAAACTAAAGTCTTCCTACAAAAATACAATATCTTGTCATATAACACCTATTATTAAGACAACAAGAATTAAAATTTGATAAAACTCAAATGCTAACATTATTTTGTGAAGGAAGTGATGGGTTAATATTTTGAAATTCATTTAACTATATTAAAGCTTGACAAATAACATGTATGTGAAGTGACGTTTGGTTGAGAAACATATTGACTTAGCTGTTGGATAACAAAATAAATGTTTGGATGAATACTAGTTAATAAAGCAAAACACCACATAATTATTTGATAACCACATAATTATTTGATACTTGGGTTATCAAATAATTCTCTTTCAAAAATGTGCAATGTGCAAGATGAGTCTTGATAGCCTCCTTAACAAGCTAGGTTGGACCAAAATAAAAAGGTGAAGCTATGGAGGTGAAAGTGGTGCGGAAGTTGTGGATATGGTGGTGAACCTCACGATTTTGATGGAGCTCTCTCGAGATATTAAGCCAACTCTATAGAAGGGTGGCTAGAGGGACCTCATGGAATGTTCTAGCCTTGACTTGGGATAATGATGGCAATGTAACATTATGAATTCTCCAAGTGGTTGTGCAAGGGGGGAGACACCTCTATTTAAAGAGGGAGGTGTCTCCAAAGTAGACAAGAAACCCTAAAAATTGACTTTTGGCACACGCCCAATGAGAAACTTCTCTCGCCCAATGATTAGGCACTTTTTGACACTTATCCAGTGAAAGGATGGTCTGCCCAACGAGCAAGCGCTTTTTGAACTTTCCTAATGAGTGGACATTCTTGCCTAGCTAGGATGCTTCACCTAGTGAGAATAAACTTTATTCCAACACACTTATTGCCTTACAACTTTGAATAGACTTGTTCAAAGACCCTACAGTACTTGACACTTAATACAAGGCCTACGACTTAAGTAGAGTTTACTCATAATGCTCATGGAAGCAGGCATAATGTCTTTGACCATAAGGCTTTCGGCTTGAGCAAAGTATACTCGTAAGGCTTATGGAAGTAGGCAGAGTGATGGTAGGTTACAAGGAAATGACGTATTGTTTGGGTATTACTTGGTGGTAATATGACTTGGTGAACTTCATGGATGTGGTTTTGTTTCAATAGATTGAAATGGTTAGTTTGAGCAGTATGAGTGAGTATGTTTATTTTATTATATCATGTTTTTTTTATGGCTACACCACCCTTGTTTGTTGGTATTTATGCGATGATCGTATAACTCGTCAAAAGCAGATGATGTTACAAATGATGTTAATGATGCTTAGAGTGAGGAGGCGTGTAGGGAAGTCTCTGGAGAATTTTCAAAATGGATTTGGAACAATAATTTAGCTTTAATTGTAATTTTCGAAAAACATTTTCAAGTTAAGGAATTTGAATAAACTTTTTTTTCCGAATGATTTTAATATTGTTTATGATGAGTAAATAAAGTTTTCTTAAATTCACTATGTAGTGACAGTACTAGAGATTGTATTTCTTTAAGTTAATGAATGTTTTATAAATTACCAGTGGCATCCTGAAATGAGTGTTACAAACAACAACATAAACTTCTTCAAAGAGAACGATATTTTTTCAAATTTCCAGAATGGTTTTTGCGCAAAAATTAGTCTTTCATTCTCATATGAAAGACATGATAAATAGCTTGCAAACTGACATGTTTAACCAATGTAAGTTAATTCTCAATCAGTTGATTTTACTTACCTAAGTGAAATCAATTAATTGATTGTTATTTCAACTGGTGGAACATGTTATTCATAAAACTATACGTCATGTTAAACATCATTTTAATAGGTTGAATAATTGTAGGACACTCATTAAGACATATATCCTATTAAAATAGAATGGCTCAATTTCTCAGACCAAGAGGGGGGGGGGTGTGTGAATTGGTGACTTGAAAAAAAATAAAATCTTTTAAAATCTTTTTCACAAAAGGTGATGCCTTTAAAGCTTTCTTGAAATGCAAGATAAAAGATTTTCAATGCAACAGAAACTTAATCGAATAAGTACAGAAAGAAGTCAATTAAATGTTAAAGAGTAGGGATCAGAAGATTCAAACACTGTGTTTTTATACTCGTTTGGCCAACCTACCTACATTCAATGTCCTTCCAACCACGGGAAGCAAATGCACTATAATGATCAAGGTTTCTACATAAGACCTCACATCAAAAATGTAAAACACCTCTCTAACCCTCTAATCAAAATATAGGAAATACACCTCTAACAAAACACCTACCGTCTAAACCCTTTGAGACACTCTCAAAGTCAAGAATAGACACATTCTTCTTCCTATAGTCACAATAGGGAACCTCAAACCAATCTTCAACAGATTGCAGAATTTGATGGCGCAATAACACCCAAATGTGCAGATTGATCAGCCTTTGAAAACACAACAGTCTTGCTCTTCAAGAAATCACAAGTTTTTGATCACCACGATCAATCTTGTTTCTTGGAGCTTTTTCTCTCTTTTATGTAAGATCACAACTTTCTGCAAAAGATATCACAAATGTTAGAATCACAAAAGTTCTTACAAAAATCCAATTCGCGTCAATTTATAGAATAACACATCTCAGACGCAATTTAACAGACTAAGCTACTAATGTAATCGAATATGTCAATTCTGTTATAACAGTTAGTAGCAAATACAACAATTAATTGAATGCGCAATTAATACAGTCGACTATCATTTAATGCTTGGTAAACTCAATTAAAAATATGACTGTTAGACAGTTATGTCAAACATTAACAGATTTTCAAAACAATAACAAACTTAATCGAATACAGCACACATGCAATCGATTATACAACAATGTTAAGCATGTTTTGAAAAACTTTTCTCTTCGAAAAATCTCACAGCATACTTGAAAAAGTTTGTGCAAAGACACGAGCTTTAATCGATTCACCCCATAATGAAATCAACTTAAAACTGTTATTTTGCCCCAGATTTAAAGTTCAACATAAGTTCTTGTGGTTTTCCTTTCCCATAAACATATTTCATGCAATCACATATGTACCACAGTGATATGCAATGAACAACACACACATGTTCTCAAATATGCTTTGAACATATTTAACACATTGATTAAAAAGCATATAGCATGTTAATATAGAACATGTAACACAGATCACACATGTGTTATTAATTATATGTTGTCATCATCAAAAACAGATATTACTGAGATTGTAAGGTTAAGTTAAACCTTTGCTTCTCCTATCAACAATCTCAACATATTCTAAGTTAGATTTATACATTGGTTCCAAACATCATCAATCTTTAAGCTTCACCAAATCTTCAAGCATCAAGACTAAGACTCTTTTTGCCAACAATTTTTAGGTTTAATGGAGTATTAATCCTTTTTTTGTTTATTCTTCTTAATATTGTTGTGATTTATTTTTATTTATTTCTTTTGTTTCTGAATCAAGAAAAAAGTAATTATTTTTACATTGTAGATAATTAGCGAGGTGTTTTAATCTATATGCATATTAATTATAGGAGTTTAAGGGTTTTTTAATTCAATATACTTTGATTTAATTTAAAAACTTTCATGTGATTAAATGAGTTTTTACTAATAACTGAGACTTTACTTTGAATAATGGCAATCACTTTAACTAAATTAGTCAATAGTTTACTTTGGTTAATTAACTTTTTACTAGGTGAGGAGGCAAAGGAATATATATGATTAGGCATAGTAAAATTTGATTCAGACTGTACTTTGGTTGAATTTACTATGAATAATCTAATAGTTTTGACCTTTAATTGAAACTATACTTTGATTAAAAGTGAGAATGCCAACAAATCAATTGAAAATTTACATTTTTTTATTTAAAAATATACAATAATAATCTTTAAATAACCAATGTTGAATATATTTTGAAAGAGTACTGGAATCGACCTGTTTTAATATCATTGTGTTAAAACCCTTTTATTAATTTGTTGTTTCAATTATTGTTATCAAATTCACTTTTATATTTCTGCATATTATTTCTATTTATTAATCTTTTAATTCCATTAAGCTAAATTTTACTTTTATCTTTTATTATTTGTGTTGTGTTTTACTAACCTTTTTTGTAGGATTTTATAAGAATCAAATTGTTGAAAATTAATTTCGTATTCTTTGGGATACAATTTATGGTTGACTTTACCTTTTTAAATTATTGGTTGTTGACTTGGAAATATTGAAGTTGTTATAGTTAAGTAGTGTTTGATAGTGTCAACATTAACATTATCAAATTTAGTCGACCAAGGCCAAATGTCAAGACAAGTCAGCCCAAACTAAAGGTTAACACAAGTAAACCCGAGTTGATGTTCGAGCCAAGTTAGCACAAGTCGAAGGTCTAACTGAGTCAATTCAAGTAAGCTTAATGGGTCTCACTTGTAATGCCCCAATTTCTAAGATCTCACGGGGTTATTTAAAAACCTATAAAATTTCAAACTTTAACTTAGCGCAAAAACGTATTTTCATAAACCTCAACATTTAAACGACATAATTTATTCAAAACATAATAGTTATGTTGAAAAAGATAGGTCAAGTGTCTTAACACCAAGAAGGGGGGTGAATTGGTGAGTTTTCAAAATTAGAGTCTCTTCGCAATCTTTGAAGTAAAGTAGAAAACTTTACAAACTTTCTTGAATCGCAAGTTAAAGAAAATTTAGTGCAGCGGAAAATCAAAGTAGACTACGCAGGTAATAGAGTCGACTGAATGTAAAAGTATAGGGATAGAGAATTCAAACGCAGGTTTTTATACTGGTTCGGCCTCAATGCCTACATCCAGTGTCCTTCCAGTACTAGGAAGCAAATGCACTATAATGGTCAAGATTTTTACAACCAGGTTTTTATAGAAGACCTCCACGTCAAAAATATAAAACACCTCTCTAACCCTCTGTTAGCGGATTGGCAAGTGTACCAAATCGTATCAAGTAATAAAAATGGTATAACCCATTATCGTTCTTCCCATGAGACTCGAAAGGCCTTATCGTTCGCGTGAATAAAAATCGTAAGACTTGCGGAGAAAAATTCAATAATTGTGGTGGATGCAATGACAGAAAATAAATATGCAATGTGTGATTCAATTGACAAGATTTAGGCAATGGATGAATGGAGTTGTTGGGGGTTTACAATTTCATCTAATCCTCTCTCTTTTATTTACTCCTCTTGTTTAAATAACTTTATTATCTAATTGCATGCAAACTTTCTTGGCCTCCCCTTAACCCGATCCCTCGGCGAAAAGGGCCTATTACTAATTACCGGCTTGCTATCCCTAGTCTCCCCTAGCAACTAGCAACACATTACAAACATAAGCAAATACAATTGGTCGTCCTACTCCCTATCCCTAGGTGGTATTTCTTAACCAAGGAAAATCTCACCATTTCGTGCCATTACTGTATGTCCCCGTATCAATAAAGTTAAAAATCAATTACCGAATGAGTTAAACGATAAAGGCATTAAGCACAGTATGAGAATCCAACAATTAATAATAAACGCATATGAAAAACATATAATTCAAACAAGAGTTTCAATAAACGAGAGTATCAAAAGATTACATTGTTCCCCCAACAACAAAATGGGTTTAGTTCACCATAGTCATGGTGAACCAAGATGAAAATAATGGAAGATATGGAAAGCAAACCCTAGAAAAGACGAAAAGGAGCCTAAGCATCCAAGAGATCTTCTCCAAAGAGTGCAAAGTAGGTCTGGCTGCCCTCCTCTGTCAAAAGAATGAAATGGAATTCGTAACAGGGCTATTTATAGGTGAGAAGCGCAACAGAAAAATAGGCCCGAGCCCAGCTGACCACCACCCGGCATCACACTTTGCCGCCCGGCGGTGGACCTTGAATCGCACCACCGTCCGGCGGCAGGGGTCTGCAGCCCGGCGGCAGGGGTCTGCAGCCCGGCGGCAGGGGTCTGCAGCCCGGCGGCAGAGGTCTGCAGCCCGGCGCCCAATACTGGTGTCTTCTCCTCCCGTTTGACCGCCCGACGCCAGGGGTCTACTACCGGGCGGTGCCTAGACTCTTCTTTTCTTTGAATTTCTCGCTTTTCTTGAGTCTATGACCTTCATCTTTATTCTCAATCTTCACTTCTGTCAATTTTGCTGCAAAACAATGCAAAACAAGCATAAAATCGCTAAAAACAACTTTTGACTCTCGACTGACTCATTTATTGAGTTTTGTTAGATTTCAAGATCATTCTAAGCAATAAAGGGCGTAATTTAGTCCAAATTAGCATATGAAAATAACGGTTTTTCAACCGTTATCACCCTCTAACCAAAATATAGGCAAACCACACAACAAGACTTGCAATAAGATATCCCCTCTCCTGCAATCCGCAACTCGCTTTAAACAATCTTCAAAGTGTACCAGACTCCACGAGTCCTACCCCTGTAGTCAAAACAGGTAACAACAATCACAACAATCACCAGGGATGCCAAACAAGTTCTTAATCAACGTAGAAACACTTCAATTGTGCAGATTCTAATCAAGTAGTATGCATAACACAGTTCTCCTTCAAAAACTCTTCCAAGCAAGATCACAACCGTCTTCTTGATGAGTTCTTGGAGCTTTAAAACCTAGAGAATCAATCTGAAACAGAATATGAAATTGTTAGTTTTCCAAAAGTTCTCTATAAACGATCAGGTCTCGTTTATTTATAGATTTCTATAAATCAGACGCTCCTGCAGTTGATTGTGCTATTAATAGAGTCGACTGTATTATAATAGTTATAATAGTTAAGACATAATAACATCAATCCAGTCAAACCAAATAATTTCTAAGTCAATGCAGTTGACCAACATTCAATGTTCAACTAACTTTTAAAAATAGAGTCGTTGTAGTGCAAGAGCATAATAGAATTTCGAAACAAGCAACTAATACAGTCGAATGCATAGCGCACACAGTCGACTTCGACACTGCAGTTTACTTTCAAATTCTTTTCACTGTAAAATCTCACATACCACTGTTCCTGAAAATCTGTGCATAGTCTCGAGCTTAATTTGAATTTCCCTATAATTGTTGAGATTGTTGACAACACAATTTCTATATCAATCTAGTATTTTATGATGACAACACATTGCTTAATAACAAAGACATGTTGCTGCTGCATTACATGTTCTTATGCTGATTAATTGTGATATCTATTGAACATGTTTATGTGTTGTGTTACACGTTCTTGAGTTAATTGATTGATATATATCTGGAACATGTTTACATGCTTCATGTGCTATGTGCTATGCATCATTTCATATGTTTTACTGCATATGTTTTAAAGCTGAAAATCATGAGCACTTTTATGAACTTGTTCTTGTGCGACAAAGTGATAGTAAAGTCGACTACATTACTAATGGATTCGACTATGCTAGAACCTTTGTACAAACTTTGAGAATCAGTGTTGTGTGTTATTTTGAGAAGAAAATAATTTCAAAATGTTTTACATGTTGATAGTCGAATATGTGTGTTACACATTCAACTGTATCTGTTGTCTGTTTTGGAATTTTGTTATGCTCTTACACTCTAACGATTATATTTTTGAAAGTTAGTTGAGCATTGGTGACTTAGTCAACTATTAAACTCGCTTTTAGTCGCATCAAAGCCAACAAACTTAGTTTCCCCACTAATGTAGTAGAGGGATAACCAAGGATCAATCCAAGGACTCAACTATGATTAAGTCTAAAGTATAAAGTTTAATCTTGTATTTATTTTCTAATTACTACTAACTAACAGACAAGGTGGGGAAAAGAAATGAAACAATGAAAAAGAAAAGAATTAAAAACAAACTCTGTTTAAGGAAAGGAAAAGAATAAAGTGTAAGAAAGAAATTAAAAATTGAAACCTAAGCTAAAATATAAATCTATGTAAAACAGGACAGAATCTAAACAAAAATGAGAAGTGATGAATGCAACTAAAACTAACCTATGAATGCTAAAAATTAACAATGCAAGGAAACTAAAATTAACTGGATATGAAAACAAATGATGTATGAAATCAATTTACCTAACAGAACCGAATGAAATATAATGAAGAACTCCACTATCTAAGTAAAACAACCTGACCTATTCACAAGAATACCAAAAATAAAGGAAAAAGACAAGAAGCATTGACTAAAACAAAAATTAGAAGTAAAATCACAACCTAAACTATTAAACGGAACAAAGTTGTTTGCTAAAAGTCACAAAGTTGAATTAAATCTGCTTGAAATGGCATATCAATTGAATTATTATTATACAGGAAGACATCTCGTTCATAAGTTGTCCACCTCGGGGTCTAAAGTTCTAATATAGAACTTAAACGAATAACAATCCATAAATGTACCAGAACAAAACAGATTCAATTCCAAATCCACAAACACAACTCACAAACAGAAACTAAAACAATATATGAATTGAAATATTTTTTTATTGATTGAAATCTTATCTGGCTCGGGAAGACATCCCGTTCATTTACGTTCATTTTTTATCCCGTTCAAAAAGAAATTTATAATGTGCAGATATCCGAGTTCGAATAATTTTTTTTATCAAAAAAACTCAAGAACACAATCGCAAGAATACAAGAACGAAAACATTCAACATAACGAAATAGTAAAGCACTTAACACAGAGAAACATCAAAGAAAAACACATTTTATTAACAAGAAACAAAAATTACAAAGATTTACCGAACGAAAAGCGTAATTGGAGCCACCACGGGCTGTCACCACCGTGAGTATTTCGCTCCAAAAGTAAAGAAACCAAAACCCTAACTATATCTAAAATTGAAAAATAGAAAGTATCTGTTCAAAAGTCTTTGTGTAAGTCTAAGAGTGTCCCTGAAAGTGTCTAAGAGTGTCTCTGTCTCCCCAACTCTATTTACATGGCTGAAACCCCTATATAAAGGGTCTAAGAAAAACGAAAATGAAAGAAATAAAAAGGAAAAAAATTGAACGAGGGAAACATGCTCACTACGCTTCAAGCTTCTTATCTACGCTTCTTCTAAATCTTCAGCCCTTAGCATGTGCCCTTTTGTTCATCTTCAAGTGCTCCGGTCAGCTCTTCGTTTCTTACCGGTCAGCCTCTTCCATCTCCGGGCAGGTTTGATTACGTTCTGCTCTCAGCTCTCTTGAACCCTAGCACGTGGGTGTTTCTCACTTCTTCTAAGTGAATGGCACGAGCAACTTTGCAAATGAAATGTGCCATCCAGAGACCCCTAAAGCGATTGCAACTTTACTTACCAAAACGCGCAACTTCACTTACCAAAACGCGCAACTTCACTTAACTCTTTTGGCCTAATTCCAATATCAGACCAAGTATGCAGCAATGTCAATCTCCACTAAGCACACCGTTTCACTTAAGCCCATATCCTTGCAAGGCAGCGTTCTCCAATTGCAATAGCCCAATCTTCTTTCAATCTCCAGTAGTGGCCCAATTGAAACCAGCATTTGCAGTAGCTTTACATGTCCAGTCAGCATCTCATTGAATTCCAATGTGGCAGCAGTGCCTATTCCAACTTAAAAATGACGGCCCAATATCTTGTTTCCAATCCAACAATGTTTCTGCCACTTTAACCCAATTTATATGGCCTATCTGCAATAATAGCAAAACAATTGAATTAATGCCCAACAAAAAAATAAAAGAAATATTTCAGCAATTCAAAAAAATTAAAAGAAAAAATATTAAAAGATTTTCTCTAAAAAAAATTAATATCCTAATTATTTACAAAATTTCCTATTTATGACAAACACTACAAAAATACTCCTAAAAACCTAATTTTAACTACAATTTTACAATTCTAAAGATTTTAAAGAAAAACCTAAAACTAATCTAATTCTTTAATATTAAAAACAAAGATGAACTAAAAATGATTTCTACACATAGAAAAATAAGCAAATATTGAGAGTTATCATCAACTGTATTAAATGTGGTTTGTTTTTAGTTGGTTGAAAGCTGCTATGTTGACTGATCTGTTATAACTGTCATAATCCAGTCGACTGAATTAGTAGCGTATTCGACTGAGAAATCATCTGACTAACAGAAATCTATAAATAGACTTAGCACGAGTCTGTTTGGAAGACTTTTGATGAACTGACAATTTCAATTTTGTTTCAGATTTCACTTAGCTCTAAGAATTCTCCAAGAAGACGGTGGTGATCTTTCTTGAAAGAGATTCAAAGAGGAGATTATACTGCGTATTCATTGTCTGATCAATATCTGCACAATAAGGTGTTCTGTCATTGATCTTGAAGGTTTTGGCATCCTGTGAAGATTGTTGGAATCGTTTGTGCGGCTTGATATCCGTGAAGTGATGGAAGAAGCCTTGAGGAGAACACCAATCGGAGCAGTGCAAACCCATTTTGGACCTCCTCGAAGCTTCTCCGACGAGAAACGCAGCGGAAAGACATTAATGAAGCTCTAAATCGAACTTACTCGAAGGAATTCCCTAAACCTCGGTTTTAATCGGTAGAAACATCTGTAAACATGAAAGAAACCCTGGAAAAGGGGGAAAACACAAAAAAGATCGATTAATCGGTGGGAATGGTGGTTTATTGGTTGGAATGAAAGGTTAAACGGTGGGAAAACAATTTTGATCGGTGGAAACGACCTAGATCAGACCAAATGCAAGTTTAATCGGTCAAAATGAAGGGAATAGTGAGAAAGACGAAGAACCCTAGGTTTGAGGTGAAAGATTGAAGAAGAAGACGAGGCTATGGTTCTGAGATGAAGAAGATGTAACGTGATTTGGAGTGTGAGACGCGAGAAGAGGCTGGCTACAAGGAGCTCTTGAGAATGAGAATGAGTGTTGTCTGAAATGCTTCTCGCAAATGAGAAAGAAAAGTAAGATGCTGAAGAGGAAGTGAAAGACGACGCGTGGCTAAGTTGGTGACGCCACTGATGATGTGTCTAAAACGTATTGGAGGCAACGATGATGGAAAGTGGAGAGAGAAAACACCGGTGGAGTTTTTGGAAAATGGAAGAATGAGAGGTGCCTGGAAGGTGGCTAGAGGGAGTCTTTGGACTCTCTAGCCTTGTGACTTTCAAGAGAGAATAGTTTCTGAATTTAGAAAATTCTATTCTCATTAATCTTAAAATAGTGAGCAAGCTTCGAACAGAGTGATGCAGCGTATAATGTTGTTGATGCAGTGGATATGGATGAGTGCAATGGTATTTCTGTTTTGGAAAATGGTAGGAGTGTGTGGGTTATGTCCTCAGCTCAGAAGGCCTTCACCATTGGAAGGAAGCTAGAGGAGAAATTGGGAGAAGCACAGGGATAACCTTCGATGGGAGAAGACGCTAGAAAATACATCAGCAAATCGATTCTCTCATATATTCAAAGGTGTTATCATAATCTGATACATTCATATTTATAAGGCAAATCCTATGTTGTGGATGGTGGAGATGACAACTGAAGAGATACGGATCTTCCCACGTGGCAATGGTGAGGGATGTATGTCACTCTTCTAGATGAAGCAATGCAGATGCGTGGAGGTGCAACAACGTTTCTACCAAATCACTTATTAGATGCCATGATGGTGTGAAACATGTGAACTCTTCTTGGGGCAGCTTCATATTTGATAAATTCACCCCCTTCCTTTGTGGAAATGTCTCTTTTACCCTTCTCCTTAGGTTGGGTTGTTGGACTTTAGTTATTGGGCTTGGGCCTAAGTCCATGGTGTCCTAGCCTTATTGAACCCTACAAAATAACATATAGACATACTAGAATAGAATCCTTCTAAGACTTAGGGAAAGAAAATCATGAAAAAGCTTTTAACAGTCCTTCTTTACTTCCCTTTCTTAGCCTTAGCTTTAGTTGATACTCCTTTGAATGGAATGCCCTCAATGGGTTTCCATCATACCCTCCCTCTTGAAAAACGATTTGTCCTCAAATCGGGAAGATATAAAGAAGCACAACTTTGGTTTGTCACTTTCCTCCTGGATCAAAAACATATCTACAATAAACATCAAATATATCTCCAATTAGTATCAATCCAAGAAAGAATTTTTTTGTGGAATTAACTTTAGAATAAGGACTTGGTTTTATGGTTTTAAGGAAATTTGAAAGTCCTAATTCACCAGTCACTTTTCTTTTATCTTGAGTTTCTTGTATTCCTAAGGGTAACAATAACTCAAGATTTAAATTTCCATCTTTTGAAGAAGTTTGCATAGTATATGAAATGGCAATTAATTTGAAAGAGATGTTAATACTTGAAGAATAACTCATGATTGGAAAAGAAGTAAAGAATTGGAAAGCTTCCCTTTTAGGTTCCATGCTTATAGTAAGAGTAGGAGTTGCCTTCAATAACAATTTCTCCTTCTCTCTATTTTCTTGCTCTTGCTTCTTTTCTTCTTCTTGCCTCTCTCTTTCTCTTCTTATTTCTTATTTCTTCTTTTATCTCTTCCTTTTTTCTCTCTTACTCTCTTCTTTTAATCTCTCTTTCTCGTTTCTCTTCTTCTTCTCTCTTCTCTTCCTCTTCTTTTCTCTCTATCTCTCTTTCTCTTTTATTTTCCTTGATCACTTTAAGTTTATGCCCAAATTCTAATTCTCTCCTAAGAAACCGATGATCACTTAAACTCTCAAGAAACATTTTTCCATCTTCAATGCAATATCTAATTAATTCTAGGTTTCTTTTAATGCTTGAAGGCACAAACTTTCTTCTCATGCAAGCTTTTAAATCACACCAATCATGAATGGGAGACTTTCTACCTTTCCTAACATAATATTGCCTTTCATCCCACCACTTACTTGCATGTTCTTCTAACTTAAGATTCACTTGCTTTTAAAGCACATAAGATTCACTCTCTCTTTAAAACCAAGGATTTATTTTATCTATCTCTTGTTCCCAAGCTAGGTATGTTAATGCACGTATGTCTTTACCAAAGAGTGGAAGATTCCTAGCTTGTTTAAACATTTCATCGTCATTATCTAGACTAGACAATCTATATGAACTAGAAGAAGACCTAGAAGAAGACCTATATGAACTATAACAAGACATCTTTGTTCTTAAAAGTTTTCTTATTCTAAAGGATTAAAAGTTTCACTTTTAGACAAATCCCAGGTAAGAGAGGTGAGTCATGAAGACTGCTGAAATACCAAGTCTTACCTTAGCCAGAAATGTCTTAAGCTACTAGTTAATTCTCCTTTAAAATAAAATCACCTTTAAAATCAAAGTACACAAACTCATAAACAATCAAACTAGACTCCTAATATTCGGACTTCTAATGTATCACACCTAAACAGGAATCACAAAATTCAAACACAAACAAGAAGTGTGCCAAGAGTTACGAGGAAGAGCACCAAGGACTCTTCTCACACCACTTGGACTTTCAATGGCCTTTTACATATAAAAAGAACTAACATAACAAAAACCTATTACAAATTAAAAACAAAATAAACAAAACAATGCTAAAGTGTTGCTGTCACAGTTTGTCCAACTTTTCTGATGTAGACAACCACAACTCTGGATACCACTTGATGGAAGCTAGCCAAGGTCTGGAATCAAGGTGTAGCAATTCCAAACAGTGAGCAAGCTTCGAATAGAGTGATGCAGCGGATAATGTTGTTGATGCAGTGGATATGGATGAGTGTAATGATATTTCTATTTTGGAAAATGGTAGGAGTGTGTGGGTTATGTCCTTAGCTCAGAAGGCCTTCACCATTGGAAGGAAGCTAGAGGAGAAGTTGGGAGAAGCACAGGGGTGACCTTCAATGGGAGAAGACGCTGGAAAATGCATCAACAAATCGATTCTCTCATATATTCAAAGGTGTTATCATAATCTGATACATTCATATTTATAAGGCAAATCCTATGCTGTGGATGGTGGAGATGGCAGCTAAAGAGATACGGATCTTCCCACGTGGCAACGGTGAGGGATGTATGTCACTCTTCTGGAAGAAGCAATGCAGATGCGTGGAGGTGCAACAACGTTTCTACCAAATCACGTATTAGATGCCGTGATGGTGTGAAACATGTGAACTCTTCTTGGGATAGCTCCATATTTGATAAATTCACCCCCTTCCTTTGTGGAAATGTCTCTTTTACCCTTCCCTTAGGTTGGGTTGTTGGACTTTAGTTATGGGGCTTGGGCCTAAGTCCATGGTGTCCTAGCCTTATTGAACCCTAAAAAATAACATATAGACATATTAGAATAGAATCCTTCTAAGACTTAGAGAAAGAAAATCAAGAAAGAGCTTTTAAAAGTCTTTCTTTACTTCCCTTTCTTAGCCTTAGCTTTAGTTGATACTCCTTTGAATGGAATGCCCTCAATGGGTTTCCATCATGAAGACTGCTGGTTTTTGACCTGTTGATTGTAGAGGATAGTGCACTTTGAGGATTGTTCAGAGTGGTGTTGGCAGATTGCAGAATAGGGGATTCTTGCTACAAGTCTTGTTGGTTTATTGCCTATATTTTGGTTTTGGGTTAGAGAGGAGATTTATATTTTTGACGTGGAGGTCTTCTATAAATTCCTTGTTTGTAAAAACCGCAACCATTATAGTGTATTTGCTTCCTGGGTTGTAAGGACACTGGATGTAGGAATTGTTGGCCGAACCAGTATAAAAACCTGTGTTTGCATTTCTCTATCCTTTATCTTTTACATTACAGTCGACTTTATTTTTTAAGCAGTCAACTACGTATTTTCTGCTGCATACATATTCTGATAGCTTGCATTTCAAGAAAGTTTAAAAAGCTTTAGACTTTGTTTACAAGATTGCGAAAAGAACTTGTATTTTAAACAACACCAATTCATCCCCCCTCTTGGTGAAGAAAGAAGCCAACCTGTTTTCCAACAATAATGAAGTCGACTTACAGCTTGCAAATATGCAACACAATGTAAGTTCATAAATGTGCATGTGGTTTTCAACTTTCAAATCATGTGTAATGCAACTAGATATGATGTAACATATACAAGCTCAGTAAATGTGCATTCACATATCATAAAACAAGTTCAACAATATATCAATCAATAAGCAAAGAACATGTAACACATCAACAATACATGTTATTAAAAATGTGTTGTCATCATAAAAAACTAGAGTGATATAGATATTGTGTTGTCAACAATCTCAACACAATCTTGATTCTAGAAGCAATCAAGACGCTCCAACAATAATATCTCAACAAAAAAATTAGATATGAAAGTTATGAATCATAAAAGTTTTTTAATACAGAGAGCAATGCGTCTATTTATAGATTTTCTCAACTATGACGCATTTTAATCGATTACGCATTTAATGTAATCGGTTAAGTTATTCCTTCAACATTAACAAATTTACATTTCACAGCATTTAACAGACTAAGTAGCGCATGTAATCGATTAACCAAAACACATAAGCCACAATAATTGAAAGTATGACTGTTATGACAGTTATGACTTTCCATGAAAAATGTTTTCATACAAAACGCATATTAACCGATTAGGAAATTAATGTAATCGGTTAAGTTCCATGCTTAAACATGTTTTGAAAACTTTTTCATTCAAAACACATTAATGCACTCAATAAACATGTGCAGACATAACCACGAGTTTTAATCGATTATACCCATAATCTAATCGGTTAAAACTCGGTGTTTTGCCACAGTTAAGCATATACTGATATATGATGAATCTAACAGATTATGGAAACATGTTAAACGATTAATTCAACCAGATATGCAAAGTGCAGATAAGTGTTCTTGATCCAACTCCATGTTATTTCATGTTTTTCTTACATGTCTACATGTGTTTGTGTTAAGTGATATGCTCATTTCTTTTTATCTTTAAATCTTTGTTCAAACCCATTTGTTTTTCTTAAACCATCCATGCGTGCAATAGGATTTTATTTTAATCGATTAAATTGTGCAGGTTTTTGTGTTTTGTGTCTTTTTGTATTTTTATGATCTTAATGTTTAGTCTAATGTCATTTTTAGTCTGAATTTCCACTACTTCTTGGTTTAACCATTTAATTTTTATTTTACATCATTAAAATCTAAAACATACACAATATTTGAGTCTTGTTGAATTCTTATGATTTTGTGTTACATCTTTGAGCTCATGTTTGTTCTTAGTTTTGTAACAAGTTCTTTAGAATTAGGTTTCTATTCTGCCTCCATGATGTTTTCTTAATATTGCTTGATTCCGTAGAATTCTCTTCCTTTATATTGTGTTCTTAGCCTTTGATCAAGTGAAATTTAAAGTTCAAATCAAATATCATATATTAGTAGTTGTTGTTTTTGAAGTTTATACATAGAAAAAAGTAAATTTCCTCTAGAAAATTGAGAAGAAGATAAGAAAAAGCCAAAAGAAAGGGAAAGAATTAAAAATAAGTGAGAAAATGAATTTTAATTTATTACCAACAATAGATAATTGATTAAAACAAATTAAAATCAATGAAAATTTTAGTCTGCTCTTGGGAGTGAACCTTCACACTTATTTAACCTTTCTTGGTTAAATTCATGTCTAGTGGGGATCTTCCTTGAATTTTTGGTTCCTTCACTTGTGAAACATTAAAAAGGAAAAAGATATTAACATCATTCAAATTCTTGGTTTGTTTTAGTTTTTCTAATCCATTATAAACCCATTCTTAGGACTTTCTTTTGAGTACTTAGTTCCTTGTGTACCTTATTTCTAGTTTATCTTTTCTTTGGAATTCTATCTGTCTTGTCTAATTTATATTCCCTTTGAGTTTAACTTTTCAAATTGTGCTTTTGTTACTTTTATTCCTTTGACCACTTGAGTGGATTACATCTTTGGAATATGTGTTTCTTTTGGGAGTTTGACTAACTTTTCAATGTATCATCCTAAAGGTAAGAAGAAGTTTGATAGAAATTCTCTCCTAGTAAACTTGGAGAAAAGAGGCTACAAAGAGACATTTTGGAGTGGCATAAAGAGAGTAAACACTTAAGGATTTGAAGAACAAGACAATTTTAATATTATTTCTATTGTGTTGCTTGTACATAGAACTTTGTGTGCATTTTGTTGTTTTAATTGTAAATTTTCAATCATTTCTTCTTTGCTTTGGTGTATTGGGAAAATTCCTTTGGTGCAATCCCATCTCTTTAACTAAAACATTGTAATAGTTACACATACCGTAGAAGTGAAAGTGTGTCAAGGGGCTTCAATTATCACTTTCCCTTTTCACATAAGACCCACCTAGTTTAGTGAAGTATTTTACTATTCTTTTTACATATCTTTTATTCTTTTAATTCTTGTTTCTCTTTTTAGGTATTTGTGGTATATAGGTTGTTTCCTTGTTTGCAAGCAAATAAACCTTTCTTTAGCTTTTAGGAATACCGTACACTAAACTGCATAATTGATACCAATAATGGAATCATAACCCAAAGGATAGAGCATGACCCATATAAAGTAACAAGGTTCGGTTCCACATGATGCAAACCATCTTCACGCAAGTTAGAGACTCCATGGAGATAATATGCTAGACCCGAAAGCATGTAAAGATAAAGAAAATGAGTTTTAGAGAATGGGTTGGATGTGTATCTTGAAGGAGGTCGGGCTAACCATTAAGAAAAGGTTAAGAGACATAAAAAAGATACCTATCCTAGTGAACTTAGATAGGTAGAGCTGAAAATTTTGACAAAAATTCTCTATATTATTTCCAAGATTTTTTGTGTTTCAAGTTGAATGCACAATGCTTGAGCAATCTTTTTTATAGAAGGGGGAGCGAATTCAAGTCTTAACAAAAAAGAATGAAAGTAACTTGAATAAAACAATGCATTGAACTAGAAGCTTCAAGAGTATATGCATGCAGAAGGTGTATTTGCCTCTAAGTAAGGATTCTAAGGGTTACTTGAGGCCTAGGAAAGCCCAAAAATTCACTTAGTTTGCATACTCACTCAAGAATCAAGATAAAAAGCCTAAATTGCAATTTTTGTTGCAATTTATTTGTTTTAATCGATTATGGGTTATTCATAATCAATTAAATCAGTAAAACTCTTGTTTTTCATAATGTTGTCGTTTTAATTAATTATAGGTTTATCATAATTGATTAAATCAAGTGCTGAACAAAAAAATGGTCAAAATACAAGCCTAAATGAAAAGTAACATTGGCCCAAATACAAGTCCTAAAAAAAAGAATTATTTACATAATTACAAAGCTTAAAAGAAGGGAAGATAAGCAGATAACTATTCTTCACAAGAGTAGAGTTCTTTGAAGTCCTTTTTCTTCCATTCTCCTAGCCCTAACTCATGTTGTAGCTCCTTGGATGGATTTCCATCAAACTACCTGAAGTTCATTACACTTTCTTTCTTCTTTATTAAGACTTGAGTCCACTCCCTTTTTCCATAAATAGGAGTGCTCAAGCATTCTACATTTAAGTTGGAAAACTTGGAAATAATATAAAGAAATTATGCCAATATTGCAGCTCTCCTTCATCTTTACATGCTTTTGCATCCAATACATCATCTCTATGGAGTCTCCTTCAACTTGCATGAAGAAGATTTTCATCACTAGTTTCTATTACCATGTAAAGAAAGAATCATATTACAATTTGTATTTACATTTCTCTTCATACAACTTCGTGTAAAAGAACAAGAAATTTTTGAAGTTTTGAGTTCATGCAAATTCTTCATCCTCTCAATTGATTACTAAATAGAAATAAAATTGACAAAGAACAAATGAATGTATAATAGATCATTAGGCAAAAAGACATACAATTTATTACCATTAGGTAGAGACACTTGAATATCAAGAATACTTGTGGTTGAGAAGAAAGAATAAATTATGAAAAAAAATATGAGTATGTAGCTCTTATGTCTAGCTAGAAGTTATGATTTTCACCTGGACTCACCTTATTAGTGAAATTGTCATATGAGGTCACATGGTTGAAGGTATATTGAGAGGAATCAATTTGTGATTATTGAAGAATACTAAGTTATCAATATGGCTCATGACTTAATCCTTGTGTAATATGTGGTTTTAAGTTTTAGGGTTTCAAATGCTCCTTGAGTGTGTCATAATAAAAATAATAATAACATTGGTATGTGTTTCAAATAGTAAACTATAGCTATAATTTCATATTATGAAATGAGTTTAAATAACTCAATCTCTCAATCAAATTGTAAAGTAGAGCTTGCATCTACTTATATTATCTTACTTGACCTAATCTTTACTTGATATAAAATCCCTAACGTATACCTTCACATTATGAACTAGAAATATTAAATATGAAACTAGATATTTTGAGAGTGACCCAATAGCATATAAGCTCCGATAAACTTTCTAAGGTATTTATAATAAAAAAAACATAAATTAGAATGTTGAAATTATGTGTGAGTACAGTATTGTACAACGTGAACATGTTACTATTGGATAATTGTAATTATAAGTGATATTAATTTAAGTTATCTTGATTACGATTATTAACAAAAAAATCATATTATTAAAAAATCATAAATAAAACCAAAAGAAAAATAAATATTATTGGTTAAAAAAATAAAAACCGTAGAGAATAATACTAGAGATATTTTTTTTATGATAATATTCCAACAGAAACCAAAACATTACATTGCATTTATGTAGATGTGATAAACAATTACAGACTTATATATGGTTAAAAGACTAAACAATTTGCTAAGAGGATTTACCAAATATGATAGAAGTTAAGACTTATATATGGTTAAAAGAATAAACAATTTGCTAAGAGGATTTACCAAATATGATAGAAGTTACATATCAAATAGTACCCGATTTAGAACAGTCAGACAATCTACTGGCCTTTAAGAAAAATTTAACAAAACAAATTTTTATAATTTAGAACATATGCATAAAATACTTCTTAAAATATATTATTGTTTTCCAGGCAGTTTTACAGCATGAATTATTTTATTGCTTTTTTTTCTATCTTATTTCGTATTCTACTAAAAAAATATATATAAATACAATATGTAAGCCTTCCATTTTCTATTATGTTGTCTTCAGTTTGTCAACGTGCAAGTATATAATTGACATTCTTTTCACATGAAATACCATTTATGTCAGATAGTAAATTATAAGTAAATGAGAGGGATTTTTCAGACACTGGTGTTATTATTATTATTGGTATTTGTCGTGTTTGAATGAACTATTGATCACATGAAGATAGTTTGTCTCACCTGGTTCGGTACTTAGAGTTGTGTATTTTGAAAAACATGTTTAACATTGGAATCTTGTTACTAATGCAATCACATGACTGTGTTCTGTTAGGACAAATATATACCATGTGGCTCTCTGATAAAAAGCAAAAACTTCACAGAAAATAATGATCTTCAATCTGACGCTACTTTTGTTCACGTACAAAAGAAACAAAACAAAAAGTCGACTTTTACGCTTTTCTTTTTGCAATTACTCACCACTGTGGTTTTACTTCTTCTGTGAATTAGGCCAATTGGAACTAAATTTCTATGTCACTTTTTCTGTATTTCTTATTCAATTTTCATTTCCAAAGATATCTTTGGATGTTTTCGTTTTAGATAGTCAAAGTTCTTCAATTATTTGAAGTTGTGATTTTTTTCTTGCCAATTAATGTATCCTCCTTCTACATTATAAGGCATGGCAATATCTATTCAATATTAAATATATAACGATAAATCAAAGAATATCCTTTTCCTTTTTTTTAAAGCCACAAACGTATTTAGAAGATTTTAAAGCCATATGTCAAGTCACAACATATCTGTTATTTAGAAGATTTTAAAGCCACAAACGTTTACGAAATTCAATAAAGAATAACGGTCAAATATAGGATTTGTCCTAAACTTTACTTTTTGTTGAAAAACCCACACCTAAATATAAAATTAACTTATAGCACATAGGTAAGTGTAGTTTTGTAAAATTAAATAAGACTCAGTTTATTTTTTAAGAATTTAACTGGTGAAAAGAAGAATATATTAATATTATTCTTCGATTACATCATCAAATGAAAAAGAGCTTAATCATTATATGATTCAAATGAAAAAAAAATGTGTGAAAGATATATGTGATGTAAAAATTAGCCCAAATTTACCAAAATTATAAGCATGTGATACAAACTCGTATGATAATTTATGGTAAATGACATGACACTACCAGCTTTGTTTTCCTTTATACTCAGATTCCTCCAAAACTTGTAACAAAAGGCAATTCAAGATTCATTAGTTTACAATAATCAATCATTTGGAAAGAACACAAGTATCAGAAAGAAAATCAATCAAAACCCAATGATAAGCATTGTTTTCACTTTCAGCCACAAAAAATATGCAGCTTTAACTAAGGACTATATAAACTGCAGAATACCATGTTCTCTTGAATTCCTCATATTCCCGTAGTTTCTTACGGAATCCCATCTCTTCCCTCGATGGCTGGTTCAAGTAGCATCTTTTAGTGCTTGTCATAGTCTGAAATCATGCACAATTTCTTCCTCCAAAGGATTTGAATCTGGTTCCACTTTTGGTGGAGAATCTAGTTACCACAAAGTGACTTTAATGTTTTATCATATAGCATAGTATTGCATCCTCCAAGTATATATGTTCTTATCCCATACTCAAAGTTAAGCTCCGTGCGCAATATACACATACTCACACAAGCGTGGTTCTAAATCCACAACCAAAGACAGTGTTTGGTTGGTGTTTCCTCCAAAAATGGCAGTGGAAGAAGAGCTAACGAAAACCAAGGCCTTCATACGCCATGTTATTACTGGTCGTTGGTTCATGATCTTTGCCTCATGTCTCATCATGGCAGTTTCAGGGGCAACATACATGTTTGGTTTGTACTCCAACGAGGTAAAAACCTCGTTGGGGTATGACCAATCCACGCTCAACTTGATAAGCTTCTTCAAGGACCTTGGTGCCAACCTTGGAATTTTCTCTGGGTTGATCAATGAGGTAAGTCCCCCTTGGGTTATACTAGCCATGGGAGCCACAATGAACTTTGTGGGCTACTTCATGATATGGCTCTCTGTCACTTCACGCATTGCCAAACCCCAACTGTGGCAAATGTGTCTCTACTTTTACATTGGTGCTAATTCTCAGTCCTTCGCTAATACTGGTGCTTTGGTGAATTGTGTCCAAAGCTTCCCAAGAAGCCGTGGAAGTGTAATTGGTCTTCTGAAGGGTTATGTGGGTCTAAGTGGAGCTATTTTCACTCAGCTATACCATGCCTTATATGGTGACAACTCCAAAACTCTTATATTCCTCATTGGCTGGCTTCCTGCTGCTGTTTCCTTCATTTTCCTTCCAACAGTTAGGGTGTTGAGTATCACCCCACAACCCAGAGATATCAAGGTTTTTTACCAACTTCTTTATATTTCACTTGGGGTTGCAGGGTTTCTCATGGTGTTGATAATTATACAAAACAGGTTGAGTTTCACAAGGGTGGAGTACATAGTGGATGGCATGGTGCTTCTTTTCTTGCTTCTTCTCCCACTTGGTATTGTGTTCAAAGAAGAGTTAAGACTTTGGAAGAACCAGAACCAGAGCCAGAACCAGAACCAGAACCAGAACCAAACCGTCCCTGATCATGCAGATGCTGTTACTGCTTCTGCCTCAGTTATTGAATTGCCACAGCCAGAAGAAGCACATGCTGCTGCCTCTTCTCATCTGGAAGGAAAAACCAGCTCATGTTTAAAGAACGTTTTCAAACCTCCAAAAAGGGGTGAGGACTACACCATCTTCCAAGCTATTTTCAGCATTGACATGTTGATTCTGTTCATTGCATCAGTGTTTGGTGTGGGAGGAACATTGACGGCTCTTGACAATCTGGGACAGATTGGAAACTCATTGGGATACCCCAAAAAGAGCCTCACAACTTTTGTGTCTCTTGTGAGTATATGGAATTATCTAGGAAGAGCATCTTCTGGGTTTGCCTCAGAATATTTGTTAGCCAAATACAAATTCCCTCGTCCCTTGCTCCTCACTCTAGTCATGCTTCTCTCCTGTGTTGGCCATATTCTAATCGCTTTTGGTATCCCAAACTCACTTTATTTCTCTTCAGTGATTATTGGGTTTTGCTTTGGGGCCATATGGCCCTTAATGTTTGCCATCATATCTGAAATATTCGGCCTCAAATACTACTCAACTTTATACAATTTAGGTGCTGTGGCAAGCCCTGTTGGATCTTACATTCTGAATGTGAAAGTCACTGGTTTTTTGTATGATAAAGAGGCTTTGAAGCAGTTGAAGATGAAGGGACTCACAAGGCAAAAGGGAAAGGACTTAACTTGCTTGGGAGTGCAATGCTACAAGATGCCTTTCATCATAATCACTGCTTCAACCTTGGTTGGATGCTTTGTTTCCTTCATTCTAGTCTTAAGGACCAGAAAATTTTACAAAGGGGACATTTATCAAAAGTTCAGAGTTGAACCAGACACACCACAGAATCTTCCAACTTTTGCCACCACCACAAACTTCTCTCAAGAACCAGATAAAATCAACACCAAATAATGTATGTTCAATGGTTTACCTTTATTCAGTGAAAAAATTGGTCTTACAAAGTTCAATGTTTAGATTTTAAGGACACAAAAGTTCATTTATGTTCCTTTTTTGTTGATCAATGATCTCGTACCTTGAAAATGTAACTATACTTCTATTGTTCACAATAATCTCATATTACTTTGCCAAAATATATGTGGTCTCAACAAAATTTGAAAGTCCAACAATTCCTTTCGGTGGCAGAAATCGTGTACAAGCAAGCTCTTACATAATCTGTCACCGTTGTTATAGATTTTTTATGGAGATATGTATGTTCTTCTTTGTTTTTATTTAGGTTTTTGTCGTTTGGATTTATGTCTAAACCACGTAGTTTGAGGTGGAAAATTTTTCAGCTTTTAAGTGAACAGCTTGCTCTATTTGTTTTTGTTAGGAATTTTTAATATAGTACAGATTTTCAGTCATTTTTGTTGGCATGCATTTTCTAGAATTTATGTCCTCCACACTTGAAATTGTTTAAGTGGTAATAATAATGAAAAATTGACAGAAACCTTATTTGTTCGTTTCAATCAAAATGGAAAAAAAAAATGAACGAATCAAGTTCACGCCTAAATAATGAGTTTTTTGGTGAAGGGAATATTAGATTAAATCCGAAATCTTGTCATGATACATGTTTGGTGAAGGGAATATTATGGTGAAAATGGGGACCTTCTTTTTCACTTTCTAAAGAATGAGTTTAAGTTGGGCATTGATAAGAAAGAAAAAAGGTGAACATTTTATAAAAAAAATTAAAAATTTATCATTTTAAAATTTTGAATTCGAAAAACTATTAATTTTTTATAGATCGGGTTCATCTCGTTTATGTTGTATTTTTTAATAAATTTCTCTCAAAGACCCAAATAAAAAAAAAAAAAAAAAATCGGCACTTTTGCATCTGTACTTTCTTCCACCACCTATGATATAATAATTCAGAATTTGAAATATAGCTTCGGAATACATAATTCAAAAAAGGCTGCAGGATATCTAATCTGAAATATAATTATGAAAAAGTTGTTTTCAATTACTTGATGGTAAACCACTATTAAGACCATGATTATAATCTTCTGAAAGCAAGAAATGTAAAATATATTTTCAGATAGTATTGAAGAACCTGGATATATAATCGAGAGGTGTTCCAAGAGTTTAATGAATAGAGGTATTATAGTAAATATGCCTAAATTCTATTCAGAAAATGCAAAAAGGAAAAAAAAATTAAAATACATAAAAATAAAACGAGGTTTAATTAATGCATTTAGATCTTTAATGGAGTTAATTAATATTTGGTATATATATATATATATATATATATATATATATATATATATATATATATATATATATATATATATATTATAGCCTAAATAATAGAAGGACGTGACAAGACATAATGGCTCCAAATGTTCCCACTAATTCTTCTCATGATTGCACAGATGTGACATTAAGCTAATCCTTTATGTTAGTTGCATTGTTGCATACTAAACTTAAATTACTTTTATTAGCCAGGAATAGTATTGTACTGACCAAGTACTTCTAGTCCTATACGTCCTTATTCGATTACACGTTTAACTATTAAGGCATATGTATTCGGTTCATCCATATCATAAAACATTCAATTATCATGATCATGATTTATGGTTAATTGGTTTAATGGGTCCAAGTTCATTTTAGATAAAATAATCCATAAATAACATATTTTATGAATATTTTTTTTAAGTCATGGAATGTTTTTATTCTAAATCGGTTTAATGGTAGTATTGATTTATATCAGAATGTTGTCTTCTAAACTACTTAAGTTATTTTATACTCGATTGATTAATTTCATCATATACAAGTCTTTGTCACTACTCTGAAGGGGATAATCCTGAAGAGGTTCATCCGTCTTTCTCCTATTCCATTAATTATTTTGACATACTGACATCGTCCTTTACAACATAATTCACCACAAGTCGTCATCATCACCTTACCTCCTCACACTCTGCAACATTAGACAAGAAAAGGGAGAACCTTTATTGAAAGGTTCAATAATGTGGCCCCGTAGATCAAAATCTTAAACCCCAAGGTGGTTCTCCATTGTATGACCATGACATTGAGCTTGGGTCATTTTGCACATCACTTGTGTTTGATGCTGCCTACGAGTATGGATGAGCTGAGGCAACGGGTCGCCAAGTTCATGCGGTTGAAGGATGCAAGAAGAAAGAATATGAACCAATCCAACACAAGGACATCATTTCGATGCTAGACCCTCGTTAAGGGGTACAATAAACACCACATCTTGAGGGTCACAAAAGGTAGATCCTCATCCTAGACTAGAAAGGGACACTTAAGGTTAGTATAGTCTGTAAACGCAGTATCCCAAAACTAGTGACAGAAAAGGATTTTAGTTATCACATTCACGGAAGTGGACTTTCAGGGAGTAGATTTGGATCAAGATGACCCTATGGTCATAACAGTAGAAGCAAAGAACTTCGCTATCAAAAAGTTTCTAGTCAACCAGGGTAGTTCAGTAGATACAATCTACTAGAAGATCTACAATAAATTAGAGTTTCAAGAGGAAGCAATGGCCCCTTTTGACAACTTGTACACGACTTTTGTAGAGAAAAGGTGTGAACCAGAGGATACATTGACCTTCAAACCACTTTTGGTGAAGTAAGTTTAATCAAAACCATACCAATATGGTACTTTGTCATAGATGCGAGCATGTCCTATAACATCTTGTTAGGTTGCCATCACTTAACCAGCTCGGTGTCATGGTGTTCACCCTTCACCTTACTATGAAGTTCTCGTCCTCATCCATGGACACTATCATGGTCCATTGTGACCAAAAGATGGCATAGGATGAAGTACCTGGAAACACTACAACGGGGGACGGGGGGAGGGAAGGGAGGTGTTGAATAGTGTTAATAGAAAACTTTTTCACAACAATCAGTTATTCATGTATACCTACAATCAGTTATTCATGGATACTATGAACTGCTTTCATATTCATCTAAATTGTCTGGCATGCATACTCTTTTATGTAAACAATGTAGAGAACTTTTTGTAGAAAACAATACTTTAAAAGAGGAAGTAACTTCATCTAAGGATAATGTAAAGTCGATGCAACATAATGTTAGTAATCTTAGGAAAGAGAACACTCTTTTGCAAAATAAAAGACTTGTAGAAGATATAACCATAACTAAAAACAACCTTGACAACAATACTCTCACCAAAGTGTTTTATAGAACACTTGAAGGGAATGACAAACTAAATCTCCTATTAAAAGACAGTAGACATCCCTCAGATAAACGAGGCCTAAGGTTTAGTAAATTCAATACAAAAACCAAGAATACTAGGTTTATTAGGTCAGCTAGTGATACATCATCTTTAGGAAAGAAGAATATGTACAAAACTAACAAATAACGATCCAATGAAATATGGATACGTAAAAGTCAAATAATTCTTCTTGCAGATATGCTTAATGATCGAAAGAAAAACCTTGACATGGTACCTAGACATTGGGTGCTCACAACACATGATGGGAGAAAAGTGTATGTTCCTAAGCCTAAGGAGCAAGAAAGGAGGATCGGACACTTTTGTAGGAAACCAAAAGGGGAAAACCATTGGAATTGGAAAGATAGGTACAAACCTTTCCCTTTCCATTGATAATGTTTTGTTAATAGATAACCTTAACCATAATCTACTGATCATAAGTCAATTATATGACAGTGGATACAATGTTGTATTTAAGAAAGGCCAATGTAAAGTATTGCATGGTAGTAGTTCAGTAGTATTTACAGCTAATAGGCAGGGGGACTTGTATAAAATAAACATAGATGAACTGTAGTCTCAAAATGTTTCATGTCTGGTATCTATGAAAGATGAGGAAATATCATGGCACAATAACTTTGGACATGCAAGTATGAGATTAATCTCAAAGTTGTAACGTCATGATCTCATAAGATGATTGTCTGAAGTATCATTCAATGATATAATCTTCTGTAGTGCTTGCATGAAAGGCAAACATGTCAAAGACTCTTTTAAAAGTAAAAATAATGTTTCCATGAAACGACCTCTAGAGTTGTTTCATATAGATTTATTTGGACTTACAAGAACAACGTCTATGAACGGTAAATGTTATGGACTAGTAGTAGTAGGCGATTTCTCTAGATGGAATTCAATCATATTTCTAACTGATAACGGTTGAAAAATTGTTATTTTCATATGTTATTTTAGACCAAATTACTCCTTTTACTGCTTAGAATGAGCTTAGAATCAAGCAAAACTCAATAAATGAGTCAGTCGAGAGTCAAAAGCTGTTTTTAGCGATATTATGCTTGTTTTGCATTGTTTTGTAGCAATTTTGATGGAAGTGAAGAATGGAGTTGAAGATGAAGGCCTTAGAGTCAAGACAGAGGAAGAAAATCAAGAAAAGAAGAGTCTAGGAACCGCCCAGCGGCAGAAATACACCGTTGGGCGGCCAAATGCGAGGAGATGGCACCCTGGCGGGGATGCCTGGCGGTTTTGCGATTAGAGGCAAACCGCCGGGCGGTGGACCCCTGACGTCGGGCGGTGGCGCGATAAGAGGCAAACCGCCGGGCGGCATAAGTGTGACGCCGGGCGGTTTCCTGCTGGGCTTGGGCCTGTTTTCTGTGACGCTCCTCAACTATAAATAGCCCTATTATGATTTCCTTCTCATTCTTTTGACATAAGAGGGCGGCCAGACCTAATTTTCACCCTCTGGAGAATATCTCTTGGATGCTTAGGCTCCTTTTCATCCTATTTAGGGTTTGCTCTTCCATTTTTTTCATCTTGGTTCACCATGACAATGGTGAACTAAACCCTTTTGTTGTTGGGGGAAACAATGTAATCTTTTGAAAATCCCTTTTATTGAAACTCTTGTTTATTTATATGATTTTCATATGCTTTGATTATAAATTGTTGGGTTCTCATCTGCGCTTAAATCTTTTATCGTTTAACTCATTCGATAACTGTTGTTTGTCTCTATTAATACGGGAATATACAGTAATGTCATGAACTGGTGAGAAATTCCTTGATCAATGAAATACCACTTAGGGATAGGGAGGTAGGACGATCAATTGTTTTTGCTTCTGTTCGGTAATGTGTTGCTAGTTACTAGGGGAGGCTAGAGATAGCAAGCCAGTAATTAGTAATAGGCTCTTTTCGCCGAGGAATCGGGCTAAGGGGAGGCCAAGAAAGTTTGCATAACAATTAGATAACAAAGCAATTTAAACAAGAGGAGTAGATAAGAGAGGGCGGATAAGATGAAATTGTAAAACCCCAACAACTCCATTCATCCATAGTCTTTTTCGTCAACTGAATCAACGCATTGCATGTTTATTTTCTATTTTTGCATTCCACACAATTCATTTTTCTTTACAAGTCTTACGATTTTAATTCGCACGAAAGATAAGGCCTTTTGAGTCTCTTGGGAAGAACGATATCAGGTTTTACCGATTATATTACTTGGAACGATCTGGTACGCTTGCCAGTGAGTCAACACTAACTCACAAGGACGAGGCATTTGATGCCCTCTGTAAACTCTGTAAAAGGATGAAAACTGAAAAGAATTTTAAAATTATGTCTATCTGAAGTGACCATGGAGAAGAATTTCAAATGAGCTTTTTCAAAAATTTTGCGAAAACTTTGGCATTAAGTTCAACTTTTCAACTCCAAGGACTCCACAAAAAAAATGGAGTCATTAAAAAGAGAAATAGAACTTTACAAGAGATGGCCAAAACAATTTTAAATGGTTTTATATCTCTTAAGCAGCTTTGGGCAGAATAGAGTCATTAGGCCAGTCATTAACAAAATGCCTTATGAATTGTGGAAAGATAAAAGGCCCAACATCTCTTACTGTCATCCATTTGGATGTCAATGCTTCATGTTGAACACTAAGGACAATCTGGGGAAATCAAGATTGTTTAGAGTCTACAACTCTAGAACCTTGAAAGTTGAGGAAGACATTCATGAGAAGTTTAATCTTGAGCTTAACCTAAACAAGTTAGAGCTAGACGACTCATTTTCTAAATTACAGATAGACAATACTTTGTCCAAGGAGGTGAATGCTTCCACTTCATCAGATATAATCAATGGTCAAAAAGAAAATCATTAGAAAAAGCAATTCAACGATACATCTGAAGAAAAGAAGGAACCTAACAGTCTACACCGCCTAATAGTCAAGGATCACACCTTAGAAAAGATCATAGTAAATCTGGATGAGCATGTAAGAACAAGATTGTTACCAATAAGTGAGTATTAGTAAAACCTGAAGATGAGTTTTGATGATGCTGCAACTTGTAGATTTTGAATGTAGTAGGAACATATTTAAAAGCAACTTTTAGATTTTGAATGTAGTAGGAAAATGTTGAAATATTGTAATTCTTGCTGGTATAATCAATTACGGTCAAGCTATAATCGATTATCACATGTTTTTGTACTAGAGTAATCGATTATCATGAAGCAATAATCGATTATCACAAGCCATACTTGAATAATCGATTATCACTTTTTGAAAACTCTGTAACGGACTTGAATAATCGATTATCACTTACAATAATCGATTATTCATAGCAGTTGGGAACTGTCCTTTGGCATTCAGTGTACTTAGCTATATATTTGGATTTTGAGAATTCAGAAGGTACCAATTTTTGAACTGAGAAAGCTTAGAACACTGTGTGTCAAAGGAACGTTCTTAGATAACTTTTTGTTCATCGTTCTCTTGCTTGGTCTTGTGAAAGGAGAGGCTCGCGTATCGTGTGTCGATAGTCGGAGCAGACTCTCTTCAAGTTAGCAAGGTACTCTGCCTGGTCTTGTGAAAGGAGAAGCTCGCGAATCGTTGGTCGATTGCCGGAGCGGTTCTCTTCAAGTTGGTAGAGTGTTTCTTTTCGTTCTAAATCTTGTTAAGCTAATTGTAATCTGTAAAACCATTTTTAGTGGAACTGTTAATCACTCTTTGTAGTGATTAACGACTGGACGTAGATTCTGTTGAATCGAACCAGTATAAAAATACTCGTGTGATTTTTCTATTCCCTACACTTATTTTACTTAACGCATATCAACTGTTTGGTTAATTTTCTGAAAGAAAATTACTTTTGTAAAAAAGGCCAATTTCATTTTAAACTGTGACCGAACACGCTTTACGCTCTCTGTGTTTTAAATCCGCTGCGCTATACTCTTCGAAAATTACCCCCTACGATACCATCAATTGGTATCAGAGCTTGCTGTGATAGTTTTTCAAAATATTTGCGAAAATGGCCGGTCACAATCAAAACCATGTATATGCGGAGGGTGCTTCCATTAACAGGCCTCCATTGTTTACTGGTGATAACTATGCTTTTTGGAAAGTGAGAATGGAAATTTTTATGGGGTTTGTTGATAGAGGCGTTTGGGAAGCAGTACAAAATGGTCCTTATATTCCTATGAGTACAGTTGATGGTGTAGAGATAAAAAAACCTTATTTTAATTGGACTGCTGAAGAAAATAGACGAGCTCAGTTTGATATTAAAGCTCGCAATATAATTTCATCTGCTGTTGTACTTGATGAATTTTATAGAATTTCAGTGTGTCAGACAGCACAGGAAATGTGGGAAGTCCTCAGAGTCACTCATGAAGGAACAGAGGACGTGAAACGCGCTAGGAAGACACTCTCATTCAGGAATATGAGATGTTCAGAATGCAACCTGGAGAAACGATCTATGACGTTAAAAAACTATTCACTCACATTGTGAATCACTTAACAGGGTTGGGTAAGACTTTTGATACTGATGAACTTAATGTGAAAATTCTGAAATCTTTGGACAGGTCTTGGCAACCAAAGGTGACTGCCATCTCGGAGTCTCAAAATCTTACTTAGATATCAATGCCAATCTTGTTTGGAAAGCTCCGTGAGCATGAACTTGAGTTGAGGAGATTGACTATTGAAGAGGATCAAGGCAAGAGGAAAACTCTAGCTTTCAAGTCCGAAATATCTAAAGGAAAAAGCTCTAAGAGGATCGAAGAAGATGATTCTGATGATGAAGAAAACATGAGCTTGATGATAAAGAAATTTGCAAAGTTCATGAAAGCAAAGGGAAAGGACAAGTTTCACAAAGAAAGAAAAGAAAGTCAAGAATCTCCATCGAACGTAAAGTGTTTCAGTTGTGGTGAAAGAGGTCACGTAAAATCTAAGTGTCCAAAGAGCAAGAAAAGTGAAGACAAGAAAAGAAAATTTCAAAGGAAAAAGAAAGCATACATAGCCTGGGAGGATAATGCCTCTAGCTCAACAAGCTCAAGTGACACAGAAGAAGAAGCCAATCTATGCCTTATGCAAGATTCTGAAGAAACAGGAAGCCAAGTAAGTGATTCCAGTTTTGAATCCAGTGAATTAGATTTACAAAAGGCTTTCTTTGATTTAATGAATGAATCTGAAAAACTTGATGCTGCTCATAAAAAATTGAAAAAAGAACATAATGAATTGAAGTTAAAATATGATAAACTGTTTGATGATGAAGTTGTGTTAAGAAATAGAGTTAATACCTTAGAAATTAAATTATCAGATGAAAAAGCTACTGTTAAACCTGTTGAATGCTTGTCATGCAAAAGCTATATGTTTGATATTGATATACTTGAAAATTTACTTGCTAAGGCAACTAAAACTAATTCACATGCTAAATCAAACCTTAATAAAAGCAACTTTGGAAACATGCATCAAAATTATAAATCCAAGGTAAGAAGAACTCAAAAAATTTGGGTTGTTAAAGGAACTTTTATTAAAAATAAAGCTAGTGATGTATGTTGCTTTTACTGTATGAAGCATGGTGACACATCAAACAAGTGCAATATCAAACATGTTGGTGTTCCAAGTGGCAAATATGCATGGGTTAAAGCTGTGAAATGATATAAACTTGCAAAAACTAACCCCAAGGACCCATATTGAGATTGGGGACCTAAAATTCTTGCTAAAATTGTTTTGCAGGACCAATCTAAGTCAAAAAGATCACTATGGTATCTTGACAGTGGTTGCTCAAGACACATGACTGGTGACAAGAAAAGATTCATCTCTTTTGAGAAGAAGAAGCAAGGATTTGTAATGTATGGGGATAACAACAAAGGCAGAATAATGGGAACTGGAAACATTGGAGGAGGAAACACTTTGACGATAAAAGACATCTTATACGTTGAAGGCCTCACACATAATCTTCTAAGCATAAGCCAACTATGCGACAAAGGTTTCAAGGTAACTTTTGAGAGTGATAAATGTACTGTTTATTTTAAAAATTCTGCTGAAATTGCTTTGCAAGGTATTAGGCACAATAACATATATTTGATTGATATAGAGAGTGCATCTAGTCATAGTATAACATGCTTAGTTGCTAAAGAAGAAAATCCATGGCTATGGCACAAAAGAGCTACACATATTCACATGCAACACTTAAATAAATTAATCTCTAAGGATCTTGTGATTGGTTTGCCTAAACTAAAATTTGAGAAAGATAAACTTTGTTCTGCATATCAAAAGGGTAAACAAACCAAATCTTCATTTTCATCTAAAAGCATGATTTCAACATCAAAACCTTTAGAACTTTTGCATATGGACTTGTTTGGTCCATCTAGAATTAAAAGTTTTGGTGGAAATTATTATGCTCTTGTAATTGTTGATGATTACTCTAGATTTACTTGGACTTTCTTTTTAACTCTGAAAAGTGAAGCTTTCAAAGCATTTAAAACTTTTGCTAAACGTATTCAAAATGAAAAAGATTTGAAAATCAAAACTTTGAGAAGTGATCATGGTGGTGAACTTGAAAATGAATCGTTTGGAAAATTTTGTGAAGAATTTGGCATTGCACATAACTTTTCTGCACCTAGAACTCTCCAACAGAATGGTGTTGTTGAAAGGAAAAATAGATCATTAGAAGAATTAGCTAGAACTCTTATGAATGAATGTAATGTGCCAAAATATTTTTGGGCTGATGCAGTAAGCACTGCTTGTTATGTGTTAAATAGGATGCTTATTAGGCCAATTCTAAAATTAACTCCATATGAATTGTTGAATGGTAGAAAACCGAATATATCCCATTTGAAAATTTTTGGATGCAAATGCTTTGTCTTAAATAATGGAAAAAATAATCTTAGTAAATTTGATGCGAAATCTGATGAAGCAATTTTTCTAGGATACTCTTTGACTAGTAAAGCATATAGAGTGTTCAATAGAAGAACACTAATAATTGAAGAATCTATGCATGTTGTCTTTGATGAGATTGTAGACTTTGAGGAATATCCTCTTGAGTCAAATAAACCCATTGCAGGTGATGAGGATTACTTAAGAGAAGCTCTTGAAGAGATGTATCTAAATGAGAATTATCCTCCGGAGCTTCAAGAAACACCCCAAGTTGTTGACTACAAAAGCTATCAACAACCAAGAGGACTATCTTTGGACAACATCATAGGAGATATATCAAAAGGGGTAACTACTAGACATAATTTAAATAATTTTTGTCTAACTGTTGCTTTTGTGTCTCAGATAGAACCTAAGAATATAAAGGAAGCTCTTCAAGATGACAAGTGGTGCATTGCTATGCAAGAAGAGCTAAATCAATTTGAAAGGAATGAAGTTTGGGAACTTATTCCAAAACAAGATGAATTCCAAGTCATAGGAACCAAATGGGTATTCAGGAACAAGCTTGATGAGGATGGAAACATCACAAAGAATAAAGCAAGGCTAGTTGCTAAGGGCTACTGTCAAGAGGAAGGTATAGATTATGATGAAACTTATGCACCAGTAGCCAGGTTAGAAGCAATTAGATTGTTACTTGCATATGCATCTTTGATGAAATTTAAACTGTATCAAATGGATGTTAAAAGTGCGTTTTTAAATGGTTTTATAAAAGAAGAAGTGTATGTTAGTCAACCTCCTAGATTTGAAGATTTTAAATTTCCTGATCATGTTTACAAGTTGAAAAAGGCCCTTTATGGTCTTAAACAGGCACCTAGGTCTTGGTATGAAAGACTTAGTACATTTTTGATTGAAAATGAATTTTCTAGAGGAAAGGTTGATTCAACCCTGTTCATTAAGAAAGTAGGACAACACATTTTAATTGTGCAAGTTTATGTAGATGACATTATTTTTGGGTCAACTGATGACTCTTTGTGTGAAGAGTTTGCAAAAATAATGCAAGGTGAATTTGAGATGTCTATGATGGGTGAGTTAAATTTTTTCTTAGGACTATAGATAAAACAAATGAATGGAGGAACCTTCATCTCCCAAACTAAATACTGTAGAGAAATTCTTAAGAAATTTGGTATAGATAGCTGCAAAGAAGCTAGTACCCCTATGGGTACTTCATGTTATTTAGATAAAGATGAAACTGGAAAAGGAGTGAATGAAACCATGTTTAGAGGCATGATAGGATCTTTGCTATACTTAACTGCTAGTAGACCAGATATTATGCAGAATGTTTGTGTATGTGTTAGATACCAAGCCAATCCTAAAGAGTCACATTTGACTGCAGCTAAGAGAATTCTAAAATATCTTAAAGGAACTACTTCATTTGGACTTTGGTATCCCTCTGATGCTTCACCTAGTTTAATAGGATACTCTGATGCAGATTATGGTGGTTGTAAAATTGATAGAAAGAATACTAGTGGAACCTGTCATTTCTTGGGCTGTTCTTTACTATCATGGTACTCAAAGAAACAAGCATGTGTAGCTTTGTCTACCACTGAAGCTGAATATATTGCAGCTGGAAACTGTTGTGCCCAAATTTTGTGGATGAAACAACAACTAGAAGATTTTGATATCTTCCTTGACAATATCCCTTTAAAATGTGATAATACTAGTGCTATAAATCTGACCAAGAACCCCATAATGCATTCAAGAACTAAACACATAGAAATTAGGCACCATTTCTTAAGAGACCATACTCAAAATGGGAATTGTCTAATTGAATATGTTGATATTTTCACCAAGGCTCTACCTAAAGACAGATTTTTTGAGCTTGGAAGGGAGTTAGGAGTGTTAGACATGTCTTAGGATCAAAGTCTATGCAAATATTTTGCATTTTCGTAAGTTTAAAGCTTCATAATCGATTATCACAATATCACAATCGATTATTCATTCATAAAATTCAATTCTGGAAAATCATGAGCAGATAATCGATTATCATCAGGCATAATCGATTATCATGCAATTCTGGGCAGAAATCTTTGAACTGATAATCGATTATCACGAGCCATAATCGATTATCACGCTGACAGTTTCAAAAATAGAGTCGTTGGAGCGTCCCCTAACGGCTAGTTTTTTCATTTTTCTTATAAATAGCCCCCTATAATCAATTATTAGACACTCCTTTGTACCCAAATACTACTGAAATCAAATCCAGAGCTCAAAATCTCTTCATTTCTCTTCACATTCTTAAAAATTTCATTTTCCCAAACTTCCTCCATGGCTGAATCAAGAAGGCATCGTCGCAAGACAGCTGGAGTTTCCTCCTCTTCTCAACCACGTCTTGCAAACATAGATGGATGGATTTCAGATCAAGGGAAACATGCAAACTTTGTAAACTCTTGGCAAGAAAGGAAAATCATGGCGGTAAAGTTTATTCGTCTTGACTTTTTCCGCTTCTATGGCTTTCAATTTCCAAACACTTTTACTGAGCAGGGACTAACGCATCTGGTAGAACAAAAAGGATGCATTTATCCCGATCTTATAAGAGTCTTCTACTTCAACTTGTGCTATCGGGATGGGATAATATCCACTAAGGTGAAGGGCGTACGTATCATTTTAGATGATGACGTATGGACAAATCTTGCTCAACTCCCCATCTGGGATGATGCTGTCAAAGTCCATTTAGGACTTGAAGATTTCAACAGGATGATGACTGTCCAATCCTTCCTGCCTCATCCTGAACGGTAATCAAATAGAAGGCAATTACTGGTTGGAGGTTTCAAAGTTGAAGAAAGGATGATCCACTACTTGATTGTCTGGATTTTATGTCCTACAGCAACCAACCATGCTCAATGCTCTGAGCAGGATTTACTTCTTTTGTATGGGATTCTAAATCACATACACATTGACTGGCCTGCTCTCATTGGTAACACAATGGTAAAAGCCAAGAAATCCCACTCATATCAATTTCCTTATGCTCTTCTTATTTCTAGGATTTTAGAATACAAAGGTGTACTTGTTGAAGGAGAACTTATTCAAGCTATTGAAGTTGTGGTATCAGAAATTGGAGATACTACCTTTTGTCAGATGGGATTCATTACTAGAGGAAGAGTTCTTATCACAAAGATGATGACCATCCTGATGAAGATGAAGATGATCACATGGACACTCATATGGCCGAACCAGTGAGTGCTACTGCTCCATCTAATGCTGGACCATCCAACATACCTTCCTCTTCCTCAAATTCTATGGAAGAACACTTTGCAAGGTTATCTAAACAATTAGAGGATATGAGTCTAGCATAGAAGACACATTTTGATGAAGTTTATGAGTGGCAACAATCTCTTGATGAATACATGGTGGATCAATTCCTTGAGTTTGATGTTCGCCTCTCTAACATTGAGAGTCATCTCAATATTCCACCTACTGAAAGATCCCCTAGTACTGATTTCTAGTTTTTAGACCACTAAGTTAGATTGTTATGTTATTCTCTTTGTGATATTTAGTATTGATCTTTATAAATTTTATGTAATTCCCTTCTGTTCTTAATATAATGAGCTTTTATGACAAATTTATGAGGGGGAGCTCACATTTAGGGGGAGATTTTTTAAAAATTATTATTTTTGCTTCTGATAAAAAAGGGGGAGATTATTTTACATTATTTTACACTTGTACAGGTACTGCTAACTCTGTGGTTGTCTTTTAGCTTGTATGTGTTGCAGGTAAACCAGAGTTGCTTTTAAAAAGAGAATTTTTTATCATCATCAAAAAGGGGGAGATTGTTACCAATAAGGGAGTATTGGTAAAACCTGAAGATGAGTTTTGATGATGCTGCAACTTGTAGATTTTGAATGTAGTAGGAAAATATTTAAAAGAAACTTTTAGATTTTGAATGTAGTAGGAAAATATTGAAATATTGTAATTCTTACTGGTATAATCGATTATGGACAAGCTATAATCGATTATCACATGTTTTTGTACTAGAATAATCGATTATCATGAAGCAATAATCGATTATCACAAGTCATACTTGAATAATCGATTATCACTTCATATAATCGATTATCACTTTTTGAAAACTCTGTAACGGACTTGAATAATCGATTATCACTTACAATAATCGCTTATTCATGGCAGTTGGGAGCTGACCTTTGGCATTCAGTGTACTTGGCTATATATTTGGATTTTGAGAATTCAGAAGGTAACAATTTTTGACCTGAGAAAGCTTAGAACACTGTGTGTCAGAGGAACGTTCTTAGATAGCTTTTTGTTCATTGTTCTCTTGCTTGGTCTTTTGAAAGGAGAGGCTCGCGTATCGTGTGTCGATAGTCGGAGCAGACTCTCTTCAAGTTAGCAAGGTACTCTACCTAGTCTTGTGAAAGGAGAAGCTCGCGAATCGTTGGTCGATTGCCGGAGCGGTTCTCTTCAAGTTGGTAGAGTGTTTCTTTTCGTTCTAAATCTTGTTCAGCTAATTGTAATATGTAAAACCATTTTTAGTGGAACTGTTAATCACTCTTTGTAGTGATTAACGACTGGACGTAGATTCTGTTGAATCGAACCAGTATAAAAATACTCGTGTGATTTTTCTATTCCCTACACTTATTTTACTTAACGCATATCAACTGTTTGGTTAATTTTCTGAAAGAAAATTACTTTTGTAAAAAAGGCCAAAATCGTTACAACTGTGACCTAATACGCTTTACGCTCTCTGTGTTTTAAATCCGCTGCGCTATACTCTTCGAAAATTACCCCCTTCGATACCATCAAAGATCACATCACAAGCAACCTACCACAACTCTCATATCTCAAATACAGCCATTCGTTAAACAGGCTTTGGAAGATATCTCTTGGGTAGAAATCAAGAAAGAAGAACTGTATCTTTTTAAGAAAAATGTAGTTTGGGAACTCGTTAAGCTACCTCAAGGAAAACATGTAGCTAGAGCTAAATGGGTTTATCGCAACAAACTGGATGAAGATGTAAGAGTCATTAGAACAAAGCAATACTGGTTGCAAAAGGCTATTCACATAAAAAAGGAATTGACTACACCACATTATTCAAGGAAAATATCAATACAGATATCATCATTATTCAAATATATGTTGACGACATTATATCTAGTACTACTAATGAGGAATTATGCCAAGACTTCTCCATCATGATGCAAGAAGAATTTGAAATGAGTATGATGGGTAACCTGAAATTCTTTCTAAGACTACAAATCAAACAACAAGAAGACGCAATCTATATTAATCAAGCGAAGTACAGCAAGAAGCTAATGAAAAAGATCAAAATAGATGAAGCAAAAGAGATAAGAACTCCAATGCATCCAACAACTAGCCTAGGGCTAGATGAAAGCTTAACAAAATTGGACAACACTACTTATCGATAAATGATTGGTTCACTTTTGTATCTCACCGCGTTTAGACCTGACATAATGTTTAGTGTCTGTCTATGTGCAAGATTTCAGTAAGATCCTAAAGAAACTCATTAACGTTGTTGTGATGTTGGTTTGTGTTATAAAGGAAGCAAAAGATTCAAATTATAAGGCTATTGTGATGTTGATTACGTTGGAGATAAAGTAGATCTCAAAAGCATAAGTGGAGGTTGCCACTCCATCGAAAGAAATATAGTATCATGGCTAAGCAAGAAGCAGAGTACGATTACATTATCCACAATAGAAGCTTTATATATATATATATATATATATATATATATATATATATATATATATATATATATATGTCGCTCACTGTTGCTCAAAATTACTGTGGATTAAGAATCAACTGGAGTACTATAACTACTTCAAAGTTAAGATCTCTATCTATTGTTATAATAAAGTTGTAATTAGTTTATTTAAGAACCTTACATTGCTTTCACGCGAAAAACATATTGAGCTTAAACATCACTTCATATGTGATCATGTTAAGAAGGACACTACGAATTTATAATTTCTAAACAGAAAGGAACAACTAGCTAACATCTTCACTAAACCATTAGTTCCAGATAGACTTTATCATCTAATCACCCTTATTGGTATAAGAATCAATGAATGAATTTGACTCAACATGTGTTAGTGTACTCATATAGCATCTAGAGTCAAACGTCAAGGACACATAGTACAAATGGTTGTTTGTACCAGCGGGGTATGGTTCGAAGAGTATAACGCAGCGGAGTAAAACTAAAAGTAGCGTATAAGCGTGTTCGGTCACTTTTTACAAATAAATTGGTCCGTCTTAGAAAATCAATTTTCTTTTAGAAAATTTATCGAACAGTTAATATGCGTAAAATGAAATGAGTGTAGGGAATAGAAAAATCACACAAGTATTTTTATACTGGTTTGATTCAACAGAATCTACGTCCAGTCGTTAATAATTGTAAAGAGTTATTAACAGTTCCACTAAAAAACAATTTCACAGATTTACAATAAGTGAACAAAATATAAAAGAACCTTCCTTCGACGAACGAACCGGAAGAAGAATACTCAGCCAACTCGAAGGGAACTGCTCCGGCAATCGACCAACGATTCGCGAGCTTCTCCTGTTCACGAGACCAGGCAGAGCACCTTGCTAACTCGAAGAGAGCTTGCTCCGACAATCGACCAACGATTCGCGAGCCTCTCCTATTCACGAGACCAAGCAAGGGAACTTTGAACAAAGCTTCTGAGAACTTCCTCTGACAAACAGTATTCTACTTAGCTATTAGTTCAAAAACATTGCCTCTAAAATTTACAGAAGCCAAATATATAGCCAATTGCATTGAATGCCAAAGGTCAGGTCCCAACTGCCACGAATAATCGATTATTGTAAGTGATAATCGATTATTCAAGTCCGTTACAGGTTTTTCAAAAAGTGATAATCGATTATATGAAGTGATAATCAATTATTCCTGAATGACTTGTGATAATCGATTATTGCTTCATGATAATCGATTATTGGAGTTAAAAATGTAATTTTTAGAAAGTTTGAAAAGCTTTCCTACTACATTTAAGTTCTACAAATTGCTTTTAAATAAACTTAAACTCTTCTTCAACTAAATCTTCTTGCAGCATCATCAAAACAAAAGTCTTCAAGATTTACCAATACTCCTTATTGGTAACAATCTCCCCCTTTTTTATGATGATCAAAAATACTGTTTTAAAAGCAACTTTGGCTATCCTGCAAAAACATACAATCTAACAAACAACAATAGAGTTAAGCAATACCTGTATTTAATTTATGCTTCTCCCCTTAAATTATTTTTCTCCCCCTTTTTTATCATAAACAAAAAGATTAATGTAAAGAGCTCCCCTTAAATATGATCTCCCCCTCAAATAAAAAAAGTATGCATATAATTAAGAGATCATTTTATTTATGAAAAAAAATATTACAGCAAAAAACAAACAGAATTATAACATAGAGGAAATAGCAAGCAAACAACAAAATATGCTCTAATAGAAACCTATCTCTAAAACTCAGGGCTAGGGGATCTCTCAGGTGGTTGAAGGTTGAGATGAGACTCTATGTTGGATATGCGAACATCAAGATCAAGAAATTGATCAACCAAGTATTCATCAATAGATTTCTGCCACTCATAAACCCCTTCAAAGTGTGTTTTTTGTGCTAGACTTAAATTTTCTATTTACGTAGATAATCTAGCAAAATGTTCTTCCATGGAGAATGAGGAAGATGAGGGCATGGTTGATGGACCAACATCAGAAGGAGCAGCAGCGCTAACTGGTTCAGCCATATGAGTATCCATGTCATCATCTTCATCTTCATCAGGGTGGTCATCAACTTTGTGGATGAGAACTCTTCCTCTGGTAATGAATCTCATCTGACGAAATGTAGTATCTCCAATTTCTGAACCAACTGCTTCAATGGCTTGGACGAGTTCTCCTTCAACATTTACACCTTTATACTCTAAAATCCTAGAAATAAGAAGAGCATAGGGAAATTGATATGAATGGGATTTCTTGGCTTTTACCATCGTGTCAGCAATGAGAGTAGGCCAATCGATGTGTATGTGATTTAAAATCCCATACAGAAGAAGCAGATCCTGCTCAGAGCATTAAGCATGGTTGGTTGCTCTAGGACATAAAATCCAGACAATCAAGTAGTGAATCATCCTTTCTTCAACTTTGAAACCACCAACAAGCAATTGTCTTCGGTTGGTCTGCTGGTCAGGATGACGTAGAAAAAATTGGAAAGCCAACAACCGATTGAAATCTTGAAGTCTTAGATGAACTTTTACAGCATCATTCCAGATGGTAAGTTGGGCAACATTTGTCCATACATCATCATCTAATATTATGCGGACGCCCTTCACCTTAGTGGATATGATCCCATCTCGATATTTCAAATTGAAGTAGAAAACTCTTATAAGATCGGGATAAATGCATCCTTTTTGCTCTACCAGATGCGTTAGTCATTGATCAGCAAAAATATCTGGAAATTGAAAACCATAGAAACGGAAAAAGTCAAGACGGATATACTTTACCGCCATGATTCTCCTTTCTTGCCAAGAATTTACAAAGTCCGCATGTTTCTCTTGATCTGAAATCCATCCATTAATGTTTGCAAGACATGATTGAGAGGAAGAGGATGCCCCAGCATTTCTGCGACGATGTCTTCTTGATTCCGCCATGGAGAAGATTTGAGGTAGAGAAACTTTGAAAAATAGAAGAGAAATGGAGAGAATTTTGGCTCTAGGTTTGATTTCCGCAGCTTCTGGGTGCAAAGAAGTGTTTAATAATCGATTATAGGGGCCTATTTATAAGAAAAATGGAAAAACTAGCCGTTTATGGCCATTTATAGCCGTTATGGGATGCTCCAACGGCTCTATTTTTTAATCTGTCAGCATGATAATCGATTATGGCTCGTGATAATTGATTATCTGCTCAAAAATCACTGCCCAGAAATTTCATGATAATCGATTATGCATTATGATAATCGATTCTGTTCAAAATTTTCCAGATTTAAGTTTTGAGATTGAATAATCGATTATTGCCTTGTGATAATCGATTATGAAGTGTTAATTCTACGAAAATACTAAAATTTTCATAAGTTTTGATCCTAAGACATGTCTAATACTCCTAGCTCTCTTCTAAGCTCAAAAAAGTTATCCTTAGGTAGTGCTTTGGTGAAAATATCAGCTAATTGATGTAAGTTATCAACATATTCAATTTGACAATCCCCCTTTTGAATATGGTCTCTTAAGAAATGATGTCTAATTTGAATGTGCTTAGTTCTTGAATGCATTATGGGGTTCTTGGTCAGATTTATAGCACTAGTATGATCACATTTCAAAGGAATATTATCAAGGAAGATATCAAAGTCTTCCAGTTGCTGTTTCATCCACAAAATTTGGGCGCAACAATTGCCAGCTGCAATATATTCAGCTTCAGTGGTAGACAAAGCTACACACGCTTGTTTCTTTGAGTGCCAGGACACTAAAGAACAGCCCAGAAATGACATGTTCCACTAGTACTTTTCCTATCAATTTTACAACCACCATAGTCTGCATCAAAATAACCTATTAAACTAAGTGAAGCATTAGAGGGATACCAAAGTCCAAAGGAAGTGGTTCCCTTAAGGTATTTTAAGATTCTTTTGACAGCAGTAAAATGAGATTCTTTAGGATTGGCTTGGTACGTAGAACACACACATACACTTTGCATAATATCTGGTCTACTAGCAGTTAAGTACAACAAAGATCCTATCATGCCTTTAAACATGGTTTCATTTACTCCTTTTCCAGATTCATCCTTATCTAAGTAGCATGAAGTTCCCATAGGTGTACTTGCTTCTTTGCAAGTATCCATATTAAATTTCTTAAGAATTTCTCTACAATATTTTGTTTGGGAGATAAAAGTACCTCCATTCATTTTTTTATCTGAAGTCCTAAAAAGAAATTTAGCTCACCCATCATAGACATCTCAAACTCACCTTGCATTATTTTTGCAAATTCTTCACACAAAGAGTCATCAGTTGACCCAAAAATAATATCATCTACATAAACTTGCACAATTAAAATGTGTTTTCCTACTTCCTTAATGAATAAGGTTGAATCAACATTTCCTCTAGAAAACTCATTGTCAATTAAGAAGGTACTAAGTCTTTCATACCAAGACCTAGGTGCCTGTTTAAGACCATAAATGGCCGTTTTCAACTTGTAAACATGATCAGGAAATCTAAAATCCTCAAAGCCAGAAGGTTGATTAACATACACTTCTTCTTTTATAAAACCATTTAAGAAAGCACTTTTCACATCCATTTGATACAGTTTAAATTTCATCAAAGATGCATATGCAAGTAATAATCTAATTGCTTTTAACCTGGCTACCGGTACATACGTTTCATCATAATCTATACCTTCCTCTTGATAGTAGCCCTTAGCAACTAGCCTTGCTTTATTCTTTGTGATGTTCGCATCCTCATCAAGCTTGTTCCTGAATACCCATTTGGTTCCTATGACTTGATAATTATCTTGTTTCGGAATCAGTTCCCAAACTTCATTCCTTTCAAATTGATTTAGCTCTTCTTGCATAGCAATGCACCACTTATCATCTTGAAGAGCTTCCTTTATGTTCTTGGGTTCTATCTGAGACACAAAAGCTATAGTTAGACAAAAATTATTAATATTGTGTCTAGTAGTTACCCCTTTTGAAATATCTCCAATGATGTTGTCCAAAGATAATCCTCTTGGTTGTTGATAGCTTTTAGAATCAACAGCTTGAGGTCTTTCTTGAAATTCTGGAGGATAATTCTCATTTAGATACATCTCTTCAAGAGCTTCTCTCAAATAGTCCTCATCACCTGCAATAGGTTTATTTGACTCAAGAGGGTTTACCTCAAGGTCCACAATCTCATCAAAGACAACATGCATTGATTCTTCAATTATCAAAGTTCTTCTATTAAACACTCTATATGATTTACTAGTCAAAGAGTATCCTAGAAAAATTACTTCATCAGATTTTGCATCAAATTTTCCTAGATTATCTTTTCCATTATTTAATACAAAGCATTTGCATCCAAATATTTTCAAATGAGATACATTTGGTTTTCTACCATTTAACAGTTCATAAGGAGTTAATTTCAGAATTGGCCTAATAAGCATCCTATTCAACACATAACAAGCAGTATTGACTGCTTCAGCCCAAAAATATCTTGGTACACTAGATTCATTCATAAGTGTTCTAGCTAATTATTCTAATGATCTATTCTTCCTTTCAACAACACCATTTTGTTGGGGGTTCTAGGTGCAGAAAAGTTATGTGCAATGCCATATTCTTCACAAAATTTTTCAAAAGATTCAGTTTCAAATTCACCACCATGATCACTCCTCAAAGTTTTAATTTTCAAATCTTTCTCATTTTGAATACGTTTAGCAAAAGTTCTAAATGCTTTGAAAGCTTCACTTTTAAAAGTTAAAAAGAAAGTCCAAGTAAATCTAGAATAATCATCAATAATTACAAGAGCATAGTAATTTCCACCAAAACTTTTAATTCTAGATGGACCAAATAAATCCATATGTAATAATTCTAAGGGTTTTGAAGTTGACACGTTTTTGGATGAAAATGAAGATTGTTTACCTTCTTGACATGCAAAGCATAATTTGTCTTTTTCAAATTTTAATTTAGGCAAACCAATCACAAGATCTTTTGAAATTAATTTATTTAAGTGTTTCATATGAATATGTGCAGCTCTTTTATGCCATAGCCAAGGATTTTCTTCTTTAGCAACTAAGCATGTTATATTATGACTAGATGCACTTTCAATATCAATCAGATATATGTTGTTATGTCTAACACCTTGTAAAGCAATATCAGCAGAATTTTTAAAGTAAACAGTACATTTATCACTTTCAAAGGTTACCTTGAGACCTTTGTCGCATAATTGGCTTATGCTTAGAAGGTTATGCTTGAGGCCTTCAACATATAAGACGTCTCTTATTTTCAAAGTGTTTCCTCCTCCAATATCTCCCGTACCCATGATTCTACCTTTGTTATTGTCTCCATAAGTTACAAATCCTTGCTTTTTCTTCTCAAAAGAGATGAACCTTTTCTTGTCACCAGTCATGTGTCTTGAGCAACCACTGTCAAGATACCACAACGACTTCTTGGATTTAATAGGTTCCTACAAAACAAATTAACAAGAATTTTAGGTCCCCAATCTCATTATGGGTCCTTGGGGTTAGTTTATACAAGTATATATTATTTTACAACTTTAATCCATGCATATTTATCATCAGGAATACCAAAATGTTTAATATTGCACTTGTTTGATGTGTGACCATGCTTCATACAATTAAAAAAACATACATTACTTACTTTATTTTTAATAACAGTTCCTTTAACAACCTAAATTTTTCGAGTTCTTCTTACCTTGGATTTATAATTTTGATGCATGTTTCTATTTTTAACATTGCTTTTATTAAAGTTTGTTTTAGCATGTGAATTAGTTTCAGTTGCCTTAGCAAGTAAATTTTCAAGTATATCAATATCAAACATATGACTTTTACATGACAAACATTCAACAGGTTCAACAGTAACATGTGCATCAGACAATTTTATTTCTAAAGTACTAACTTTATTTCTTAAAACAACTTCATCATCAAGCAATTTATCATACTTCAATTTCAATTCATCGTGCTCCTTTTTTAGCTTTTTATGAGCAGCATCAAGTTTTTCAGATTCATTCATTAAATCAAAGAAGGCCTTTTGTAAATCTAATTCACTAGATTCAAAGCTGGAATCACTTACTTGGCTTCCAGTATCTTTTGAGTCCGCCATTAGACAAATGTTGGCTTCTTCATCTGAATCACTTGAGCTTGTTGAGCTAAAATTTTCTTTCCTCCTTGTCTTCACTTTTCTTGTTCTTTGGACACTCAGTTTTCATGTGTCTTCTTTCTCCACATCCATAACATTTTATACTAGAAGGAGATTCTTGACCCTCTCTCCTATCTTTACGAGTTTTGTCCTTTCCATTTGCCTTCATAAACTTGGCAAATTTCTTTATCACGAGGCTCATGTTCTCCTCATCAATGTCTGAATCATTCTCTTCAATCCTCTTAGAACTTTTTCCTTTAGAGATCTCGGACTTGAAGGTTAATGTTTTTCTCTTGCCTTGATCCTCTTCAGCAGTTAATCTCCTCAACTCAAGCTCATGCTCACGGAGCTTCCCAAACAAAATTGGCATCGACGTCTGAGTGAGGTTTTGAGACTCGATATGGTAGTCACCTTTGGTTGCCAAGACCTGTCCAATGATTTTAAAATTTTCACATTTAATTCGTCAGTATCAAAAGTCTTACCCAACCCTGTTAAGTGGTTTACAATGTGAGTGAAATGCTTTTGAACGTCATAAATTGTTTCTCCAGGTTGCATTCGGAACATCTCAACTTCCTGAATGAGAATGTTCTTCCTTGCGCGTTTCACGTCCTCTGTTCCTTCGTAAGTAACTCTGAGAACTTCCCACATTTCCTGTGTTGTCTTACACACTAAAATTCTATAAAAATCATCAAGTACAACAGTAGATGAAATAATATTGCGAGCTTTAATATCAAACTGAGCTCGTCTATTTACTTCAGCAGACCAATTAAAAAATGGCTTTTCTATTTCTAGACCATCAACAATGCTTTTAGGAATAAAAGGACCATTTTGTACAACTTCCTAGATGCCTCTATCAATAGACCCCATAAAAATTTCCAATCTAACTTTCTAGAAGGCATAGTTATCACCAGTAAAAAGTGGAGGTCTGTTAATAGAACACCCTCAGCATATATAATGTTTTGATTGTGACCGGCCATTTTCGCAAATATTTTGAAAAACTATCAAAGCAAGCTCTGATACCAATTGTTGGTACCAGCGGGGTATGGTTCGAAGAGTATAACGCAACGGAATAAAACTAAAAGTAGCGTATAAGAGTGTTCGGTCACTTTTTACAAATAAATTGGTCCGTCTTAGAAAATCAATTTTCTTTCAGAAAATTTATTGAACAGTTAATATGCGTAAAATGAAATGAGTGTAGGCAATAGAAAAATCACACAAGTATTTTTATACTGGTTTGATTCAACAAAATCTACGTCCAGTCGTTAATCACTGTAAAGAGTGATTAACAGTTCCACTAAAAAACAATTTCACAGATTTACAATAAGTGAACAAAATATAAAATAACCTTCCTTCGACGAACGAACCGAAAGAAGAATACTCAGCCAACTCGAAGAGAACCGCTCCGGCAATCAACCAACGATTCGTGAGCTTCTCCTGTTCACGAGACCAGGCAGAGCACCTTGTTAACTCGAAGAGAGCTTGCTCCGGCAATCGACCAACGATTCGCGAGCCTCTCCTATTCACGAAACCAAGCAAGGGAACTTTGAACAAATCTTCTGAGAACTTCCTCTGACAAACAGTATTCTACTTAGCTATTAGTTCAAAAACATTGCCTCTGAAATTTACAGAAGCCAAATATATAGCCAATTGCACTGAATGCCAAAGGTCAGGTGCCAACTGCCACGAATAACCGATTATTGTAAGTGATAATCGATTATTCAAGTCCGTTACATGTTTTCAAAAAGTGATAATCGATTATATGAAGTGATAATCGATTATTCCTGAATGACTTGTGATAATCGATTATTGCTTCATGATAATCGATTATTGCAGTTAAAAATGTAATTTTTACAAAGTTTGAAAAGGTTTCCTACTACATTTAAGTTCTACAAATTGCATTTAAATAAACTTAAACTCTTCTTCAACTAAATCTTCATGCAGCATCATCAAAACAAAAGTCTTCAAGATTTACCAATACTCCTTATTGGTAACAATGGTGTCATACATAACATCGTATAATTCAAATCGTCTACAAGACAATTGCATACATGCATTAGGTTGTGTCTAAATACTAAGCTCAACTCTAGAAGTTGTTTAGGAAATTCAAGTCTGAACCCTTTCCTCGATTCTCTCATCATTTCTCTCCCCTCTCTCTTTCTCTATCTCTCTCTTCCTCGAAAAGACAAATTCTCTAACTCTGCCACCTCTCCAATACTTATCTGCTGTGAAAGCATTTCATTCCAAAATATCTCGTTCTTCGAGAGCTATAATATCTTTTTCCAAATTCAAGTCGTACTAAGTGCATTAAATGGAAAGGACAAATCACAATCAATTATGGCTAACTTTCCACTCTATTTAAGTCAACCATACTCTTTTCATATTCTCAGCATAGGACTTCAGTCAAGATGTGCAGATGTTTCAATGCATTTTCAACAGATGCTATCCTTAATAGTGATCAATCAACCAAGCAGAGATGCAATCAGAAATTCAGAGAACTAATCCTCACCAGGGAAACTGTTTCACTCAAGCACTCAAGCATTCAAAAGTGCCTCACTCAACTCTCAGGTGTATGGTGTGGTGTTTCTCTCTGTTGTCACAATGTCACACAAATTAATTTTTCCTTTCATTTAACCAGAGTCAAACATACTCACAAACAGGTTGTATCTTGGCTTGTATCTTGGCTGGGCTAAGAAGGAAATTGGTTTTTCTGATCAGCAGAGTTCCTTGAGTTAAGAGAGACATTTATGAATTCATCTTTCAAGAACCTCTTATCTTCTTCCTAGCCTTTCCTTACAGTGAGCTCTTTTTTTTTGAATTTTTCCTTTCTCACTTTTTCTTTTCTTTTGCCTTTCCTTGCTTTTCTTTTTGATTGTTCACTGCCAAGAGAGGTGGTTTGTGTCCTGGTAACCCCAAACTTGAACCTTTATCAGCACCTCATCAAATGTTCTCAACTTAACTCAAGGTAATTTTTTTCAAAAAGGTTTTTCAAGACATATCAGGCTCAAGGTTTAAAGGTTAGAACAAATTGTTCTCTTTTTAGTGGGCAAAAAGTATTTGAACGCCAAAAGAATAAGGGATAACAAAAAATGGCCTTGATCATATGGAACCTGCAAGCAAGTAGTTTAATCACAGAAAATTTGGGCAAAATCATTCATACTTCCAAAGTAACAACAATTATTTACAAACAACTCTGAAGCTCAAAACTCACATAGGTAAGCTCACAAGTTCTCATATTTAGAACAACAACCTGCTCAATATCTCAATCAAACTTTATCTCTAGCACTTGTCTCACAAATTTATCATCATGCATCATCTCAACCTCAATCAAACACTAAAATTTTCAAAAAGTAAAACTTATTACACAAAACAGAGAACAGTTGAATCAAAGCAGTTTAGTTCATTCAAGCAAAGCACAATAAAAATAAATTAAAATGAGATAGACAAAAAAAAACAAAAATTAAAACAAAAATAAAAATCAAAAGTTTAGAGAACTGGGTTGCCTCCCAGCAAGCGCTCCTTTAACATCACTAGCTTGACCCAATCTCCATCATAGCATCCATCACTAGATGTTAATCTTCCATGGTGTCCCTTAGTAGACACCAATCTTTCTTATCTTCATTGGCACCCATCAGTAGATGCCTAATCACCTAACATCCATCAGTAGATGTCTAGTCACCGTCCTCTTCCATAGCAGCATCCATCAGTAGATGTTATCTCAAACTCTTCCAGCATCCATCAGTAGATGTGAATCTTTCTCATTAACATCCTTCAGTAGATGTTAATCTTTCTCTTCTTCCTCATCCATCAGTAGACGTTGTAAATACAGCCATCAGAAGCAGCGCATAACCTTAAAAAAAACTCAAACACACAAAAACAAAATCAAATCCAAACCATACAAATCATAAAATAAAAATTAAAATAAAATAAAATAAGATAAATAAAAGCAAAGCAAATAAAATAAAATAAAATAAAATAAAATAAATCAAATCAAATCAAATCAAATAAATAAAAATAATAAAAAAAAAAATCAGGAACTGGGTTCAAGATATTTTTTTCTTTTTGTTGAATTTTTTTAGGAATTTAAGATACACAGGAACCTGTTGCAGTGTCCTAATCATAGGAACTTTAATCTCCAATTTCTTGAAGATTTCCATGAAACGCTCAAACTTTTTTTCCTTTTTCTTCCTATGATCCTTTTCTGAGTGAGGAATGGATTTTTTATATGATTCTTTCTTTTTACTTTCATTCTTCCCCTCTCTCTTTTTCTCCTTCGGACACTCCTTAGGACACAAAGGACTTTTCTCAATTTTTTTCTTTTCTTTTTCAACCCCTTCTTTTTCTTCCTCTAAATTCCTCTCTTTTTCACTCAAACATTCTTTTTCTTCTCTCTCATCTTCTTCCTTTTCTACCTCTTTCTTTTTCTAACTCAAACTTTCTTCTTCTTCTCTTTGCTCTTCATCGCTCAAACTTTCTTCTTCTTTTCTCTCTATTTTTCTCTCATCCTCTCTTTTTTCTTCTTTTTCTCTTTCCTCATCTGAGACTTTGTCACTTTCAATGACAACCTCTTTGCATTCTCCTTTAGTATTAAGATCCCCCAACAACTGCATCAGGAGGTTAAATTGTGTCGTCATCCTTTCAGATACTGCTTCAATGTTTCTCCAACTTTCGAGGGATCCTTTTAAGAACTCCGGGAGGGTCTCCTCAAGCTTTGTAGTGTTATCATCTTGTCGAGGACTAGTGAATAGTCCTTCATCTTGCTCATATTGACTTTGATTTGTGCTTGGGTAAGGTTCCCACCAGTAGTTGTAATCATCCTGGTAGAACTGCATCCTATTAGATCATATTGAGAGGCCTGCACAAAAATTCTAGAGAGATTGTTAGTGATAAATAAAAATTAATAATAAAAATTTGGGGGTTGAAAAATAAAAATGGAAAATTAAAATTTATGGAATAAAATAAAATAAAATAAAGTCAAAATTAATCAAGAATCACACAAATAGAATAGCTTAAACCGTGAGTCCCCGGCAACGGCGCCACAAACTTGTTGGGGAAAATCGGCAAGTGTCGTATCCCAGAGGACTCTCAGCGTTGAACAGTTGTTTGAAAATAGGATTAATTAAGACTTTATAATAAAAAGAGATCATGGATTTCTAGTGCAAAAATAATAAAGAAAATAAATTGCAATTGATCAGTAGCAAAAGAGTACAGAGATGAATGGAGGTTGATTAATATGAGATGGGTATGTTGTTGGGGTTAAATTTCACCAAGTTCCCTCTCATGTATATAAGAATTCTTCTTTATTCATTAATGTCAACGTCCCTCACTAAAACACTTAAACCTGATCCCTCGGTAAATAAGTCTGTCCCTAATTACCAGTTCATACAATTCCTAGCATTCCTAATAAAAAGATGTGAAGATCAAGAGGTTACAACGACTAAGACTCATACCCTCATCCCTGAGCAATATAACCCTAAGGAGTAATTCAACAAGGACCTGAATTGAAAGGAACCTCTCGACACTCATGCAACTCACAAATAATGCTATTGTATAAGCAATAATAAAGCAGATGAATTACTCTAACAAATAATGGAATAAAGCATATAGAATTAAGAATCAATTCATATACATGAGAGTTTACGAGGTTACATCATTCCCCAACAACAAATAGAAATTAGTTCCCCATAGACATGGGGGAACTCTATGAACTATGGCAGAAAGAAAGAGAGAACGGAAGACTAAGAATTGGCTAAGAGTGGATTGCTATGCTCTTATCTGCCAGGGATGCAAAACCTAGAGCCCTAGGGTCCTTTAAATAGTGTTAGACGTGTCCCAAAGTGCGGCCCGGTTCAAAAGAATCAAATCAAGCAGAATCAGGGCCCGATCCACGTGAAATCACGCTCAAGCGTCGTAGGGAGCTCGCCCAAGCGTGAATTGAGGGTTCTATGAGGCTTGGGTGCCAGTTTTGGACGCCTGAGCTTCGAGCGTCCGTCGTTGGGCATCGGGTCCGTCGCCCGGGTGACCAATGGTGAATTCAGCTTCGTTGTTGACCAATGGTGAATTCGCTAGTTTTTGACCCCTTTTGAGCTTCATCTTCATGGATTTTCACTTCTTCTCCCAATATTGCTTCAATCTCTGTCAAAACAAGGGAAATTTTTTAAAAAACGGTTAAAATCAACCTCAACTCTCTTATTCACACGATTTACTAAAAACTCATGAGTTCAAGCAAGTTTCTAAGTGAAAAAGGGTGCTTTTAGTATCAAAATCATATAGCAAATAATGGTATTTTAATCTGTTATTAATTGCTGCTATTATGTCTTAACTATTATAATTGTTATAATACAGTCGACTTTATTAGTAGAACATTCGACTGCAGAGCGTCTGATTTATAGAAATCTATAAATAAACGAGACCTGATCGTTTTGGAAAACTAACAATTTCATATTCTGTTTCAGATTGATTCTCTGAGTTTTAAAGCTCCATGAACTCGTCAAGAAGACGGTTGTGATCTTGCTTGCAAGAGTTTCTGAAGGAGAACTATGTTGCGCATACTGCTTGATCAGAATCTGCATAATTGAGGTGCTTCTAGGTTGATCAAGAATCTTGTATGGCATCCGTGGTGAATGTTGTGTTACCTGTTGTTACTACAAGGGTTGGACTTGTGGAGTCTGGTACACTTTGAGGATTTTTCAAAGTGGGTTTCAGATTGCAAGAGAGGGGACATCTTGTTGCAAGTCTTGTTGTGTGGTTTGCCTATATTTTGGTTAGAGGGTTAGAGAGGTGTTTTATATTTTTGACGTAGAAGTCTTCTATAAAAGCCTTGTTGTAAAAACCTTGATCATTATAGTGCATTTGCTTCCTGGTACTGGAAGGACACTGGATGTAGCCATTGAGGTTGAACCAGTATAAAAACCTGCGTTTGAATTCTTTATCCCTATACTTTTACATTCAGTCGACTTTACAATCAGCGTAGTCTACTTTGATTTTCCACTGCACTAAATTTTCTTTAACTTGCGATTCAAGAAAGTTTGTAAAGTTTTGTACTTTGAATCAAAGCATGGGAAAAGACTCTGATTTTGAAAACTCACCAATTCCCTCTCTTGGTGTTAAAACGAAGCCTACCTATTTCCCAACAATTAGCACCAGAACTGGTTTTCATAAGATATTTAAAAAACTAGTTGACTCTGTTTTTCTTTGGATAAACTATAGACTGGTTCGGCCTCAATGCCTACATCCAGTGTCCTTCCAATACCAGTAAACAAATGCACTATAATGGTCAAGGTTTTTACAACAAGGCTTTTATAGAGACCTCCACGTCAAAAATATAAAACACCTCTCTAACCGTCAAACCAAAATATAGGGAAACCACACAGCAAGACTTGCAGCAAGATATCCCCTCTTCTGTAATCTGCAACCCACTTTTAAAAATCCTCAAAGTGTACCAAACTCCACAAGTCCAACCCTGTAGTCACAACAGGTGCAACAACAATCACCACGGAATGCAAACACAAGTCTTGATCAACCAAGATACACCTCAATTGTGCAAATTTTAATCAAGCAGTAAGCGTAGTATCAATCTCCTTTAGAAACTCTTCAAAAATATATCACAACCGTCTTTTTGATGAGTTCTTGGAGCTCTTAATCACAAAGAAACAATCTGAAACAGAATATGAAAATGAAACAGAATATGAAAATGTTAGATTTCTAAAAGTTCTCTTAAGCAACTCAGGTCTCGTCTATTTATAAATTTCTATAAAACAGACGCTCCTGTAGTATAATATGCTACTAATACAGTCGATTGTCCCTGACAGTTATAACAGATAAGTTAAATTAGTAGCAGTCCAGTCAAACAAATTAATTCCACATTCATTACAGTTGACTTTCATTCAATGCTCAACTAACTTTTAAAAATATAGTCGTTACTATTCATGAGCATAACAAAATTTCAAATCAAACAACTAATACAGTCGAATGTGTGGCGCACACAGTCGACTTCGACACAACAGTTCATTTTGAAATTCTTTTCAATGCAAAATCTCACATAGCACTGTATTTGAAAATTTGTGCATAGTCAGGAGCTTAATTCGAATTCCCCCATAATGAAGTCGACTTACAACTTGCAGTTATGTCACACAATGTAAGTTCAAAAAAGTGCATGTGGTTTTCCTTTTCCAAAACATATGTAATGCAATCACAACATATGTCACATATATCAGAATAGTGAATATGCATTCATATATCAGATAACATTTTCATCAAGATATTAAACAATATTAAAGATTTGAACATATAACACATGTGTAACACAATGTAACACATTGCAATACATGTGTTATTAAAAATGTGTTGTCATCATCGAAAACCAGAGTGATATAGATATTGTGTTGTCAACAATCTCAACATAATATTCATGCTCTAAAAAATAAATTCAAAATCAGGTAGTTTAGCACGGGTATTTGTTAAACATAAAAAGGAGGAGATTGTTAAGACAAAATCGTCAAAAAAATGACTAAACCGTATAACAACACGAAGTTTTGAAGTTTAAAAAATATACTTAATGAAATATTCCTTAGAAAGAACATAATCTAAAAAACATTCACTAGGACTAATTGAGTCTAGATAAGGAAAGCCTAGATGAAAAACAAATATAGACAAACTAGCTCAAAATGAGAACAAATCATGTGATGATTTAAACACTATCTAGAATCCTACAAATAAGCATCTAATGAGAAGTGATGCAAGAAGAAGTACCTTGAGAAATATCGGCTAAGCCTAGATGAAACCTATTCAAAAAGGCATAAGCGTTTGATTCATAGGAGAAGCCTACAAAAACCTAGTAAGACATCATGCTTAAGATAGCCATGCACTTGTGTCTAAATTACTCTTGTAAAAGAGCAAGTGTAAAAAGTCCTTCTAAAGAAGAAACAAGTTTGACAAAGATGCTTTATTATAAGCATTGTTTGAAACAATGCAAAACTTAAGGATAAGTTGTCAAAGCTTGAAATTAATATGTCTATCCTTGAAGAAAACAAAACATTGAATCTTAACTCTGTTGGTTGTATCAGCCAGAGAATAACGCAGCGGAATAAAGTTAATAAGTGGAAAGCGTGTTTGGTCACAAATCAAGTTAAAATAGTCCGTTTTAGAAAATTGATTTTCTTAGAGAACTTTTATCAAACAGTTGGAGTGCTAAAAGTTTAAAGAGTATAGGTAAGAGAAAAAATCACACAGAGAATTTTTATACTGGTTCGATTCAAAAGAATTTATGTCCAGTTGTTAATCACTATAAAAAGTGATTAACGTTTTTCCCTAAATATATAGTTGTACATATTACAACAAACGAACCGGAAGAGAACACTCTGCCAACTCGAAGAGAACCGCTCCGACTATCGACACACGAAATGCGAGCTTCTCCTATTCATGAGACAGACAAGGGAAGTGAACTAGCTTTTGAGAACTTCCTCAGACAAATTGTATTCTACAAAAGCTCTCTGTTCAAAATTTGTTTTTCGAAGTTCTCAAAAGACCTATTTATAGGCAGCTAATCAGAATATGAAAGGTCAGGTCGCAACTACCAGTAATAATCGATTATTGTAAGTGATAATTGATTATTCAAGTCTGTTACAGGTTTTTCAAAATAATTTGGGCAGTTTTCAAAACAGACCTGTGATAATCGATTATTTGGAGTGATAATCGATTATTCCAGAGCAACATGGTTTTTCATAAAAGCTCATGATAATCGATTATTGCTCCTCATAATCGATTAAATACGTAACAGTACCAAAAATACGAGTTTTACATATTTAAAGACATTCCTAATACATTTGTATTCTACAAAGTGCTTTTAAAATAATTTCTAATATCTTCTTCAAGTTAAACTTCGTATAGCATCATCAAAACCATTAACTTCAAGATTTACCAATGCTCCTCATTGGTAACAAACTCTTTGTATCCAATAGAGCTAAAGTGAGTAAACTATGTGATGAACATAAGCTATAATAGAATAATGTCTTATAGAAGAAACATAATAATGAAAAGCATGCCCAATACTTCAAGAATGTTTTCATTACCAAGTATGTAACACTCTACATCGTTTGTCAATATTTGAACGTTGTATTTAGCAAGATGCATTTTTTATTGACATGACATATGAGAAAATAGTTTTGAAGAAGAAATGATACTTAGCATATATAAATGTTCAAATTTGAAGGCTAAGGGTTGCGACTATGCTCCTTCCAAGCATTACATCGACTCTTGCTATTTCACCCCCTTACCACGTCATATTTTTTGTTTCAACATTACAAGTCGCTACTCTCGAGACTAGGGGCTACTATACCTATAATGTTATATATCCAAAGATAGAACTTTTCTTTGTAAGACCAACTACCGATATCATGGTTAACAAGCCAAAAACTAAAGATTGACTATTTATACTTGATACGTTGAAGCTCTTTACAAGCCTTTAAAATGTAACATGTAAAGTCTGAGGACTAGTGTACTATATATGATCGAGTACCTCTTAGTCATACCAGTATAGGACTCGACATGTACTTGGCACATCCTTATTCAGCTAGTACAACATTCACATAAGACACAAAATCACCATGGTCCATGGTTAGCTATGATGATTCAAAAGCCAACAGGTATTTAGGTCAATGCGCCCAAGCCCATCCAAGTAAAAGCTCAAAAACAGTAAGCATAAATATCATATTTCACAAGGTATGTTACTTACATTTTCATTAATTAGTGTATTTATTATTTGTTCACATGAGAAGCTAACTTGAGCGTCAAAGTGTCTTGTGCAGAAACAAACATTTTTCGTCTTAGGGAGAACGAGTACTTTAAAGGAGGACGAGTACTTTCGAAATTGAAGATTAAAAACGCTCGAAGAGTTTAAGTTTTTACAGGATATATATAAGCGGTTCCGTAAGAACAATATTGATTAATGATAATTTTATCATTTCATTATTATGTTTTGTTTTATCAATGATAGACTTAAATTATATAAAGAACACTATTTCTATATTTATTTATATTTATATATTTAGAATATAATTTAGATATTTTATAAATGAGTTGGTATTTATATATTTAGAATATAATGTTTGCTAGCTACAATGCTTATGTTGAGGTTTCAGCTTTGCTTTAAGGCAATCTACTTCTAACATCACTTCACAACATTATCAGTTAAAAAAACATACAAATAACAAGAGATATATATCACAAAAGTCAAAATGAGAATTAAAAAAAAAATAGGTATAAAAGAAAAATAAGGAGATGCAAAAAGTAGTTATCTAAACTTAAATAATGCATTGATTCATAAACTAAGCCCCAAGCCCAAGCCACCAAGTGACCACATCCAACGTTTAAGAATTTTCTTTCTACACACCCATTAGTACTAACTATGGCCCGTTACAAACTTAAAAGACAAAAATACTCTTCTCAGCCTACCACCGCACCGCTGTCACTGTTGTGTACTTCCGTTCTCCATTGTAAGGGAGAAAAAGAAAAGAGAGAGTTTGTTCTAAAAAAATCTTGCTATAAAATTATATGTTCTGGAAAATTTATTTTAAAATTTTCATTTTGAAAAAATCGTTAAAAAAGTTATCATATATGTTTTGGAATACTTGGTTTAAAAAAATTATTTTGAAAATTTTATTCTGAAAAACTTGTTATGAAAGGCATTTCATATATTTCAGAAAGCTTATTTCATAAATTGTGTTTCAAAAAATTCTATTTGAAAAATTTTGTTTTGCAAATTCTATTTTAAAAATTTTGTTTTGAAAATTCCATTTCAAAAATCATGTTCCAAAATATTCTGAAAAAATTTCAAAATAAATAATTTGGATGTCACTCTTCCAAAGATAACCTATTTACAATTAGGAATAATTTGAAACCACTGAACAGTGACTCTTTAGTATCTATGATAAAAAGCACAATAATTATTAACTTTTTTTGGTTTATATCAAATAAATTATTTATCATGAAACAAAAATAAATTATTAGCGCATTATATAATATTAGATAAGATTACTTTTAACAATTTTCAACCTACTTCTCTTACTGTCTATAGTGAAGCAGTAAATTATGAACTTAGCCGCAACAATTAAAAAAAAAAAAAAGATAATGATACTTTGACTTAGTAAGTGATAAGATAACACGTGAGCGTTGAAGATTGATTGAGCAAAAACAAGCTTATCATGTCTGTGGTGACTGATAGTGATACCATGAACCATCCTTCTTAGACTTTGATCATCATTGGACTTTCATTATGTCCGACAATTTTGTTTGTTGAATACACATTAATTTATTCTCACCTTGCATAATTTCTACCTGATGCTCAGCTTCAGATAACGCTTACAGATAACCCAAAATAACTTAACACTTATCATATTTTATAAATTATAACTACTTGTATCATAAAAAATATTACACGTTTAATAAATATTAAATATACCAAATCATTTAATTCAAGTGATGATGTTTAGGAAACACTCTTGTGATAATTATTGTAATTATTTTTATCTAACTTTGGAAAGATTTTCTTGAGATAACTTATTATTTTTAAAACTTGATCAAATTTTAAGTCTTTCGCATAGGTATTTTTAATTAAATATTTTATTGTTATATTTTTTTCATGTTATTTATTGATTATAAAAGCGTTTATTTTCACATATTAATAAATTTAAATTGTGTATTTAATATAAAATAATATTGTTGTCACTTATATCAATATATAATGTTACTTATATTAGTACAAAAATAGCGTAGAACGCGTGTTCAATTTCAAGTAATTGAATAGTCAATGTTAAAAGTGATTGGTGACATTTTTGTAAATAAAAGTTCAATTAAGACGTCGAAATTAGACTTGTTGGTTATAAGACGTCGGATATTGAGAAGTCCAACATCCTATTGAAATTTCGTGAAAATGTTTGGCATAAAGGTGAAAATGTACTTATGTATGACGTCGAATGCCCTAGAATTAGATGTCAAAAGGTTATAAGATATTGAATGCCCTAGAATAAGATGTTTATGTTAGTGAATTCAATAAAAATTTGGGCGGGAGATTGAAAATTCATTCAATTAATCTTAGTGTGAGACCCTCTTCTCTACTCAAACTTTTATCGAACCAAGTTTGGCAACCAGCACATGTAATCTTTCTTTCATTTTATACAAATGCATGTTGATTAACTGCTTTAGGTATGATTTTCGTTTGTTTTGACCGATTGTTTTCGTGTTATTCTCCTTCATAGACACATTTTGCTTTCTTTCTCACTAGTGGCAATACTTTATTCCGACGAATCCACCTTTTTGAAGGTTAGTTTTCTTTTTCGTTTTCAAGAACTTGTTTGTTGAACTTATTTGTTGTTTGTTGTTTATACTACACTACACATTATATATCTATGTTTTAGGGTAGAACTGAGAGTATATTGAAAACAACTCCAAATGACCTGAAAACCAACACCAATAACCATAGGTATCAAAACCAAAAACCACAAGTTAATACTACTATATTGTCATAGGCTTTTCGTTTTTACTTATAGTTTATAGTTCATTTTTGTATAAAATACTAAAACCGAGATTAAATTTATTGTTTTTCTACTTTTCAGGTCTCGTAAAGTTGTAAAAATGGCTCACAATTAATTAAAACAAAAAACAAAAAAGTTGATTAACGTCCGACAATAAAGAAATAAAGAAAAAACGTTGACACTAATTAACTTTGGACATAAAAAAATATCTAACCTTAAAATTTGACATCAATTTACGTCTTCCAATATGACGTTGGTATTTTTTTATATTTTAAAGGTCAAAAAACAGAGACGTCAAAAGCCTTTTTATACTAATGTTAATACATTTTTAATAAAAAAAAATAAAAAAAAATATCATTTACATTTTAAATTAAATACAAAAATCTCATATATATATATATATATATATATATATATATATATATATATATATATATATATATATATATATATATATTAATAGATGGAAACTAAATTGAAAAATATAAAAATTTTAAGTACTAAATAGCGAAAACCATTAATAAAAACTAAAATTAAAATACCAAAAATTTATGAAAAACTTAAAACATAATTAAATGAAAAATGTTATATATCTTAGTATAGTTAAGGTCAGGATTATTAGACTCATCCTCTAAACATATTAGGTTATTATTCATATCATTCATCTTCTCAAAAGTGTTTTATCCACCAAGTCATTCATGAGTCAACCTATAATAGATCCAATATACCTCACTCAATTTAAAATCTTAAAGTTCAAGTTTGTGATTTTTCTTCTCCTAAAATAAAATATATTATTTATCTACATTTGAATGTGAGATCCTCAACTTTAAACTTGAATTTCTCAAATAAATATTTTATTATAAAGATGAAAAAAAAAAGGTTTAATAGCGGACACTCATTTATCTCTTAGTCATCAATTAACCATCCATGTTTTAGTATTTATGAACGTTTTAATAATTTAAGAGTTGAAATATACATGTTATTTCTTATTTTATCAAAACATCTTTTAAAAACAAAAATTATTATTAAAAAATGAAAATTTAAGGTAAATATAGAATTTGGAATGTCTATCTTCTCAAAAGTGACTGTTATATTATATTAATATTATAATATTACAAAATTTAAATACTGAATAAACGTTTGTTTCATAACGTTGGTTTTTTATTAATGGGTAAAGGAAATTTTTCTACCAACGTTCAATTCCTTTAAAGTGCTGTAATTTTATAAAGAAAAATTTATTGATTTTTATTTTCTTTTAATGATTTTATTTTTTTAATAGAGAGTTCTTCTTCCATTTCAAGACACACCAAATTCAGTCTTCTCAATTTTATTTTTTAGTTTTTTCCCTCTTCTAAAAATATTCTGGGTTATTTTTATACTCTTTTATATCCTTGCTAGTTCTGAGATCCTTAGAGATATTCTAAGAAGTTCCTGTTGTATACTGGGGGACTTACGCAATACACCGCAGATAAGTCCTCAAGGACAGTGACTCTACACGCCTCAGGAAATACTATTTTGTTAGCTTTTTACAACAATCTTAAGGACTTATAGCTGACATCAACAATATGTCTTTAGAGAGTCAAACCATTGTTTCCGGAACTCAAACGGTCTTTGCAAAATCACTTTTGGATGTGTAAAAAATCGAGGTTTTCTCTGGACGAAATTTTGGGTGCTGGCAAGAACGCGTGTCCACCCTTTTAGACATGTATGGAGTTGTTGCTGCTCCCAAAAGTTATGTACACAAACCTGATCACAAAAAGAAAATTAATTTTCTTAAATCTTGTCCCAATGAATCTAACCCCACCTAGCATAGAGTGAGAAATGAGAATCCTCCTAGGGCAATTATAGCCGAAGGAGATGACATTATTGTTGCAGTCGTTTCTCAAGTAAACCTTATGACCAATGGGAGCAAATGGGTGGTAGACTTTGGTGCTACCAGGCATATCTGTGCAAACAGAAGTGCCTTTACCACTTACACAAGTGTAAGAGATGGAGAAGAACATGTCTACCTCGGTAATTCAACCATCACTCCTGTTTTGGGAAAAGGAAAAGTTCTTCTCAAACTCACATGGAAAAACTCTGGCCTTGAGTGATGTGCTACATGTGCCATCAATCAGAGTTAATTTAATCTCTGTAGCACTATTGGAAAAGGTGGGGGTTAAAGTGTCGTTTGAGTCTGACAAGATCATTATGACAAAAACTAATGTTTTCTAATAGGGGATATTGTGATCAAGGACTCTTCATTCTAAATGTTTCTAAAAATATTAATGAATTAAGTTCTTCTGCTTATATTGTTGACTCATATGATATATCGCATGCTAGATTAGGACATGTGAATTCGTCGTATGTTTTGAAATTACAACGACTAGGATTAATTAATATGCATGATAAACGGAGTAGTAAGTGTGATATATGTGTAGAATCTAAAATAACAAAAAGAACATGTTTTTCTATAGAACGTCAAACTGAAATGTTAGAGTTAATTCATATTGATCTAGCTGATATGAAACAAACCATGTCTAGAGGAGGTAAAAATTATTTTGTAACCTTTATAAATGATTATTCTAGATACACCAAAGTTTACTTAATCAAACACAAAGATGAAGCCTTTGATGAGTTTTTAACCTATAAAGTAAAAGTAGAAAATCAATTGAATAAGGAAATTAAGAGGATTAGATCAGATAGAGGTGGTGAGCACGTTTTGTTTAATGACTATTGTGTTAAAGAAGGGATTATCCATGAAGTGAATGTTAACACTCTGGCAAGTGTGCCAGATTGTATCAAGTAATATTAAAACGGTAAGTCCGAGTATTGTCTCCCAAAGGATTCTTAGGCTTAAATGTTCATGTGATGTTTTGAAATCATAAGACTTGAATAAATAACAGTTTGAATTTTAAATGCAAAACTGAAAATAAACATGAATGTAAAGGTTGATCAATTGACAGTTGAACAATGGATGAATGGTGTTGTTGGGATTTACGGTTTCATCCTAATCCATTCTCAAATATCTATTATTCTTACTAAATTCAACTTTGTTATCAATGTTCATGCCACTTTCTAATTTACCCTAAACCCGATGTCTCGGCGAAGAGACCCTACTCCTAATTACTAGTTTACTATGTCTAGTCTCCCTAGCAATTATTCATGCATTAATGTGCACAGAAACTTTTGACAATTGATCCTCCTATTCCTATGTCTAGGTAATATTGATATCAAGAGAATTCCTTCATGTCTAGACCTAACTATATGTGTCCATATAAAAAGTATCAAAGATTATGCATTTGAATAATGTCTTAAACAAAGCATTAGATAAAACGGAGGAAAAACTCAAACACTTGATAATCAAAGCATATGAATAAAATAAGAATTTCAATATAAGAGAGTTTCAAATAGAATTACATCGTTCCCCAACAACAAAGGAGTTTAGTTCACCATAATCATGGTGAAACTAGATGAATTGAATTGAAAGAATGAAAAAGATAACCCTAGAATTAAAAGATTGGAGCTTCCGCATCCAAAATCCGCCTAAAAGGAGTGAAGAGAGTGTTTTTGCGTCATTTTTGTCAAAAGAAAACTGCTCTGGTTCGTGTAAATCTATTTATAACTCAGAAAAATAACAGAATTCTGGCCCAGGCCTATATGTACATCGCCCGACGGCGAGTTACACCGCCCGACGGTAGGTGCGGCACATGGTATCACCCCTCAGCATTACCGTTGCGTCCTCCAGAGATTCCAATGAAGAGTCCACAACCCGGCGGTATGTACAATTCTCATCTCACCCTTTAGCGATGCCCCTTAAGCGCATAACAGGGAATGCATTGAAGGTCACACCGCCCGACGGTGGTTTCACCGCCCAGCAATGGCTCCGGTTCTTCATTTCTCCACTTTTCCACCTTCTTTTGCATCCAACACTTCTCTTCCTTCACTTCCTTCATCAAACTCCTGATAAATCCTGCCAAAACAAGGGAAAACCAAGCATAAAACCCAGAAAACCCACTTTGACTCTCTCCTTCCCCTAACTTAAGCAATTTGCATGATTTCAACCTAATTCTAGTCATAAAGGGTGTGATTTAGTATCAATTTTAAGTATGAAAATAAGGGTTTTTGAACCGTTATCAATGACCGCACCATATTGACCTGAGTCTAATGGAGTAACTGAGAGAAAAAAATAGAACTCTTAAGGAAATGATGAATGTTATGCTTGTTAGTTCTAGTACACTTGATAACCTTTGGGGAGAAGCCTTGATTACTGCATGTTTTTTTACAAAATTGAATACCCTATAAGAAAAACCGGTAAAACTCCTTATGAGTTGTGGAAAGGTTACCAACCTAACCTTAAATATTTATGAGTGTGGGGGTGCTTAGCTAAGGTGATGTTACTCGATTCTAAGGAAAGAAAATTGGCTTTAAAACCTCTGATTGCATGTTCTTAGGTTATGCTGAACATAGTGTTGCCTACAAGTTTCTAGTAATTAAAAGTAACATACTTGAGATAAATTCTATAATGGAGACGAAAAATGTTGAGTTTTTTGAACATGTGTTTCCCTTAAAGGTTAGTGAGATGTCTTAACCTGTTGATGATAATAATAGTAATAATAGTGATACCATTAATGAGGATTTGAGAAGAAGTAAGACAGAGAAAGGAAACTTCCATTGGAGATTACTTTTATACTTATCTTGTTGATAATGATTCAACAAGCTTTGTAGAAGCTACTAGTGCTCCTGATTCAAGAAAATGGGATAAGGCCATTAGGACTAAAATTGAATCAAATAAAAAAAACAATACATGTTATTGAGAGGTTAAACTTTTTCATTAAAATTCTTTATGATGAAAGAATTTTAGCATAAACAAAGATTTTAATGATTTTCATATCCCTTATGGGTGGTGTATGATTTGCAGCATACACTTGATGAAATCACCTATATGAGTGTCGAGTGGGGCCACTTGCAATGGATTGTGGCATGATCTCTAGAGCACTCAAGAATATTGGACACGCGCATGGCCTAGTAAGCGCATCATATCGATAACAACAAAGATAATGGGGGTGTATTGTGATTGATAAACCTCTAACACACGTCAAGAGTCCTTGGTTCATATAGCTTGATATACAAACTACATTGTGTGTTAAGTATCTCAATCTAAGACTGGTTCATATAGTTTGCTATACCAACTCTAATGCATTACATCCTATGAGATCCAGAATAAAAGTTTCTATCTTATCTTTCTTTTAATGTTTGAACTATTTGAGTCAAAGACTTTCTTTCAACTTATTTTGCAATATATGGGGGATTGTTATATTATATTAATATTATAATATTGCAAAATTTAAATCCTGAATAAATGTTTGTTTCATAACGTTGGTTTTTTATTAATGGGCAAAGAAATTTTTTTTAGCAACATTCAATTCCTTTAAAGTGCTGCAACGTTAAAAAGAAAAATTTATTGATTTTTATTTTCTTTTAATGATTTTATTCTCTCTTACCTAGCTTTATAAATAGAGAGTTCTTCCTCCATTCCAAGACACACCAAATTCAATCTTTTTATTCTCCTCTCTTATAAGTTTCATTCTTTAGCTATTTTCCTCTTCTACAAATATTTTGGGTTATTTTTATACTTTTGTAGATATCCTTGCTAGTTCTAAGATCCTCAGAGATATTTTGGAAAGTTTTTGTTGTATCCTGGGGGACTTGCGCAATACATCGCGGATAAGTCCTTAAGGACAATGACTACACGCATCACGAAATACTATTTGTCAGCTTTTTACAACAATGACAAGATCTAAATGACTTGATGATTTCTAAAATTTTATCAAGAAATGGTCACATGGAAAATATGGTAAAAAAAAAAGAGTATAAATACATAGAGTGTTAATTGAACATATTCAGACATATTTAATGATAACATATTCATTAAATAAATATGTAACTATTAGTATGTATATATATACATTATTACTATAATGTTCTCTATTTGACACTTGTGAATTCAATTAGAGTTATGCTTCTCTTCATTTATTTGTCATTCATAATTAAAGATATACATTACTTTTTTGTTTATGTGGAATGACAGGATGTATCTTTAAAAAGAAAAATAAAAATAAATTATATAAATTAAAATGAAATCGAGTTAGATAATCTGTGATACATGGAACTACGTTGTTGAGCAGCTTGCGAAAGCTATAATCCATCATCAAATTCAATTATGAAAAAAAATGACTTAATAATTTAATTATTAAAGAAAATTTCAAAAAATTTAATAATTTTTAAAAATTAATAATTTATTATATCACATAGTAATATTTAATAATAATATAATAGTAAAATAACATAATAATATTCATATAATAAAAATAAAGATTATAATGATATAAAATAATACATAAAAATTGAATATCGACATTGTTAATAAACTAAATAATAAATCATTACAAATAATATTTTTTTTAATTGTAATTCAATTATGTCAAATTTAAATAGTAATTTAAAAAAAAAATCCAATAACATAGACATTAAAAATGAAAATTATAAATTCTATAATCTTCAGAAGATAAAAAAATAAGTAACCATTTCAATTTCATTTTATTTCTAAAATTCAGATTTATATTGTCAACGAGAAAATTTAAATTTAAAATATATGGTAACCAGTTTAAATTTGAAATTTGAAATTACAAAACATGGTAATAATTTAGTAACAAAATTTGCATTTGAAATTCAAAAAAAAATAAAATGTAAAATGGAGGCTTTTTGATGGACTTTCCAATGTGTCTGAACAACTTTCACATAATAATGATAAAATTTAAAATATTATATAAAAAATAAATAATTAAACATTGACATCATTAATAAACTCAAAATAAACTAAATAATAAAATATTAAAAATAACATGTCATGTAAAATTTAAAATTACAATACATTTATGTTAGTTAATATTTCTTATGGAACATGAACACGGATAGATTAATGTCTGTTATTTTAAATCATATTTATCCTCATTGTTTAAAGTATAATATTTATTTTTAATTTATTGATTTACTTATAATTGTAATAAAAATAAATTTTGGTGTTCTTAAAATTGATTTGTGCATTACATGGATCAAAATACTAGTTTTGGTATAAATTAGAGTTGTAAGATCTGACAAAAATATAACTTCTAGAGTGTACACGTGGTAGTGGATGATGGTTGAATTTTCTTAAGAAATATAATGCAAACTTAACATTTTGGTGTATCCACTTTTCTGAAAAGGCTATCACCCTCTTCAAACGTTCTCCTCTTCTTCTCTGCTCTATCATTTTCTCTACCTCAACTCATATTCTAACCCTTAGTTTTGTTGGTCAGAATCTTCCTAGGCCATATGAGCTTCAAGAACAACGTTCTAACCGATCAATTTCGTTGTTCATCTACTGGTAAGTTAAATCCCTCTTTCCATTCACCTTAGGGCTGTGAGCATGCAACAAAACTTGCTGCATGCAGCCCATTTTGTTTTCTTTACCAAATCTAGCTTCTATCGAGTTCTAAAGTTTGTTTTCCATCATCAATTGATGACCCATAGGTGGTTTAGCATTTCCGAGAGTGAAAGGGACGTGCTTGGGGTCTCGTTGAGCTAAGAAGGGGGTTTTGTTACTGCACTGCTTGAATAGAGGTAAGGGAAGCTGAGATTTCTTTATTCTTCTATGAAATTAGGGTGTGCATGAATTAAGTTTATGTATGGAATTATGAAATGGTGTATGAGTGTGATTGTAGATATATTTTTGGGCTGTTTGAACTGAAATTGGCTTGTATGTGTGTATTAAATCATATGTTGCTTGATTTTCCAATTGTGAATCCGTAAAAGGTTGTTTATGAACTGGTATGGTCGTGATTGAATACCGAATTGGAATGATGGGGTGGAGGAAATTCTGTATATAGCATTCTAGATAGAAAACTAAGCAAATCAAGGTGTTTTAGGCTATATTAAGGGAACTAGGTAGTCAAATTTGGAAGTTGGAGTCATAGAGAGTCTTGGCCAATTTAGACCACTTAGATAAGTCAAATATGACTTGTTAGAAGTGTCAAAATGAACAAAAACAGTCTTTAAGTGTCAAATTTATATTTTAACCTATAATGTTGAGAGAATTTAGGTTTTTCAGTGTAAATCTATGCATAGTTGTTAGGGATTGAGGTTAGGATTGTTTATAAGCCTTTAGACAAGTTTAACTACACCTAAATTTCAAGTTAGAATGATTAGAAATCCACCAAAAGGCCTAAAACAAAATGAGAGTGGGTGAGTGCTACAAAATCTACAAAAAATCTGCAGAATCCACGCCTGGGCGCCCCTAAGGGGGGCTGGGCGCCCTTCAACGCACTGTTTCACCCAAATTATGGCGCCCGGGCGCCCCTAAAGGGGGTCGGGTGCTCTTTTCTGTCATTGCTTTTGTTTTTGATAATTTGTTTAATCACTTGTCTGTACATGCCTTTCTATTTTCAACTGTTGTATGATGACTTACATGTTTTTAAAAACCTAGCTTACCCTTGCATTGTGTGTGTTGTATGTGCTTGCCTTCCCCCTTGCGATGATCATCAAATCCTTTGGATGTGAGCAGTAGCTGATGATGTGCCCTTGGAGCAAGCATTGGAGACTGAAGAAGACTCAGCTCCGAGTTCTTAGGACTTCTACTAGTTCTTAGTTTAGATAACTCTTTATTTGGAAAGGACTTCTAGCCTTATTTTATCATGACCTGTATTTTGAAAACACTCTTTAGGCCTCTTTAAATCTTTAGTTGGTCATGTATTTTGGAAAATTATCAAACTTGTATCAAATTTGAAATTTCCAGCCAAACTTGGATGACTGTATGCATCTAATATTGGTATTTCACTCTCTCAATTGTTTTTACATACTATAATAGCTGAATCCTATTATATTGTATGTCCATATAATATTTGGGATGTCACAAAAGTGAAGTTGAATTAAATGATTTCTGATACATAGAACAAATTTTGTTCTTGAATAACTTGTAATTGTTACGATCTATTATCTAATTTAATTATTAAAAAATGTTGATCTAATAGAATGATGCATTGTTAAAATTTAGTATTGAATTTTTTAGTTATCCATGAACAAGTGCGAGATTATTAAATTATATTAATTTAATATTTGGTTAATATAATTTAAAAAATAATTTAAATATTTTAATGTGATGATTACTAAAATATAAATATATTAAAATTATGAGATAACAGTGCAAAAACAACGTCATGCGTTCAACGTCTAACTATTCAATAACTAACGTTAAAAATGATCGGTGATATTTTTGTAAATAAATGCAATTATTAAACGTCGTTTATAATCGTAATTCGACGTAAAATGATATAAAACGTCGAATGTCCCAGCGTTAGACGCTAAAAGGTTAGTGAATTCAATAAAAATTTGAGCGGAAGATTGAAAATTCATTCACTTTATCTTAGAACGCGAGACCCTCCTCTTTTCTCAAACTTTTCTCGAAAGAAGTTTGACGACTATCATAGGTAATCTTTCTTTCATTTGATACAAATGTATGTTAATTGACTACTTTATATATGATTTTCGTTTCTTTTGACCGATTATTTTCGTCTTGTCTTTCATAGGCGCATTCTGTTTTCTCTCTCACAGGTGACAACACTTTATTCCGATGAACCCACCTTTTGAAGGTTAGTTTTCGTTTTCGTTTTGAAGAACTTATTTGATGAACTTGTTTGTTGTTTTTTGTTGAACTTGTGTATTGTTGTTGTTTGGTTGAAGTTGTTTGTTGTTATTGTTTAGTTGAAGTTGTTTGTTGTTATTGTTTGGTTGAAGTTGTTTGTTGTTAGTTATTGATACTAACATTCATAGTTCATGCTTTATACAATACCAAAAACTGAAATGTTATTTTTCTTTTTTTCAAGTGTCGTAGGGTTGTAAAAAGGACCACAATTAATTAAAAAAAATTGATTAACATCATATATTGACAATATTCGATGTTAAGTTCACGTTGAATTTTTTAAAATTCTGACGTCAATTTAACGTCTCTTGATATGATGTCGTTCGTGAATTAACCGTTAAAAGCCTAAAATATTCGATGTTGTACACGATTTTTTACTATTAATTATTTTAGAATTATTAAATTACTTTTTTATGTTTTCACTTTATTAAAATTATTTTGATATTTTAATAGTTTTTTAAAATACTATAAATTAAAACAAAAAGGAAAATAATTTTGTCAGAATAAAATTTCATACTTAACCAATTCTATATCATTATAAAGTTCTGTAATGGATCTAAATAAGTTCTTTTGTAATGCATAAGTTTTTAAATCTTGTAATGTAGGAGAATAATAAATCTTAATGAATGAGTAGTTTCTTGAATTGTATTGGAATGATTCAAATTACATAATTTTACATAACATAATAAAAACATTACAAGTTTGTCATAATATCAAAATGAAAAATTCAAAACTTGTAACAAACCTGATCGCAACTCCTTTAAGGACTTCCATCCAAAGAAGTATCAACTAAAACTAAGGCTAAAGAAAGGGAAGTGGAATAAGCATTTTTAATAAAAAGCTCTTTTCTTTCTAAGTCTTAGATGGATTTACTTTACTAAATACATTTACTTTATTTTGTAGGTCTTGAATAAAGGTTGGAAACCATAGCCCATCAATCAAAGAATCTTGGTAAGCTAAAGGAAGCAAAGGAGGCAAAGAAGAGAAGAAAGGAAGTGATTTTCGGATTTGATCCAATGGCTTCCGGATTGGGTTTCAAAGACAAATTGTCTTCTGGATCAAGCATGGCGCCAAGCCAAAACCTCTAGGCGCCCAACCCTTTCGCACAAAGATTTTTAATTCCCACGTTTTTAATATGTGTACATTTTAGATGCCTTGCAACTCAAAATTAGAATCTTCTCTTCACCTATAAAAGAGAGACACTCTCCTTGATAAAATCCAACTTTGATGAGATAATGAAATTAGAAGACTACCTGAACTTGAAAAACCTCACACACTCATCAAATTTCCACTGAACCATTCATCAATACCGTAGATTTCACTCTTCCTTCCGTCCGCTGCTTTGATTCTGATCCACAGCCCTAATATGAGGCTTAGAGCTGCTTACATCAAAACCCGAGAATGCAAGATTCTTACATTCATGTTCTTGAAAACGTACGGAAGAAAAAAAAATACACATGAAAGTGGATTAAAAGAGATTGAATTGCATTGGTGCGAAAACAAAAGCTTCAGTTAAAATACTACATTTGTTATTGCGAAATTGATAAATAAAAAGGACAAGACGACACTTTTGCAAATATTCTGATACGTGGTACATTAATTCTTAATAAAATTAATATAATGTGATCCGTTTAAAATAAAGTTTGGTATCGAAACTAGAGTCATGAGACGAGGAAAATGATTAAAAAAAATTGTTAACTATAGTTTTTCATGGAAAACTAAAAAAAAAAAAAAAACTTATTATGCAAAATTAACGTAATTTTTAAAATATATTTTTTCAAAATCAAACAAAATAGATAAATACAAAACACTAAGGAAAATAATTTTTTTTTATCTAAGTCTGACAAGCTTTTACTTATTCACATTACAATATATTGATGTTTTCCAATCTGAAAATATGATAATCATTTGAAACTACTTTTTAAAATTTTTATTTATGAAGGAAGTCCAATATATGATAATCAATTGGGAATGTTTTTTTTTATTTACTTATAAGTCTAATCCATGAAAATATTTTAAAATATTTTAATTATTAAGAGTAAGAGTGTGATATCCCAAAAATTGTATAAAACTATATAATATTGAATGGCAAGCATTAGAATATGGCAGAACAATTAAGAGGATGTAAATATAGTTATAAGTTTTACAGTCATCCAAAATAGACTATAAAATTTTAAACTTTATTTACATAAGAGTCTTTCAAAATATAGAGGGCAGCTAAAGAGAATCCTAAGAACTAGGGGTTGCCTCATCTCCCTCCAACGCTTACTCGATAGACACCTTTTCTCCCTCTGCTCACATCCAAATGGATGATCATTGCAAAAAGGAAGACATTGCATATGCAACACAAATAACAATAAGGGTAAGCTAGGTTTCAAAAGCATGCAACTTATCTCATACACTTCTAACATATTGAAGCACATAAGTATAAAGTAAACAAGTAAAGCATCGTATCAAATTATAAGAGATCCTAACATGTTATCTCCTAGACTTGACTCGTCCGGACTTAGAATGAATATCGAACTATGGCGAGTTGTGCACTTGTGGTGGCCTCTACTGCTTTGCAAAGCCATTGCAAATGAGTTTCATCCTACCACACACAAGTGTTAGTCCGTTACCGCGCAATAGGCCTCCAAGAAGCGCCTACACTAGGACCTCCTACTACTCTCACCACATGCATCAATCTTCTCTATATGAGAATGAAAGATCATTAGAGTGTTTGGATAACCCCCAAGGTTGAGTCCCTATATTCATTCTAAACACTACAATGATCTCATAGACAGATCTTACTATCATACTCAAACTTATCACTTAGATCAATTTATATTCCTCTTTATATCATCAACATACCATATCATAGTTATATAAGTGCATCCAATACTATATTAATACATAGAAATATCGTACACCATCAATCAAGTAAAACAAAATAAGAAAAGAGTTGAACTAAAGCGAGTAAAGTCGCATAGCGCACAGGGTCGCAAAGCGCGATCAGAAGACTTTCACATAGCACACCCCCATGCGCTATGCGAACCACTACACATAGGCTACCCCTCCGAGTCAATTCGCATAACGAGTGATCTCGCTTTGCGAATTAACTCATAGAGGCATCAGGCCCTTAACTCTCGCAGAGCGCACCTTTCACGCTATGTTAATTATATTATTAATTTCCTAGGCCAACATCAGCAACAAAGCGATCACTCTCGCAACGCGACCCACCAAACAGAGGGCAACCCTCATCATTGATTCGCAGACGCACACCATGCGGTATGCGAATGCCCTGACAGAGAGCACCTCGCCAGGGCGACTCATTGTGTGAATCCTCTCACACAGCGAGTCTAAATAATCTGCAGAATGAAATTCTGCAGATTTGCACAACTCAACTTTTACCAATAAGGAGTATTGGAAAAACCTGAAGAGTTGTTTTGATGATGCTGCAAGAAGTGTTATTTGAAGAGAATATTAGATTTGTTTAAAAAAGCAACTTGTAGATTTTGAATGTAGTAGGAAAATATTAAACCTTGTAATTTTGACTGGAATAATCGATTATGGACAGGCTATAATCGATTATCACTTGCATTTTGTACTAGAATAATCGATTATCATGAAGCAATAATCGATTATCACAAGTCTTACTTGAATAATCGATTATCACTTCATATAATCGATTATCACTTTTTGAAAACCCTGTAACTGACTTGAATAATCGATTATCACTTACAATAATCGATTATTCGTGACACTTGGGAGCTGACCTTTGGCATTGAGTGTATTTGGCTATATAATTGTTTTTTGAAATCTTCTGAACCAACATTTTGAACTAAGAAAGCTAATTAGAACACTGTGTGTCAGAGAAAAGTTCTCAAAAAGCTTTTGTTCATAGTTCCCTTGCTTGGTCTCGTGAAAGGAGAGGCTCGCGTATCGTGTGTCGATAGTCGGAGCTGACTCTCTTCGAGTTAGCAAGGTGCTCTACCTGGTCTTGTGAAAATGAGAAGCTCGCGAATAGTTGGTCGATTGTCGGAGCGGTTATCTTCAAGTTGGTAGAGTGGTCTTCTTCCGGTTCGCTCGTCGAAGGAGGTTTTTTTATATTTTGTTCACTTAATTGTAATCTGTGAGATTGTTTTTTAGTGGAACTGTTAATCACTGTTTATAGTGATTAACGACTGGACGTAGATTCTGTTGAATCGAACCAGTATAAAAATACTCGTGTGATTTTTCTATTCCCTACACTCATTTTACTTTACGCATACTAACTGTTTGATTAATTTTCTGAAAGAAAATTATTTTGCGAAAAAGGACCAACTTCGTTTTAACGTGACTAAACACGTTTTCCGCTTACTCTAAGTTTTTAATTCCGTTGCGCTATACTCTTCGAAAATTACCCTCTCCGATACCATCAATTGGTATCAGAGCTTGCTTTGATAGTTTTTCAAAATATTTGCGAAAATAGCCGGTCAAAATCAAAACGTTGTATATGTTGAAGGTGCTTCCATTAACAGACCTCCACTTTTTACTGGAGATAACTATGCCTTTTGGAAAGTTAGAATGGAAATTTTTATGGGGTCTGTTGATAGAGGCATCTGGGAAGCTGTACAAAATGGTCCTTATATTCCTACTAGAATAGTTGATGGTGTAAAGGTAGAAAAACCATATTTTAGATGGAGTGCTGAAGAAAATAGACGAGCTCAATTTGATATTAAAGCTCGCAATATACTTTCATCTGCTGTTGTACTTGATGAGTTTTATAGAATTTCAGTGTGTAAGACAGCACAGGAAATGTGAGAAGTCCTTAGAGTCACTCATGAAAGAACAGAGGACGTGAAAAGCTCTAGGAAGAACACTGATGAATCAATATTTTATATCATTAATTAGTTTCTTGCGCCGAATTGTGTTGATGATTTGTGCTTAATTGTTAGTTATTGTGTCATTTTCACCATTTGGGCTTAATTAGACCACTAATTCATATTTTAATTAATTTGAATTATTTGAGCTTAATTATTCCTATTTTTATTTTCAGGGAAATTTTGGAATTACACTAAGAGACTTTTGGAAGAGCACAAGCAATTGAAGAATTTCTACAAATTAATTTTAGATGTAGTCAAATTTTAATTTAGTAGATTAGGCTTTTTAAAATTAAGTTTTGTATTTTTGGGCCAATTTTTGGTAGTGTTAGATTAGGTCCAATTGTAAAAAAAATGGACACATGGCCCTAGGGTTTCTTTTTATTTTGGGTGGACCCCACCCTAAATGGAGGAGACACATGGCATTGCTTATGAGCATCAGCCGTCACATTTAAGGGAGGGGAGAATTCTCTGCTGAAATGGTTTCTGCTCTTCACTTATGAGATGGGAACCAAGTTTGCTTTCTTTGATTATGGATGAATGAAAAATTGGCACACGGATGACGTTACTTTCAATTTGATACAACAATTTTTTATTTTATTCAACGCTCTTTTCTTCTGTTAATTCCAGCAGCAGTGTTGAGTCATCTCTCTTTGCATAAGCGCTGATTTTTTTTTATCTTTGCATTAGAAAACGCTAAATTCCTTGTAGCGGGACTGGAAGCTCACTCATTATCTTCTTTCTTTCAAAAGAGCAACGCTGATGAATTGCTTTGGAGACGCTGTTACATTTTTTAGGAGATGCATCACGGGTTGCATCTAGAATTGGTGCAGAGGTGTTGAATTTCTTCTTTTCTTTGGTTAAAGGAGAATTTTTTTTTATTAGCATTTAGTTTTTTTTCCTTTTTAAAAATAGGGTTCCAGCTAGTGATGGGATGTTTGGTAGCTTTAGGTGTAACCATGTTTTTTTTCTTTTATTTTCTTGAAAAATGAAGAGGTTATTAGATAGTAAATTGGTGGGGTCCGGTGATTAAGGCTTATGCTTTCGTTTGACTTGCAAGAATGATGATGTGCACACTACGTCTAGTAGGGAAAATTGCTTCTTTCTTTTGTTTTTGTGAATGAGAAATAGATTAGGTTGGTAGGAGTTTAGGAGGTGATGGGACGTGTGGGTAGGTGAATTTTGGTTAGGTTCTTTTTCTTTATTTCCCTTACAGTGAAGAAGTGTTGACTGATGAAGTGCTGGACGCAAGGCATATTTCAATTTGGAATTGATGGTGATTACTTAGAGGGGAGTCACGGCCTATAGCTGCTGTCACGACCAGAATTATTTGGTTTGAAGGAGTGCAGCGTTGATTCAGCACATTGTTTCTTTTTATTTGTAGTTAGGTGTTCAATTTGATTTTGGAAGCAAGAAGGCACATGGAGCTGGAACGGTTTGGACAGCAACAACACACACCTCACGGCTAGTGATTAAATTTGGTGAAGCACATTTTTATTTTTTTTATTTTTCTTTTGCTTTGGGAATGTTTTACATTATATGTTTAATTGTTTTAATCTCTTTAATTTAGTATTGTCTTTTAATAGTTTTATTTGTGTTTAGATATTTGTTTGGTCTAGTATTGGGTTTAGCATTTTCACTCTCTGGACTCGATTTTAAAAAATTAACTGCAACCACACAAGAGGTCCAAATGCTACGTTTTATATGTCACATGAAAGATAATTGAGTCTACCTTCCAGGATAAAAAACCTCATCTCATTTAGAGCTATGTAGAAAAAGTTATGGATAAAACATTGAGCAAAGATCAGAGATGTCCTGTTCCAGCGTGAATTTTCGTATTTACTGTAGCAGTTTTTTTTTACTGTTTTAATTTCATTTTCATGCATGGTGAAATGTGTTGTTGCATTTAGTTTCGTTTTAATTAATTTTAATTACGTTTTTATATTTACGTTTTAATTTAAATTCCATCTGTGTTTTACTTTTAATTTTTCTGCACACCAAACAAACTTTCAACCCCCCCCCCCACTTCGTGTTAAACCTAAGACTCGAACCACATTTGGTCCTTGAGAGACGACCTAGGAGTCACTTCGTAGCACTATACTGCATTCTTTTATGCAATCAAATTTGTGTGGGTTGCGACACCCATCAAACACTCTCATTTAGGAATATGAGATGTTCCGAATGCAACCTGGAGAAACAATTTCTAACGTTCAAAAGCGTTTCACTCATATTGTGAATCACTTAACAGGGTTGGGTAAGACTTTTGATATTGATGAACTGAATGTGAAAATTCTGAAATCTTTAGACAGGTGTTGGCAACCAAAGGTGATTGCCATCTCGGAGTCTCAGAATCTTACTCAGATGCCAATGCCAATTTTGTTTGGAAAGCTCCGTGAGCATGAGCTTGAGTTGAGGAGACTAACTGCTGAAGAGGATCAAGGCAAGAGAAAAACACTAGCCTTTAAGTCCGAAATATCTAAAGGAAGAGCTCTAAGAAAATCGAAGACGATGATTCTGATGATGAGGAAAACATGAGCCTCATGATAAAGAAATTTGCAAAGTTCATGAAGGCAAAGGGAAAGGACAAATTTCGTAAAGAAAGGAGAGAAAGTTAAGAATCTCCTTCAAATGTGAAGTGCTTTGGTTGTGGAGAAAGAAGGCACGTAAAATCTGAATTTCCAAAGAGCAAGAAAAGTGAAGACAAGAAGGAAAGAAAATTTCAAAAGAAAAAGAAAGCTTACATAGCTTGGGAGGATAATGCTTCTAGCTCAACAAGCTCAAGTGACTCAGAAGAAGAAGCCAACTTATGTCTTATGGCGGATTCTGAAGATACAAGAAGTCAAGTAAGTGTTTCCAGCTTTGAATATAGTGAGTTAGATTTACAAAAGGCTTTCTTTGATTTGATGAATGAATCTGAAAAACTTGATGCTGCTCATAAAAAGCTAAAAAAGGAACACAATGAATTGAAATTAAAGTATGATAAATTGCTTGATGATGAAGTTGTTTGAAGAGATAGAGTTAATACTTTAGAAATAAAATTGTCTGATGCAAATGCTACCGTTGAACCTGTTAAATGCTTGTCATGCAAAAGTTATATGTTTGATATTGATATACTTGAAAATTTACTTGCTAAGGCAACTAAGAGTAATTCACATGTTAAAACAAACTTTAATAAAGGCAATGTTAAAAGTAGAAACATGCATCAAAATTATAAATCCAAGATAAGAAGAACTCGAAAGATTTGGGTTGTTAAAGGCACTTTTGTTAAAAATAAAGTGAGTGATGTGTGTTGTTTTTACTGTATGAACCATGGTCACACATCAAACAAATGCAATATTAAACATGTTGGTGTTCCAAATGGTAAATATGCATGGGTTAAAACTGTGAAATGATGTATACTTGCATAAACTAACCCCAAGGACCCATATTAAGGTTGGGGACCTAAAATTCTTGCTAACTTGTTTTGTAGGAACCAACTAAGTCAAAGGAGTCATTGTGGTATCTTGACAATGGTTGCTCAAGACACATGACTGGTGACAAGAAAAGGTTCATCTCTTTTGTGAAGAAGAAGCAAGGATTTGTAACTTATGGGGACAACAACAAAGGAAGAATAATGGGAACTGGAGATATTGAAGGAGGAAACACATTAACAATAAAAGACGTCTTATACGTTGAAGGCCTCAAACATAACCTTCTAAGCATAAGCCAATTATGCGACAAAGGTCTCAAGGTGTTAGGCACAATAACATATATTTGATTGATATTGAAAGTCCATCTAGTCATAGTATAACATGCTTAGTTGCTAAAGAAGAAAATCATTGGCTTTGGCATAAGAGAGCTGCACATATTCACATGCAACACTTGAATAAATTAATTTCTAAGGATCTTGTGATTGGTTTGCCTAAACTAAAATTTGAGAAAGACAAACTCTGTTCTGCATGTCAAAAGGGTAAACAAACTAAATCTTCATTTTCATCTAAAAGCATGATTTCAACATCAAAACCTTTAGAACTTTTGCATATGGACTTGTTTGGTCCATCTAGAATTAAAAGTTTTGGTGGTAATTACTATGCTCTTGTAATTGTTGATGATTATTCTAGATTTACTTGGACTTTCTTTTTAACTTTGAAGAGTGAAGGTTTCAAGGCATTTAGAACTTTTGCTAAACGTATTCAAAATGAGAAATATTTGAAATTCAAAACTTTGAGAAGTGATCACGGTGGTGAATTTGAAGATGAATCTTTTGGAAAATTTTGTGATGAATATGGCATTGCACATAATTTCTCTGCACCTAGAACTCCCCAACAGAATGGTGTTGTTGAAAGGAAAAATAGATCATTAGAAGAATTAGCTAGAATGCTTATGAATGAGTCTAATGTGCCAAAATACTTTTGGGCTGATGCAGTAAGCACTGCTTGTTATGTGTTAAATAGGATGCTTATTAGGCCAATTCTAAAATTAACTCCATATGAATTGTTGAATCGTAGAAAACCAAATATATCCCATTTGAAAATTTTTGGATGCAAATGCTTTGTTTTAAATAATGGAAAAGATAATCTTGGTAAATTTGATGCAAAATCTGATGAAGCAATTTTTCTAGGATACTCTTTGACTAGCAAAGCATATAGAGTGTTCAATAGAAGAACATTAATAATTGAAGAATCGATGCATGTTGTCTTTAATGAGATTGTGGACCTTGAGGTAAATCCTCTTGAGTCAAATAAACCCATTGCAGGTGATGAGGATTACTTAAGAGAAGCTCTTGAAGAGGTGTATCTAAATGAGATTTATCCTCCGGAACGTCAAGAAACACCCCAAGCCGTTGATTCTAAAAGCTATCAAATACCAAGAGGACTATCTTTGGACAACATCATAGGGGATATATCAAAAGGGGTAACTACTAGACACAACTTAAATAACTTTTGTCTAACTGTTGTTTTTGTGTCTCAGATAGAACCTAAGAATATAAAAGAAGCTCTTCAAGATGACAAGTGGTGCATTGCTATGCAAGAAGAGCTAAATCAATTTGAAAGGAAGGAAGTTTGGGAACTTATTCCAAAACAAGATGAATTCCAAGTCATAGGAACCAAATGGGTATTCAGGAACAAGCTTGATAAGGATGGAAACATCATAGAGAATAAAGCAAGGCTAGTTGTTAAGGGCTACTGTCAAGAGGAAGATATAGATTATGATGAAACCTATGCACCAGTAGCCAGGTTAGAAGCAATTAGATTATTACTTTTATAAAAGAAGAAGTGTATGTTAGTCAACCCCCTGGCTTTGAAGATCTTAAATTTCCTAATCATGTTTACAGGTTGAAAAAGGCCCTTTATGGTCTTAAACAGACACCTAGGTCTTGGTATGAAAGACTTAGTACCTTTTTTTATTGAAAATGATTTTTCTAGAGGAAAGGTTGATTCAACCTTATTCATTAAGAAAGTAGGAAAAAACATTTTAATTGTGCAATTTTATGTAGATGATATTATTTTTGGGTCAACTGATGACTCTTTGTGTGAAGAGTTTGCAAAAATAATGCAAGGTGAGTTCGAGATGTCTATGATGGGTGAGTTAAATTTCTTCTTAGGATTACAGATAAAACAAATGAATGGAGGTACCTTCATCTCCCAAACTAAATATTGTAGAGAAATTCTTAAGAAATTTGATATTGATAGCTGCAAAGAAGCTAGTACTCCTATGGGTACTTCATGTTATTTAGATAAGGATGAAACTGGAAAGGGAGTGAATGAAACTATGTTTAGAGGCATGATAGGATCTTTGTTGTGCCTAACTGCTAGTAGACCACATATTATGCAGAGTGTTTGTGTATGTGCTAGATACCAAGCTAATCCTAAAGAGTCACATTTAACTGATGTTAAGAGAATTCTAAAATATCTTAAGGGAACCACTTCATTTGGACTTTCGTACCCCTCTGATGCCTCACCTAGCTTAATAGGTTACTCTGATGCAAATTATGGTGGTTGTAAAATTGATAGAAAAACTACTAGTGGAACCTGTCATTTTTTGGGATGTTCTTTAGTGTCTTGGCACTCAAAGAAACAAGCATGTGTAGCCTTGTCTACCACTGAAGCTGAATATATTGCAGCTGGCAATTGTTGTGCCCAAATTTTGTGGATGAAACAGCAACTGGAAGACTTTGATATCTTCCTTGACAATATTCCTTTAAAATGTGACAATACTAGTGCTATAAATCTGACCAAGAACCCTATAATGCATTCAAGAACCAAGCACATAGAAATTAGGCACCATTTCTTCAGAGATCATATTCAAAAGGGGAATTGTCAAAATTGAATATGTTGATACTTTGCATCAATTAGCTGATATTTTTCACCAAGGCACTACCTAAAGATAGATTTTTTGAGCTTAGAAGAGAGTTAGGAGTATTAGACATGTCTTAGGATCAAAGTCTATGCAACATTTTGCATTTTCGTAAACTTAACGTCTCATAATCGATTATCACAAAGCTATAATCGATTATTCAACCATAAAACTCAAATCTGGAAAATTTTGAGCAGATAATCGATTATCATCTGGCATAATCGATTATTATGCAATTTCTGGGCAGTGATTATTGAGCAGATAATCGATTATTACGAGTCATAATCGATTATCGCGCTGATAGTTTCAAAAATAGAGCCGTTGGAGCGTCCCATAACGGCTATAAACGGCCATAAACGACTAGTTTTTCCATTTTTCTTATAAATAGCCTCCCATAATCGATTGTCAGACATTCCTTTGCACCCAAATACTGCTGAAATCAAATCTAGAGCTATTTCTCTTCACCTTCTCAAAACTTCATTCTCTTAAAATTCTTCCATGGCTAATTCAAGAAAGTATCGTCGCAGAGCTACTGGATCTTCCTTTTCCTCTCAACCATGTCTTGCAAACATAGATGGATGGATTTCAGATCTAGGGAAACATGCAGACTTTGTAAACTCTTGGCAAGAAAGGAAAATCATGGCGGTAAAGTATATCCGTCTTGACTTTTTCCATTTCTATGGCCTTCAATTTCCAGACATTTTTGCTGAGCAGGTCTAACGCATCTGGTAGAACAAAAAGGATGCATTTATCCCGATCTTATAAGAGTCTTCTACTTCAACTTACGCTATCGAGATGGAATTATCTCCACTAAGGTAAAGGGCGTGCGCATTATTTTAGATGATGACGTGTGGACAAATGTTGCTCAACTCCCCATCAGGGATGATGCTGTTAAAGTTCATTTAGGACTTGAAGATTTCAACAGGATGATGACTTTCCAATCCTTCCTACGTCATCCTGAACGACAAACCCACAAAAGGCAATTACTTGTTGGTGGTTTTAAAGTTGAAGAAAGGATGATACACTACTTGATTGTCTGGATTTTATGTCCTAGAGCAACCAACCATGCTCAATACTCTGAGCAGGATTTAGTTCTTTTGTATGGGATTCTAAATCACATACACATCGACTGGCCTGTTCTCATTGCGGACACGATGGTAAAAGCCAAGAAATCCCATTCATATCAATTTCCCTATGCTCTTCTTATTTCTAGGATTTTAGAATACAAAGGTGTAACTGTTGAAGGAGAACTTGTTCAAGCCATTGAAGCTGTGGGATCAGAAATTGGAGATACCACCTTTCGTCAGATGGGATTCATTACCAGAGGAAAAGTTCTTATTCACAAAGATGATGACCATCCTGATTAAGATGATGACATGGACACTCATATGGCTGACCCAGTGAGTGTTGCTGCTCCGTCTGATGCTGGACCATCCAACATACCCTCTTCTTCCTCAACTTCTATGGAAGAACACTTTGCAAGCTTATCTAAGCAATTGGAGGATATGAGTCTAGCACAGAAGACACATTTTGATGAAGTTTATGAGTGGCAGCAATCTCTTGATGAATACATGGTTGATCAATTCCTTGAGTTTGATGTTCGCCTCTCTAACATTGAGAGTCATCTCAATATTCCACATACTGAAAGATCCCCTAGTCCTGATTTCTAGTTTTTAGGCCACTAAGTTTGTTTGTTGTGTTATTTTCTTTGTATTGATCTTTATGAATTTCATGTAATTCCTTTCTGTTCTTAATATTGACGGTATCGGAGGGGGTAATTTTTAAAAGAGTATTGTGCAGCGGAAATAATACTCAGAGAGCGTAAAGCGTATTAAGTCACAGTTGAAACAATTTTAGCCTTTTTTATAAAAAACAATTTTCTTTCAGAAAATTAACCAAGCAGTTGATGTGCGTTAAAGTAAAATGAGTATAGGGCATAAGAAAAGCACACAAGGATTTTTATACTGGTTCGATTCAACAGAATCTACGTCCAGTTGTTAATCACTACAAAGAGTGATTAACAGTTCCACTAAAAAGGATTTAACATATTACAATGAAAAGTACAGAAATAGAATGAAAAGAACCACTCTACCAACTTAAAGAGAACTGCTCCGGCAATCGACAAACGATTCACGAGCTTCTCCTTTCACAAGACCAGGCAGAGAACCTTGCCAACTTGAAGAGAGTCCACTTCGACTATCGACACACGATATGTAAGCCTCTCCTTTCACAATACCAGGCAAGGGAACAAAGTAAACAAAAGCTCTCAAGAACGTTCCTCTGACTACTCAGTGTTCTAAGCTTTCTCCGTTTACACAAAGGTTATTTTCTGAAGCTTTCAAAAACCAATTATATAGCCAAGCACACTGAATGCCAAAGGTCAGCTCCCAACTGCCTTGAATAATCGATTATTGTAAGTGATAATCGATTATTCAAGTCCGTTATAGAAATTTCAAAAAGTGATAATCGATTATTTGAAGTGATAATCGATTATTCAAGTGTGACTTGTGATAATCGATTATTGCTTCATGATAATCGATTATTTTAGTTCAAAAGCATCTGATAATCGATTATACCTTAATCATAATCAATTATACAAGTAGAAATTACAATGTTTATCATTTTCCTACTACATTCAAAATCTACAAGTTGTTTTTTAAGTATTCTCCTATTACAATCAAAAATTACAATTTGCAGCATCATCAAAACTTGTCTTCAGGTTTTACCAATACTCCCTTATTGGTAACAATCTCCCCCTTTTTGATGATGATCAAAAAAATCCTCTTTTAAAAGGAACTCAGTTTTACCTGCAGTACATACAAACTAAAAACAGCCACAGAGTTAGCAGTACCTGTTCAATTTTTATTTCTCCCCTTAATAAATTTCTTCTCCCCCTTTTTGATCATAAGCAAAAAGAATAATAAATAAAAAATAAAAAAAAAATCTCTCCCTTAAAATTAGCTCCCCCTCAAAAAATGCATGAAATTGTCATAAAATCTCATTATATTAAAACTAGCAATGAAGTACATGAAATTAAAACATAACAAAGACAACAATATAATAATCAACCTTAGGAGCCTAAAACAACACTAGAATTCAGGACTAGCAGATCGTTCAGTATGTGGGATTTTTAGATGATCCTCAATGTTATGTAGTCGAACATCAAGCTCAAGAAATTTATCAACGAGATACTCATCAAGAGATTTCTGCCATTCATGAATGTCATCAAAATGAGTTTTCTGTGCTATACTCATATCCTCTAACTGTTTAGATAACCGTGCAAAGTGTTCTTCCATAGAAGTTGAGGAAGAAGAAGGTATGTGAGAGGGTCCAGCATCAGATGGAGCAGCAGCATTTACTGGGTCAGCCATATGAGTGTCCATATCATCATCTTCATCATCATCAGGATGGTCATCATCTTTGTGAATAAGGACTTGTCCCCTGGTAATGAATCCCATATGACGAAAGGTAGTATCTCCAATTTCTGATCCCACAGCTTCAATGGTTTGAACAAGTTCTCCTTCAACAGGTACTCCTTTATATTCTAAAATCCTAGAAACGAGAAGAGCATAAGGAAATTGATAAGAATGGGATTTCTTGGCTTTTACCATGGTGTGAGCAATGAGAGCAGGCCAGTCGATGTGTATGTGATTTAAAATCCCATACAAGATAAGTAAATCCTGCTCAGAGCATTGAGCATGGTTGGTTGCTCTAGGACAGAGAATCCAAACAATCAAGTAGTGGATCATCCTCTCTTCAACTTTGAAACCTCCAACCAGTAGTTGCCTTCTATTTGTTTGCCTCTCGGGATGTCGCAAAAAGGATTGGAAAGTTAGCAACCTGTTGAAGTTTTCAAGTCCTAAATGGACTTTGACAGCATCATCCCAGATAGGAAGTTGAGCAACATTTTTCCAAACGTCATCATCTAAAGTGATGTGTACGCCTTTGACCTTCGTAGATATTATCCCATCTCGATAGCGCAAGTTGAAGTAGAAAACTCTTATGAGATCGGGATAAATATTTCCTTTTTGTTCTACTAGATGTGCTAACCCCTGCTCAGCAAAAGTATTTGGAAATTGAAACCCATAAAAGCGAAAAAAATCAAGACGGATATACTTTACCGCCATGATTTTCCTTTCTTGCCAGGAGTTTACGAAATCTGCATGTTTCCCTTGATCGGAGATCCATCCATCTATGTTGGCGAGTCGTGGTTGAGAGGAGGAAGAGGCTCCAGCTGTTTTGCGACGATACCTTCTTGGTTCAGCCATGGATGAAGATGGAAAAGATGAAGGTTTATTAAGTGAAAGAGAAATGAAGAGATTTTGAGCTCTGGATTTGATTTTAGCAGTATTTGGTTGCAAAGAAGTGTCTAATAATCGATTATGGGGGGGCTATTTATAAGAAAAATGGAAAAACTAGCCGTTTATGGCCATTTATAGCCGTTATGGGACGCTCCAACGGCTCTATTTTTGAAACTGTTAGCGTGATAATCAATTATGGCTTGTGATAATCGATTATCAGTTCAATAATCACTACCCAGAATTACATGATAATCGATTATGCCTGATGATAATCGATTATCTGCTCAAAATTTTCCAGAATTGAAGTTTATGCATGAATAATCGATTATAATCTAGTGATAATCGATTATGAAGTGTTAAGTTCACGAAAAAGCAAACATTTGCATAGATTTTGATCCTAAGACATGTCTAATACTCCTAACTCTCTCCTAAGTTCATAGAATCTAGAAACCCCTTAAATGGCTCTCATCCTTAACAAAAGAAAGATGAATTTATAAAGTTTTGAACTTTTATAAAATGAAAGACAAATACATGATGAAATACCAAAGTATAGATGAATAACCAGATATCTAACAGCCTTATATATCTCTCCCTCAAATGGGTACCAGGTAAATGTCATAAGATGTCAAACAAAAATTTCTTTTGAACTCACAAACAGATTAAGAAAAATATTTTAAGATATGGTCAGTCCAAAACAATGGAGAGATGCTTGCAAGCCAGTTCAGATTTGTATTTGCAATTCCAAACAAGTTTCAATGATTCTCAGCGAATCAAATTCAGCTTTTGTTAGACTTAATTAAATCATTGAAATCCCCAATCAATTTATAAACAATAATGAAAGCAACAGTAGCTTAAATGAATATGATCACAGTTGCTCCAGGTTTAACAGAAAAGCATTTCAGCTAATACAATCAGTTCAAAAATAATTTTGACAGCATAAATTATAACTTCCCAAATAGCAATTATAATTCATGCATTTTCATATCCCAAACTGTTCAATCCTTTGAATTCAGTTGTGCATATCAAAACAACATATACAAAAATTCAAACACAAGCTGATTTAAAATTTATCTTTCAACAGTTTTTAGACCAATTAATTTACATCAAAATTATGCAAAATTTGATCAGTTCATTTACTTCATCCAAGTTCTCAATGAGTATTATCATAGCTCATACATTATGCATTTGAACTTAAAAACAAATTTCCACAAAAACAACATCAAAACAGAGATGATAATTTAATTATCAAAAGTCTTAATCATCCAAAAATGCCAATGAATATCTATGAGTCAGATCATTCAAATGAAATTTTTCATTGCTTTTGACAAAAGATATATCAAGGCTTACTTCAAAGTATTCCGGAAATTGAATACTAAACCAGTTAAACACAGATTCAATTTATAAACAAAAAACAAATCATTGAAATAATAATTGCACATGACTAATCATTCCAAAAGATTAAATTTAGCACATGAATATCTCATAATAGAAGAATTTCAATGATTAAAGTGCTAAAACAAATAAGAACACACCATAGGATGAATGAGTCAATGATGAACATATCATTTGCCCAAACAGAAATGAATATAATAGTAATCAAAGATTTTAAGATCAAGCAGAGCAAAATGCAACAGTACAGGTTAAATACTACTTAGCTCAATCACTTGGTGCTCGAACCAAAGCTTTGGATATCACTTGATTGACTCACTTCCTGGCTTGGAGCATCAATTCCAAAAGCAAAGTATCATAAAGTTCTTTTCTCCTTTTGAAAAACTTATTCTGCAAAACAAAGCAATAGAGTTTTTGGTACCCATAATCTTATTTGGGTCCTTAAGGTTAGATACATATTACTTTATGACAGAAACCCAAGCATATTTTCCATTTCGAACACCAAAATGTTTAATATTGCATTTGTTAGAAGTGTGTCCCTTTTTCATGCAATAAAAACAACAAACATCATGCATCTTGTTTTTCACAAAAGTTCCCTTCTCAACCCAAACTCTACGAGTTCTTTTAACTTTAGACTTCTTGTGTTATGCATGTTTCTATTTTTCACATTGCTTTTGGTAAAATTTGTTTGAGCATGTGAATGAGGCTTAGTTGCCTTTGCAAGTAAATTCTCAAGAATGTTAATATCAAACATATGACTCTTACATGATAAACATTCAACAGGTTGTTCAATTGCATTAAACTCAGACAATTTAATTTCTAGATTACTAATTTTATTTCTTAAAATTACTTCTTCATCTAATACTTTTTCATACTTCAATTTCAATTCGTTATGTTCCTTTTTCAAATTTTTATGATCCACATCCAATTTCTCAGATTCATTTAACAATTCAAGAAAAACTTTTTGTAAATCAAACTCACTAGTGTCAAGACTAGATCCACTTACTTGGCTTGCAGTGTCATCAGTAGCAACCGTCAAACATAGGTTTGCTTCTTCAACAAAATCACTTGAACTACAAGTGCTTGATGCAGTATCTTCCCAAGCAATGTAGGCCTTCTTCTTTTTGTGAGATTTCTTTGCTTTTCATTTGTTGCTTGAACAATCATCTTTCACATGGCCTCTTTCACCACATCCATAACATTTGAAGCTTGATGCGGAGCCTTGATTGTTCTTCTTCTTTTTCTTCAAGATTTGGCTTTCACTTTTTGCCATTAAGCATTTATTTTCTTCCTCATTAAAATCGCTTGAACTTGAGGAGTTTGATGCAGAGCTTGAATCACACGGTGTCAACTTATTCACATCTATAACTTCATTATAACTGTGTCTTAAAATTTTCCACATTTCCTGTGCACTTTTATAAACAGAAACTTTAAAGAATTCATCAGTGGTTAGTGCAGATAAAATTATATTTCGAGCCTTAAAATCAAATTGGGCTCTTCTATTTTCCTCATCAGTGCAATCAAAATAAGGTTTTTCTGTTTCTACACCATTTACTGTACTCATAGGAATATAAGGACCATTTTGTACAGCTTCCCAGATGCCTCTATCAACAGACCCCATAAAAATTTCCATTCTTACTTTCCAAAAAGAATAGTTATCTCCAGTAAACAACGAAGGTCTGTTAATGGACGCACCCTCAGCATAAATCAACGTTTTGACTGTGACCGGCCATTTTCGCAAAGATTTTGAAAGAATATCAAAGCAAGCTCTGATACCAATTGTCGGTATCGGAGGGGGTAATTTTTAAAAGAGTATTGCGCAATGGAAATAATATTCAGAGAGCGTAAAGCGTATTAAGTCACGGTTGAAACGATTTTAGCCTTTCTTATAAAAAACAATTTTCTTTCAGAAAATTAACCAAGCAGTTGATGTGCGTTAAAGTAAAATGAGTATAGGGCATAAGAAAAGCACACAAGGATTTTTATACTGGTTCGATTCAACAGAATCTACGTCCAGTCGTTAATCACTACAAAGAGTGATTAACAGTTCCACTAAAAAGGATTTAACAGATTACAATGAAAAGTACAGAAATAGAATGAAAAGAACCACTCTACCAACTTAAAGAGAACTGCTCCGGCAATCGACAAACGATTCACGAGCTTCTCCTTTCACAAGACCAGGCAGAGAACCTTGCCAACTTGAAGAGAGTCCACTTCGACTATCGACACACGATACGTAAGCCTCTCCTTTCACAATACCAGGCAAGGGAACAAAGTAAACAAAAGCTCTCAAGAACGTTCCTCTGACTACTCAGTGTTCTAAGCTTTCTCAAGTTACACAAAAGTTATTTTCTGAAGCTTTCAAAAACCAATTATATAGCCAAGCACACTGAATGCCAAAGGTCAGCTCCCAACTGCCATGAATAATCGATTATTGTATGTGATAATCGATTACTCAAGTCCGTTATAGAAATTTCAAAAAGTGATAATCGATTATTTGAAGTGATAATCGATTATTCAAGTGTGACTTGTGATAATCGATTATTGCTTCATGATAATCGATTATTTTAGTTCAAAAGCATCTGATAATCGATTATACCTTAATCATAATCGATTATACAAGTAGAAATTACAATGTTTATCATTTTCCTACTACATTCAAAATCTACAAGTTGCTTTTTAAGTATTCTCCTATTACAATCAAAAATTACAATTTGCAGCATCATCAAAACTTGTCTTCAGATTTTACCAATACTCCCTTATTGGTAACAAATATAATGAGCTTTAACGTCAATTTTATGCATATCTTATCAAATTGAGGGGGAGCTTATATTAAGGGCGAGAGTTTTACATTATTCTTTTTGCTTATGATCAAAAAAGGGGGAGAAAAATTATAAGGGAAAAAATTTAAAAAAATATTTTACAATTGGTACAGGTACTACTAACTGTGTGGTTGTCTGTTAGCTTGTATATGTTGCAGGAAAACCAAAGTTGCTTTTAAAAGTGAATTTTTGATCATCATCAAAAAGGGGGAGATTGTTACCAATAAGCAGTATTGGTAAAACCTGAAGAGTTGTTTTGATGATGCTGCAAGAAGTGTTATTTGAAGAGAATATTAGATTTGTTTAAAAAAGTAACTTGTAGATTTTGAATGTAGTAGGAAAATATTAAACCTTGTAATTTTTACTGGAATTATCGATTATGGACAGGCTATAATCGATTATCACTTGCATTTTGTACTAGAATAATCGATTATCATGAAGCAATAATCGATTATCACAAGTCTTACTTGAATAATCGATTATCACTTTATATAATCGATTATCACTTTTTGAAAATCCTGTAACTGACTTGAATAATCGATTATCACTTATAATAATCTATTATTCGTGGCAGTTGGGAGTTGAGCTTTGGCATTCAGTGTATTTGGCTATATAATTGTTTTTTGAAATCTCATGAAGCAACGTTTTGAACTAAGAAAGCTAATTAGAACACTGTGTTTCAGAGGAAAGTTCTCAGAAAGCTTTTGTTCATAGTTCCCTTGCTTGGTCTCGTGAAAGGAGAGGCTCGTGTATCGTGTGTCGATAGTCGGAGCTGACTCTCTTCGAGTTAGCAAGGTGCTCTGTCTGGTCTTGTGAAAGGAGAAGCTCGCGAATCGTTGGTCGATTGTCGGAGCGGTTCTCTTCAAGTTGGTAGAGTGGTCTTCTTCCGGTTCGCTCGTCGAAGGAAGGTTCTTTTATATTTTGTTCACTTAATTGTAATATGTGAGATTGTTTTTTAGTGGAACTGTTAATCACTGTTTATAGTGATTAACGACTAGACGTAGATTCTGTTGAATCAAACCAGTATAAAAATACTCGTGTGATTTTTCTATTCCCTACACTCATTTTACTTTACGCATATTAACTGTTTGATTAATTTTCTGAAAGAAAATTATTTTGCGAAAAAGGACCAACTTCGTTTTAATGTGATTGAACACGTTTTCCGCTTACTCTAAGTTTTTAATTCCGCTGCGCTATACTCTTCGAAAATTACCCTCTCCGATACCATCATCAACCACTCAAAACTCATTCTAGGCACTTTGATGGACTTCTAACCTTCCTAATTCGAATTATATGTTGAATTAAACTTGTATAAATGGTTATAACCCTTCCTAACATCATTATAAACTGTTTATGCATTTATTTCCATCCAAAAACTGAAAAACTCTTAACCTATGGACCTAAATTTGATTCCACCACTTTAAGTCTAATTTTAACCATTTTAGGGATCCAATTAGGTCCCAATTGACTTACCATGATCACCTAAACTGACTAGAACCTCCTGTAATACCTAACTCTCCATATGACTATCTTAGTTCCTCTAATATTACCTCAAACTCAAATAATGTACATAATTACTATCTAGTAGCTTGTTTAACAGAAATCACTACACCTAACTACTCAATATCATCATCAAACAATTACTAATCAAGGTAACATACCAAAATTCCCAAAGTTCAGTACAATAACATCCATACAAACAGTTCATACATGCAGTATATCACCACTTCAAACAACAATTTATCACATACATTCTCTAATTTGCCTAATAGAAGTCAAGACCTAGCTTCCCTTACCTCTAATTCAGCAGTCAATCTCAAGAAGACCACAATCACACACTTGCAAATTCCAGAAATGCTAGAATTACCTATAGATCACCATTTGATGATGGAATACAGATTTTACAACCTAGTAGAAGCTAGAATTTGAAAGAACGCGCAATGGACTACATTCAACCAGATTTGTTGCATGATCACAATCCTAAAGTGAACGGAAAAAGGGGGAAAACTCTTACCAGATTGGAACACCAATTTGATCAATGGAGATAGAGGATTCTCAACACTCAAGCACTACTTACTTGAAGAAGAGTAGAAGATTAAGGTGATAATCTCAGAGAAGAAGAAAAAGGTTGTAGAGAGATAGAGGAGGAAATGTTTTCAAGAGAAATTAGAGTGAGGAGGTGTATGCAGAAAAAGGTTTCAACGTTTTAAAATTTTGCTTATATAACTCATCAACACTTTTGTCTACCTCTTTGCATACACATGGTTGTCTCCTTTTTCTCTGAATTTAATGGTTCTCACACTCAGACTCAACATGATAAAGAACTAAAATTTTTAAAATTTTTAACTATCAAGAAAGTCCTAAATTCAACATGATAATCAATAAAATATTATGAAATATTTTAATTATTAAATAGGTCCAATCACTCACAATGATCAATGAAAATTATTAAAAAAAATATTAATTATCAAAGTCCAATGCTCAACATAATGATTAATGAAAATCATTTTCTGGATTCCAAAACATTGCAAGCTGTTACTAATATAATCCATCAAGACTTAGTGAAAATATCTTCTTCTGCACTCGAGTGACACCAAATTGCTAATAATTTGCAACATGACATAGAAGACGAAATACCAACCCAAAAGACTCCCCCTAAGCAACAAATTTGCGAGGTTGCTCCATGTAAATCTCTTCTTGCAAATCGCCGTTGAGGAACGCCACCAGTGGATAAAGAGGTAATTATTGGAGAGCCACCACGACTATAAATAAACTAACAAAAACCATATTTTCCATGGAAAAAAAACATATATGGACGGGTCAAACGCAATGGTGAAAAAAGAAAAAAGGAGGTCAGAAGAGACGACAATGGAAGAAGCCATGGATAAACAGGAGAGAGAAACCATAAAAATCCATGATTCTCCAATCAAGGCACCTGAAAAAGGAAAAAGAGCAACCTCGATGCTCTGAATAGCTGCTTGAGGGGAGACAGGACGTGCAACAACACACGAAGAACTTGAAAGCGAAAAACGAATGACCTCAATGCTCTAAATTACTACTAGACATTCCACCATGCACGACGAAAAAGAGAGCAAATCCATAACTTCGAAAGGCGCTGAGAGCACGTAGGAGCTCCAACGAAGGCGTCGTTGTTGACATGGTGATCGCATGGCCGAGACGATCCAAAACGTGTGATTTTATAATAGAAGAAATATGGGCTAAGCCCAAAATACAAATAAGAAATAATAACAAACCAACTAAAGATAAAAGATAAATATAAAATAAAGATAATATATCTAACAATTTTAATTAAAAAGATAGATATAAAATAAAAGAAGATAAAATGGAGAAAAGTAGAAAGGGGTCTACATATTGCCACGAGTTTTTGCCAATTGAATGATTCTTGATCATTATTGGGATGGTCCCTGGTCATTTTTCTTCTTTAGAATGATACTTGATCATCTTTTTGTCGATCATATGATACTTGATCATCATTTTATCGATCGGATGATTATTGATCATCGCTTGGGATGATACCTGGTCATTTTTCTTCTTTAGAATAATACTTGATCATCTTTTTGTCGATCATATGATACTTGATCATCATTTTATCGATCGGATGATTATTGATCATCACTTGGGATGATACTTGATCATCTTTCTCCTTAGGATGATAGATGATCATCTTTTGTCGATCTGGAGATTCTTGATCATCTTTGGGATGATACCTTGAAAGGTCATTCTTGGGCCTCTTAAGGTAACCCACATTCTTTGAGTAGAGAATGCCTAGGAAGGTCATCCTTAGGCACCATAAGGCAACCAAACTTCCTTTTTTTTCCAAAAGGATATAGATGATGAGGAATATTCAGATTTCATTATTGCAATGCTCTCACAAACTCCTCGAGTAATTGTGTAGATTCCTCATTCTCCCTTCTAAGGGGCTTTTGCTGCCTTTGAAATTCCCTAGTCTATTGTCTTGTCTCCTCATTTTATCTTCTTAGTTCCCTTATTGTGTCCATCAATTGTTGCATCATAGGTTCCCTAGATCCTCTTCCTCCTAACATGTTTTCTCCCTTACTCTCCAAATTATTTTGTGGTACAAAAATAGTTTTACCTACCCCATGATGGGTGCTAAAATGTTCTAGCCAAAAAACACTAAAATCGATAGGCTAAAAACACTCAAAATGTGATCTACCTTTTTTTTCTATCTCCAAAGATTCCTGTTATGCTCTTCTTTCAAACCCTTCAAATTCTTATCTGTCTTTCAATCCTAAAACTCTTCATTTACTCTAATTAAATGTTCTTTAATGCCTCTTTTTTATTATTCGACCTCCTAACTCTAACCTCCTTTTCTATTATCAAATCTATTAACATTTATCTATCATCCAATGGAAACTTTTTCCTATCTTAGATTGTTATTGAAATCTAAAATATTTCAATTACTCTATCTAAACAAACTATTTAATAAATAAAAAGAATTAAATTGTTAGTAATTCAAATATCATAGATTTTATTTTATTGAAATTCCTCGTTCAATCACAAAGTTAATAATGATAAATTTAGTTTATATATATATATATATATATATATATATATATATATATATATATATATATATATATATATATATATGACAAATTGTTTGAATTGTGTAAATAAAATGAATTTACAGATGAGAATTATGTCAAAATGAACTTTTAAAAACATAATACTACATCTTTTTCAACAATAACCCATTCAATGTACAATTTGTACATTATTTATGTCATAAATGAATGTGCTAAATCTCCCATGTAACATCAAACTTCATATTATCAATGTTGTATGTTGCATGATTAAAATAAGAAGCCAACAAATACTTTTAATATTGGTATAGTAACAATTGAAGTGATATGTCCACTTTCCACATTAGTTATGACACGTAATATGAAAAATTTATGTCCACTTGTTACATGTGAGACTTTCCATATCAATCAACAACTATAATATATAAACTCTTCCGCTTTCCATGTCAATGGATCAATGTCAGTTATAAAAATAATCTATATAAAAATTTTACTTTTTATGGAAATTTTAAAGTAATTTTCAAAACTTTTTCAAATGATTAATCTCATACTTTGCATAATATGTTTGTTTTCTCTTTCATAATTTTCTTTTCTATTATAAGTTATATTTAGAACTTTGTAATTCTTGTTCTCATCATAATATTGTTGAATTGTCTATCTTAAATTTTGGAGTGTGACTTGTATATCTACAACTCATGTGCTAAATACCTATTAAACTCACTTGGCTTGATAAACATTTATGGAGAATAAGTGTTGCAATTAGTTTTGAGTTAAAATCTAATTAATTAACTTTTGACTAATATGCTATCTTGCTTTAACTATAAAAAAATAACAACGTAAAAACTAAAAATATATGAAAATTTGAACATTAAACCCAACATAACATTAAATATTGGTATAGGATATACTCAATGACACTATTTTGTGTTTTTCACAAGTCATGTTTGGACACTTTGTTTTAAACCGATGTAGCATGCAAACATCTATAATATTTGAAAATGTTGGCATTACTCGCAACTTAAATTTTGAAGCTTTCAAATTAAAAAACTTATATGTAGGTTCATAGTTTATGTAAAATATGTTTGAATATGTAGTATATAAATATTTTTGTATAATATTTATACTATATGATATGGATGACCGGTCCAGGTTACCAACACAACGAAGGACTCATCAATAGAAATCTCCTTGAAGCACAACTAAAGTTCATTTAATGGCGTTAATGGATAATGAAGGTAAACAGTTATTAAATGCTACATTTATTATTGATTAACCAATGATTTCAGCCATATTAATACAGTAATAATGAAGATTGAAGGATAATAAGGTACAGAGTATATGACATTGAATGACATTAAATAGGTGAATTAGAACGAGGTCTATAAATACAAAGTTGGTAACCAGGTAAACTTGATTTTTTTAAGATTACATTAAGGCCTTTAAGAGCACACTACTGACTTGAACGTCAGAATATTTTCTTACATGTCTCTCCCTTGTTTACAAGACGCAGAGTTAACCTCGAACCCCATTTCAACCTAAACAATATTTAAAAATGTTGGTTTTACTCACAACTTAAATTTTTAAACCTTTCCACTTAAAGACTTATATGTAAGTTCATATCTATATGCAAAATATTATTCATTTACTATCATTAAGATTCATATTGTCTAAAGGTGTTTAAAGATTAGGGTGTAATTGATTAGATAACGTCTAAAAGTAATTTGGATCAACAAAATAAATATACTCTTAAATTAAAAATTATAATTTTGTTATTTTAACTTTATTATTTATTAAAAGTTCCAATGTTAATTGTGCTATTCATAATTCAATTAACTTTTATATAATTCTTTTACAATTATTAAAAAAAAAAATATAATGTATAAAATTCAATATACAATATTCAGTAGTTTCTTTATAATTAATAAAATAACCTTAACAATCAACTATGCCAAAAGATTTAGCAACTTCGGTGCATGTATTTTCTCCAAGACAAAATTTATACATATATAATCAGGGTTTGTTTATGCTACTCACTTATTATGAAAAATTAAATTTTTATTTTAACAATGAATAAAATAAAAAGAATTCCATAAAAACTTATATAATTAATGAAAAAAATCTCAAAATAAAACTAAGGGATTGCATCCAAGAATTGTTGTAGTTGATTTACGTACCTGTGATGAGTGACATTAGCCGTGCGAAATTGATGATATGCCAAAGATAGGTAGTATAAATGTTGAACGGATCAAACCTTCTTAGCACATCATGTTCGAATCTAGGATAGATAACATTATTATATTCAACAAACCATACTCACATCATTCATAATATCTCCATGTGATCTTCAACGATTCATAAGATAAAATAAATAAAAAAATATTCTTTATAAGAAAATGTTTCTTGAACAAATTTTAAAAATGAACCACTATGGAGTTTTCAAACAAAGATTCATATATATAGACAGGTCGATACGAAGAAGAATCTTACCACATTATAGGATTTGGGGCTGCTTTTGTTTTAGGCTTTTACCTCTCCCACGTAGCAAAAACAGAGTAACAGAACATGTGGCAGTTAACCACAAAGAGTACTGTAGACGACATCAACGTGCCACGTGGCGAACTCACAATCCCTCATTATTCACTTGCAAGCCACGTATATTATACCCCAGACCAACTCCAACTACGCCCAATTATACTCTTGTGGGTTTCAATCATCTCACTCACTTAATCCATTTTCTTCCTTTATCCAACACCAACCCACCACAAAAACAGATAAATAAATAAACAAAGAAAAAAAAAATATATATATATATATATATATTTTTTTTTTTTTTTTATTTGGGCAAACCAAAATCATGAAGTGTAAACCACTCCAAAAAGTAGAAAACAAAACCATCTTCAATCGTTGAAATATAAAAATAAATAATTAGAAAATCAGTCATCATAAAAAAAAATGACTGTTTCAGAAGCGATTATTGTAATCCATTATAATCACTCACTTTCCACAAGCACCTCTCTCTAATCCCACCCCTTAATTATCGTTCTCTCTCTCTTTCTCTCTCTATGCAGTTTCTGTGTGTGCCATTCCTTCTCCATCGCCGGAACACTTCTCCGATCGATCTCACCATCAATTCTACGGCATTCACACCGGTGATTTTACTTCAATGATTCCTCACTCGGATCCGTAGCTTTCACAATCTGCGAACTGTTTTCCTTCGCCATTATCGTTTCTCGCTTTCAGATCCGAATCCCGACGCCGAAATCGGGGGATAACGAACCAACCGATGATACATGGATTAGCATCACCTCGATGAAAACCTTTCCCTCACGCGTCTCACGCAGCCACACGTTTTCCTCGTTCACAACCTCCCCTTCAGCACTACGCACCACTTCCTCATCATTGTCATCATTCATTCCTAGGGTTAGGGTTTCCGTCGTGCGGCAGCAAAATGTTCAAGAAAATCATGAAAGGCGGGCACAAGAAGCCCTCCAAGTCCGACGCAAGCGATCCCGTGTCTGCGGCGTTTGTCGCCGCCAACCGCAACTTGCCAGCGTTGCCCTCGCCCAATGTCGTCGTGAACCATGCCTCGCGCGGAACTGGAGGTGCGGCGCCTCCTAGCTCCGGCACCGCGATGCCGCTTGTGCCTACCCCTGGGGCCATGGAGCCTTTGCCGCCATTCCGCGATACGCCGGTCGCTGACCGGCAGAACCTCTTCCTCCGGAAGCTCCATATCTGCTGCTACGTCCTGGACTTCTCCGACACGCTGAAGAACGTTAGAGAGAAGGAAATCAAGCGCCAAGCGCTGATGGACCTCGTCGACTTCATCCAATCCGGCTCCGGCAAGATGTCGGAGCATTGCCAGGAGGAGATGATCAGAATGATCTCAGTCAACATTTTCCGGTGCCTTCCTCCGGCGTCTCACGAGAACACCGGCCAGGAACCAACCGATCCTGAAGAGGAGGAACCAAGCATGGATCCGACCTGGCCTCACCTTCAGCTCGTCTACGAGCTTCTCCTCAGATACGTGGTTTCCTCTGATACCGATACGAAAATCGCAAAACGGTATATTGACCACTCCTTTGTTCTCAAATTGCTTGATTTGTTTGACACTGAGGACCCGCGGGAGAGGGAGTATTTGAAAACCATACTGCATCGTATATACGGGAAATTCATGGTGCATAGACCGTTTATTAGAAAGGCTATTAACAACATTTTTTATCGGTTCATATATGAGACTGAGCGGCACTCTGGTATTGGAGAGCTTCTGGAGATTCTTGGGAGCATTATTAATGGGTTTGCGCTGCCCATGAAAGAGGAGCACAAGTTGTTTCTCGTGAGGGCTCTTTTGCCTCTGCATAAACCGAAATCTGTGTCCATGTACCACCAGCAGTTGTCTTACTGCATTACTCAGTTTGTGGAGAAGGATTTCAAGCTAGCAGATACGGTGATTAGGGGGTTGTTGAAGTATTGGCCTCTTACCAATTGCCAGAAGGAGGTTCTCTTCCTTGGAGAACTGGAGGAAGTGCTGGAGGTCACGCAGGCTGCGGAGTTTCAAAAATGTATGGTTCCGCTTTTTAGACAGATTTCACGCTGCCTCAATAGCTCTCACTTTCAGGTTCGTAGATGATTTCCATCTTTCATAATGGTGTTAGTTTGAAGTTGAGATTATGTGTAGCTGTGTTCCATTATTCTTATTTCCGGTTTTGACTTTGCAATATTACTTATTGAACTGCTTCCTTGTATGCTATGATACGTTGTACGTTATACATCCAATCTAGCTCTTATTTTTAACTTGTGGGTTTCTTATTTATAGAATGCGGGGGTTGGGGGATGTAAGTTTCAGCTGCGTAATTAATGAACTTTAATTGTCTCATGTTTTATGTTTTTCCATTTATAGCTCCATAGTGTAGTGGGATTGAATCCGTTTCCTTTTTTTCGGTAAGGACAGTTTTAAGGTCTATTGTTTAGTTGCTTTTTATGTTATGCATGTATTGGTGATGCTCCAATAGATAGGAAAAAAGGGAAAAGTAAATTATACTGTGTCATTACTATTAACGTGAGAAGAGGATTTTTGTTCTAGTTGAATTAATTGTATTATGGTCTTTCACACATTGAAACTAAAATAGACAGACACATGCACATGCTTTTGCATGTACAAGGATTTTGACTTCACTATTGTTCATTGTCTAGTTTAGAGCTGAGTACTTAAGTGGAAGTTAACCATTAGTAGTTATGAGATTGTGTGATTTATATATCTTTTAATGGTAAAATACCTTGCAGAATATAAAGATTATATGGCTAAGGATAAATGTTGGGGACTCTAATGTTAATTTTCTGTTTGTTAAATGCATTGGGTTACTATTTTGTCTATAGAATTATTTAAGAAATTTGTGGGTTATATTTTATTTCTTTCTTGTTGTTATCTTTATTTATTATGTCAGTTGACATGCATGTAATTGTACTTTAAGAAGGTGACATAATTGAAAATTGTTGAAAGTCCCACATCGACAAGATATAAGGTCAATTTATAATATATATATATAAGTGGTTGCAAACCTCATCTTATAGGCGGGTTTTGTAAGATTGAGTTAGGCTTAAAGTCCACTTCTTAACATAGTATCAGAGCCAAGTTAGAGCCAAGTTAGAGCCTATCCTAACAAGATTTGTGTGGACATATTGTTCCACCCGCTATTGGGCTACTATTGGACCATTCATTAATATTTAGTCTCATGCTCAAAATGTATATACCTCGGCACGAGAGGGTGTGTTGGAAGTCTCACATTGACTAGAGATAAGATCAATTTATAGCATATAAGTGGATGCAAACCTTATCTTACAAGCCGGTTTTGTGGAGTTGAGTTAGGTTTAAAGTCTACTTTTTAACAAAAACAAATCTTTAGATCACATCCCTGATTTGTTTGGACAAATGCAATACTCTTCTTGATTTAACACCATGGTTTGCACTGTGCCCCCTAGCAACAAAATTCAGTCAAGTTATGGGTGGAATCAGTCACTACATTCTAGAAATAGAAACAGTTTGAAAGGATTTAAGAATTCCTTATGAACTTGTGCTTTGAAAAGCTGTGCTTAGCTTCCTTAATGCGGCATTATTGTGGATGACCTTTTTTTTTCTCAACTGAATAGAAATGGGGAATATTTCAAAGGGACATAACATGTTCTCATAAGTCATAATCTGCTTACATCATCTAACAGCTTCCTTTCAACAAACCCTCGTGTGAACACTTGGAAAGGAAATTGCTCTTTTATGAGGATAATTATACAAACTAGTAAAGATGTACCTACCAATTTTCAGAAATGCCATGTGTTGTGTGATCTTGCTTTAAATATATTAGAATCTAATGATTATGGATATGGCGTAATTTTTATTCCTATAGATTTGAAGGAGAGCCCTTGATGAATTATTTTTAAAGAAATTCCCTCATATCAATAATGATGGTTGTCTCATTATCATTTACTTCCAAATAATAAGGTAGTCACCTATTTTATTCTAATTGGTTGGCATCAAAGTCATGATGATATTTATGGCTGTCTCAGTATCAAATCTGTACAGGAATTTATTACTCCCTTTTGTTTCTTTTTCTGGAGTTGATAATTTTGTTTAATGTTGATTGTGGTGCACGAGCATCTATCTGAAAGATTGAAGCCAGTCTATTGCGTATTTCTGAACCGGGTTTGAGCATCCTCTTTGGAATCTAATTAAGCAGTTAAATAACTATTTCTAGGGCTGGCGATACGAGTCCTTTTTAGTAGATCCAATCTGAAGATTTATGGAAGCTTTTGGTATTGTTCACTTATTCAATAAAATATTTTCCTGATGCTTGTATGTCACTAAAGGCAGAAACTATTGTTATTTATTCCAGTGAAGAGAAAATCAACACCAAGGAAAGAAATTTATAGCTGCACGGGATGCTCATTAAAATATTGGGGGAAGTAATCATGTATTTCGTGGGAGTTAACTTGTCAGGAAATTACAGTCTGTGATGTAATAAAAGGCTAGTCCTAGTGCACCGGTAAGCCAGGCCTTGGTGACCAGTTGGTCATGGGTTCAAATTCAGAAACAGTCTCTGAATATTTAAGGATGAGGTTTTGTACAAATAAACACTTCTGCACCTTCACATCATGAGGAATCTTGTGACACCGGGGTATGTCAGTTTTTTTATCTACTAGAACTTCAAGGACCGGAAGAGAAGGAAGTGAAAATCTGTTTCCTGTAGAAGTTATTTGGTTTGGTGGGTTTAGCATTTCTGATGCACACAAAAGACCATGGGCGGAATTCAATTGTCATTTCACATAATTTGTTATTGTTTTTAACCAATGGCAGTGTTTTAAATCCTGGAAACTGATGCGTGGCTGGGGGTCAAAAAACACAAATAGAGGGGATAGCAAGAGAGCTGCCATATTATGTATTTCTCAAGTATGACAAAAAAGTGCTCAAAAATCACGACACTCATAATTAACAATAAAAATGTTATAGGCATCCTAAACAAAACATACAATAAAATACCTAAAAAAGTCATATAAGTTCCTTAGATATGAATTATCTCATTATCTTTGAAATCCGAGTCTTCATTATCATTTTCACTGCTATTCCATTTGTAGATTTTACTTTTGGAAATTGAATTTTAGAAAGTAGATTTTAAGTCTAACTTAATTTTGCAAAATTGGATTGTGAGTTTAGGTTTGTACTTGTTATATACTATAATTTAGTTATATTTTTAGTCGATTGGAGATCCCAAAATATTCTCTTACTATGAGGATTGAAAATCTCATGTGACTATGGGAACCCGCTAGAGGTTGACATGATAGATTCAACAAACTTAAGTAGGATAGACTTGGAATAGCTTTGACACCATCTTTTAAAGTAGACTTCAGCCTAATTCAACTTCAAAATATTAGCCGGAAGGTGAGATTTACACTCGCTTATATATTGAAATCCAAAACTAGCTCTAGCCATTTTGGCTGCCACTTTAGCTGCCATAGCAGGCAAAATAGTGCCCTGAATAGTGGCTGGAGAGGACATCTTTTTAGCTCTGTTCCTCTTCAGTACTTTAGTGGTGCTAGTTAAAACCCACCTATAAGCTGTTACTATATGTAACTAACTAACATAACCTTCATTTGGATGCACAGGTGGACCAATTTTGATGGGAAGGGAAGTGGCATCCTCATAAGGAAAATAATTTCTGGTTTTTAATTAAATCCACCTATAAGCATTTTAAGAACCCTATATATTTATACTTTTTGCAACCCTAAAATAGTATTACTGGCTCTACTTTTGGCCTGTGGCACATTGCAAATGATCTTCCATTCTTCACAAATCAAGTGTGGATGAGTTTAGATCATGAGGGTGTGGCAATTTATATGATTTATCAGGGAGCAAATTGCAATCGAGCCTTCGTTCATCTTTTCTGTTACTTCATTAATATGTTCTTTGTAAGCTTATCTTAGTTCTATCTTGTTCCTTCTAGTATCACGATGATGAAGCTGCTGTCTCTTGGTTTCTTACTAAGCCTCTACATGATAAAATCCCTTCGAAATTGCCAACAGTTGGCAAATAACAATCTTTCATCAAAAACTGGTTCGAATTTCTAAAATCTTAACTGATAATCCAATCCTCAGAAAATTGAGAGAATTTCTATCTGCTATTTGCCATCACAGCTTGGGGAATCTCATTTTTAAGTTTCTTTCACTTATTAGTGAGTGGAAGGCTGAAAATTTAAGCTGGCTAAGGTTGCAACAGGGGCTTATTGGTAGAGTTGGGTCATGAGGGTGGTATGCCTTTCATTGGAAATTTTATTGCGCTTTTGAATTGAAATTGGGTAAATTACACCCCTCCTTCTAGATGCTTAACTTCCACTGTCCTCTTCTCTATTTTAAAAAAATTAGACTTCTTCAAGAAATTAACGTGTTACCCTTCTTTTGTCCATTTTAACGTTGATGGCCCTTCTAGAGGACAGCTTTCCTCTCTTTGTGACTCTCCGTCATGGCTAACCTGTTTTAAATTTTAGATTTGCAGGTATTTATACCAAAATTTTAGATTTCATTTTAAATCTCTTAATTTAATGCATTGATTCAATTTTGTTATGTTGACCGATTTTTCTATTCCCCTTCTATTGAAATTATTTAGCTACTAAACTGCAGTATCAGTATGGATGTTTTCATATGCAGAAACCTTGGTCTTTTATTGCAGTGTTAAGAGTTGTTGATGCTGAATTTGTCTGAAAAAAAAAAGTATTCTGGTAGATTTTTCTGGTATAGCATTTTTTATCAGCAGGTATCATATATAGAGGCTGACACAATTTTTTTAGTATTTGTTATATGATGTGAATATTGTTCTTCCCATAACTTAAAAAGAAGAAAATGAAAGGAGAAACATAAACTAAAAATCCTGAGCAAAGAGACGTCCCATAAAATAGCCATAGTTGAACATCTAAGCCTAAGAATATGGTCTTAGTCAATATAGGAATGATGACTTTTATGTCTTCATTTTTTCCTTAAAGAATTTTGAAACAGCTTCTGTAATTAATTATGGAAAATGCTATTCTGAAGTTTTTATTTTTAAATCAGCATAGAGGTTTTAGAATCGTGAACAGTCAGAAGTGAATATTTTTACTGTTATTATATACTTCATGGTTTTGAGAAGTGTTTGCGCTTAGCCACACTCATACTGCAGGTTGCAGAACGAGCCCTGTTTTTGTGGAACAATGAGCATATCGTGAGCTTAATTGCCCAAAACAGGACGGTGGTACTACCAATAATATTTGAAGCATTTGAGAAAAACATCTCGAATCATTGGAATCAAGCAGTACATGGACTGACGGTGAATGTTCGCAAAATGTTCCTGGAAATGGATGCAGAATTGTTTGAAGAGTGCCAGCGGCAGCACGCAGAGAAAGAGGCTAAAGCCAAAGATGTAGAAGAGCAGCGGGAACTTAATTGGAAGAGACTGGAAGATGCGGCTGCACAGAATGGATTTGAGGATATGGTCTTAACTTAGCCTTGTTAGTATACTACCACAACTGCTCTTATAATCCATTTTGGTGCCATTATTTATTGGTTTCTTTCTTTTCCACCTAATTTTTTCTCCTCTTCTATCTTATTATATATCACTTGGATAATTAGCAATTTTAAGAAATCAGTGATTAATGTAACTTATTCGAAGTTGTTAGCAATGTCTGCAGATTAAGAACGTTTTTGTGAAATACTTTCTTGTATTTTTCTCCTTTTATAAAGAGAAATACGGAAGATTTTTTCTTTTCATTTCTCAAGACAAAATCTCACCTTTTCTTGGTTCTTGGATTCGGCCATTATGATTGGAAATTTCAAGGCATTATACTCAAAAACCTTCTACACTAAGGTCGTTATTGAATGACAAAGTTATATGCAAATTGACATATTTTAATATGGAAATTGCTACATTGTCCGAGTAAGAGTAATTCCGTTGTTAAATAGTTTTTGGTGAATGAGTTGTTTTTCAGCACTGCTCAGCTCAATTCTGGTTGCTAGATACCATCGATATTGAGCAATAATTATTTTTGGACATTAGTTTTTTGAAAACCAGAGAACCTTGTTTCTTCCAAACCTACTGTACAATATCTTTTTATATTATACACGTTTTTTCTTGCTTTCTTTTTTTGTAGGAGTTTCAAACTATTAAAGAATGTGTCAATGTCTATATATAAAATAGTGTGTTACGTTGTGTTTTGGACAACCCAATTGATCACATTTTAGCTATATGTTTAAAAAATTGTTTAAATAAGAAATTTGTAGGAACATCAATGAAATTTATATTTTTTAAGTTGAGTTGCTTTTGTTTAACTTGAAATTTATAACTTATAAATTTTTAAATATATTTTTTAAAAATCAATTTTGATAATTCAACAGTTTTCTTTTTAATTTCGTGCATATTATTTTTATAACTTATTATGTAAATGTTGTTTTCTATTCAAATGCAGTTATTATCTTAAAATTGGTTCAAATAATTTTTTATTGTAATCAATTATGAATGTAATATAGCTTTTACAACTATTCCAAATACGCTGACGACATAAAAGAAGTATAATGAGAAATTATACGAAATATTAAGAGAATTAGTGTAATTTAAGAAAAATATGTTATACACTGATATTTTCTTTTCTAGAGGATTTTTTTTTTTTTAAATAAAAGAGAATATGTTAGTAATCCATTCAAAACATACTACTTGCAAACTAGGTTTTTTGGATATAGGGTCAAGTAACTTAATTCCTTCATAATTTCTTTCTAAGTTGTTTGGGTAGTTGAATCTTTGTCTTATATTTACCTTCGTTCCAACTGTTTGGAGGGATATCTGTCAAAGGTTCTTCGATGTTTAAGTCAGTACACAATTCGTATGGTGGTCAGAGCAATAATATTAAATGCACACTAAATGTGAGAGGCTGGAAGATGACTCTCAAGTCACTACCATAGCTAAGGGACTAGAGCAAGAGGCTGAGCGGGAGCTGAGGTCCGTCCTTTGTTATAATCGTGATCTCTTTGCTTGGACGGCGGTCGACATGCCAGGAATTCATCCCTCGGTCATGTCTCACAAACTAGCACTTGTCAAGGAAGAGAGGTCGGTCGCCCAGAAAAAGAGGAGAATAGGGGACGAGAACAGAAGGGCAATGGACAAAGAGGTGAGCAAACTCCTCGGAGCAGGTTTGTGACAGAGGTAACGTATACCACATGCCTCGCCAATGTGGTTATGGTCAAGAAGGCCAGCGGGAAGTGGCGTATGTACACCGACTACACGGACCTGAACAGGGCTTGCCCTAAAGACGCGTATCCATTGCGCAATACCGATGGCCTGGTCGACGAGGCTTTTGGGCACAAAATGTTGAGCTTCCTAGATGCTTATTCAAGCTACAACAAAATCCCAATGTACACTCTGACTGAGAGAAGACAACCTTCATCATCAAGAAGGCTAACTACTGTTACGAGGTCATGCCCTTCGGTTTGAAAAATATCAAGGCGACTTATCAGTGTCTTATGGACAAAATCTTTGCCGATTAGATCGGGCAGTGCATGAATGTGTATGATGATGGTATGGTGGTTTGATCAAATTCGAGTGTCGAACACTTCAGAGATCTGAAGGAAGTCTTTGGGCAGGTTCGGTGGTACAACATGAGGTTGAACCCGGCCAAGTGCACGTTCGGCGTAGGGGCAGGTAAGTTTCTTGGATTCATGGTCACCCATCGGGGTATTGAGGCCAACTCGGATAAGTGCACCGCCATCTTAGAAATGGGAAGTTCGAAAAACCTGAAGGAAGTGTAGAGGTTTGTCAAGCGGGCTACAACACTTTCGAGATTCATCCCGAAGTTGGCGGAGTGTATCCGCCCAATCTTGAGGAAAATGAAGAAAGGCGTAGGAGAGACGTGGGACCTAAACTGTGCAAAAGCATCAATAGAAATAAAGGCTATATTAACCGCTCCCCGGTGATGAACTGGCCGATGGTTGACAAGGATCTCCAGATTTATTTGAGTAGGATTTAACCTACCAGCATATGGATGCCCTACTAAAGTTTTTGCTAAATCATGATTATGGTATCCACTTATCACCTACAATACCCACCCATCGCTATTACCAGATGGCTTGCCCCTTAACTTGAAAGGACATTCACAATTTTGGGCGTCATATGTATTAGGTTGAACATCGAGTTTGTATTTTCTTTATTTTTTACCTCTTTCACATCCTAGCAACACAAACGTCTTCCTTCTAGGTTGACCGGTAGCTTTATCGGATCTTATAGTCATGACAACAAATCATAGATCATATACAATCACTCTTACCCATTCAATTAAGTTTTCACAAGAGGAAAATATTTCATTTGTTGTGAAATGATTCGTCAGATTTCCCTTAGCAACCTCATTTATAAATCCTTAGATTAGCTTTTATCCCAATTATGGGTTTTGTTGGGTAAGGTTCTAACGAGACACGCCAAATATTAAGATTAATAAAATTCCTCCTTTACATATTATTTTTTATATGTTTTACAATCACTATTTAGGGAAATCCGAGTGGAAATAAGTGTCCAAAAATGTGACTACTCGATAAATCTGAGCATGAGTGTCTAAATATGTAACTACTTTATAATATCCAGCATAAGTCTCCAAATATGTAATTACTTGATAAATTCAAGTATAAGCATATGAATATGTGATTACTTAGTAAATTTGAGAATAAGGGTCCAAATATGTATAAAAGTAAAAAAAAATGTGATTAACTTTTGAAAATCCTAATATAAATTAAGGGTCCAAAAATATGACTAAATAAGAGTGTGAAAAAATAACCAACTCGAGAAAAATCGAGTATAAAGTAAGCATCCAAAAGATGTAACTATATAAATGCCCAAAAATTAAAAAGTTGAGTACAATTCGATCATAATTAAAAATAACATACAAACTTGTTCATTTAGTAACTTGGTCTATTTCCTAGCTATCAATTTTTGAACTTTGGAGGTTTCACAATTTTATATTTTTGACATACCCAAAAAAAATTCAAAATAATAATGATCCGAGTATGAAATTCATAAAATACGTTTAACTACCTTAAAATAAGATAAAGATAATATACAATAGATATATAATTATATATTTGATAAAACCATAATTCATTTACAATAACTAAATTCATTAATAATATTTATCTAATATTCTTAAGCTTGAAAATTTATAAATATATATCATTACAAAAAATTTAATCATTTCATAATTATTTTTACTTACGTATACTTACCTAAAATTTCTTACAGACTTTAACGTAAAAAAATCTTCATACGTAATTTTCTCTCAAATTATCCAATACTCGATCGCATATTAACAATGAGGTTAAACCATTTCACACCAAATCCAATAAGAGTACTCCATTTGGTCCTTTTGATAGGAGTAATATTCCCATATGAAAGTTAGCGAAATGGTGAGTGACACTCCTTCATCCTTCTGCCGCTGCCATGTTGAGGTTTTCCTATAGACAATCCTTTAGATACTGAATTCCTATAGACAGTTCAATCCTTTATACCAATTAAGAAAGTAGATCAAATACACAAAAAAGGAAAAATTGAGTTGTTTATTGATTTTTTTTTTTTTTGTAATATTAGCCAGAACAATGTCTGATACAGTAAAAAGAAGTTTTTAAGTCTTTTTATTGATTAGGTGCAATTTTCGTTGACAAATGTTTTCATAAACCTTGTAAAAAGATCTCATTATAGACCGTATCACATTATCAACTATGTTTCTGTATGGGATCCGAGACCAAATACTCTTCAAGCTCCACTTTCCTTCAACGCTCTCCCAACGTTTATCACAAATCTCTTTCTTGGCACCGAACGATCGTGACCTGCATGTTACCACTCCTACTCTCAAGTCAGCAAGGTCACAGCGAAAGTAAAGTATATCTGATTAGATTCAAAAGTGAGTACCTGGTTTAACATGTTTGTATTTATAGGCATCCAGCCTAACAATGGTATTAATTTCCTGTAATTGTTGCACCATGTTCCATAACCTTCACCCATTACTCGTAACCGCCTCCTTGCGTCAGTTTCTTTTTCCGTAATATTCGCTCATTAATGTCATTAGTCATCTTTCGACATTATGCCTGCACCACTCCTATGACCGGTGGGCTCCTTGTTGCCTTCAGCTTTTACCTCGACCGATCGCCCCGCCTCCTCTCCCGAATACATTTTCTGCTCTCCGCCTCTGCCTTGACCGATCGATCTATTGCCTCCCCCGAACACACATCAACAATTATTTTACAATTGGATACTCCATTTGTAATGAGACAAAAATGATAACGATAATCGTTAAAATATTTTTTATCATTTCACTAAAACAACTCATTTTTAACAAAAGGAATAATTTAGTCTTGATTTAATACCTATTTTGGTCCCTCTTTTCAGGGGGTTTGTTCAAAGTGGTCCTCCCTTTTTTAAAAAGTTCATTAAAGTCCTATTTTTTGCAAAAACTATGCAAGTTAGTTCTTTTTGCTAACGACGTTAATTCTGCTAACGGTAGAGCTGCCCAGCTGGCAAATATTTGACGAATGGGCTGACGTGTTGGCAAAAGACAGATCAAATCTTCTTCTTCCAAAAATCTTCGTTGCGTCGTTCTCCCCTTTCCCACTTTCCCTTCCACCCCGCTCTGCCTCCCCCACCCTATCACCACCCCCATCCCCACCAAACCCCTCTTTCTTACGCCTCCGCCAACCCTAATTTCCAGAATTTCAAGAGACCTCAAATCCACCCTGTCGTTCCGTCCCACCACCCTCACAATGCCCAATTCAATGGGTTGCACAAGGCTGCGTTGCGATTTATCAACGGTTGTTCTGGTTTGGTTCTCTTGCTTTGCAGGTCTGAGGAGGCACGATGTTGATGCGCGATGAGATGCTCCGGTGGGGATGGTTTCTACGTGATTAAGGTTCTTCAATTTGGGGATCTTTTCAATTGGGATTTTGGGGCTGGTTGCATTTCCTTACAGGTTTCGAAGGAGAAGTATTGAACTCGTGATGGAATCTGGTGATTTTGGAATTGATGAAACTCGCGAGGTGGAGACACGATCTGGATTTCGTATATGGGTTGTTGTTTACTGGGTTGAGGTTGCATGTCAAGACACAAAGGATGATGGAGATGTCGTGGAGGAGATTGCAATTTTCACAGTGGAGAATGGAGGAGAAGATGAACTTTCTCGGGTTCTCTCTATTGTTGCGATTTGGGTGGTTGATGGAAGAACAAAGGAATTGTCACAATGGTCTGAGGCTGCTCGCGGTGGTACGTCAATGGAGGTGAGGTGATTCACTGTGGTTGCTGGACGGCGCTGGTTGTGTTCTTGAGCGTGGTTGAGGATGAATGGGGAGTTGATGATGGCCTTGGATGGTTGCACGACGGTTCCGGTGACGGTGGCAGCACAAGGAGGTTGATGGAATTAGGGTTGCGGCAGCGGCATCATCAAATCACTCTTAAATTCCATCTCTACACCCATTCGCCAACACGTCAGCCCATTCGTCAAATATTTGCCAACTGGGCAACTCTGTCATTAGCAGAATTAACGCCGTTAGCAAAAAGGACTAACTTGCACAATTTTTGCAAAAAGTAGGACTTTAATGAACTTTTTAAAAAAGGAAAGATCACTTTGAACAAACCATCCGAAAAAAAAGACCAAAATAGATATTAAACCTTTAGTCTTTTGCTAAATATATGAATTAATTATATACCTTTTCATTTTATTTTTTAATTTTCATTTTCTTTCCTTCAATACAAATAATTACATTTTCTATTTTTTTTCTCCTCTTTTATATTTTTGTTATTGTTCATTTCAAACAATATATATATATATATATATATAATAAATTAAATAGTTTAATTTTTTTAATTTTAGTGAAAGTTAAAATTACTTTTTAAAAAAAAAAACTTTGATCCAATCTTTCAACTTTAAAATATGTAAATTTAGTTATTTAATTAAATTTGATTAAGTTCATTATGAAACAAATTTAAAATATCAAATAAATTTAATATAATTTAATTAAAATAATTAAATTTATATATTTTTTTTAAGTTAAAAAACTAAATTAAGTTAAAATTTTGAAAAAGGATTAATTTTAATTTAATAAAAACATATTTAACAACTGAAATAATTATAGAGATCCACGTTCGAGGCTACAATTAACCTGTCCAAACCCACGTAATGAAGGGTAAGCCTAGGCGAAAAATATAAATTATTTTATCTTGTATAGTGTTTTGCTTTCACTTTGAGTACTTCCGCCAAAATATCACGTTTGTTCTGTAAACTTTTAAAGGAAAAGTATAAAATTAACAATAAAATTGTAAAATTAAGAGAAAAAAAAAATAAAACAGCAAAATGAAAGCTGATCTTGATATTTAAAATTTTAAAATTAAAATCCAATTTTAAAGTGCCGGATTTAGATTTTAGTGGAAAAAGAATCTGTGTTATGACAATTAATCCTACTATACTAATAATATCATCAACTCATGTTTGGTTTTGCATGCCATACCGTTTTCTTTTTCAAAGGATAAACCTATGAATATCTTAAATTTAAAATTAAAGGAACACCACCTATTGTTCTTTCTGTTTTCCTTGGGCTTTTTTCCATCGTTAGAGATATGGAAAAACGCATATGCCACCATAAAAAACACGAAAATCACGGGCACAGTTTTGGTCAAAAGGAAAAGAAAACAATATCTGTTCACCAAAATGGAACATCAATTAAAACCCACATTCACGCATCGAGATTATCTGTTACTTCGTTTCATTTTTGTGTAATAAACTAACATAATTATGGATAAAGTTTATGATCAAACCCTAGCCGACAAGATTACATCATCTTCCCATCAACTAAAAAAAAGTAGCATAAAGTTCATAACTCAGGTAGGTCAATGCAATTTCAAACACTTTTTTAGAAACAAGTTAGCTCACTCACAACAATTTATATATCTCTGTCCATTTGACATAAAATACATAGTAGTTTCTAGCCATTGGTTAATATCCTTCTGAAAGCTAAAGGGTACAAGGGTTGTGTTTGACGGACAAACATGCTCATCGGAGTTACAGAAATAATATTAAGCATGTGATAAGACCGGTTTAAATATGATTTTATATTTTTGGATGTATATTAATTCTTAAAACTTAAAATACATATAATCTTTTAATTTAATTAGTTAAATGTTTTTAATATAAAACACCATTCATATTTGAATTATTTCTTTTATATTTGACATATTTTGGTTATAATATTAATTAAAAAATTTGTTTGATAAATTAAAAAATTAATATGATTAAATTAAAATAACTACATTAATTCATTTTTAAAATATAATAAAATTTTGTACGAATTTCAATTTCACTTAGACACTAAAATCATATTTAATTAAAATTTTAAAGAAATTTGTATTTCAATTTTTCATATAATGAAGAAACAAATGTTCTAAACACCTAATTAAGCACTTTTTTTTATCTGTCCTGGGTATAAACTAAGTTCTCCTTCGCTACAAGACTGGCAAACTTACAATTTTCTCTCTTGACATTGTGAGACACATAATGACTAAGCACGGAAAGAGGGTTCGAGGGAAAAATAAAAGAGGGTTGGAACGAAGATATATAATGATGATGGAGGAAAAGATATAGTCTCAAATCATTCCAACAGAGACAACAAACATCATCGTATTCGATTGGTTACAACTCATTTGCTATAGAAGTGCTGTTAAGGTAATTGTATGAAATGAGAGGCACAAGAAAGCAAGAAATGCAGAGAGAAGAGAGAAAGTACGTGAAGGTGGCAGTGGCATTGTACTCTGGGACATGTCATCCGTGTATTCTGGGCCTGTATCTGAAAAATATACACCACCATCATTGGGTCCTCTCGTCCACATTCCCAGATTATTGTCCCTGTTCATCACTCAAACATATTTCAGATTGCATTTCCATCTTTATGTTCATCAAATTGAAAATTTCCTATACTATCACACCGATGAACTATTTAAGGACAGACAAATAAATCACGATACTCATCACATTTTTATGGGTTTTTTTACAAATTTTATTTGTGCACTTTTCGAACATCGTGCATTTATTGTTTAAGATTCTGTCATATTTTAGTTTCTAAATGACTTTAAGTTACTTTTATAGTTAATTCTTTTTTTTTATCTTTAATATTGAATTTCAAACAAATCCCAATTATAGAATTATAAATTTCAAATATCATCAAATTAAAGAATAATTCAACTTTGAAATATCTTTCTTTCTTTCCAAAATTTCACCACAATTTGAAGGAATTATAGTTCTTCTTAACACTTAATTCCTTGATCATTTAATATCAATATCACCACTATAATACCACCAATGTCATTGACGTAACACGTTATTATAAATAAATATCATAGAAACTAAGTTTCTTCAGACAATTTGATTGAGAACATAGTTATAAGACCGTTTTTTTATTTAAAGGACGCAATATTCATTAGAAATCCTAAAAGAGTGTATTGTGAACCAGAAAAGTTGTTGAAATCATTTATCATAATTGTAATGTGTTCTTAGAAAAGTAAACTTACTAAGAAAAAAAAATGTACTCTACTAATAAAAGAATTTTCTTTGTAACTGTCTTTACACATTTTTTATTTATTATATTCTGTATATTTTTGATAATTACTACGTATACCTTTTGAGTAGAGAATTTTTTTATGATTTGATGATTAGCTTTGATTATGATAAATGATATCATACTAATTTACTTTTCTTAATTGTATTAATTAATTAATTTTTTATAATTATAAAAAATGTGGACAAAGTTGCGTTAGTTATAATTAAAAAAATTAATCAAGAAATAGACATAATCAAGAACATACCTGGCAACGCCAAGAACACCAGCGGACATGGTGAGAAGCGAGATACGATCCACGTTCTTAGGCTCAACGCTGTACGCATTTTGGTAGTCAGTGCCGGCCTCACCTCCCGAGGCCACGAAAAACGCGCCGTTCAGCATCACATCCCCTTCCGACCTCCAATTCCAGCCGCTCCACTCCCCTTCTCCGGCGTCCAGCCTCTTCGTAATCTGTTTCGCATATGGATCCTCCGGCGCAGTGTAGCGGTTCCCCTGGCTGTTAATCGTAGGCCTCCCACTTCCCCCGATCGCGTACATCTCCCATCGCGTGAAGTCATTGTTCACCACGTGAATGTAACCTAGTCTGCAACGCGGCATGCGCTGCACCAGATTCTCTCCGAAGTGGTTGAACGCGATCGTCACTTGCATCGCCGAGTCTGGCTGGTAGTGGTCGCTGTGGCCTAAGAGCATCACGTCGTTGTGGTGCGAGAAGTGGTTGTTCGAGATCGTTATTGCCGTCGAACCCATCACCGCGTCGATCAGGCCATCCTTGCACCGCGATAGCGTGCAGTGATCGATCCAGATGTCACGCGACGAGAAGATCGAGATTCCATCGCCGTCTGATTCCGTTCTATAACCATAGTGCTCTGGACTCGACCGCACGTTAGCATTACCTGACCATTGTGGTAGTGATAATCATTATATATTTCCTCTTTCCTACTTTTTCTTCAGGTGGAAATATTATATATATATATATATATATATATATATATATATATATATATATATATATATATATATATATATATATATATTCAAAAAAATTGCATAATTATTATAGAAGTGTAAATAAAAAAGAATAAAAGTTGTATTTCAAAATTAAGTGAAACCAAACACAACTTTTTATCAGAAAATAATTCAAACAGATATTAAACAATACCGATAAAGAAATTCAACTGTTTAGAAAATTGATATAACACTATTTTATAAAAAAAATTAAAAAATATAAATTTCATTTTTTAATAATATTTAATATTTTTATTCAGACTAATAGGTTCCTCTATGTGGATGATGATGTGTTGTTACGAAGATGATTGATCATCTTGAATCTTGGCATCCTTATATACCTTGTTTTCTAAATATGCAGCTCCATCATTCCTGCAAAGACTTCTCTTTTTCAAAGTATATTCACTTAGATTATTTTAGTATTTCTTATTACATGTATCTTAATAATAATAATTTAAAATAAAGAAAAGTATGAAGTGAACCAGAAGAATAAAATATTCTTTTTCAAGCATTTTGTGTTTTAAAATAGAATAATGAATTTATTTAATTTAAAAAATTCATATAAAAAATAAAATATAAGATAAATTAACTAATACAATGACATATAATAAAAATATTAGATAAATTAAATAATACAACGACATATATATAACATGAAACAAAATAACTAATTCTCACATATTTTCTTCATGTTACTCAGTTTTCATTTCAATCTAAAAGAGCTAACCAATACCTATTCTTTAATAATGAATCTAACTAGTTTATTCATAAAAGATCTCATTGTCTTTATATTATCAGTGTCATCACAACTTACATTAATTTAAATTTGGTTAAATAATATTATAACCTGATTATATTTAATTTTTTAAAATAAAAATAAAATTAAAACAAAAAGAAAAGTCAATTTAAAATTTTCCTAAAAAATAAGCACGAATGAAATTATCCAAGCTTTAAACTTGATCCGAGTGTACATTAAATATGGTTAATGTTTGTATCGTATTTTATCTTATTACCATTCTGTCGTCTTTAGAGGGTAACTCTTTTTTTTTTTTAATGTGTTGATGAAGTTTTGCATTTTATAAATAGAGACATGGAAGGACGTGATGATAATAAGAAAGAAAAGGTTGTCATAAGCAAGGGTACTAAGAGGGTCATACTTTACTTACGTGTAAAAAAATGTAGAAAGTGAAAAAATTATATTGGAGGGAAGCAGAAGCAAAGCGGGAAAAGCATCACTATTTCTCTGTTGAATCTAACTTTGAATCTCACTTTATTGCATGTACAAAAAGCAAATAGGTTCCATAAATTTATGGTCAAAGTGAAAACACTCTTTTCAGTTTTCAAACTGACTGAAACTAAAATTATCTGAATTTTACAAAGTATGTTAATTTTACTCTCCATTTATTTTATATTTTTTTTAAAAATTAATAGAATAAAACTGAGAGTTTCTGTTAAAAGTAAGTAAAAGAAGAAAGTATTGAAGGATGAATGTGTTACCAGAGGGATGGCAATGGTGGATGTGAATGTTGTGAATAATGACATTGCTAATATACTGAAGAGTGATGCAGCCTCCACCCACGATGTGCACATCAGCGCCACGTCCATCAATGGTTTTGTAGCTATTGAAAATGAGTTCCTGAGAGAGCTTAATCATCATGTTACTGGGGAACACGATCCACAGTGGTTCATTCTGTATCACTGCATATCTAAGTGTTCCTGGTTTTGGGTTCACAGGATCCTCATCAGATGAATCCGTGACTATGTAAAATTCCCCACCTTTTCCACCCTTTGCATTCTGCCCAAACCCAATTGCACAATCAGCAAGTCTCTGTCTGTTGTTGGACCAATCTGGGTCACACTTCCAACAATCATCAATGGGGTTACCTGTAAGACATGATGTCGCATCTTTCTCTGACAATCTAAGCATTTCCCTTCTTTCCATTGAAGCATTCACCCTCCTGAAAAAAAAAAAACAAAGAAACTAAATTACTATATGAAGTTTCAAAAAAATTGTACCTTTCATAGTCTAGAAAGAAAATCCAGAGAAAAAAAACATTTTTATTCCTAAAAATAGTCACTTTGAGGCAACAAAATTGGGTAACTTAGCTTGTAAACTTGAAAATGGAAGAAGAAATGAAATGTGAGTTGCTGGTTTTTGGCAATGACCCAGATGTGAAGATTGTATCTTTATGTTTTAGCTTTTATGTCAGGAGGTTGGGATGATAATTTGCAATGTAGGGTCTCGAAGATAAGGTGAAATAAAGGGGTTAAGTGAGTTGGTTTGTAGAGGTATTTGTGTTAAAAAGCAGAAAAAAGAAGTAAAAAGAGAGAAAGAAAATGAGGTTTTGGAATGATGTACCTATGAACTTGTGTGGCAACAGCTTCCGGGTCTGGATGTTGCCCTGGGAGAGTGAGGTTGAGTGCTGGTGTTCCATGTGTTAAAAAGGAGGGCAGAACGGAGAAGAAGAGCAAAATGTAGGTTGCTTGAACCATTGTTGACGAAGAAAAGTGCTGCTCTGTGTAAGTGTTGTTGCCACTACAATACAGAGATTGTGAACACTTCACTCATTCTCTCTCTCTCTCTCCCAATATTGGTCGCTCAGCAAGATTGGTACTTGCTTGCTGGTGTTAGTTTTTAATAAACAATTCCGTGATTAAAGGAACAGTGAACAGTGACATTGGACACAATGAATCACCTTTTCGTTACATCTTCCAGTTTCATAGTCAAAGGCAAACTAAAGTTCAATATCTGTTTCTAACAGGGAAAAAAAAAGAAAAATATTAGGAACCTGTAACAAGAGCGAAAAAAGATTGATATAAAATGTTGCCATAGGAGATGGTGGGTTTGAGTTTTTAGTATTTAAGTTTGGTTTATAGTGTTTAACCTTTTACCATTTGTGTTGTGTTATTGATTATGATTGTATGAATAAAAAGAAGAGAAGTGGGATTGGAGGGTGTGGGGGCGCATTGAGCAATGTTAGAATGAAACGAAATTGTCCCTGATATCGAGGAAGTTCTGAGAGTAACTTGACCGGACCTGACCCTTGGTTTGTTTCAACGTATAGTTCTGCCATTTCTGAAAAGGTAAATAAATAATAATGTTAAATAGAGAAGGACAAAGAAAAGAGTAGTTAGTTTATTAAGAGCAGGAACATTCTTCCAGAACTTCAAACTGTGCTTTTTGACTTTTCGATCACGCTTTCTTTTCCACTGTTTTTCTTTCGTTAAATTAAATTTTTAAACTTTCTCTTTTATATATATACTAGTATATCCAACGTTACCACGCACGGGTTTTTATTTTAATTCAAATTTATTGTATATTATTAAAATTAATTATTATTATTATTATTATATAAAAATATAGAATTTATGTGATTTATTGAAATTATAATAGCAATAAAACGAATCATAAAAATGAATAATATAAATTTGACTATAATAATATCAATTAATGTTAAATATTTTATCAATAACAATCTAGGTTTAAACTCATCGGATCGTTCCTATATTTGTTGGAGAATCTTAAGTAGATTTTTATTTTTTTAACTGTTTTAATTGGGTTCATATATTTGTAAAATTGAGTTAATTAAATCATGTCTGTCAAGTTTTCACATACGGCGTTAAATGTGATGATAGTGAATATGCTAAGCTGGATATTTTATTACGTGAAAATAATTAAATTATGACATGCAATTTAGTTAAGTAAAAAAATAAAAAATAGAAAGATTATGGAAGCAAATTCCTATTCTCAAAATGTTTCCAAAAAAATCCTAAAAGCTTAATTCCTCGTCACCCATAGAACATCTCATCCTCCATTAACCTCATCAGCCATCACTAGTCATGCTTAACCTCTCTATGTGTACCAACACTGTGAAAACCTTTAGAAGAAGCCAAATCGCCTTCAACTTCAGCCATATCGCACAAACCCAAATCGCAACACAAAACGTGAACCACTAACAACGCAATCAACGCACCACCATCAACGAACCTGGTGTCTCCTCCATAATTATCATTGTAACCTCCTGTAGGGCAAAACCCCAAAATCGTGAACCCTAAATTGCGCCTTCATCTTCCTCTATGAAACCAAATCTCAGGGAGAAGAAAATAATGGAGATCCGACCAGATATAAGCAGCTAGTGATCAACATAAGCAACACCCAATATTACATACTAAATAAAAAATTGTAAAATAGGAAAAATCTAGATACAATTCCTTAAGCACTTTTGGTGGTGTTCTTCAATCAAAATTAGAGTTCACCTCAGTAACTATTTAAACCTTTAATGAAAATCTTTATTAAGTAATATGAAGCTCTAATTTTAGTTGACAAAAAACAACGCAACAATTAGATGCATATAGATAAACTCTAACAACATTTACAACATAAGGAACAAGTGCAAGATTTAATGTCCGCAACATTAGTTACAAGATTTGATGCTCCATCGCCCTTATACCCAGAGCACGGTTTCAACCCCCGAAATTTAGAATCATTAGAGGCAGAGATTGACGTCATTTGCACAGCCCCACACTTGAGAGATCTAGAATTTTCAACAACATAAGTATCCTTGTCCCCGCTTTCAACAGCACAATCGGTTAGGGCAATTCCTTCAACATTCTCACCAACTTACAAAAGGCAAAGACAAAGAAAAAAGGGGAAGACTTTTTGAAAACCCTAATTCAGTTATTGATTGGAAATCGAAAAAGTATCAAAAGGGGATTTTGGGCACAAAACCATCGACTTTGGACACACATAAATCCATGTTGATGTAAAAATTACACGTCCTCTTTTCAAAATTACAACTCAATATTAGTTAATGTCGTCTATGAAAATTTAATGGATAGGGCTTAATTGGCTCAATTTTATAAATATATGGACCTAATTGAGATAGTTTAAAAAACGAGGATCCACTTGAGATTCCCCAACAAATATGAGGACGATCCGAGGGTTTAAACCAATAATCTATTAAATATACAAATCTACGTATGAATTATATAAATTTAACAATCAGCAAAAAAACAAATTTAAAGGTTATGCAACCGGAAAACTGTTAAGACTCCGACAAGTGTACCGAATCGTATCAAGTAATAATAAGTGGTAAGACCAAGTATCGTTTCCCTAGAGACTCATAGGTCAATTGCTTTAAGGTTCTCACCGTATACGAACCTTGTAGCACGAGGATCAATTTCGTTGTACCTCCCCGACACTTACTTCCTTCCCATTATAGGAAAGTGCTCATATATCCAACTCTACAAAAATATTACTCAAATTGTGTTATGCATTCCTAACATTCTCATAAGATATGAAAACAAATTTGCATAACTAAGTTCTACCTGTAGAAGAGTGGAATATCCAGCTATTTTTCTGACATCACTGAAGCTAGCATCTCCAAGCTACTCGTATGTATGAGCTAGTGTCGCTACTCCCCAGGCATATCTCCCACAGGCAGCCAAGTCTCTAAAGAGAAGCAGGTACGATATTCTAATGAGAGTGCCACTCTTATTTGTAAATATTGTGCATCCAACCAGATGCAACAAGTAGGCACGAGCAGCGCACTCACAGAGCTCCTTGTCACAACACTACTGGTAGACGTCCCTCAACCAGCTTAGCCTGACTTTTGGACCACGTGTGCGGGTCATCTCTGTTGTAGCTTTGGTGCGGTCCACACCCAACAAATCCATAATATGAGATCGAGCCTCCTCATACTCTAAGTCCTCGACATCACAAAAATGACCCATAATAGGTAGGTGGAGGAGATTGTGGACGTCATCTAGTGTAACTGACATCTCACCTACCGGGAGGTGGAAACTATTTGTGTCCAAATGCCACCTCTCCACAAGGGCCACGATCAATCCATGATCGGCATACTCATATGATAAGTTCACTAATGAACTCCAACCTGAAATGGTGATAAAAGGCTCAATAACCTCATGATACTTTCGAAAGTGTTTAAGTTTTTTACCATGGTAGATGACCTTCATCTCCTGTCGATCCTACAAAACAACACAAAATTATATAATAAAAAAAATTAACCGACTAAGGAAAAATAATTATTTAGGTTTTGTACTAACCCGGCCTTGCCATATGGCAAATGCAACGTGATCGGTGCAGTAAGTAAGCAAAGAGGTGTCCTGTGGACCTCTTGGAAATCCACCTTCTTCATTTTGTTCTTCACGAACATCCTCCTACTCAACATAGTTGTCCTCAACACAGTTGTGCTGAATACCCTCGTCATACACGTGCTGAATACCCTTGTCATACTCATGTTAAATACCCTCGTCATGCTCCTCGTGCTCCTCAATCACGTCCACATGACTTTCTGGAACGCGTCTTCTACGAGCAGATGTCGTAGGTCTTCTCCTTTCAGGATGTGACAAAGATGAAGACTCACCACGCGAAGAAGAAATCTCACCATGATAAGATGATGCACTTTTGGTTTTAACCATCTCTATTAACCAAATATATTAATAATAAATTTTATGACAAAAATATAAAAATTAATTATAAATTAATATTAAAATAAAAAATCAATAAAAATATTAAAGATTCCATAACAAACAAATACAATATTATAAATAAAGAAATTATTACATAATAATAAATATTTAAATAATTATCAACTCTAAAACACCATTACAAATTAAAAAAAGAAGAAAAACCAAATACTCAACAAATAATAAATATAATTGCATAATATATCATATTTGAATTAATAATAAATAGAATAAAACACTACACATTCAAAAATAAATAAAAAAATAAATAAAAAATATATGACTTTTAAAAACTTTAAATAATTACAAAATATATAATACGTAAGTAAATAACAATTATAAAACATATTACAAATTCAAAATAAAAAAAGTTCAAATAAAAAATTACATAATATTATAATATTTAAATACATACAAATAAATATATAACAAATTATTCATTTCAAACATATTAAAAATAAAAAATAAAATCATTAATCAATAAATAATTAATAAAATAAAAAAACCAATAAAACCATTAATTAATAAAATATATAAATAACAAACAAAGAAAAAAAGTTTTAACAACTTTAAATAAATAAATAAAACGTAAATTATTTTTAAATATTACACAAATTACAAATTAAAAATAATGAATTCAACAAAACTAAAATAATTACATAATATATAATAATTAAATAAATACGAATACATACATATCAATTTATTTATTTCAACCAGATTTTAAAATAATACAATATATAAATACAAGGTTTAATACCCAATTTTGTCCCTAGTTTGGTTGGTAAATCTCAATTTAGTCCCTCATTAGAAAAATGTTTGAAATATGTCCTTACTTTTAAATTTTTGAGTCAAATTAGTCCCTTCCGTTAAATAGAAGAAACAGAGTTAAAATACTGATGATCTGGCAATGTGCAATGGTAACGTGTCAATTTAAAATTATATGTGTGGTGATTTTATTATTATTTTATTAGTTTTAGTTTATCTGCGTCAGTTATGAAATGTTAAATGGCTTCTTCTTCCTCTTTCTCACACCATAGTCAAACAAATTTTTATCTTCATCTTCTTCTTCCAACACCACGCCTCACCCTCTTTCCTTCTCTGTCATGAACAATACTCCTCTTTCCAATTGTTAAAAAAATAAAATTGATCAACCCCACTAAAATTGTATTAAAACATGTACTGCATTGATTCGTTTACAAACCTAATCTTAAGGAAGACTCGCACCTGTTTCCATCTTTCTAAAAGAAATATCTCGTTAAAATCCAAAGGGGACCAGAAACTTGTCTCATAGATTATAAAATCCCGTTAAAAGCTCATGTCCCAACATTTATTCTTCTGAATTCCTTATCGCGAAAAAAATCCATTTCTAAAGCTCAAAGGCAGAAGATAATGTTGGTGTGTCAGAAGAAAGATGGACGCTTGCAAATCTGGACTCACTTGGATCATACAGAGCCCATTTGGTTACACTTTTGACAATAAGAAGACAAAATGGACATGTTAAAAGGTCATGGAACGACATCAACAAAATCTTGATTTCATCAAACGCGGTTATGCCAGATAATTTCACGTTCATCAACAAAATCAACACTCTCACCCCTAAATCGCGCAACCTGCACAGAAGATTCAAGAAACCCAATTCGCAGACCCAAATACCCAAGGAAAACCCCAATCGTAAGAACCAGATTCCAAAATCCCCAAATTCCAAATTTCATAAACCCTAGTCAGGAACAGAGCACGGGGAAATAACAAAAATCCTCTACAAAGTCGAATCAAAGAAGGAGAAAATGAAAATCCAAAAAGGAAACCCAAGATCCCCCAAACGAAGCCCCAAGCCAACGCCATGCACTGCCACGAAAATGCCTACTAACTAAGACCCTCACCGTTGTAGAGATGCTGGCGAACGAACCCACACGTTGTGGAGATGAGTCATGTCTGAGCCACCGGACATAGCCTCCCTTCCTGCGAAATGAACCAGAATGAGAGGGAAAAGAAGGCTACTTTGCAAGATCAAAACAGCATTGGAGATGAGGGACAAGAAAGCTATCTCCCTTGTCTGGAGAAAACATTAATTATAATTAAAAGTGATTAAAAGAAAACATTAATCCAAATTAATTATAATTAAAGCAAATACTAAACACGTCACCATCTGTGCTATTTAAAAATGACATGTTATCAATGTGTTTTCTGCCAGATCATCTAACTATCAGTTTATTTTTATTTGACGGAAGGGACGAAATTGACGCAAAATTGAATAAGTGAGGATCAATTTCAAACATTTTTAAAATGAGGGACTGAATTGACATTATTCAGCAAAAGTAGGGACAAAATAGGGTATTAAACCTAAATACAAAATAAAACATAAAAACTAAACAAGTTAAAATTAAAATCAATATTAAAATAAGTGAAACAAAACATCCGCATCTCCATGTCTCTGCAGCTTTGGAAATTCGTTGATGCCGTAAACGGTTTTCGAAAGCCGGAAACTTCTTCTGTGGCTTCGGAAATTCGATGACACCGTTAGCAGTTTTCGAACGCTGGAAAAACTTTAAACGTAATTCGAATTTTGGTTTGAATATCTCGATTTATGTCATTAAATCACAAATGCAACTAGTAACAACGATTTAACATATTTATACTGCTTTAATCTAAGTTTTACTGCAATTTATATATACATGCAACAAGATTAGAATATAGGAGGAAAGAAAGAAATACCAACCTGCACAAAAAAGCTTGGAAAGAAAGTCCGAACACCACCATGTAACGCCCCGACAACTTATAGGACTGTTGACTGTCCCCACACATCACCTCGACCTACAAAGATGGCAAAGGACTTCGAAATGCAGACACCGTGTTCACAGTGGAGGAGGCCACAAGAGATTTGCACGATTAAATGCAAATCATGAAGGAGGATGATTCACGATGAGGAAGGGTTCGAAAACAAAGTTTCTTTTTGAAAGCGCGAGAGAGAAGTTATTTTCGGGGGTGGAGGGTTTTGGTTTCAATATATTAAACATATTCACTCAAAGATTCTCTGAATTGTGCACAACCTTTGCAGATTGTAAGAAGGTTATTAAAGTAATTTTGGAAGTGCATGATGATAATATGGAGGTGGAGGGAAAGAACTCTTCATCCTACATCTTCAAAAATTACACATATAACCTTCTGACATCTCATCTTATACCTCCAACTTTTTCAAAAATTTCATTTTTAACTTTAATAAATATCTTTTCATATTTTTTCTTTTCTTTTTAAAAACACTCTAAACACCTTAATAATAATCTAATTTAATTTAAACTTTAAATATTATTTAATATAATTTTATATTTTAATAATTATTAAAATATGATTTATATTATAATAATAGTTATATTAAAAAATTAAAATAGAATAATTAAAATAAAAATAATAACAATAAAAATAATAATTATAATAATAATAATAATCAATTTGATTTAATATATTAAAAATATATTAAAAAGTTAAATTAAATTAAATAATAATTAAATTTAAATAAAAAACAAAATTTCAAAAACAATTATTTATTGGGATATCCATATTCGAAGCATAAGTTATCGGATTTCATATCCGATTAACAAATCTTCTTCAAATTTTGTTTTTTCTTTTAATTATAATAATCATTTAATTTAATTTAATTTAATATTTTAATATAATTTAATGTCACACCCCATTTAATACCCTCCTTAGTGGAGTACAGATGTCAACCGTCCGCTCTCACACATGTCGGCCGTCCGTTCTCCCGTGGTGAGTGGGAGACAAAGCTGTCAGCTCTATTTAATTCTCTCCATTGGGAACCGTGCGGTAGCAGAGGAATTGTGGGAGTGCAGAAAGTGGAAAACACGTGGCAACTCAAGGGTTATAGAGCTCGGAAAGTGGAAGACAGGTGGCCGGCAGGGATTGGACCGTCCGGTTTTGTGGGAGGCAGTATTTAAAGGAGAATTTTAGAAGTTGGCACCATTTTTCTTCTGGATGTAAACTCTTCATCTTCCATCTCCAGAAAACCCACCATTTTCTCCTCCTTCTCTCTAGAAATCTCCACCTTCTCTCTAAAGTTCCGGCCACTTCCTCCCCTCCGATCATCAACCTTCTTTCAGATAAATTCTTCCCGGTGCCAAGCTCTTTCACCTGCACCGATCGCATTCTCAGTCGGACGTCCTTGGGACTTTTGGGAGTCTTAGAAGTTTGCTTAAAGACCTAGAAGAATTAGCTGGAGTTAGAGGTAAGGGAAGCTTATAAATTTAATTATGATTAATGTGTATGCATGATTTGGTGAGTCTATGCTGCTGAATATATGATATTTTTGTTGAGAAATGCATGATTGATTTTGGTATGAAATATGTCATAAAGTTATAAAACATAGTAAAATGTAAATCTGTAATCGAAGGGTCATTAGGACCGTTCGGTTTCCCCTAAAACGATCGGTCTTGTACTATTGAATAGAAACTTAAATGTCTTGCTTAGTCAGTCGTAATGAGCTATCCATTACAGAACGCTCGGTATTATACTGAGTGTTCGGCTTTAACGTATTCGGTCATAGACTGATTTCCTAGTCTCATGTTAACTGTGTTTACTATAGTAGCGTTCGTTCACACTGAACGTTCGTTTTGATATTGATAATGTTTATTGAAAGTACTCGGTTGTAAATCGAGTGCTAGGTCCGAGAAATACTGGGTCATAAACTGAGTATTCGGTCTCCCATTTAACTATTTAGAACGTTCAGTCATACACTGAGCGTTCATTATATATTGATGATGTCTGTTTAAAAATGCTAGGTATCATACCAGTAATTGAATTTAAGAACGTTCGGTCATAAACTGTACGTTCGGTTATACGAGTGTTTGGTATTGGACTGACACTAAATTTTTGAAGCATTCAGTTTTATATTATTATTATTATTATTCATTTTAAGAATGTTCGATCATAAACCAAGCGTTCGGTTTTACATATATGATATTATGTTTGAGTATTTGGTCATAGACTAAGTACTCGGTTTGATGTTACCTATCCTGTTTGGGAAAAACGTCCGGTTTATAGTATCATTTATCTGAAAGGTGTTCGGTCTTACACTGACACTTGATTCCTCACAGAGTGTTCGGTCTTGTACTGACAGTCGCTGTGTTGAAGAGAACTTTTTTATTGTTAAACGTCCGGTTTTCAATGATTAAATCCTATTTGTTTCCATTGTGGAGTTCTATGGACTTTCCGTCCGGTTCCCATCAGCTACTCTGACTTAGTTTTTCATTGTTGAGTTGCTTATTAATCCTTTTCTTCTCTACCAGACCGTTCGGTCACTCGTTAGAATTTCTTGTTTATTTCAGTTCGTATTCTGTCTCTGACCGTCTGATAATTTGTTGAACTACTTTGATACTCGATCTCCTCATCATTGTTGAATCATTTTTGTATCCGTGTCGTCTATAATAAAAGATGTAAAGAATGAATGAGTTTGTATTGATTGGTTGGTAAAGTAAGAATATGGCCAGCTTTGTATTGGTGTGTTCATCCTGATATTCTAATGCTCACTAGCGCTAGTGACCATGTGGTGAGAATGGCAGGAGGCTCTAGCCTGGGCGGTGTGTACAACCTTAACCTAAGGTGTTTTAACGGGCTAACCTCGTGTGGCAGGCTCAAGGGTTTTCCATGCCGCGGTAACTCTGATGGTTGAATTCCAGGTTATCACCCACGGGTGCAGGGACGACCATGGCTACATATTCTTACAGTCCGGACAGAGTCATAGTGGTCGGTCTTAATGATTTATACGTTCGATTTATAGTATGAGATGAATTAAGTGATGCATACGTTCGGTTTGATTGTTATTCTTATATGAAGAATACATGATTGAAATCTTATGGTGATTATATTACTTTGATGATAAAATTGTATGTGAGTTGGATTAATTAAATTGCATAAGCTTACCCTTATATTTTTCTGTCTTGTCCATGTGTCGTTCGGTCTTAACCGTTCGGCTGTTCTCTTCACTGCAATGATCATCCAATGGATGTGAGCAGGGGGTGATCTCGAAGAAGTCTTGGAAGAAGTCTCACCAGCCGTTCGGCCGAAGGCAGTGTAGGACCGTTTGGTCGGTATTATGTTCCTCTTTTGTATTTTTGTTCGGTCTTGAGCTATTTTCATGACCGTTCGGTCTTAACTTGTAGAATTGTATCAAACTCTAGAGTGTACGGTTTTAATTCTATATGAAATTTCATATTCCTTCCTCCTTACTTGCTTATTCATCACTGTTCTCTCTTATTATTTATGTTAACTCCTACAATAAATTCTATCTTTTGTTATATTTATTGGGATGTTACAATTTAATATATTTAAATACATTAAATATGATTTTAAATATTATTTTTATTTTCATTATTATAACTCTTATTTTAGTTATTATTATTTTAATTTTTTAATTAAACTATTATAAAAATATAAATCATATTTTAATAATTATTAAAATATAAAAATATGATAAATAGTATTATAATTTTAAATTAAATTAAATATTTATTAAATTTTAAATAGAAAACAAACCAGTTACCATATTTAATGAATTTTGATATCAGATAAACAAGGTTTTTTAGAATTTTAGTTTTTATTTAAAATTTTATAATTATTTAATTTATTTTAATATTTTAATATAATTTAATATATTTTGAATATATTAAATCAAATTGATTATTATTATTATTATTATTTTATTTTTTTATTATTTTTATTTTAATAATTTTATTTTAATTTTTTAATATAACTATTACTATAATATAAATAATATTTTAATAACAATTAAATAAGATTTGAATTTTAAATTAAATTAAATTATTATTAACATGGTACTTTTAGTAAGAAAGAGAAAAAATAAAAAAGATGTAGGATGAGATGACAAAAGGTCAAAAGTAGAATTTTTGAGGTGCAAGGTGAGATGTTGGAGGTGTAGGATGAAATATCCAAAAACTAAATAGCAAATGAAAATAATGACCCAGCCCAGGCAATAAAATCAAACAAATAGGGTTGAGAAAAATCAAACAATGGGGGTGCACCATAGCAAATATTGTTCGACCCACAACACATCAAACTCTATAATGGTGGAAGCATAAAATATGGGTACGAAAAGAAGGACCAAAACGGCCCAACCAAACTTTGAAACAAAATGAGGTGTAAATCTGAAAATAGTGGTGGTGGCAAGAGGGATATTTCTTCTTGCACCCCTATATTTTTTTCTTGCACTATATATGTAAATGACATAAATATTCATTAAAAATATTCAAAACCTTAATATTATGTTATTTCAAAGCAAGAGCATCGCACCTCCATATAGGCTTTACACCTTGCAAGAAGTATCTGGATTGTATGATTTGGTATGAAAAAGTACTTCAAGAATTCTACAATCCAATACTTTGGGTCCAAAATCACATAAGAGACTGCACAAGTCGGTATGCTAACTAAATCAATATGCTACGGATTTAACAATATGTAATGGATTCAGAATCCAAAAAGATTTGCACTCACTACAAAAAAAATTGCTATTTAGGGGAGGTTTTTATTTTTGATTTGCGGGGTATTTTTACCCTTCGCAAAGTAATTTCCGAGGGTTTTTCAAACTGCCGCAGTTTGAGTAACCACAATCTATCTACGGGGGTTTTCAGCGACCCCTGGTATCACATTCAATTTACGGGAATTTGTTTGCGGAGGGTAAAAACCTCCTCTATTACTGGCTATTATTTTGTGAGAGTTTTTAACCTCTTTTATTTTCAACTGTTTTATCACAAAAAATATCTATATTTTTTACACTATTTTTGTTTGATGATTATTAAAATATATACCTAATATCGTTTTTTCAAGGAAAATATCCCTTGACATTTTAATTTTTTTTCATTTCCAGAAGGGATTGGATTCTTTTTCTTTTCAATTTCAAAATTACATAGATTTAAATTCTTTTTAAAATTATTAAATAACAAACCAATATGATTCCTCATTATAAAAAATGATACCATGGAACAAAAGTCCCTAATTAGGATAAAATTTAGCAAAATAAATTGAAAAATAATTGCACAGTTACAACAATAAGCTGGAAAAAAGAATAATTAAAACAAGAATTTTTATTATAGAGATAAATTACTTGGAGTTGAACATTAAGAACTTTATGTAGATAAATCACACAAAGTAGGTGGTGCAATGTTTATGGATTTTTTTTAATATATAATTAGTTATTTAGTTTTTTAAGTCAAGGTATAATTCTGGAAAACTATGCATGATATAAAAGAAAAATTGACACTTAAATTACTTTTTTTAAGTAATAAACTAGCTTTTTATAACTTGAAAAATCTGTATCTCTTTAATATTTTGATTATTTTGGGATATGAGTTTTTATCCTCTAAACCTATAACTCTAAATCTTACCACCAATTACAAGTAATCCAATATAAGCTTATAGTTTCAGCTTTTCTCCTAAACCACTTTGTAAGTAGTTCACAGATTCAAACGTGCTTATTAATAAGCTGGTGTTACAACTAAGCTTGGGAGACATTGTGTTATTACTGTGTTACTGAGTTGTTATACTATTTGACTGCCATCAAACTTTGGAATCTCATAGTTCTCAAGGTTAGTACATTTAATTTCATTTGGAAGCATTTTATTTATTAATTCAATCTTTGTTTGTATATTCCATGAATATTGTTATCTTTTTGATGTGGTAGTTTATTTCATTTTGTTTAGGAATATTTTTGAATGGATAAATCTTGGATTGCTAGGCCTCGAAATACAATTGAATACTCTATTGGTTTAGAAAAATTCTTAAATTTTGCTTTTGAGAATGGGACTATTGGAGATACAATTCGATGCCCATGTCCCAAATGTGGATTTATGAAATGGCATAATAAAGTCGAAGTTGAAGAGCACTTGATCTTAAAACAATTTCCTAAAAATTATGTTATATGGAATCTTCATGGTGAGAAACAAACAAAAGATATTCCAAGAAATGAAGATGATATACAAGAGACATTTCATTCTGAAAATCCAATGGAAACAATGATAAATGAAGCATTTGGGCATTATAGGTAAGAAGGTACTAATATAGGTAGTTCACAACCTGTGGGTGTAAACAATGTTTTGAATGAAAGGCCAAGGGAGAATCATAATGAATTTAATGAATTTCGCAATGATGGAAATCAGATTTTATGTGATGGGAGCAAGAACACAAAATTGGAATTTGTAATCAAATTATATCATATCAAGGTTTTGTGTATATTAAGTGACAAGGCAATGACTATGATCTTAGATTTGTTAAGAGATGCATTTAGTGAAGCAAAGTTGCCTCTTTCTTTTTATGAGGCTAAGAAAATCATCAATAAACTGGGTCTTAACTATACCAAAATAGATGCATGTCCGAATGATTGTACGTTATATTTAACAGATGATGAAAAAGATTTGGAAACATGTAAACATTGTGGTACATCTAGATGGAACCCAAAGAAGAAAAAAAAGCAACCTGCTAAAGTTTTGCGTTACTTTCCATTGAAACCAAGATTGCAAAGATTGTTTATGTGTTCTAAGACTGCAAAGCATATGAGATGGCATTCTTTAGATAACAAGGATGGATTTATAAGGCATCCAAGGGATGGTGAGGCATGGAAGACATTTGATTTAATGCATACATAATTTTCTTCTGATCCTCGGAATGTTCACTTAGGCCTTGCTAGTGATGGTTTTAATCCTTTTGGCACTATGAGTTCTACCTATAGTATTTGGCCATTGTTTTTAATTCCATACAATCTTCCACCCTGGATATGTATGAAGCACACTTCATTGATCCTATCCATGATCATTCCAGGCATGCAAATGCCTGAAAATAATATCGATGTCTACTTACAACCCCTTGTGGATGAGTTACGTGAGCTATGGAATGATGGAGTGAACACCTTTGATTCTGCACTGAATGAAACTTTTAGAATGCGAGCCGCTCTTATGTGGACAATTAGTGACTTTCCTGGCTTAGGTATTTTATCTGGTTGGAACACACACACAGGTTTAGCTTGTCCTACTTGTAACTTTGATGCAGAACCTTGTCGTCTTCCTCATAGTAGGAAGTGGTGTTTTATGGGGCATCGTCGCTTTTTAAGTAGAAACCATAGATTTCGATTGAATCGTGTTTGTTTTGATGGAAGCACTGAAGAACGGAATCCACCACTGAAATTATCAGGCTTTGACATTTTTAGGCAAGTGGAAAATATTAATGTCACATTTGGGAGAGGAATTCATTTGGATGGTAGAGGAAAAAGATACAGAGAAGAAGTTAAACAATGGAAAAAAAGAAGCATTTTCTTTGAGCTTCCATATTGGGAGTCTAATTTGTTACGCCACAATTTAGATTTTATGCATATTGAAAAAAATGTATTTGACAATATCATGTATACTTTGTTGAATGAAAAGCCTAAATCCAAAGACAATCTTAATGCTAGGAAAGATTTAAAGGAAATGGGCATAAGACAAGATCTTTGGCCACATGATAATGGAAGATATCACCTTGCTTTGTTTTCACTAACTCGTGATACCAAAAAGTTGTTTCTCAAAACTTTGAAAAATGTTTTAGTACCGGATGGTTACTCAAGTAACATTTCTAGATGTGTTGATGAGGTGCAACATAAAATATTAGGACTAAAAAGTCACGATTGCCATATTATTATGGAGCAATTACTACCGTTGGCAATTCGTAACTTGTTACAAACCATGTCACTGCAACCTTGGTGGAGTTTTGCTCATTCTTTAAAGTCCTTTGTAGTAAAAGCTTAAATATACAAGAACTTGAAAAGCTTCAAGATCGCATTGTGGTTACACTTTGCCACTTAGAGATGTTATTCCCACCATCATTCTTCATAGTTATGGTTCATTTAACCGTCCATCTAGTAGAAGAAGCAAAGCTTGGAGGTCCAGTTCATTATCGATATATGTATCCTATAGAGAGGTAATGCTTATTACTTTTTGTTTAAGGTATCATATATATATATATATATATATATATATATATATATATATATATATATATATCCAAGTTGTTTAATGTAACTATTTGTCATTATTATAGGGAATTAGGTCATTTAAAGACATTTGTACGAAACAAGGCACAACCAGAAGGTTCTATAGTCGAGGGATACTTAGCTGAAGAGTCTCTTACCTTTTGTTCTAGATACATTGAAGATATAGAGACAAGGTTCAATAGACCTCAATGTGTTTGTGATAACCCAAATGATAATGAGCCTATTGAGTCATCTATATTCCCACAAGGTGGGAGGGCAGTAGGAGGTTCCTCGATGTTTACTTTAACTCAGATGCAAAAACTACAAGCCCATCGATATGTGCTTTTAAATTGTGCCATAGTCACACCGTTTGTTGAGTGAGTAATCTACATTAAGTGTGTGATTTGAATTTAAACAAATTCAATTATATTTGTAATACTTTTTTATTATATTGTAATTAATTCATGTAGTGAATTTAGAGAACTAATAAAAAGAAGATCAAGAGGAAGGCGACCTTCAACCACTGAGATAGAAACTAGAGTGTTTAAAGAGTTTGTTGATTGGTTTAAACAGCGGGTAGGTGATCAAATAGTAAACTTTTTGTTGTTTATTATGTTGTCTTTCAATTCTTACTAACATAACTTCTTTATTTAGATTATGAATCCAGAAATAGTAAATACAATGTCTATGGACTTGAAGTTTCTAGCACGAGGTCCATTGGATAATGCTAGAAGATTTACTGCATACAACATCAATGGGTTTAAATTTCGAACATTGACTCGAGATGAGGGATTGAGAACACAAAATAGTGGTGTTTTTTTAACATCTAATACAGCTTGTGTTTCAAGTAGTGTTGATAGGAACTTAAGGCAAGCAGACTTACCCTATTATGGAAAGTTAGAGGATATCATTGAGCTTAATTATTATGGCCGATTCAAAGTTGTTCTATTCAAGTGTAAGTGGGTAGATACAACACGAGAGAGAGGATATAGAAAGGATAAATGGAATTTTAATTGTGTTAACTTTGATAGACTTATTCATATTGGAGACCGTGAAGAACATGAACCTTATATTGAGGCATCTCAAGCACAAATGGTATATTACGTTGATGATGTTGTTAATAAAGGGTGGAGTGTTGTAGTGCATCTAAAGCCAAGAGATTTGTATGAAATGGGAGAAGAGGTAGAAGAAGAGGTATATGAAAATGAGCCATATGAAGATCAACAACTTGAGAATTTTTACAGTAATGACAATGAATATGTGCAATTGGCTACAAACCATTTAGATGATGATATCCATGACTGAAATGTATGACTTGCAAAGTTAATGATTATTTATATTCAAAGTTATTTTCAATGCATGTACCAAATATTTATATGACTACATCTTCTCAGTTTCAGGTTAGGAAGGAGAAGTTGGGTATTTTGAATTACAAGTCTTTATCATTTAGGAAGGTAATGAACCTTCATTTTTAATATGTTAACCCTCTTCTGAATTTTATTTTTTTTGTATTTGTTGTGAGCTAAATGATTCATTGGAATTTTGGCTTAACTAGTTTTCTTTAAGGTTCTTATTCTGGAAGCAAGGAAAGCATAACTGTATGTGAAAGTCTACCAAGTAGGTTACTATTCTATAAAGATGTATATTCATGCTGCAGAGAGAGGTCACACCGGGATGATGATGTCTGTGTTTATGTTTTTATTTAGTGTATTTATTATGGGAATTCAGATTGATACACGTTCCCCACTTTTGCAATCTGTTTAATTTATTAAGGCTGCTTCGATGTATGCAAAGTGTAGTGATAATATTATGTATTGGTAATTGCAATATACTGCTGAAGTTTAAAAGTGTCTATAGAGATTGGAAGTAATTGTAGGCACTGATCGCAACAATTGATGAAGTAGGACATTATAAAAGCAACTGTTTAGAAAGGTTACTATTTTGTAAAGATGTATATTCATGCAGCAGAGAGAGGTCACATCGGGATGATGATGTATGTGTTTCTGTTTTTATTTGGTGTATTTATTGTGGGAATTTAGAGAGATAATGTTCCCCACTTTTGCAATTTGTTTACTTTGTTAAGGCTGCTTCGATGTATGCAAAGTGTAGTGATAGTATTTTGTATTAGTAATTGCTATATACTGCTGAAGTTTAGAAATGAGGTAGTAAGACCAATAAATAAGGTCTTTAGTTGATTCTGGGCCATAATTGTTTATTGCCTTTACAAGTTATTTATATTAAGGTGTTAGGTTAGAAAAAGGTGTTTGATTTTACATGTTGATAATAGAAACTGATGTTCAATTGGATCTTATGCACGTGTGATATTCAACCATATGACATTGAGTTTGTCACTATCCGTTGAGAAAAGTGCCACTTGCCATCATTCCATTAACCAATTGTTTATTTCTCAATTGTTTACTTCTCAACATTTTGGTATATTTTAGTCAATTTTCCTCACTTTTTTAAGTTCACCAATATGTAAATGTTTGGTTAATTTGATATAATGATTATCACTTATCCATCAAAGAATTCTCTAATTGTTTCACCTTTTAAGTTAATTATTTCTCAAAATATGTAGTCATGCCAAAGGTCAAGCGTTTTTGAAATATGCAAAAATCAACACCTCAACCTCAATGTGTGGAAAATACTACAACTCAACCTTCAGGTAATTCTTCACCAACAAATCCTATAGTGTCGTCTCCAATGATTGAAGCCCAACCACCATCATCACAACATGTTGGACGTGAATCATCATTACCTACTGAAAATACACAGCAAACTGAAACATCCACACATGTTGGATGTGAATCCTCATTACCCACTGAAAACACAGAACAAACTGAAACATCCACAAAACAAGTTGGATGTCAATCTTTATCGTATTGGACGGTTGATGCAATAGGTATATGTCATATTTATATTTCCTGAATGCATATTTTTTTTTTAAAATTGTAGTTATGATTGACTAAGTTATTTTATTGTTAAAGACTTAAAAGGAGTTATCAAGAAAATTAAGGTCAAAGTTAAAGAAGTAAATAATTTACCTTCTGGAGAACACATCATTGTGGAGTTTGATGAGATAGGCATGCCTATTGGTGAAGGACAAGGCATTCTTACAGGATATTGTGGTTTATTGGCAACAGATGGCAATTTGTTTCCAATTAATTTTGAAAGGTGGTCTCGGAAAACAGGCATGCCTAACACTTATTTTTTGGAATGCTTTAAGCAAATATTGCAGGTATATATATCATTATACATGTATGACTTTTTTCTTTTGAAATTTTTAATTTTTTTATAAATGTTAACACATTAACTATGTTTTCTTTTTTCAAAAGCCTCGATTTTGTTTTAGGATCGCTGAAGCTAATGCACAACGTTATTGTAAATTAACTCTTGGTAGAAAATGGGCTGCACATAGGCAAAATTTGTGGAATGAGTTTTATGATCCAGCGAAAACCAAAGATCAAATCATAAGTAATGTGCCAACCGGTATAGAAAGAACTCAATGGGCTCATTTTGTTACTTATCGTCTAAAACCGGAAACACTGACATAATTTTCATTATTTGGAATGGTGTGAATTGTTTGTGTACTTAGTTTATTTTATTGGTATATTAACTTACAATTGTTTCTTTCATAGGAGATGTGTAAAAAAAAATAGAGAAAATCACAACAAGCAAATAACTCCTCATACAAGTGGTTCTAAACCTTTCTCAAGAAAAAGGCATGAGATGGTAGGGATATTAGTAAACATGACAGTTTTTACTATTTTTTAAAGTTTACTATTTATTTTAACTTCTTCTTTTTATATTTAGTTTATGGAAACTGGTCAACTGCCTAGTCGTGGAAAGCTATAAATTGAAACTCATAAAAAAAAGGATGGATCATTTGTCAATGATGCGGCAAAAGATATAGCGGTTAGTTCTATTATAATATATATTTTCAAATATGTTTTTTTTATATTGAGACTTTTAATTAAAAATTGTTATATGCCTATAGGAACAAATTGAAGCGGGTTTGACTCAAAGTACTACCAATGAATCAGAGGTTTCTCCTAATGATGTTGTTGATAAAATGTTAAGCCCAGAGCATTCCGGGAGAGTACGATGCATGGGTTTGGGAGAAGCTCCTACTAATGCATTTAGGAATACAAGTCTTCGAATTTTAGATTTAAGTCTTGCTTCATCTACCACTGTCTCATCATCGTCTTCTAATAAGTGGCAACAAAAGTACAACAACTTAGAATCAGCACTTAAAGCATACATGATAATGAAAGAAGGAAAGATTCCTGATGAATTTACCTCATTCTTTGATTCTCAACCTCAAGTAAGTTACTAATATAGTTGAAGCAGTATGCCTGATATACTTTAATTATAAACATTCCTTACTATTAATATTTTTTGTTTTATCATTTCAGGAAGGTGGTGATGCAAATGAGCATGAGTCTCCTTTGGGTGGTACAATAGGATCATCTGGTGCTAGCAACATTTAGGAAGTTTATGATGTCTTTTAGGATGAAAGTATATTTAGCCTATGGATTTTGAGTAATTGAGTTTAGTTGTAATCACGATTCAATTTAACTTACTTTTATATACTATGGTGTTTTTGAGAATTGAATGTTTCAATGATATATAATTCAAGAATTTGGTAAAAGAAGTTTGTCATGCTTTTTTGTCTTCATTATAGTATTTGAATTTTGTTACAAATAAATATTGTTGACAAAAATATAAGCATTTTAATGGTGATATTTTCATGTAAGCAAAATAAAGTTCTAAACTCAAAACCTAAATAATACAAATGAGGCAGCTTAAAAGATTTAAATTATAATTGTCTAATTGAATATGGTATTAATCCAAAAAAATTGAAAATAACGGGGTTAATCTTTGCAGTAAAATAGTTGAAAATAAAAGAGGTTTCAAACCTCTACAAAATAATAGTCACTAATAGAAGAGGTTAAAACCCTCAACAAAAAGACCTCTGCAATATAAATTGGATACCAGGGGTCATTAAAAACCCCCGCAAATTAATAGCGACGACTCTAATTGCGGGGGTTTGAAAAACCCCTGGAAATTAATTTGCGGAGGGTAAAAACCTCCACTAAATAATAGTTTTTTTGTAGTGATCTGCAAAATATTACAACTATTAAGATGATCAATACCTGTGGTGTTCTCCTCTTTGGCAGCTTCACCTCTGGCCCTTTTATATCTGGATCTTCTTCTTATTCTCATTTTGTTTTCTTCAGGGCCACTATAAGTTAACACTTGGTCTTGATCTTTAACATCATTCTCCCATCATGGACACGTATCACCATTTTAGAAGTCCTCATGAAAGGTCTTCCCAAGATTAATGGAATTCTTCCCTCATTTGCCATGTCCACTACTAGAAAATCAATCAAGAACTCCAGCTCCTCAATTTGAACAATTGCATTTTCCACCATTCCAACTGGCTTCTTAATAGATCCATCTGCAACTGTCAGGGTAGTATTAGCTGGTTTTAATTTTAGCCCTCCAATCTTCTTGAAATCCATAAAGGGCATAAAATTAACACTTGATCCTGAATCGATCATGGCTCTTCCTATATCCACATTATTAATAACACAAGGAAGAGTCAAACTCCCCGAATCCTTCAATTTTGGTGGATGGTCCTTCTTTCTAGGCTTAACAACCCTTTCCTGATCTTCTTCATCATCAAGATCAATTACCTCTCCAAGATAATACTTGATCCTCTTATCATAATCAAGAATTTGGGGGAAGTACTAAAGGAGTAACAATCACCTGATTAAAGATTTCCCTGAATGGCTCTCGGAGACTCTCTTTCTCTTTGTCTTTCTCCTCTTCTTTTTCTTTGTCTTCGCTGCTTTTCTGCTCATTAAATTCATTAGCACTCATCATCTCTTCATCTTCTTCCTCGCTGCTCTCAATATAAATTATTTCCCCTTCTGTCTTCCTTTTATTTCTTGTCAGAACAACTTTGCACTCCTCTTTAGGGTTAACATCAGTGTTAGCCCTAAACTGATTCTTCTCGGTGGTCTCTACCCTTTTAGACAGTTGCCCAATCGTGTCTCCAATGCTCTGAAGCTGGCTTGATCACTAGCTTGTTGAGACTCATAAACTTTCAAGAATTTATCAAATCTGTCACTTAAGCCTCTAACAGTCTCTGCCAAGCTGCTTACCTGCTGCCATAAAGGTGACGGTTGTTGCTGCCGAAAGCTTCCTACTTGCCCAGAAGAATTATTCTGATTCTGTCCAATACTCGGGTGGTTCTTCCAACCTTGGCTAGAATTGCCTTGGTTAGCGTTACCTTGCTTGTACTGGAATTGATTTCCCATGTAGTTTACTTCCTATTGCATTTCTTCGAGAAAAGCACATTGACCATTGATATGGTCACCACCACATAAATCGCAAAGCTATTGAGTTTGAGAGATATTCCTTATCCCCTTTGGAAGTTCAGAAAGGACCTTTGTTAACTTATCCAGTTTTTGAGTAAGCAAATGATTCTGAGCAACCATAGCATCATCAACAGGGAGATGGAAAAGTCCTCCTTTCTATACGCCCTTTTCAGTTTGTGTCACTTCATTCATAGCCATTTCTTCAATCAATTCGTAGGCCTCATCTTCAGTCTTTCTGTTTATACTGCCTCCAACTGAAGCATCTAACATAATCTTTGACTGAGTGTGTAGCCCTCCAAGGAAAGCAAGTAAATATGAGGTCTTGTCAAACCCATGGACTGGGGTTTTCCTCAACAGGCCTTTAAATCTGTCCCAAGCCTGTCCAAGAGTTTCTTTCATTCCTTGCTTAAATGAAGAAATTTCCAACTTCCCTTGATTGATCTTTGTCTGTGGAAAGAATTTAGTGACAAATTGTTTTGCCACAGCCTCCCAATTTCTGAAAGTACCTTTTGGGAATGAATGCAACCAATCTTTAGCGTTTCCTCCAAGAGAGAAAGGAAACAAGCTGAGTCTGACCCTGTCATCCGAAACTCTGTTCATCTTGATGGTATTGCAAATTTCACTAAAAATAGTCAAATGATTATAGAGATTCTCATTTGACAACCTGTGAAATTGGTTGCTCTGTACTAGCTGGATGAGTGCAGGGTTCATCACCATGTTTGTTGCATTATCTGCTGGTATGGCTATGCTGTTGAAGTGCAAAGGACCCACTGTGTTTGATGAGTCCCCCAGTGTGCGTCTTGGAGGAGGTTGGTCGGCCATCTCCTCAATGTCTTGTGCAAAAGTCTCTAGTGAAGATTGCAAAAGTCTTTCAGGAGAGGAAAAATTTTCATGTGCAGTACGTTTAATTTTCCTTCCTCTCCTCTCTGATAGCTCTTCTAGAAGAGGTTGCTAGTTCTTTTTACTTCTAGTGTGTATTGTTTCCTGCATACACAAGAAACAAAAACCCTAAAACCGTTTTTACATAAAAAATAAAATAAAATTAAACAAAACAAAATATAAACAATAATTACAAGCAAGTCAAATTTCAATCAATCTACACTACTTGAAAAAAGTTAAACCTCGAGTCCCCGACAACGGCGCCAAAAACTTGTTAAAAACACTGACAAGCGTACCAGATCGTTTCAAGTAATATAATTGGTAAACCCAATATCGTTCTTCCGAAAGGACTCGAAGGCCTCATTGTTCGTACAAATTGAAATCGTAAGACTTGTAAAGAAAAAGTGATTGGTTTGGATGCAAGAAACAACAAGTAAACATGCAAATGCGAATGATTCAATTGACGAGAAAAAGACTATGGATGAATGGAGTTGTTGGGGTTTACAATTTCATCTTATCCACCCTCTCTTATCTACTCCTCTTATTAAATTCGCTTTGTTATCTAATTGTCATGCAAAACTTTCTTAGTCTACCCTTAACCCGATAGCTTGGCAAAAAGAGCCTATTACTAATTACTGGCTTGCTATCCCTAGCCTCCCCTAGTAATTAATAATGCATTATAAACGGAAGCAGAAATAATTGATTGTCCTACCCCCTATCCCTAGGTGGTATTGCTTAATCAAGAAATTTCTCACCAGTTCATGACAGTACCGTACGTTCCCGTATCAATAAAGACAAACAACAATTATCGAATGAGTTAAACGATAAAAGAATTAAGCGCAGATGAGAACCCAACAATTGATAATCAAAGCATACGACAAGCATATAAATAAATAAGAGTTTCAATAAAAGAGAGTTTCAAAAGATTACATTGTTCCCCAACAACAAAAGGGTTTAGTTCACCATTGTCATGGTGAAACTAAATGAAAAATGATGGAAGAATGGAAAAGCAAACCCTAGATTGAATAAAAAGGAGCCTAAGCATCCAAGAGATCTTCTCCAAGGAGTGAAAACTAGGTCTGGCCGCCCCTTTCTATCAAAAGAATGCATCTAAACTCCCACTAGGGCTATTTATAGGTGAGGAGTGTCACAAAATTTAGGCCCAAGCCCAGAAGACAACCGCTCGACATCAAACTTTTGGCGCCCAGCGGTTTCCCCTTAATCGTGCCACCGCCCGGCGGTGAGTTGCGCCGTCCGGCGGTTTGCCTCTAATCGCAAAACTGCCTGGCTGCACCGCTTGGGCGCCAAACAGCGGCTGCCCCTCACATTTGGCCGCCCAGAGTTGGATTTTGATGCTGAGCGGTTCCTAGACTCTTCTTTTTTCATGTTTCTTCTTCTTTCTTGAGTCTAAGACCTTACATCTTCAATCCCATTCTTCATCTTCATCAAAAATGCTGCAAAACAAGCATAATATCTCTAAAAACAACTTTTGACTCTTAACTGACTCAACTTACGTGTTTTGTTTGATTCTAAGCTCATTCTAAGCCTTAAAGGGTGTATTTTGATCTCAAATAAAGCATGAAAATAACTGTTTTTCAACAGTTATCAGTAGACGGTTTAAAACATTGCACCTATCACCTGAACATGAGACATACCACTGAAGAATGCATCACTATGAGGTACAAGATTGAAGAATTGTTGAGAGTTGGGCCTTTAAGGAGGTTTGTAAAAAACCAACGGGTGGAGGGAAGTCCCCCGAGAAGGGGGAGATCTGAACCATCTGATCATTGCTCAGACCGCCGTTGCAGCAGAAGTCAGAGTCATGACCGGCCGCTGCGCAGCATAATTAACACTATATCTGGAGCATTTAAAGGGAAAGGATCTGACAGTCTAGGAGTCATGACGTTACATTTTCACTTTTTCCCGCCCGTTTTTTACAGTCACAATTCTTCGTATTTTGCTTTTCCCACCAATTTGCAGACATTGAAGAGGCATGACGGTTGGTGAGTTGTCACAACCCAGGAACCCTAACCCGATCGGGGAGGACTTCGAAACCCCATGCAAACATCTAAGATTTTGCTAGGGCTTGGGGGGGGGGCTATGTTACTATGGGCTTAGATCTGACTGATCGTAGGCAGTGGCAAAAGGGAGGTAGAGGACTGAGCGGGAAACATTCCAGAAAACATCTTAGGACCGAGCAGAGTTAAGGCATAATTAATGTCATAACAATTACGGTCAAGCAGTTAAGGTTTGCATTAATGATCATTAAGAGGTAAATTAATTGGTCAGATTCTTATAAATGTATAAATAGGGGTTTAATTTCGAGGTAAACTTATTTTGACTTACTATTGAATTACAAAAGACCAACAAAGAAGATTTTTGACTTGAGCGTCAGAGTGTGTTCTGCAGGTCATCCCTCTTGGACCGATTAGTTGGTTGGAGCATGGAACAAGGAGAACGTTCGGCACAAAGTTAGCACACAGGCGGTTATCCTCGTCCCATTTTAGCAAAAACAGTATATGTAGGTTTATGTATAATGTAATGTCATTTTACAATCTTTTGGACAATTTTTTTTATTGTATATTTTGGTTTATGTACAAGTAATGTTTTAAGTATTATTGGACAATTTAATGTATAAAATGATTTCCATATATTATTTGTTTTGTTGAATTTGTTGATTTCCAAGTAATTTAAATGATAAGATGGTAAAACAAAGAAAAACTTAAAAAGAAAACAACCTTTCTATAACGTAAATGACATTATTTGTCATGGTAGGTTCAATGTAAACAACACCTACTATGACAAGTGATGGAATGTTTGTCATAGAATATTATATATATTATGATAAGTGAAAAAAAATACATTAGAGAAAGAGTTGATATTATGACAGTTAAACGTAAGTCGTAATAACAGGATGTATGTCATAATAGACTAGATTTTTTATCACAGATAATCCAAAATACATCATAGTAAGTCAGATCTATTATAACAAATTTTCCCATTAAATGATAAAAAACGTAGACATTCTATGAATGTCAGAACTATCATGCTAAAACACATATTTTAAAATATCCATTTTATTTGTTATTTCTCCATTAATGATAATTAAATTAAAACACTTAATATATATACATAGATATAGATATAGAATATTAAAATTAAATAAACCTATTCATATATTAATTTATATATAAAAAAGAAAATTGAGAGGACGAAGGCTTGGTATCCAACAAAGTAAAACTGCTCCCTGCTGGCTGGAGTTAACTTTAAAATATTTGATCTCCAAAAGATTCGTCAGAATGACAGGTTTGCAGGACAACTTTCGGTTCTCAACTAACTGTGAGACTTCGAGAATGCATATAATATGTTTGCTGAGAAAGAGATTTTAATACTTTCTTATGCTTGACGACAACAAAACAAATAAAACTTATATTTGGTTCCATCTTGCTTAAATTCTTAGTTGGGTTGGGTAGATAACTAAATATAGAAATTTCTTGGATTCTTCCTTCTGTCTATGCGGTTCAAAGTTTCAACTCTTTTGTGCTTTTACCAACCCAATTTTTTGAGACACAAGCCAAGTCAAGAATTAAACATTCATATTTAATTATAAGTCATACGTACACACATTATAAAATTCTTTTTGTTCAACTATCTCATGATTATTAGATGGCAAGTCTAAATTTTCAGTACAATGTTCAGAAAAAATATAATAAATTGATTTTTTTTAGTCTTTCTCTAATTTTTAATTTGCAATTTCGGTCTACAATGTTTAAAATTCATAATTTTGACGTAGTTATAAATTTTTGTGCATGCTTTTTTTTACTTTTTATTTTTACTTAATCAAATTGTTTCTTGATTATATCTTAAATGAATATATACGATGAATTTAAAAATTGTTTAAACCAAAATAAAAGAACTAAAACTCGTAAAATTAAATATTAAATTAAAATTGTGAATTTTTGAAATTTATAAACTAAACTCATAAAAAATGGGAAGATCAAAATCACGGACAAAAATTAAACTTTTAGTTTTCAGCAATGGAAAATATCAAACAACTTAGAAATACCATTGTTCTTGTAAACTTTATATATTAATAAAGAGTAAACTAAAAAAATTACTACAATATTACTGTATTTAAGTTAGATCTGATTTTTATAATATTTTAAACAAAGAACATAATTCGCTGAGAGCATTAAATATATTATTATTCACAAACTGAAAATTTATAAGTAAAACACGCAATTTCAAGATTCTCTCTTTTTTAACCATGCCAACCAAGTTTTAGGTATTCAGAATATATTAAATAAACCACGTGGAAAATAATGCATAAAATTATACTACTATAAATATTACGTTTAACGACTGTTAAAACATGTTTTTGTTTACCACAGTTTTAGACTTATAGTTGAAACGACTATTGTTAAAAGTTTGGAAAAAACAACTAGTCTAACTATGGTCATTTTTAATAAAATCTACGACGGTTTCCAAACACGTTATTGTAATTTATCTGAAACATAAAAATAAAAAAAATAAAAGATTAAAAACAAGAAAACAAGATTAGATTTAACTAATCATGACATATTTGATTATAACTGTCTTTGAAAAAAAAATATGACGAAGTGTCATTAATTATTTTTAAATGTTTTATTTACAATTTCTTTTTATCAAAAACTTATTAAACATTTTCACACATACACATTTAAATATACTTACAAAACAGACTTTTTAAGTTTGTTATTTTGAGTTTTTTAAGTCTGTTTTACAACAAACTTAAATTCGGCAGACGTACATTTTAAGTTTGCTATGGACTAACGGACTTAAATTTTAAGTGTGTTGTTGACCAACATACTTAAAATTTAAGTCTATTATTGTTCAATCGATTGAGATCTTCGTATAATTGTAAATAAAAACGACAACGAATTTAAGTTTGTTGTGATCATAATAGACTTAAATTTGCCATATTTTTTATTTTATTTATTTGTTTAATCATTAAACCAAAACCTGAAATACAACAAATGTTCCATAACATAATATATATTTCCAATTGTTCATGTCTAATACATAATAAAGAGTTTCAAAATCAAAATAAACATGATGTCTAACTTAAAATTTGTAGTTTAGAGAAAGTCTAACTTAAACTTTTTAAGTATAAACATAACCTAAATCAAAAGTTAAATGACACCTAATCAAAATCTAATCTCCACGTTGTAGAAGACAACTTGCTCATTCATATGTTATTTCGACAATGGTCTCTTTCAATATTGGTGATGGATCATTGAACACCTAAAACAAACAATGTTATTATGTACTGGTGTACCTAAAATTGGAGAACTTGTGCATTAGTTATAAGTGCTTACCGTTATCCAAATATCATAAATTCTTGCCTGGATGATTGCTTTGATCCAATACATCACGTAGTACCTACATTCCCATGAACTAATATGTTTATTGCACTACAATAAAAGAAAGAAAATTCATATTGTATAACTTGTACACAAAATAATTAATTTAAGAATTAAATGATATCTCACCATAGGATATATAATTTGAACTTGCTTTTGTTTCTTCCTTTGACATAAAATGTTTGTGCCACCCACAACTCTTGATAAATTGATGACACATTAGTCATAATTGTTATATACTTATTAGATGATATGAAAGTTGTATCATTATTCAAATATTGTAAACTAACTAAATATTAAAAGAATAAAATAATATAAATTAAGTTTTGAAATGAAAATAAAAACATCATCGAGAGTAAGATATATTGTCAACTTACCAATTGTCTTATCAAAAGTAATTGATAAGCATCAAATACAACCATCATTTGCTTTACTGGTACAATAATTAATAAATTAATTATTTTTCTTTTTCTTTATCCAACTTTTTGGTTTTAGGATGAACTGTGATTTGTTAAAATGTAATTGATTATTGACTTGGGACCGCAATAGCTTATGAAATTGCATCAAACTTGATACGGATATAGGGTTTTTTGAGGTTGGTGTTGGCAGAGAAAAGGAATTCTCTCTTTTTGTGTTTTTGCAATTGATTTTCTTTGTGTGAAAGAGAAAGTGTGGGTCCCAGTGCTTTGTTTTGGCCAATTAAATCCTTTTTAGGAGAGAGATTTCTCTTCTCATTTTTTTAGTTGGAAACTCGTTCCAGGGGTGGAAAAAGCGTTTTAGTTTTTTTGTTGGTTTCTACTTTCTACTTTCTACTTTCTACTTTCTACTTTCTACTTTCTTGCTAAGCTGAGAAAAGAAGAAACCATATTTATACATCGCGGTGTGAAGGTGTTGGTATCTTAGGAAGACGAACCAAGAGGAACCATAAACAAGAAAAGCATTGGATTATTTGCTTGCATTTATATATTTGGCTTAGGTAGTAGCTAAGATCAAGTTAAAAGAAAATATCAGAATGGTAGACTTCATGCAGAGAATCATGGAAATGATCAAGACTGAGTAAGCAGCCAAAGGCTACAACAATTGTTCTTCAAACTCATTCAACAACCATGTCAGCGATCCCCAGGATTTCGACGGTGCAACCATCAACAGTGGCCAATATGCAGGTAAGCGTAACACTCAACACTACAGTGAATAGGTTCTGAATAATAGTGACACTTTCAATGGTAATGGCAACAGGGAAATGTTTAGGGTGGCTTTAACGCCGAAGGAACTTCTATCGTTGACCTAATGTTATGTATTAAATAATGGTTTTGGGGTCTTATACTCAAACTCAATATTTTTTAAAACTGCAAAAACACTATGTGAGGAGAACTGCATCTTTTGTGTGAGCAAACTGTAATATCTCTAAGCATTTTACATCTACTCATCTTCTACACCCACTATTTCACTTTCCTAAGAAAACCTATCATTTAAAAAAGAATATGCACATCTTTCACCCATAAAGAAATTGATTTATTGTACCTGTTGTTGTTGTCATTATCGGAAGAATCCTGTTGTCGTCGGAAGAATATTGTTGTCACCGAAAAAACGTTGATGCTGTTGGTGGTTGTTAAGGCTAGATGAAGTAGTGAAAAGGTTGAACAATGACATTTTTTTCCGGGATTAGCAAGTGAAAGTGAAAATGTGAATTCACTTGGGGTAGGTTAAAAGACATTTTTAAGTTTGTTACAAAAGATACAGATGTAAAGATATTAAATTAAGTGTGTTAAAAAAGTAAGAGATGTAAAAATAATACATTTTAAAGTCTGTTAGAAAAGTAACAGATGCAAAAATACTAATTTAAGTCTGTTAAAAAAGTAACATATATAAAATTACTAATTTAACTATGTTAGAAAAGTAACAGATGTAAAAATATAACTTTTATTTACGAAACTGCCACTGCAAATTTTTTAAGTCTGTTTTGTTTTTCTAAACAAACTTGAATTCACGGACTTAATAAGTCTATTTTGCACTAGTGAGACAATTCAAAAACATCCAAAGACAATCTAAAATATTTAATTATCTCAAAATTGTAAAAATAATAATTAACTAATGCATTTATAAAAGTATTATAAACCAAGTCTAACTACTCTATATTTTTATATCTAAGAAGAAAATACTTTGTACATGTTAAACATAAACTAATGCTTTTGAATCCAATTGACTTAGGTTTTTGGAATTATGGAAAAGTAAGTTGAAATTAAAATTAGTACATATGAAAGTTAATATTGGGTTATTATATATAGCACGTTATCCAATCTCAATCACTTAAGTAGATAGACAACTTTGTTATCACCAAATATGGTTTTACTTTGAATTTTATTGTTTATTATATTATTAAAGTTACTCTCATTAATTTATTAGAATCTGTAAATTGTTTTTGTTCAAAAATTCATAAGAAAATTCTTACCACATTGATTTAATTTAAAGAAAACACACAAAGTTAATAAACTCAAATGTAAGAATAAACTATCATTATCTTACAAGTGTTACTTATACCTTTTCTATTTATTAAAAAAAGATTTTGATAAGATCTTGAAAAAAAAATAATGAATATGATACCATGCTAAATGAATTAAATTTAATCTAATTTTATAAAATCAATTTAGTAAGATGAAATTTAATTTATTTATATATTACAAATTGGTCTTAGTGTAAGATCCTATATATAGTACTAAGTTAGATAAAGATTTTATAATAGACACTTGATTATTTATTATTAAAAAGATTTGGAATAAATAGAAATAAGTTAAATTGAGTTTATTTTATAAAAGCTATTGTCGTAAAGTAGAACCTTCTCCTTCCTCTATTTTCTCTCTAAAGTTTCTAATCCTTTATCCCCTCTATTTGAACATCAGAGTGTATTGTCAAACTCCTGGCTAAGAGACTTACCTTTCTATCTGATGGCTTTGTTGAACAAAGTATGTTTCTTTTTTTTTTTCTCTATTTAGAGCCATTGATGTTAGGCTTTGCTTGTAAGGTCCTTTGGGGTTGTATGCTTAGTCTTAGAGCTCTAGATGAATCTTTGTTCAATTAGGGTTTTTAGGGTATGAACAAATCATTAATCTAAGTCATTTGTGTGCAAATATTTGCTTTATCTATGATTAGAGGTGCTTAGAGACCAAGGAGACTGTGTTGTGATTTTAGCCAGGTAAGGCAACTTAATCATTTAAAATTGATTGTTTTTTATATGGAATTGTCGTAGAAATCTGAGTTGAACTGGTTGAATTTGATATACAATGTGAATTGGTTGGTTTGAAAATATGATTTAGTGTTTGGATTGAATTGATGATTGTATTAATTTTTGTTATGTGTATTTGTGATTTCATTATGTGTTACTTCAAAGAATGGTAAGTTTGACAATTGGTATGAGAAGGTACATTTTTATCCTGTAGCATTAGTTTTGACTTGTGAGAATGAAAAAAAAAAAATACCCTCTTAAGCCAAGGAAGCAAATTCAAAAGTTTTTCATGACTTTAAAATTATGCAAACTCGTTGGATGAGAATGACTTTCATTGACCGAGAGCATAATTTGCAAAGTCAGAGAGATAGGAAAGGGTCCACATGTTGGGCAAGTAGCACCTTCACTAAGAGAGAATGTGTAATTGTTAAGTCGAAAGGCAAGGACATTTTACTCGTTGGATGGGATATGACTCATTGGGTGAGATAGGACTCATTAGACAAATTTATGCGTATTACTTGTCCTATTCGTTGAGTGAGCGAGACAATTGCTTAGGGAATATTGGGGGATTTTCTTCCAATATTCCCTCGCTGGGTGATCTATAGTGTCTAATGATGGTGAATTAAAGAGTATCACTCTTGAAGAAGGAACAACCACCCTGCTAGGATTATGATGTATCAGGACTTGCAAAAGTTCTCTTAGTGGTGAGGTATGAAGCAGGATATAGCAAAGTATGTGGCAACTTGTTTAACATGCCAAAAAGCTAAGGTTTTCCAACAATTAAAAATACCTAAGTAAAAATGGGACAACATTATTATGGATTTTTTTTACCCATTTACCATTGTCAATGAGAGATCATGACACTATATGGGTGACAGTGGACAGACTGACAAAAAGTGCACATTTTTCGCCTATAAGTTTAAAGATGTTTCTGGCTAAATTAACACAAGTGTATATCAAAGAAGTAGTAAGGCTACACGAGGTGCCTTTAAGTATAATGTCGGATAGAGATCTAAGGTTTACATATAGGTTTCGGTAGACACTGACGAGGCTTTAGGGAGTACGATGAGAATGAACTATGTTTATCATTCTCAAACAAATGGGCAGTTTTAGAGAATAACCAAATCTCTAGAAGACTTGTTGAGATATTGTGTATTGGATCATTTTGGAGTTTTGATGAAGTTTTGCCTTTGGTAATTCACATATAGTAACAATTTCTATGCTAGAATTGATATGACTCTTTATGAAGCATTGTATCGGAGGCTTTAGGGAGTACGATGAGAATGAACTATGTTTATCATTCTCAAACAAATGGGCAGTTTTAGAGAATAACCAAATCTCTAGAAGACTTGTTGAGATATTGTGTATTGGATCATTTTGGAGTTTTGATGAAGTTTTGCCTTTGGTAATTCACATATAGTTACAATTTCTATGCTAGAATTGATATGACTCTTTATGAAGCATTGTATCGGAGGCTTTAGGGAGTACGATGAGAATGAACTATGTTTATCATTCTCAAACAAATGGGCAGTTTTAGAGAATAACCAAATCTCTAGAAGACTTGTTGAGATATTGTGTATTGGATCATTTTGGAGTTTTGATGAAGTTTTGCCTTTGGTAATTCACATATAGTAACAATTTCTATGCTAGAATTGATATGACTCTTTATGAAGCATTGTATGACAGGAAGTGTAGGACTCCTTTATGTTGGAATTAAGATGGGGAAACAATTTTGGTGGGTTTTGAGTTGTTGTAGTAGACAATTGAAAAGGTTAGGCAAATTCAAAAGAGAATGAATGCCTCATAGAACAGACAAAATTCTTATGCAAATAAGAGGAAAATGCCTCTTGAGTTTGAGGTAGGAGATCATGTGTTTTTTAGAGTGACTTCTACTATTGGTGTTGGAAGAGCTATCAAGTCTAAAAAGATGTCAACTAAGTTCATTGGTCTATATCAAATTCTCCAGAGGATAGGACCAGTGATTTATGAGATTGCTTTATCACCTCAATTGGTAAACCTTCACATTATTTTCCATGTATCTCATTTGAAAAGATATATCCCTTATCCTAGTCATGCGATGGAGGTGAATGATGTGAAAGGTAGATAAGATTTAACTTTTAAGACCAAACTAGTCAAAGTAGTAGACCAACAAGTTAAGCAGTTTAGAGGAAATGAGATAAATATGATGAAAGTTTTGTGGGATGTTAAATCAGGTTCATTTTATAAAAGCATTTATTTATTTGAAAAGTAGAACCTTCTCCTTCCTTTACTTTCTCTCTATAGTTACTGATACTCTATCTATCTGTTTAAAGATAGGAGTTGATAACTGTTGAGAAACAGTTATTTTCATGCTTCATTTGAGATCAAAATACAACCTTTAAGGCTTAGAATGAGTTTAGAATCAAGCAAAACACATAAGTTGAGTCAGTTGAGAGTCAAAAGCTGTTTCTAGAGATATTATGCTTGTTTTGCATTGTTTTGCAGCGTTTTTGATGAAAATGAAGAATGGGATTGAAGATGGAAGGTCTTAGACTCAAGAAAGAAGAAGAAACATGAAGAAAAGAAGAGTCTAGGAACCGCCCAGCGCCAAAAATCCAACGCTGGGCGGCCAAATGCGAGAAGCGGCCAATGTCTGGCGCCCAGGTGGTGCAGCCAAGCAATTTTGCGATTAGAGGCAAACCGCCGGGCGGTGGCGCGATTAAGGGGAAACCGCCGAGCGCCAAAAGTGTGACGTCGGGCAGGTTGTGCTGGGTTTGGGCCTAAATTCTGGGACTCTCCTCAGCTATAAATAGCCCTAGTGCGAGTTTAGATGCATTCTTTTGACAGAGACGGGCAGCCATATCTAATTTTCACTCCTTGGAGAAGATCTCTTGGATGCTTAGGCTCCTTTTTATCCAATCTAGGGTTTGTTTTTCCATTCTTCTATCATTTTTCATCTAGTTTCACCATGACAATGGTGAACTAAACCCTTTTGTTGTTGGGGAATAATGTAATCTTTTGAAACTCTCTGTTATTGAAACTCTTATTTATTTATATGCTTTTCGTATGCTTTGATTATCAATTATTGGGTTCTCATTTGCGCTTAATGCTTTTATCGTTTAACTCATTCGATTATTGTTGTTTGTCTTTATTGATACGGGAACATACGATACTGTCATGAACTGGTGAGAAATTCCTTGATTAAGCAATACCACCTAGGGATAGGGGGGTAGGACGATCAATTGTTTTTGCTTCCGTTTATAATGCATTATTAATTACTAGGGGAGGCTAGGGATAACAAGCCAGTAGTTAGTAATAGGCTCTTTTCACCGAGGGATCGGGTTAAGGGTAGACTAAGAAAGTTTGCATGACAATTAGATAACAAAGCGAATTAAATAAGAGGAGTAGACAAGAGAGGGTGGATAAGATGAAATTGTAAACCCCAACAACTCCATTCATCCATAGTCTTTTTCTCGTCAATTGACTCATTCGCATTTGCATGTTTACTTGTTGTTTCTTGCATCCAAACCAATTAATTTTTCTTTACAAGTCTTACGATTTGAATTTGCACGAACGATAAGCCCTTTGAGTCCTTTGGGAAGAACGATATTGGGTTTACCAATTATATTACTTGAAACGATCTGGTATGCTTGCCAGTTTTGTTCAACAAGAGTGTACTATAGGACTCTTGGCTACTAGACCTACCTTTCTATCCAATTGCTTTGTTGAACACAATAACTTCCCTCTTTTCTATATTTAGATCAATTGATGTTAGGATTTTCATGTAGGATCCTTTGAGGTTGCATGCTTAGTCTTAGAACTCTTGATGAATCTATGTTCAATTGGGGTTGTTAGGGTATGATTAAATAATTAATTTGAGTCCTTATGTAAATATTGTCCACTCGTTAGGTGAGTAACACCCTCGATAAACGATAATGTATTTTAGTTACGTAATACAAGTAGAAAAAATGGATTGTATAACACTTATTATGGTAGGTGAAATTCACCTGTCATAATAAGTTGATCGGCGACATTTTCATAATAAATGTAAGAGCTATTGTGAGATACTTTGAAAGACTTGTCATAATAACTAGACGAGGTGGCAAAATTGAAATTATGTTGAAAACGTATTATGACGGGTTTAAGAAGATATGTCATAATAAACCTTATTATGATTGTTAATTTACCACCTATTATAATAGGTTGAATTTTCGTAATAAAGTTCAAAATGTATTATGATAGGTAATAAAATACTTGTCATAAAATTTGAATGCAAAATATCTTCCTTTTCATCTTCTCTTCATTCTCGTAATGCAATCTGCTTTACGCGTCCTCTCTCGATGTTCTCTCCTTCTTCACTCATCCTTTTTCCTCTCTTTCACTTTGTTCCTTATTACATTATTCTTGGAACACCCATGGGAAGCCCAAAGAGCATGACATGGTCGCAGAACTCGTCAGCTAAATTATAGACGTCATGCACGAGGTCGAAGACGTCATTGATACTTACGTCATCGGCATTATCAAGCAAAGTCTGAGAAACGTGATCAAGAAAGTCAGTTTCTGTGGTGTGGACCACATGCTCATGCTTCACCAAGTGGCTATGAAGATCGATGGGATCAAGGCCAAAATCAAAGAGATCTTCGACAATAAAGAGAGGTATGATAATGGTTCCAAAACGTTATTTTTATACTTAAATTTGACACTAAACACACCCTTTATGACTTAGAAACTAGCTTGAAATCATGCATTTTTCTTAAGTTAGAGAACAAGAGAGTCAAAGGTGGTTTTCTTGGTTTTATGCTTGGTTTTCCTTGTTTTGGCAGGAATTAACATGAATTGGATGAAGGAAAGTGAAGTATCAAGGAGCTGGACTCAAGAAAAGATGAAAAAGTGCACAAAGGAAGATCTTTGTCAAACGCTCAAGTGCCAATGCTGAGGGGAGAATTTAAGTATCACGCCCACCGCTGAGCGCTACGTTGCTGCTGAGTGCCAGCCTCTTTAGTGAATTCACTGTCAAACGCCTGGGTGCCAACGCTAAGCGTTAATCTTGAGTGTCACACCTACCATTGAGCGGTAATCCAGCGCTGAGCCCCATTCTCTTGGGTCTAGGCCAGTTTCTGCTGATTTTATTAATTATATATTGATCTGCACGACCTAGAGAGGGTATCTTTTGGCAAAAGGAGACGCAGAAACACACTTTTCACCCCTTGGAGGCAGATTTTGGATGTGGAAGCTCCAATCTACAAGTTCTAGGGTTTTATCTTTAATTCCTTTATTTAATTTCATCTAGTTTCACCATGTCTATGGTGAACTGAACCTCTATTGTTGTTGGGGAAACGATGTAATCCTTTGAAACTCTCGTGTATTGAATTGAATCTTAATTGATATTGTTTTTCTTCATTAATTGTTAGATTTTTTTCCTCTATTCTCTATGTATGCTTTGTTTAACTCATTCAATAGCGTGATATTTGATTATTTTCAATATGGACACATACGGGAAAATCTAGACATGGGGAAATTCTCTCGGGAGCAATATTACCTAGAAATAGGGACAGGGGGACAGATTGCCTTAAGCTTTTGTGCGAATGTAATGCATGATCAATTGTTAGGGAGACAAGACATTGTAAACTAGTAATTAGGAGTAGTATCTCTTCACCGAGACATCAGGTTTAGGGTAAATTAGAAAGTGACATTAACATTAATGAAGGAGTAGAATTCGTAAATACATGAGAGTGAATTAGGATAAGTCGGAAACCCTAACAACATAATTCATCCATATAACTCACCTCCGTATTTTCCTTGTTCAATTGATCAACCTTTGCATACATGTTTATTTTCGTTCTTGGATTATAAACCCTAAATTTTGTTTCTCAAGTCTTAAATAATCAACAAATCACATGAATGTCTAGGCCAATGAGTCTCTAGGGAAAACGATACTCGTTCTTACCGTTTATATTACTTGATACGATTCAGTACACTTACCAGAGTCTTAACAAGGTACAACATCAAGGATGGAAAGAGAGGCAACAAAGAGGAAGCAGAGCGAATTCAGAAGCAGAGGAGGGAAATGGAGGAGGAAGAGGTGATATGGGAGAGTTGACACCATTGTCGCAAAATTTGGAGAGAATTGACACCATTGTTGCAAAATAAGGATTACCTAACTGAAATGTGCATAAGGATAGGAGAGTTCATCATTGAACAAGCATGAGTAGAAGTATTATGTCGATAAAGCCTATGTGACTCGTATTTAGTGCCAATCATCCATCCTAAACTCCAATTTAAAAATTTTCTTAATTGGATTCTTTAATAGAAATGTTTTTCTGATTTAAATAATTATTGGATGTTAAATTATGGTCTGATTTCAATCTCATTATTATGTGGAAGACTATGCAAATAAGGTTGTGGCTTTGCTTCAGACACAAAAAAGGGTGAAAGTGAAGGCAAAGAGGGAGACAATGATGAGAGTAAGGTACATATGTTATTAAAATGCATCCATGACTCTTTATTTGGTATACATTTCTCAAAATTTATGCACTTGTAAAAAAGTTGAGCATTAGTTCCATTTGAATTCATTTTGATCATCTTAATACTGCAAATTCTTTTATTATTGTTGATAGGGGAGCACAGATTAACTATCAATCCTGTGATATTTATTTTTTATGATGACAACACATTATTAATAAAAACACATGTATATGTATAGTGTTAAGTATTATATGTGTTTATGCTTATTGTGAAATATGCACATATTGTGATTGTCACATTTGACATATTGTGTTGATTGATGCATACTACTGTTTTGTAAAGTGATCATATTTGTGTATGCACAATATATGTTTTGGAAATATAAAAACCACATGAACAAAAGCATATCTGCATGACTTAATCGATTACAGTGTTATGATATTCAGTTAAGGTCATCAGACAACTTGAGTTTTAAATTGTGGCAAAACAACAAGTTTTGAATCGATTACATTAGTTGGTAAATCGATTAAAACTCGTGTATTTGCATATATCTTTTTCAAATGTGTTGTGATGAGTTTTAGAAAGACAAGTTTTAAAAAATCTGCTAAGTGTTGAAGCTTAATCGATTACATGGATTATGTATTCAATTAAGTCTGTTAAGATTTGAAAATTGTTTCATGCTTGTCATAACTGTCTTAACGGTCATATTTTAAATGTGTTGACTAAGCATTTAATGAAAATCGATTACATTAATTGAACATTCAATTAATTGCTTTGACTGTTGTTAGTCTGTTACATGTGTTTAATGTAACCGGTTACATTAATATAGTAATAGATTAAATTGTGTCAAATTTAACAAAAACTATATATTGACGCTATGATTGATTTTCTGTAAGACAATTGAGAATTACATTTTCATATCTGATTTAATATTCGTTTGAAAAGTTGTAAAGAGTGATCAAAGGTTCCAAGAAACAAGAACAGGAAGTGGTTTACTATTCTTGAAGATTTCTTAAGAGACAAACGTGATTGGATTGAAGAGACTGATCATTCTACACAACTGATGTGCTTGTTGTTTGATCAGGAGAATTCACAAACTTTGGTTTATTGTTCCCTGTGCATGCGGCCAGGAAGAAGAACGAGGAGTTCTTTGTACTTTGAGAGGTGTCTCAAAGGGGGGACTGAAGAGAGGATTGTTCTTGCTAGAGGGTTTTGTTATTGACTATATTAGATTAGTGAGTTAGAGAGGTTGTGTACATTTTGATAGATTGGTCGCTGTAAAGCCTTGTTGTAAAAACTCGGATCTTTATAGTGAAATTGACTTTCAATCTCAGGTTGATTGAAAGGATAGTAGATGTAGGCATTAAGGCCAAACTAGTATAAAAATCAGAGTTTGATTTTCTTCTCCCTATCTCTTTACATAATCAATTACGTACTGTCATTATTCGATTACGCATACTGTTACATTGCATGCATATAGCTTACTGCACAAGAAAGGTTTAAAGATTCATACCATTTGCGAAAAAGATTTGAAAATTTTTTATCTTTATAAAAGATCAATTCACCCCCCTCTTGGTGTTGAGAAACAAAGCTCATCAAGTTTAACAATTGTCAAGAAGTGTTAATAGTTTTTCACTTGTTTCTCTTTTAGAAAAGGTCAATTGATGTATGAAAGCAAGGTAATTCAGTAAAAAAAAGTAAAAAAGGACAAGTTCAGTGATGCAATAGGGAAAAATGCTAAGCCAAAAGCTAACAATATATCTGCAGCACCTGGCATTAAACTAGAGATACCCTTGTCCATAGTGTATTCTCTCAAGTCTTCTATTTGTATAATTTGTTTAAACTAGAAGATCATCCTATCTATATGTTTTATTACAATGAGAACTATAGAGTCAAAGTTTTGGTCTATTAAATAACATTGAACCCATAGAAAAACATTCATTAAAAATATGTAATTCTATTATGTTGAATGTTATAATGTTATTCTTGCAGTTCAACTGATGTAGAATTGTGTACAACTGAGTAGTGTTGCTGATAACGGTTGAAAAACCGTTATTTTCACACTTAATTTTGATATTAAATCACACCCTTTATGGCTTAGAATTAGCTTAAAATCATGCATTTTTCTTAAGTTAGAGAACAAGAGAGTCAAAGTTGGTTTTCTTGGTTTTATGTTTAGTTTCCCTTGATTTTTTAGGTTTTTGGAATGAATTGAAAGAAAGGTTGAAGTATCAAAGAGTTGCACTGCAGAAAAGTCAACCAGAATGCAGAAAAGTCAACTAGTCAACCAGAAAAGTCAACCAATTGACTAGAGCGCTGAGCGGCAGTTTTGGGCGCTGAGCACTAGTGTCGCAGGACGCTGAGCACCGTTTTTTAGCGCTGAGCGCCGGGAACGCAGGCCTGGACCTGTTTTCTGCGATTTTTATGATCTGTTTGGGCTTGGACTTGTTTTCTGTTATTATTATGTCCTATTTAAAGACTTGGACACCCTAGGGTTTGTAATCTTTTGGCAAGTAGAGACGTCCAGAGCACTTCTACACTCCTTTGAGGCGGTTTCTTGGATGCTTAGGCTCAAATTTATCAAATCTAGGGTTTACTCTTTCATCTTTTCCATTAATTCCATCTAGTTTCACCATGTCTATGGTGAACTAAACCCTTTGTTGTTGGGAAACAATGTAATCCTTTTGAATCTCTTTTATATTGAAATTCTTATTTTATTCATATGTTTGTATTATCAATTGTTGGGTTTCTTATCTATGATTAATGTTCTTATCGTTTAACTTATTCGGTATGAAGATATTTGACTTTGTCGATACGGAGACGTACGGGGAAGTCATGAACTGATAGGAATTCCCTTGATTAAGCAATACTGCCTAGAGATAGGGGTAGGACGATCAATTGTTTTTGCTTCTGTAATTTATTGCATTGCTAACTACTTAGGGAGATTAGAGATAGTAAACTAGTAATTAGTGGTAGGCTCTTTTCGCCAAGAGGTTGGGTTTAGAGTAGGCTAAGAAAGTTTGCATGACAATTGATAATAAAGTGAATTTAATAAGAAAAGTAGATATAAGAGAGTGGATAAGGATGAAATTGTAAACCCCAACAACTCCATTAAATCATATCTTTTACTTGTCAATTGATTCAACTTGCATTTGCATATTTATTTTCGTTTTGCATACAACTACAAAATTATTTCTTTTTCAAGTCTTATGCAATCAATCTACATGAAAGATAAGGCCTAAGAGTCCTTTGGAAGAATGATACTCGGTCTTACCGATTATATTACTTGATAACGATCTGGTACACTTGCCAAGGGCTTAACAGTTGCTCTCCCTTCGGTTAACTTCTACACATTTGTAAATACACATAATGGGTAATATTTTACACTTTAGCAGAACAAGTTTATTTATGTTTTGGCTTTCTGTTGGGTAACACTTAAGTTTTTGCTCAACTACCCAGTTTAAGTTGTTCATCAATATCTCAAGATGGGTCCTTCATTATTGGAGGATTTTCAGACTCTTCACTATAGGTTCTTTCTCTTCATCCTCCTCCTCTTTCCATCCCTTTTCCCATAACAACTTTATCATACAAGGTAATGTGAACTTGGATTTTTTATTTTATTTTGTGACCTGTGTTTGCGGGTTTGGGATATGGAAAAACTTAAGCAACAATCCACTACTCGTAAGTTCATTGCTTAAATCCTTTCGTTTAGACCAAGTTGAGTAAATTTGTTGCATATTTTGCTTTACAAACTTGAATATGACTATAAACAAGTTTCACTCACTACTATAAATTGAGTATGATGGTTATCTATAATGTGCTTCAAGGCTATAATACGACTTATAAAAAAAATCACTTTGTTAAATTCCTTATATGTATATGTATCTCTAAAAATGTATGCAATTTAATGTATAAAATGAATTCCATTTTGTTTGTTCAATTAAATATGTTCATTTCGAGGTATATTGATTATAAAGTGACCGGATGAGATGATAATACAGGAAAGTTGATTGTAAATTCATTGGATGTCAAACATAAGCACAATGTTTTTTTTTTTAAAAAAAAAAACAAGTTTTTATGACGTACATAATAGGTTAATTCGGAAAAGCATGTATTATGACAGGTGAACAATCATCTATCATAATATATGGGAGATATTATGACGGTTAAAAATAACTACGTCATAAAATCTCACATATTATCGTCATAATAGATTCGTCATATTATGAATGATAAAGTAAATTTTATTATAATAGACTAGACATTATGATATGTGACAGAAAGTATGTTATAATATGCTTAACCTATTATGACGTACATTTTCGCTACGTTATAAAAGTGCAAAATTTATTCAAAAAATAAAATTAAATGATTCAGTAAAGTAAAAGGAAACTATAAAATGTCCAAAGTAAATTGTTGAATCAAATAAATCTAAAAAAAGAATTAAATATAAAGATTAAAAATATTGTAATAAGGTTCTATCTTAGAACCTGTTTTTATGCAAAGATGAATTTTAGAGAGAGTGAGTGGAAATGAGCGGATTTAAATATAAAGTTTGTATTCTTTTTTAAAATTAAAGTAAGTGAATTAAAGAGTAAAGTTTGTGAGTGATTTAATTAATGTGATAGATAAAAAAATAGTAAATAAAAATTATCAAATTATCTTTCATAAAAAAAGTAATATGAAATTATATTTAGATGAGTGAAAATTATTTTTTTTAAAACCTTTTATTCAATAAATTTGGAAAAAATATAATAGTAATAAAAAAAGAATACATCTCATTTTTTTTATAAAAAATTAAATATTTAGATATTAATTATTACTTTTTATAAAAGTTTGTTAAAATTTTGTATTCACTATGAAACATATTGCATCCATAAATCTCCTGACCTAATATTAAAATAAAGTTAATTTTGTAACAATATATTTCATTCATAAATCTTCTCATATAAAACAAGAATGAGGAAATAATCTCATTAATCCGCGCTCGACTTCATCTTTAAAATATGTTCAAACAAACTAAAGAAGGATAAAAAATTCTATGCCTTTCATTATCTTTAAATATCTAATCCACACAAAATAACTAAGCATGAGAGTCTCAATAACTTTGAATTTATGTAAGAGTTTATTAAATATTTAATTTCGGTTATTAACTACAACTCTTTACTTTCATTCTTTAAATAACTTGCATTTTGGAACTGATTATTGAAATAAAGTCGCGTTAACTTTCGGTCAATTTTAACTTTGGAAAAAATAATTTGAATTGATTTCTACCTACCAAATAATTCTAATCTGGTAGTTAAAAAAGAAAATAATAAACTAAAAGTTTACTTAAGTTTCATAAATAAATTAACTTTTTACAGGTTGCATACGAATAAGCGCGTAAATGGAAAACGAAAAAACGCGTAGCAAGTCCCAACGCGTGAACATTCAGATGCAATCAGTCTTCTCTTGACAATAATATTTTAATTATTTATTTACTACTTTACTATACATTCAAATTTCAAAATAACACCACCACCACCTATTGTGTTTACTTCCAATTCCATTTCTCTTAGAATTTTCTTTTCCACTCATTTACATTATTAATTAACTAAGGGTTAAATATCTTTTTAGTCCCTGTATTTTGGGACGATTTTGATTTTAGTCAATCTTTCAAACTATGGTACAATTTAGTCCTTCAACAATAGAAAACTCTGGTTTTAGTCCTTTTTACCAAAATTTTTTTAACTTTATTTTTTGTTTCAAGCGCATTTCTTAGTTAACATTGAAGCAAAAATGTGTCAAACAGTGTAAACAATCCAAATGCTATAATAAAACGTGCTTGAAACAAAAAATAAAGTTAAAAAAATTTGGTAAAAAGGACTAAAACCAGAGTTTTCTAAAGTTGAAGGACTAAATTGTACTATAGTTTGAAAGAGGGACTAAAACCAAAATCGTCCCAAAGTATAGGGACTAAAAACATATTTAACCCATTAACTAATAATGACATTTATTAAGATTTTAAGATTGAGCTTAATTCTATACTTAGTAGAAATAAATTTAAAAAATAGTGTATAAAAAATCCATATTATTTTAAAATTTAACATTAGAGTTGATATTTTGACTTTATTATATATATATTTTTTATAATTTATTTGACACCAATCTCATTCATATAAAATATAAAAATAAAAAAAGTAGAACAGTTACTACTAAAAATATGAGCAATGTGATCTTCATATCCAACAACTACGATTCACTAAGTACATATAGAGAATTAGGTTTGCTCAAGTTTCATCCACCTTCTACCTAACAATGTGTCCATTCTCCTTATTAACATAGACAAATTATTTCACTTCTATATAATTATTTTCTATGTATTAATTTAAAAAAAAAACATAAATTCAATGTTTCATCAACTAGACACGTGATAATGTTCAAATTTTATTTTGTTGCTTTTGGTGCAAACTAGAAAAACAAAAATGTACTTGGTTATATATTATGTTGTGTGTTTACATGTTAAATGTCAAAAGAAAAGAGGAAAACATGGAATTGAATTCAGCTAGTCCAATTTTTTGTCAATAACTTCAAAAACGTTTACTTATGCTTCAAATTTTCCCCTGGATTAATGATATAAAATGGACAACTACTCTTTCTTGGACTCTGACTCCCGTTTTCTTGTGAGTGCAAAAGATTCTGAGTTCACATTTCAAATAAGACAAAGGGAAAAAAATGATTATATATTTCAATTCTCTATTTTTTTTTTAATTTCACGAATTTTATTGTTTTAGTTTTTTATTTACTTTAATTTTCATACAGTTTATCAGTATGTTAAAATATATTTTGATAAAAAAAAGTTTAGAAAATATAAAACCATATCAAGATGAGAATGTTTTATATAATGGGTGTTTTGCGGTTTCTAATCAACACGAAATTATATAGTCTTTTTAATTCCACAATATTAATATTATTTTATACGTTAAATGGTAATTTTGAATTATATTTGAACTTATAGTTTAAACATTTATTTGAGAGTAAAAAAATTAAAATTTTATTTATTTTTAAAGTATAAAATTTAAATTGTATAAAAATTTGAAAAATAATAAAATTCTAATTTGGTTTCTAAAGTTTAGAAATTTAAAACATATTCTATAAATGTTTATAAAATAATAAAAAATAGAAATGGTAAAATGTGAAAAAAAAAAGGAAAATTATGGTAGTTAAATATAAAAGGTGGTATGTGAAGAAAAGTTAGATTTGAAAACTGAAATTCTGTGTTTTGACTTGTAAGGTTTCGCTATCGCTCACCAAACCATGTCTGGTAATGTGTATATATATATAGTATGCCCTAATGCTCTGCCTCCCTTCAATTTTATATATCTGAGAATCACCCCTTTTGATATTCTTGAGCTTTGAACTTTGGAAATCTGAAACTTGATCATCCTTTGAAATCAAGATGAATGATGAAATGAGATGCAGAGGTTTTGTTCGAAATCTGATAGTAGTTATGATCATAGTCCATTCAAGAAGATGGATTAGTGCACAGGAAGTTGGTAAGTGGAAAAAGTGTTTGAGTTTTGTTTGTTTTGATTGATGAATGAATTAGATGTGTTAATGATGATGTGGTTGTGCAGAGGATGAGAGTGAGTTTGATTACATAAAAGAGAGTGAGAAGGGTCCCTCACACTGGGGGGAACTGAAGAAGGAATGGGAAACATGTAAAACTGGAAAAATGCAGTCTCCAATTGATTTGTCAAGCCACAGGGTCAGGCTGGTGCCAAAGTTGGGGCAGCTAAACAAGCACTATAAGCCTCAGAATGCTACTGTCAAGAACAGAGGCCATGATATTGAGGTAAACAAAAAAAGACTCACACAAATACATTCATTTAAGATTTTAAATTAAAAATTATATGAATTATATCACATTTATAAATCAAAAATCAGCATCTCAAAACCTCAAAACATCTTTCTAACATATATTTTAATTTCATCTTGTGTTTGAAATTGAAAAAAGAATACAAACAACTTTTTTGTAACAGTTTTCTGGAATTAGTGTGGGTTCTTTTCTCATCTGAAAATGCTGAAAACTGATGATTCTTTAGGTAGAAACATGATAGTGTGTGTCTCAGTCCAATAATGCATACTCATGGATCATGATAGATATTTAGATGTAAACAATCATGAGGTTAACAAAGCCTATAATTCTTCCTTTTTTTTCCTTACTTTTATTTACATCAACTTTTTCTTCTTTTTCTCTCTTTTATTACATTTCTCACTTCTTCTTTTTTGTTTTTTTGGGTGTAAGCAGACAGATAAAACAAAGCAAGAATAAGGAAAGTAATAATAAAAGAGAAAATTTTATATAAAGAAAACAAAACATAAGGTAAAAGCAAAAAGGAAAAAAAAAACTTTCTTTTATCTTATTCATATTAGGATGAGAAAATAGATAAATCTGATGAATTTAATTTAGAATCATAATGAAGAGGATAAAAAAATTATTAATTAATTTTCATCTACTAAAATTTGACCGTTCAATCAAAATTTAATCAACTCTATCAATCAACATGCTTTTATGGATTGTTATTTAATATATCCTTAAGATATTTTAAGAAATACAATTTGAAATTTTTTTCTTAAAAACAAATTTTGTGAACAAATGTTAAAAAATTATTTTTTGAACAAGATAAGCTTAAAAAAAAAATTTAATTATGAAATATTTTAGTTGATTAATTTTGATCATAAATATTTGGTACCGTAGAAGAATTCATTAAATTAATAGATGAATAATCTATAGAATAAGTAAATAAATTTGATGTAATTGATTTTTGTTTTTTTTTAGGATAACAGATAATGGATTATTTTACACTACTATTTAATTTTGCAATCTAGTTCACCGGGCTCCAGTAATATTGCCTTGATGCTATAGAAAAAGTAAGAAATTTAGAATTATTGTTTTAAAAAGATCTCGCACTTCACGCATCTTGACAATGTTTCTTATCTGTCTCTGACGTGCCTTAAAACATTAACTTGCATTTTCGTAGCTATCAATGATTTGCATAAAATAACAGAGCCAAATAATGCAATATCTGTATACTCTAGGGCTCTTATCTTATTTGTTAATTTATTTATTTCTAAATTGTATACAGCTCATCATGTATAAGAAATTAATTGTCATTAGCTACCTAATACTTAATTTTTGTCTTCATTAAAGTATAATATATTTGATATTCATGTTATTTAAATTTGGTCGGAGACTTTCACTTAAACTTTGATTAATAAGATCTGAAATCTTTTAAGTTTATAATTAACTGTTGCAGCTGAAATGGGGAGAAGATGCTGGATCATTAAACATCAATGGCAGTGAATTTTTTCTGCGTCAGTGCCATTGGCACTCACCTTCAGAACATACCATCAATGGAAGAAGGTTTGTCTTCCTTCAAAATCTTTGTCTTTATTCTCTCCACAATTAAAACAAAAATTAAATAAAAAACCAAAACAAATTCAAACTTTAAATTTCAAATTGATTAAAAAATAAAGACACAACTATAAAAATAAATATATGCTAATTTAGTTACTTAACCTCAATTAATGTTGTTTTTTCTTATTTAATTTGATAAAAAAAAAATTAAAACTTCTCTCTTATATAGGTATGACTTGGAGCTCCACATGGTTCATGAAAGAAGAAGCGAAAATGGAAAAGTGAATATTGCTGTTGTTGGTCTTCTGTTCAAGATTGGTCGACCCGATCCCATTCTCAACAAGGTAACTTTTTTATGGCAGTATTTTCTCTTTGATTTCTTCATTATTAATATTGATCATTTAAGTCTTTAATTTATTTTAGTGTTTATATTTATTTATTTAGTTAAGTCTTAATATCTTTTAAAAAAAGTTAATTTGATATTTTTGTTAAATTAATGTGTTATCGTCTCTTGAAAAGTGTTGTCATTTCTTGAAAAATGTTACAAGTCAAAATTTAAATAATTTTTATTTTAATATGTATCTTTACGTCAATTTAATAAAAAATTAAATTGATTTTATTTAAAAAAATATTAATAATAATAATAAGAAAAATGTTTGAAATGATTTCAGTTGTCAAAAATCATAGAAAGCATGGTGGATAATGAAGCAGAAAAGAAAATTGGGGTGTTTGATCCCTCAGAAATTAAGTTGGGTGGGAAGAAGTATTACAGATACATTGGCTCCCTCACTGTCCCTCCTTGCACAGAAGGTGTCATTTGGACTATCAATAAAAAGGTAATGTTAAATTACTCTAAATTATTTAATGAATCATCGTAATTAATTACCTCTTTAATTAAACCTTTAAACCTTCGTCTTCTTCAGATCAAAAGTGTGTCCAGGGCACAAGTGAATTTACTTAGAGAGGCTGTTCACGATGTAAGTATTCATTTCCTACATTAATGATGAAAATGATAATGAAAATTAAGCCAAAACTAAGTGTTACCTTTGTGTTATTCACTCCATGGCAGCATGCAGAGAAGAATTCGAGACCTGTACAAGCGCTGAATAAACGAGGGATACAACTCTATGGACCAAAACGCAAGGAATAAATTTATCACATAATTTTTTTTTGTCTGTCTATTATACGGGTTTTCTTGTAATAATTTGTTTTTGCTAGTGTTTATGTAATCGTATATATAATAGACAGATATATGCATATTAATTATTTACTCATTTTATTTTAAAGAATAATGATAGGATGATATATATTTATATTCATTTCATACACATCATTTTTTTATATTAAAAAAAATTAAATAAATATAAAAAATTTGTATGTGTCAAATATCACTACAGAAATAACGTAATATAGGAAGGATTTATTTCCTGCAGTCTAAAACTCCTTTAAATTTTCGACAGTTTTATTAAAACCGTAGTTAAGTTTTAATTTTTTATTTTTTTAAATAAATCGTCTCTAAGTGTTTTGAAAATTTTTAATTCCCGCAATTCCTATTTTCTTTAACCCGTGCTCTCTTTTTTCTTTGTTTTTTTCTCTTTCTTTCTTGCTATGTTTTTTTTATCACTTCTTTTAATTTTTTGAAAATGTTTCTTCTTCTTCACTTCCTGTTTGCCTTCCCACAATCCCTAGGTTCACTTTCTGCTGTTCTTTATTTCTTTTTCTCTTCTCGCAATTTCATATTGGACCTGCCACCACGCCATAGAATGGGAATTCGTGTGCAACGTTTTTCTGGCCCCGATGAAGCTTCTCTTGGACAAACGCCACAATGGCATCAAACATGAGAAGTTCACGAAAGGAGAGGTGGAGGCTTAGCTAAATGTAACGATGGGAGAATGTTTATCTTCGACATTTTCATTTAGTTTTTTATGTTCATTTCCAAAGTTTGGCTTCATTTCACCTTCTTGTCTATTGCCCATATATTGCAGCTAATTTTCATCTTTCGTTTTTGTTTTGCAGTAGAATGGCGGGAAACGAGAATAGATTTTGTTCACTAAAAAAATGGTATTTAAGGGAGGTTATTTTCCGGAAGGTTATAAAAACCATCCGTAAATTAATATGATTTAAATTGGTTTGTCAAAGACCTAATAATAACGAAGGTTTAAAGTTCTTTTTAAAAAGATTCATTACTAACCAAATTATAATGCATTTTTTTTTCTTTTTTTTTTTTAAGTCTTTTCCTTCCAAAATTTTATCTTGCTTTATTTTTTTCTTCAAATTCCTAAATCTAAACTTAACTTCATCAACAAACACATTTTTTTTCTTATGTTCATCTACATTCTTTGAGCCGCCTTCTCGACCAGGAAAAGCACAATGACGACCCGCTGTAAAGTGCTGAGAAGGTGATTTCATAGAGTAGTTTGATGTCGCCTGTCATGAAGGTGGTAAGGAGTTCAGGGTCGACGTTGGTTTGGACGAGAGAGTCGCAGACATGGGAGACAAGTATATAGTCAAAGGGGTTTTCAATTCTAGGTTTTCCACTTTTGAATTCAAAACTCAAATCTTAAAACTCTTCCCCAAACATTTATTTTAGGTTTAGGTTTCATGTTTCAGAGGCTTCACCTTTCACCACTGTCCTCAAATTCGTGACATCATAAAACCCTAATCGAAGATGAGACAATTCTGAAACGCCTCGGCACTTATCACGGCCACAACGGTGTCGTTTGGTGTTGCTATGTCTTTCCATATTGATTTCACTTCCAATTCAACTTTTCAAAATTGTCTCTCACACTGATTGTTAATGGTGTAGGATATTCTGGTTAACTCATAACAGGGAGTGGGGATTATTGTTGCCCTGTATGTGTTTGATGAAATTCCTAGATTGAGTGCAATACATTTTTGCTGCCCACCATTGTTCTTCTAATAAGAAACACATTTTTATAGTTTAAGTGTTTTGTGTGCAAATTTTGAACAATGCTATACCATATTTTGGAAGGAGTGTAAGGGATGTATGGATCCCTTTTGAAATAGTGCGTTTTGGAGAATTAAGACTTCAAATATCAATTAGGGTGGATGACCAAGAAGGATCGAAGGTGTGCTTATTCACTTTGAAATTAGTGATTCTTTCAACCATTTAGTCATTTTACTCACAACTTTTTTTCACTACTTGGATATTCATGCTAACATTTTGCGATGTACAGAGTTCGGGTTTTGGCTCAGGCAATGGTTGGATTGAACTTGTTCTGGGAAGGGATTGTTGTTAAGGGAAGGGATTGTTGTTGTCTATCTCAAAGGCATATATGTGAGGGTACACTACAAAAACTTTAAGAAACAGACAAAGGTTGGAATACTTTATCCTTGGTTTGTTTTTCATGAAATTGAATGTCAATGTAAGAGAATTTAGTTTCTAACTTAGTCCAATGACATCATGTGTTTCATATAGCCTATTTCAACTTCTTTTAGAATTTCTCAATTTAAAACTTTATATATTTTACTACATGTTTTGAAGAGAAATCTCTTACTTTTTTGTTCATATGTTATATACCCTTGTCTTTATTATGATTTTCATTTTATGTTGCTATTCTAACACATTTTGTGAATTATGGAAATAGTGTAATCCATATGTATTTAAGCTGGAATAAAGTCTTTGTTGAGTTAAAGAGTTGAAAATTGATGAAACATGCAGTTTGTTTTTAGGGAGAGGGGTATTGACGTGAATTAAGAATTAAAAGGAGATTTGGTGAGGAAAAATAGGTTATTAAATTGTGAGGAACAATAATTATTGGTGTTATATTTTGTACTGGATAAAAGAAACAAAGGAATTGTGGAAGCTTAAATATGTTAATTTTCTAGAACTTATTTATCATTGTTATGTAAAAAGAAACATTTCTCATCATATTACCAAACTTATTATTGATCCTGTTATACTTAAAAAAGGAAAATTATATTTTCTGCTTTCAAATTCAGTCTTTCGTACGATTTTTTGTCTTCTTCGTATGTCAGTAGCATTATGTATGTAGACTTGCCTTTTTTTTTTCACAGGCTTTACTTATGCTAGAATAGAACTTGTTGCTCAAAGTAGTGATAAGTTGTTAGCTAGTCAAGCCCATCAATTTCTAAGGAAGGTATTCATCCAAATTTTATTTCTTTATTTTAGAACCCTTCTCTTTTCTTTATTTTAGAATACATTTGTTAGTCAATCACAATCATGCTTAATTGTTTGTAGTGGTTAATTTATCATCCAAAATTTTTGTCAAAGGAAGTTTACATTACTGGTGATTCATATTCTGGTTCGAGGAATTGTTCAAGAAATTGCACAAGGTAAAAAGTTTTTAAATGATTTAAAAAAATTAGAACCACATATTAATAATTATTAAACTATCTCATCTTTCTCAACTTTTTTTTTTCTTTTTTAATTTTTTTCTCTCCCCTCTTCTCTTCTTTTTTTTCTATCTCACCCTCACCAATCTCTTCTTGTTCCTCTTTTTCCTCAAACTCAACACTTTCTTTTTCTACTTTTTCCTCAACCATACTCACCAGAGTCTTACAATCTTCTTTAGGGTTAACTTTAGTATTAGCCTCAAATTGATTTTTCTCCTTATCCTCCAACTTCTTGGCTAAATGGCCAATCTGCATCTGCATATCTCTGAAAGTAGCTTCACCACTTTTAACTTTGGAGTCATGCACCTTCATAATCTTTCAAACTTCTCATCAAAATTGCTCAATTTTTCAGTCAAAGCAGATACATGTTGTCATAGTGTTGATGGTTGTTGTGGTATGTTGAATTGGCTTCCTGCTTGTCCAGCTTGATTATTCTGACTTTGTCCAATGCTTGAGTGATTTTTTCAACCTTGGTTGTAATTACCTTGATTGAAATTACCCTGGCGGTATTGGAACTGATTTCCCATGTAATTTGCTTCTTCTTGGGCCTCCTCTGGATAAGCACATTGACCATTGATATGGTCACCGCCACAATGGTCATAGAGTTGTTGTTGCACCTGTGAAACATTCTTTAGCTCGCTAGGCAATTGAGCAATAGTCCTTGCCAGATTCTCCAATTGTTGAGTTAGAAGCATGTTCTATGTAAACAAGGCATCTTCAGTAGGCAATTGAAGAACTCCCCTTTTTGGAAGCAACACACCCCTTTCACTATGAGTTTCATTCTGATTAGCTGCCATGGTTTATATCAATTCATAGGCTTCCTTCGCAGTCTTTTTCTTAATGTTACCTCTAGTTGAGGCATTTAACATAAGCTTTGACGGAGTGCCAAAATCTCCAAGGAATGTAAGTACTATGGTTGTATGATCAAAACCATGCATAAGCGTCTTCCTCAACAAGCTTTTAAATTTGTCCCACGCCTGACCTAGGGTTTCTTCCATGCCTTGCCTGAAAGAAGAAATCTCCATTTTACCTTTGTTGATTTTCGACTGTGGAAAATATTTGTTCAAGAATTTGGACACCACAGCCTCTTAGGTTATAGCTATCCTCCGGGAAAGAGTTTAACCACAACTTAGCATTGCCTCCCAATGAGAAAGGAAACAAGCTAAGTTTGATCACTTCATTTGACACTTCATTGATCTTCATCGTGTTGTAGATCTCATTGAATGTGGTGAGATGATCATATGGACTTTCGTGTGACAGTCCTTTAAATTGATTGTTTTGCACCGAATGAATCAATTCTGGTTTAACCTCCATATTCAGTGCATTTGACCATCGGCCTTGCAATGTTATTAAAGTGTTGAGGGCCAACCACAGTGGTAGCATTCGCCAGAGTGCGTCTCCTAGGAGCTTCCTCATCAGCCATCTCTTTTGTGCTCTGGTTGGATGCTTCTAGTGAAGGTTGCAACAATCTCTCAGGAGAGGGGAATAATTCTCTAGATGATCTTCGAACTTTCCCTCTCCTTCGAGTTCCACTCAAACCTTCAAGAAGAGGTTGTTGATTTTTCTTGCTCCTAGTATGAATTGTATCCTGCATATACAAGAAACAAAACCCTAAAAAGCACTTTTATATAAAAATAAAACAAAAAGGAAACTAAAACAAAAATCAAGTCAAAATTGATCAATAATCACACTACTAGAATAGTTTAACCACGAGTCCCCCGCAACGGCACCAAAAACTTGTTAAGGGTCCGACAAGTGTACCGAATTGTATCAAGTAATAATAAACGGTAAGTTCGAGTATCGTTTCCCTAGAGACTCTTAGGCCTAAACGTTCATGTGATATCTTGATCTTTTAAGACTTGAGAAAACGAAAATTAGGGTTTTATATGAAAAAACAAAAATTAAACATGCACATGCAAATGTTTGATCAATTAACCAAAAAGATAACGTAGTTGGATAATATGGATGAGTTGTGTTGTTGGGGTTTATGATTTCATCCTAATCCACTCTTATATATTTATGAATTCTACTTAATTCTACTTCTTTATCAATGTTGATGCCACTTTCTAATTTGTCCTAATCCCAATGTCTTGGTGAAAAGAGCCTACTCCTAATTACTAGTTTACTATGTCTAGTCTCCCTAGCAATTGATCATGCATTACATAATTCGCACAAAAGCTTAAAGGCAATTGGTCCTCCTATCCTTATGTCTAGGTAATATTGTTCCTAAGAGAATTCCCTCATGTCTAGACCTACCCACAAGTGTTCATATAAATAGAATCAAAGATTATGCTATTGAATAATGTCTTAACAATTAAACAAAAAAAGCATATGAATATAAGCAAGAATTCAATACATGAGAGTTTCAATAGGATTACATCGTTTCCCCAACAACAATGGAGGTTTAGTTCACCATAGACATGGTGAAACTAAGTGAAAATAATGGAAAGAATGAAAAGATAACCCTAAATTTGATAAGTTGGAGCTTCTGCATCCAAAATCCGCCTCCAAGGAGTGAAGAAATGTGTTTTTGTGTCCTTTCTGCCAAAAGATGTCTTTTTTGGTTTGTGCATAACTATTTATAACTCAGGGAAAATCACAGAAATTGGGCCGAGGCCCAATAATCCACTGCCCAGCAGTGGCTTACCACCCGACAGTAGGTTCGACACTTAAAATCATCCCTCAGCGTTGACACTTGAGCGTTGGGCAGAGAGTTCTCTGAAGAGTCCACTGCCCACCGGTGGCTTTACCGCCCGGTGGTGAGGTCGACACTCAAAATCACCCCTCAGCGTTGGCGCTTTAGTGTTTGGCAAAGGATCCTTCTACATGGTTGGCGCCCAGCGCTAGGATAACGTTGAGCGATGGCTGCGACTCTTCTTTTCTCCACTTTCCCACCTTCTCTTGAGTCCAACTATTCTCTTCCTTAACTTCCTTCATTCAATTCCTAAAATCCTGCCAAATCATGGGAAAACCAAGCACAAAACCAAGAAAACCAACTTTGACTCTCTTATTCTCTAACTTAAGCAAATTGCATGATTTCAAGCTAATTCTAAGTCATAAAGGGTGTGTTTAATTTCAAATTTAAGTATGAAAATTGTTAACACCCTTGCAAGTGTACCATATCGTATCAAGTAATAAATAAACGGTAAGTCCGAGTATCGTCTCCCAAAGGACTCTTAGGCCTAAACGTTCGTGTGATTAATGGAAATCATGAGACTTGAACAAATAGTAAGTTGAGTTTTAAATGCGAAACAAGAAGTAAACATGCATGCAAAGGTTTGATCAATTGGCAATAAAAGATATGGATGAATGGTATTGTTGGGGTCTACGGTTTCATCCTAATCCACTATCAAATATCTACTAATTAGATTCAACTTTGCGATCAATGTTTATGCCACTTTCTATTTTACTCTAAACCCGATCTCTCGGTGAAAAGAGCCTAATCATAATTACTAGTTTACTATGTCTAGTCTCCCTAACAATTATTCATGCAATACATACAGAAGTTTAAGGCAATTGATGTTCCTATTCCTATCTCTAGGTAATATTCATTATCAAGAGTACTTCTTCATGTCTAGACCTAACTATACGTCTCCATATAGAAAGAATCAAAGATGATGCATTTGAATAACGTCTTAAACAAAGCATTAGAAAAAACGGAAGAAAAACTCAAATTATTTATAAACACAAGTATATGAATAAAATAAGAAATTCGATATAAGAGAGTTTCAAAGAAATACATCGTTCCCCAACAACAAAAGGCTTAGTTCACCATAATCATGGGGAAACTAGATGAATTCAATGGAAAGAATATAAAAGATAACCCTAGATTTGTAATATTGGAGTTCTCACATCCAAGATCTGCCTCCAAGGTGTGAAAACCGTGTTTCTGCATCATTTCTGCCAAAAGGTACATGCTCTGGTTCGTGCACCTCTATTTAAAGCACAGAAAAATAACTAAAAATAAGCCCAGGCCCATAAGTACACCGCCCGATGGTGGTTAGCACCACCCGGCGGTAGGCACGACACCTAATCCACCCCTCAGCGCTGCCGCTTGAGCGTTTGATAATGACATATTTTACCATGATTTCAGTGATGAATCAAGAGAAAATGTCAACCCTTTCTTAACTTTTTACCTTGTAAATCCTAGTTTTCTTTTAGTTTGTTAAGTGGTTGCACCCCAAGCTTTAATGAGATATTTTATTCACTAATCCTTGCTTTTATGTGCTTAATGTAATTGGAAGAAGTCTATGCATCAAATGAAGGCATTGGAAACCAAGAAAAGCAAGAAAAACAGTAAAAATAAAGAACCAGAATTTTGCTGAAATCAGGCTCGGGCTCCCCTGGCCTAAGGGGGCTTGAGCGCCAGTGCACCAGTTCCTGAGTTTGACTGTTGCGCGCCTGAGCGTCCCATTTTTGGGGGGCTTGAGCGCCAACTTTGTTGACATGGCAGATTTGCCTTATTTCACTTAGAGGCGCGAAGAGTTTTGTATCTTTTCTACCTAGATACATTTTCTCTGATTGGGAGGTCTTGGAGGCAAGCTAGGAGTTGTGGGAACAGTCCTTCTTCTTCCTTGTGTTCTTCTCTTTCTTCCATTTCCACCATTGTTGTAAGCTTGAGCTCTCCATTCATGGAGAGCTAGTTTCATCATTGTTGGGGGATTGATGTAACCACTAAACTCTTATGTAAAGCATTTTGTTTTGAATGAATATATACCTCTTTCATTGATTGTTAGTGTTTAATTCCTTCTCTTAATGCTTGTTGTGAAGTTGCTACCCATGACATGATTTTAGAGTTTACTTGATATTGGAAAATGTTGGGTAAATCTTGACTTGGGTTAAACACCTAAAGGAAATAGTATCTAGGGATAGAACTAGGACCTTTGGTTGTCTTAAAATCAAATTTCTTAATGCAGAAATAATTGTTAGGTTTCCAAGGGATTGGAGCCTAATGAGGAAGTTTAGGCTCTTTCTACCAAGGGATTGGGGTTTGAGTAAACTAGTAGATTGACATTGACATATTAATGAAGAGGAAATGATTTTCTATACATAAGAGTGAAGTAGGTGAAATCATACCCCCAACAATATCATTCCATATCATTTCTAATCTTTCCATTTCAAAGTGTTTGAGTGCTTAAGATCACTTTTATCATTGACGTTTTATAGTTACTTTAATTGCACCAAAATCCAATTTATGGAATAATTCTTTAGTCTAGGTTAGTTAGAAATTATACTATTGTCTAGTGAAACGAGTCTCTTTGGAAACGATATCCGGTCTTACCGGTTTTATTACTTGAAACGATTTCGTACACTTGCCAAAGTCTCAACAACGTTCTCTTTAAATTCCACTAACGAGTCCACCGTTGTTAATGGGATGGCAAGTGTACCATATCGTTTCAAGTAATAAAAATGGTAAAAACCATTATCATTCTTCCCATGAGACTCGAAAGGCCTTATCGTTCGTATGAATCAAAATCGTAAGACTTGTGAAAGAAAAATTAATTGTTGTGGTGAATGCAAAGACAAAAAATAAACATGCAATGAGTGATTCAGTTGACGAGAAAAGAGTATGAATAAATGGAGTTGTTGGGGGTTTACAATTTCATCTAATCCTCTCTCTCTTATTTACTCCTCTTGTTTAAATTGCCTTATCATCTAATTGTTATGCAAACTTTCTTGGCCTCCCCTTAACCCGATCCCTCGGTCGAAAAGAGCCTATTACTAATTACCGGCTTGCTATCCCTAGCCTCCCCTAGCAACTAGCAACGCATTACAAACAGAAGCAAATACAATTGGTCGTCCTACCCCCCTATCCCAAGGTGGTATTGCTTAACCAAGGAAATTCTCACCAGTTCGTGACATTACTGTACGTCCCCGTATTAATAAAGGCAAATATCAGTTACTGAATGAGTTAAACGATAAAAGCTTTAAGCACAGTATGAGAATCGAACAATTGATAATAAACGCATATGAAAATCATATAATTTAAAAAGAGTTTCAATAAAAGAGGGTATCAAAAGATTACATTGTTCTCCCGACAACAAAAGGGCTTAGTTCACCATTGTCATGGTGAACCAAGATGAAAATAATGAAAGATATGGAAAGCAAACCCTAGAAAAGATGAAAAGGAGCCTAAGCATCCAAGAGATCCTCTCCAGAGAGTGAAAAGTAGGTCTGGCCACCCTTCTCTGTCAAAAGAATGAGAATGAAATCACATTAGGGTTATTTATAGCTGAAGAGCGCAACAGAAAACAGGCCCGAGCCCAACAGGCAACCGCCCGACGTCACACTTATGTCGCCCGGCGGTTTGCCTCTTATCGCGCTACCGCCCAGCATCAGGGGTCCACCGCCCGGCGGTTTGCCTCTTATCGCAAAACCGCTAGGCGTCGCTGCCTTGGTGCCAACTCCTCGCATTTGGCCGCCCAGCGGTGCAATTCTGCCGCTGGGCGGTTTCTAGACTCTTTTTTTCTTGATTTTCTTCCTCTATCTTGAGTCTAAGGCCTTTATCTTCACCTCCATTCTTCACTTCCATCAAAATTGCTTCAAAACAATGCAAAACAAGCATAATATCGCTAAAAACAGCTTTTGACTCTAGACTGACACATTTATTGAATTTTGTTTGATTTCAAGCTCATTCTAAGCAGTAAAGGGAGTAATTTGTTCTAAAATAGCACATGAAAATAACGGTTTTTCAACCGTTATCAACCGCCTAACGGTGGCTGCGATTCCATCTTCAACCCTTGGTGGTGCCCTTTAAGCGCGTAGCAGTGTAATCATAAAAGGTCTCACCACCCGGCGGTGGCTGCGGTTCAACTCTGTGTCATTCTTCCACCTTCTTCTGTATCCAACACTTCTCTTCCTTTAATTCATTCATCAAACTCCTGATAAATCCTGTCAAAACAAGGAATACCAAGCATAAAACCCAGAAAACCCACTTTGACTCTCTTTCTCTCTAACTTAAGCATTTTGCATGATTTCAAGATAATTCTAAGTCATAAAGTGTGTTTTGATGTAAATTTTAAGTATGATAATAACGGTTTTTGAATCGTTATCAACAGGGATCGTTGCCAGTATTTGATGGGAAGTAGTTTGATGACTAGCGCATCAAGATGCAAGCCATCTTTCGCTTCCAGGATGTTTCAGAGGTAATAGAAGACGGATTGCCTGAGTTGAGTGAAAAAGCTTCTGAAGAAGAGAAGAAAAATTTCAAGATGCAGGTGAAACTGGACAGCAAAGCCATATTTCTATTGTATCAGTGTGTTAACCCAAAGATCTTCAACAAGATTTCCAAGGCTGCTACTACTAAGGAGGTATGGGACATCCTAGTGAAGTATGGTGATGGAGACATGAATAAGAAAGTGAAACTGCAGACACTGAGAAGGCAGTTTGAGATTCTGATCATGGAGGAGAGTGAAACCGTGGTAGAATATTTTGACAAGGTACAAGAGCTTGTGAATAAAATGAGGGCATGCAATTATGGGATTTCTAATGAGTACATTGTTGACAAGATCCTGAGAACTCTAACCGCCAGATTTGACCATGTTGTGGTGGCTATTGAGGAAGCTCGTAGGCTGGAAACCATAAAGACTGAGGAATTGCTGCACTCATTAAAAGCTCATGAGTATCACATCAATGAGCGCAAACAATGTCAAGAGCAGGCCCTACCGGCCAGATCACAATGGAAGGGCAAGAAGGGGTTCAAGAAAGGAGGAAAATGAGGCAAGAAAGGGAAAGACTCAGAGGACCAGCAAGGTGAAGAGTCCACTGAGTCAGGAAAGATGAAGAACCAGAAGGATGGAGAGTGGAAATTTGACAAAAAGAAAGTCAAGTGCTATAACTGTCAAAAACTTGGCCATTATGCCAAAGAGTGTTGGAAATGTGAAGGTGCTAAAAACAAACCCAAGAAGAGGGCCAATCTGGCCCAAGAGGAGGAATCAAATTCGAAAGTAGTGATGTTGATGGTCAAAACCGAAGATGATTCATCAGAGAATGTTGTGTGGTACCTAGATTCTGGGTGTTCTACCCACATGACAGGGAGAAAGGATTGGTTTGTGAGAATGCGAGGGGCTGCACAAGGAAATACCCGTTTTGCTGATGATAGAAGTTTGAATGCAGAGGGATCTGGTAGGGTTCTTCTAAGGGATGCAGTGGGAAAAGAAGTGATAATTGAAAAGGGTTGAAATCGAATATGCTAAGCTTGGGGTAGCTACTGTAGAAGGGACATGTGATGAAAATGGAGAATAACTGTCTCAGTATTTTCAATCAACAAAAGAAGATTGTTGTTCAGGTTCAGTTGTCACAGAACAAGACATTTAGAGTGGTAATGAGTGCAGTAAAACACCAATACTTCACTGCATCAGAAAGTAAGGAAGAATGGTTGTGGCATTTAAGGTATGGGCACCTAAACTTATAAAATTGAAGAGGTGCAATTATGCTCTCAATCCAACTTTAAAAAATAATAGAAATTAGGTGTGTAATCCATTAATTTATAGATTAAATATGTTTTTAATTCTTGATTATTAATGTAAAATTAATTTTTTTTTATGTTTGAAATTTTGATATATTTTGATTTTTAAATTTTAATAATAAATAAATATAATTTTTTTAATCCAATTATATATATATATATATATATATATATATATATATATATATAATTAATGGTTTATGTTTTAAAAATATTTATGTTTGCTATGGATGCTTAATTTGTATTAAAAATATTATTAATGGTTTAGATTATATTAGTATTTTAACATAATTTACAAGTTTTTAATAAATTAAATTGACAAGTTAAGTGCATAAGGAGTTGCCACACTTACATGGTTATTTTTTCTTTTATTAGCACACGTATATGTTATTTTGTAAAGATAATGATGCGTTTTTCTTCTTTATATTTATTTTTCATTCTTTGATCATCATTATTTTTAATATTATCCGAGTTTCTCTTCTTTATATTTCCTTTTCTTTCTTTGATCATTATTATTTTTAATATTATCCCACTAAGATTTTACTTTTTTTTATTCATAGGTTTGATTACTTTATTTGTGTCTAGTTTGGACATAGTGTGTCAAGTTTGTTTACTCTTTTAAAAAAGTTTTAATTTCGTCCAAACTTAGATGGAAAGTGTCAGTTTAATCTAAGCGTGGTTAAAATTTGTCCTAATCAAGTTTTTTCTGTTAACACGCATAAATGACATCAATTATTTTATTTTATCTTTTTTACTTTTTTTGTGCAATACAGTCTCTTTATCCGTATTTGCAGCATAAAATGATTACTTTTCAAATAAAGTAATTAATTTTTTTTTATTTCAACAAAGCAATTAAACCTAGAAAAAAAAACAATTAAACCTATAAAAGATAACACCATGTTCTACTCCACTTTTTATGAACCTAACTATACTATATATATATATATATATATATATATATATATATATATATATATATATATATATATATATATATATATATATATATATATATATATATATATATATATATATATATAATATTACTGTGTAAATATATCTAACCAAAGTATATGTCTTTTTTTGTTTGACACTCAGTTTCAAAAGAATACTAAATTAATAAAATATTATAATATAGTTAAATAGAAATAGAATTTGTAAAAACTCAGTAATATTTAAATAAATTTAAAAAATATAAATAAAACATACACGAAGAGAGAAAAAACTAGAGCTTATGAAAAAAAAGTTAATTTTTTTATGAACTGTTAGTTGGCAGTTTTCATTATTTTTAATATCTATAACGAGTTTTGAAAAAACTTTCAACAACATTAATTATGATTGTTTTGCATTTAAATAATTGCATGTATTAGTAATTGAAATATTTCATCCGAATAAAAAAATCAAATTTAAATTACTTATACAAATAAATAATGAAAAATAAAATAATTTAAACTAATATACATTTAAATTCAATATATTTAAATATATCGTTGAAAAATCTCTATATCGAAGCAAGGTAAAATTGAACAAAATACTTACAATTACAGTATTGTACCATCTATATTTGTAAGAAAGTTTCAATTTAAAGTCCATTTAGAATTTCTCTATTTTCTTTTCTAGTTTAAACATAAAAAGTTTGTCTTTAAATTCTGTTAATTGAAGTTTACTTTATGTGTCTGTAAATGTTTCTTTTAGATTTTTTAATTTACGAAAATTAAAAATTATATTGCTAATATAAATTAAAAGAACTCAGTTAATTTATTTGGTTGTAATATAAATATATTTAGTATTTATTTTTTAGAAAAAATATGTATATGGTGTAACGAAATAACTCTTTGAGAGAGGAATTAACATGTTTCAATAATTGAATGATTAAACCTTTTCTCTCTTACTCCAAAGTAAAAAAAATCTTATTCATTGATATTATAATATATTATTTTTTAATAAATTATTTAAAGTTTATTACTTATAATTGCGTGGTTGACACACACAAATTGTTAAAATATTGAAAAGTATACTAACAAGGAAACTATTGTTTTTAAAGAAGTAGAGGAGAGAAAAAAAAAGGTTAATACCTCATCCGATAGTAAAAATAAAGAAAGCAATTAAACCTTATTCATAAAACATAATCATGTACTAAAGCCTCCGGTCGCTACATATAAAAATTTAACCTTTACAAAGAAACTGAAAAAAAATGCTAAATTAAAAAAAAAAAAAAAAACTCATGTAATTCTCTAGGTCTTTGACATTTTAACTAAATTGCCATTTCAGAGTTCAATTACTACCTATCATTCATCAAATCAACAAATCCATTAAAAATAAGGAAATAAAATAAAACTCATACTAAAAAACAAATAGAAAATAAAATTTCTTCTAAAAACATATACATAATTGAAACATATTAAAAAAATATATATAAACTAATAATAATAAAATAAATAAATAAACCACTTGAAAGTAAAACCGTTTCTCAATCTTAAAGTTAACGAATTTATTATCACAATGATATTTTTTCACGACAAATATGAAATATAGATGATTTAGTGTCTTAGGAACTATTTTTTTCAATTCCTTTTGTATAAAAGATTAATACATCATTTCAATTTCAAAACCAAACACCCATCAACGATTCTTCAAGTGTATGGAACATTCTTAACTGAGACTTTCAAATATCTCCACACCAAATGAACATAACAGAATATAAACAAAATTTTATTTAAAAAATATAAAGACGTAAAAACAGCCAAATATATATCTGAAAAACATCACGGAAATGTACCCCAAAATCAACCCAAGAGAATTTATTTTTTTGATTTTGCTCTGCTTTTGAATCTGAAGTATAATATATCTCTTTGGTTACGTGGCTGCCTTGGTCTTGAATTCCTCACTGCATGCTGCAAAATTGGCCATTTTTCAAATTAAAAGCTTTTTATTAGAGTTATTTAATGTAATTATCATCTTTCTTAATGAATTTGGTATCACAGATATAATAGTGGCACATTGAATGGCTTACATCATGCACTGCCTTTCTCAATAGTCTCACTTGTGCTTCCGATACTGTCCTTATCTGCACAGAAGAGTTGAAAAATTCAAATCAATTAAAATCAACATCAAATAAAAAATAAGAGAAATATACAAAAACTAAAAAAAAATAAAAAAACAGAATGACTCATCCAAAACTAATGGAGACAAATAGTATAATTCTACACTCTTATACGTCTTTTACTTGTTATAAGATCAATATATTAATTTATAGGGTGTAGGAAATAAAAAATAATTGTAATTTTACAAAATTAAGGGCACAACAATTCACCCTCAAATGTTATGAGTCTCGTCTATTTAATGATTTTTAATTTGGGTTAAATATGTTTTTGGTCTCTTAATTTTTAATAAAAATTAGAATTAGTTCCTCTTTGAAACTTTGACCAATTTAGTCCCTTAACATGTAGATTTAGTCCTTTAAACCAAATTTTGCTAAGTTTATTTGACATTTCAAACGTATTTCATGATAACATTTAAGTTGCTTACACTGATCAATATTTTTTTTTTCAATGTTAATTGAGAAATTCATTTGAAACCTCAAATAAATTTAACAAAATTTTGTTAAAAAGACTAATTAAATTCATGCAGTTTTAAAGATAAGGGACTAAATTAGTGTAAAGTTGACTAATTCCAATTTTCACTAAAACTTAAGAAATCAAAAACATATTTAACCATTTTAATTTTGATTAATATAATAAATGCTCATTTAATTTAAATGACAAAAAGGATCTTCTTTGAATTTGACATGTTATAATGGGTTTAGTTGGTCCTCCAATATTTATATTATTTATTAATGATAAGCCAAATCGTAAAAATATAAATATAAAAATTACAGTCTCTATTAATTCAGTATACATTTCATTTTAATCTTAATCTTTATTAGTAATAGAACAATTCAGTCCATAAAATAAGCTAAGAATAGTAGAAAACATATATATTTTACTTTTTTTAGAATATTCAAATCTTAAAAACATTGCATATTACAAACTTTAAACATAAACTTTTAATGTTTTTATAAAAGATATTTGATGAAGGGTTGACTTTACCTAAGACATGTATTCTTATTCCTAATAATTTCAAACTAAAAAAAATTAAAAATAGAAAACCAGAATTATATTTTATATTTTTTTAAAGTAAGAAATTTATCAAAAGAGAATTTAAGTTTGTACCTTTCTATCAATGTTCCAGATGACTCCTTCAGTGCAAGGAGGAGTGGTGAGTGAGCCTAAGTACCTATAATACATATTTCCTCTTGTCTGTATTCCTGAGGGATTTATCTCTCCAATTTGTCTCTCTACTTCCCCATCAACAAGGTGCTCGATTTCTTTCTCAAGCTGAATTTTCAGACACATTATATCCATTTTCAGACAATAACAATGAAAATTATGAAAGCATGAAATATTATTAGATTGGAACCTGAGAGAGAAAACGATCGGGGCGATGCCCTATTTTATAGAAAGCACCAGACACAAAAATCTTGTTTTCCATACTTACATGCACCATGTGCATCTCCAAGTCATACCTAACAAGGCCACAGTTCATAATATGATGTTTCAATTCTTCAAGTTTTTATTTCATATCTTAAAAAAATAAAACTTCAAATTATACTTCCTGCCATTGATGGAATGTTCAGAAGGTGAGTGCCAATGACACTGTTTCAGAAAGAATTCGGTTCCATTTATGTCTATTGAGCCAGCATCACCCTTCCAATATATCTGCAACCGCATACAGTATACATATTACGCATGAATCATCAAATTCCGTCGGTAATGCTTCATTTACCGATGGAATTATTTTCATCGGTAGGTAATTCTATGTATTTTTGTATTATGAGTGATAAATAAGGTGATGAGAGACTGACAGCAATATCATGGCCTCTGTTGATTATGGTGGCATTAGAAGAAAAGTAATCAGTGAGGAGTAGTTGACAGCGAGGGATGATTTTGACTCTGGCACATGACAAGTCTATGGGAGATTGCATCTGTCCATGTTTACAAGCTGACCATTCTTTCTTTAACTCTCCCCAATGATGAGGTCCCTTTTCACTTCCTCTCATGTAATCAAACTCTCTTTCGTCCTCTGCACAGTAACATTTCTCTCATAATAATAACACTAAAAACAAAATCATTTTTACATCAAACTTACCAGTTTCTTCCACTTCTTCAGCTCTTGTTGATGCTGAACCTGACAAGACCATCCAAAGCATGAGCAGAGTTGGAACTATACATGTGTTATTCATTCTTAAAGGCTTCATGCTTAGATGTGAAAGAGAAACAATATATGACTGAGGTACTGCCCTAAAACTTTGATTCTGTGTAATGCTAGACGATTAATTGCAATATATAAAGTGATAAATTCAATGAATGGGAGCTAATAGGCTTGGTTCAAATTTTCTTGTCTTATTAAAATGGCTCATCAAGTGGTGATAAACACACATTAATTAAAGTAAAGGAGAGCAGAAAAAATTGATTAATGGAATTTTTCTTTTCTAAGTATCCAGAGATATGGGGAATTTGAGAAACTAGTCTAAGTACAATGCAGAGGTAGCTATTTAGAAGCAAGAAAAAAAAAACAAAGTTGCATTAAGACTATGAATGGGTGGCAAAGCATGAAAATACCTTTTCTAATAATTTTTTTTTGGCTAAATTAATAATTTAGTTTCTATATTTAATTTTTTTTATTTTTTATTTTTACTCAACTGAGTTTCAATTCTTTTTTTTGAAAAAGATTAATGAGTTTATATTTTTGTAAAAAAGAATTCAATACTTAAAAGATTCTATATTTTTTATAAATCCTTAAAATTCTTTGTTGTGACAACTAGCAAGTTGTTATGACCTTATAGTCCCTTTGACAAAACAGGAATTCATTTTGCTTAGATGGTTGGAAGCCGCCACGTGGAATGTCACTGTCTGTTAAATGCCAATTGCCAAACTCTTTCAAGGCTACAACACTTTATCATTTATAGGGACATTAATGCCTTTGCATTTCTCACACAAACATCAAACTTTGTATGTATGTTAAAGAGTGTGACAGGTGACATTATTGAAGTTTGTTTAGCCATTTTAACAAGCAAACACATAAAAATATAAAATAATAATATCGGCTATCATATGAAAATAAAAATACCCCAACCCAATTGAAATACTTTCATATATGTTTGTAAATGGTTTAAAGATGTGAGTGATACTTTTTGATAGAGAAGAGAAAAAATAAGTGAGAAATACCTTTATATATTTATTTATCTGTAAATGATATGAAGAAAGTGAGTGATGAATTTTGATTGAAAAGAGAAAAATAAATGAGAAATAGGATGAATGAAAATAGAAAAGAGAGGAAGGGAATGGATTGAAGAGTATAGTTAAAAAAACGAGGTAAATGACCAATTAAGTTCCTTAACGTGAAAATAAGTAACAAAATCCTTGAAAGAATTAATTTCTTTTATTTAGTCCTTGTACAAAAAGTGTGATAATTATGTTCTATTATTAAGTTTAGTAACACCATTTTGTCATTAATATAGAAGAACCAACACTATGTTGTATTTTTTTTAAGGCTAGTTTAATATTAAGCCGTGGTAATATTCAAGAATTAATTCATATTTTCTTATATGAGATAGAAGTGTTAATTTTGACTCCTGGTAATGGTTAGTACTAATCCCTATTTGAATAAGTTTTATTTTAGAAACTCTTAAATAGAGGGAAAAAAAGTATTAGTTTCAAAAACCTTTTTTCAAGTGGGTTATGATCAATGATAAGATGGGTTTAGTCTCCCTATAACCACTTTAATTAATTCTTAAAAATAACACCTTTAGTCTCAACTAAAGGTCAAGCTGCACAACTTCGGATCAAAGGTCAAAACAGGTCAGTGCGGGTCGAAGGTTGAGATGAGTTGGCCCAAGCCAAAGACTGAGACGAGTCGTCTTGGAATAAAGGTCGAGATAGACCAAAGGACAAGACGAGTCAAATCAAGCTGAAGGTCTAGAAGCATCAACCTAAACCAAAGGTTAAAATGGTTTGACTTAAGCCAAAGGTTAAGATGCATCGACCAAGGTCGAAGGTTGAGATAAGTTGGCCATAGTTGAAAGTCGAGATAGGTCAAGCTAGCTTGAAGGTCGAGAGGGGTCGATCCAAACCAAAGATTAAGAGAGGACAACTCGGGTCGAAGGTTGAGAGGGGTCGACCTGGGTCAAAAGTTGAGACAAGTTGGGCTGGACTAAAGGTCGAGGTAACCTGACCTAGGCTGAAGGTCGAGACATGCCAGCCTGGGCCGAAGGTCGAGATGGGATGACTCGGGCCATAGGTCATGATATATCGACATGGATTGAAGGTTGAGATGAATCAAGTCAGGTAAAAGGTCAAGACAAGTTGGGTCAACCAAAGACCAAGACAAGTTGGTCTAAGATGAAGATTGAGATGAGTTGGCTATGACTAAGGTCAAGACGAGCCAACCAGAACCAAAGGTCGTTGCAGGTTAGTTCGGGCCAAAGGTCAAGACTGGTAGCTTAGAAAGGAGGTCAAGAAAAGTCACTTTGGAAAAAGATCAATATGAATCTATTCAGCTAAAGGTTGAGATGAGTCAATGTAAAACAAAAGTTGGAATGGATCGACCCGACCCAAAAGTTGAAAAAGTCAACCATAACTGAAGATCGAGACATGTCAATTTATGACAAAATATATAATAAATCAATCCAAACAGAATATCGAGACAGACAATGAAGATTGAGATAAGAAATTTAGACTAAAAATCAGTTTGAGTGAAATCTTGATAATAATGTTAATTGTTATTTATATATCCAATAATATATTTTAAAAAATTAATATTTTTTATATTTAGAAAAAAAGTCATGGAACAATCCTTATTTACAATATATTTATAGATATTTTCATCCATGAGACTTTTTAGGGAATGCTACCATAGGAAAACCGAAAGTTTCTTTTTCTAAAATTGATATATGAAAATTCAAAGAGAGAAACCACGTAATATAAGTGTACGAAAATGAGAAAAAAAGGAAGATAAAAAATAAGTAGAAGATCAAAATACATAAAATATTATTGATCCATTAAAAAACCGGTGATATTTACCAGAGATTTGAGAAGTCTCATTACATATATTTCTTACTAAATTAGAATTAATTTTTTTTAGTGAACAAATTATATATGTTTTAATCAATTAAGGCATTTCTTTAAGAATAACAGGAACGAACGAGTAATTTTATGTACTTTTATAATACTTTTATTGATTATTTAATTTTCACAAAAAATATTAATTAAAAATAAATAGATTTAATATATCAAAATATACAATAAATAAATTATTCATTAACTAACAGTATATAACTCACTAATATCGACTTAATTGTCATAACGAGATGTTTAGATTTAAATAATTCACGTGCATTTTCTTTGTCATCTTTGTTAAAATAAGAATTAACAAAACAACGAAAACATTAAATTATTGAAAATAAACTTTGGTTTAAACCATTCCTTGGTCCTAATATTTGTATGAAAATCTCAGTTCGGTCCTCATGTTTTCAACTGTCTCAATCGGGTCACATTTTTTGTAAAAATGAACACATCTTACCCGAACCGTTAACTGGTCTCAAACGACATTAATCAATATTGAATTGTAATTTGAAAAAGAGGACGTGTCATTATGTATTAAATTTAATGGATGATGTGTATTACAATCATATTTCCACGTGCCTCTTCATTGAATTTTTCTCCAATTCTGTTTTTGTTTTGTTTGTGGGTTTGAACCCCAATCACCAACCCAGATACCATAAAAATTTGAAATCCCCTTTTTGCCTCATCTTCTTCACGAACCCAGAATCCTAATCCTTCCACCACTGCTTCCTTTTAGTTATAGTGTTGTGGTGGAAACGCGACAACTTCTTCTTCATTCGCGTTCTTCGTCACGGTGGAAAACTGCCCTCGCCGTGTGGTCTGGTTTTTTTACAGGTGGTTCGCAAGCGTTGTCTGCGATGAAGTTCTCGCAAGCGTCGTCTGCGATGAAGTTTTCGCAAGCGCAGCGGTGGCCGTTAGAGACGCGATGATTTCTCATTGCAATGGGTGGCCTCTGTCACACGATCTGGTTCAATCCTGGCTCACGGCGTGGAGGATCTGTTTTTCTTTCTACAGCAGCTCCATACGGTATTCGCTACGGCTTTTTGTGTTGCAACAGTGGTGTCTCTCTCCAGCAAAGGTGCCCCAAATCCCCTTTTGATACTCTCCCGATTTCCAATCAATAATCGAATTAGGGTTTTCAAAAAGTATTCCCTTTTTTTTCCTTTGTTTGTGCCTCTTTGATTCCCCTTAGGAGCAATCCCCATTCAATTCCAATTTCAATATTTTCTTCAAAGATAACAATCTTTTTTATATCTCGTGAATTATGGGTTTTAATTGGGTTTTGTTATTTTGATATCATGGTTGGTTTTGGGTTTCAAATTACATTCTTTCTGGAATTTGATATCATGGTTGATTTTGGACTGATAACGGAGAATTTCGTCATCGTCCCCAACCAGCAGGTGGTCTTCAAACTAATGGAGATGATCACCGACGGCTCCCCAGTGGTTTACGACAAGAACAAAACTTCACGGTTTGGGATTTTGCACAAGAATGCGAAGGACGCAAATGCAATGCGGTGGATTGACGCGATAGATTGTTTCTGCTTCCACCTCTGGAACGCGTGGGAGGAGCTTGAAACCAACGAGGTTGTGGTGATTAGGTCTTGCATGACCCCTGTGGACTCCATTTTCAACGAATGCGATGAGAGTTTGAAGAGTATGTTGTCTGAGATAAGGCTGAACTTAAGGACCTTTTTTGATTTTGAAGGCGATTTGGCTTCTTCTAAAGGTTTTCACTGATTTGCATAGAGAGATTCATCATGGCTAGTGATGACCGATGAGGTTAATGAAGGATGAGATGCTCTGTGATGAGGAATGAAGCTTCTAGGGTCTTTTTTGGATGAAGCTTTTAGGGTCTTTTTTGGAAACATTTTCAAAATAGGAATGCTACTGTTATAATCTTTCTATTTTATTTTTTACTAAATTTTATGTCATAATTTAATTATTTATCCGTAATAAAATATCCACTTCAGCATATTCAGTATCATTAGATTTTAAGGTCGTTTGAAACCAGTTAACGATTGAAGTAAAATAAATTTATTTTTACAAAAATTATGATCGAATTGAGACGGTAGAAAACATAAGGACGATTTTCATACAAATATAACAACAAAGGAAGGTTTAAATCTTAATACTATCAAATCAAATCACAGTGCACACACTGTCCCCAACCAAACCAAACCACGTAGTCTATCTCACTTCAATCAGAAGGTTAATTGTTTCACTGTTACACCATTCCAAGGTCGCATCTTTCTGCACCACCCTTTCTTCAATGGCGGCAACCTCAACTTCACTCTTCCATTTCAAATTTCCATTTTCTCAACGCTCAACCTTTCTCTTCCACACTCTCCTTCCAAAATGTCCATTCTACCCTCCCCTCTTCTTCTAAACGCTCTCGTGGCATTGTCGCCATGGCTGGCTCTGGCAAGGTACCACGCTTCCATTTTATAAAATCAAATTTAACATTATGCCCTTTTGAAAAAAGAATTTACTTTCCATCATGAAATATTCATATCATTGCTATTTCGTTGATGAATATAGTTCTGCTTAGTGGGTTGTCTTTCTTTCTGTATGATTCGATACTACTTAATATATTTTCACACACTTTTTTGTACTATCATTTAGATAGAAGTTATTTCATTCTGACACTGTGCTCATTAGTTTTTATTGTGTGTGTTTATTTATTGATTCCTTCTTTTCGGTATGGCTGCAGTTCTTTGTTGGTGGCAACTGGAAGTGTGCAAGTATCTTACCCGAAATTCTTTTCCTTTCTGTACCCTTTTTCTTTTGTATTGGTTGAAAGGGGTTGTTTGTTAATTTTTAACATGTAATTGCAATGCTTCTGTGCAGCTTATTTATTATTTTATTTAAGCATGAAATGACTATGGTTGGCCTAATACAATCCTCTTCTTTGATTTGAATTGGGGACATCCAGAGCCTGTGTCTGAGGGGCCATAGACAGAGTGAAAAAGGGAATGGGTTAAGGTCTCACATGTGTGCGTAATAGTAAAAATGGTGGGAATAACATGTCACACAATACAGGCTAAATTTTTAGAATGGATGAAGTCAACAGGGGGTAGTTTTTGTGATCGCAAAGCACCTACCAAGTTTGAAGTATAATTTTATTGTATTGTTCCATGACTAGCTATACACTATGATATGTTGTTGGATTTTAAAGAGAGAAGAGAATTGAGTGTAATAGAAATGCGTACGTTAAGATGGATGTGTGACTACATAAGAAAGAAGGATATTGAATGATTTTGTACAGGGAGATATTAATGTGACAACTTTTCAGGAAAATATGACAGAAAAATTATTAAGGTTATTTGGACACATGTGAAGATGGCTATTATCGAAGGAAATGGTGAGGAGAGTAAATCACATAGTCTTTACCCGTATAAAGGGTTGGGGGAGACCAAGAAAATTCTTAATAGGATTTCATAGAGAATAATATCTCAGAATTTTGAGAGTCCAATAACGTCATGTGATTCATGTAATCAACTTCACCCAGTGTGTACTTTAGTGTAAAATTCTCTTATCTAGCAGCTCATTTGTCATTTTTAAATATAAAGTCTCCAACTTAGCTCTTGATCATATATTTTTCGCTGATAATCAATAGCCTTTATAAACTGGTTTCCTTGAGGTATTGAAGAAATGTATTTTGCTGATATTTCATCTCTCTCTTCACTTTACGAACTCCACAAGAAGCTTGATCATAAGCTTAGTCATGAAGCTTGAAATAAGCTAAAAAGCTTATAGAAAGGTCATAAGCCATTCTGACAGTTCAACTTAGCTTTTCAAAATGTCACCTTCTGGCTTCCTATAGCAAAAGCACTGCACTGCAGAATTTGCTTCAACCCTTTTTTCCGCCCAAACCTGAAATTTTTAATGGAGAAAACTTTCCCATTTCTTTGGAAGGCATTACTGGCCAGAATATATTTCAGGTGAAAATCCTAATTACAGATACAATTGAGATTTCTGGCCAGAATTCTTGGGTGGGAAAAGGTGGGGTTTTCACGAGTGAAATCAGGTTGGCTTGCCTATTCCTGTTAAGCTTCACATGTTAATTGATCTTGGGACTTCTGTTTTCTTTATGGACAATGTTAAGCCTATTGTGAGTGATGACATATATAACACTTGAATATATTTATTTTAACTAAAAAGTATAATAACTGGAAACTGAAGTTGTAGGTATAAAATTATGTTCTCTGAATGATACATGTCTTCAAAATCTGAATGCCGTTCTTCATAAAGTTGGTATTTCTATCTTTTGTTTTTGGTCACGAGCCATTTCTGTGAAAAGCTTAAGCAATGAGGTAAAGTCTCATGAATATTTATAATTGTGTGACAGGTATTATAACATATCAAAGTGACCATAAAATTTTCTTTGGAGTTGATCTCTTCCTCTGTCTCTTTTCTCCTGTTAGTTAAGCAAAGTTTTCTTTATGATTTACTTTGAAATTCTGACTTACATAATCTTTTACTCATGATTGTTATATTAAGCTGAATGGTTTTGGGGAAGATGTGCTCGTTTTTTTCATATTGTAATTTATTTCTGAAAATCGCATCTGTCTTGCAGAAAGTGAATGTCATAAATCATAATACTTTTGGCATCATGGACTGATAGGTTTCCAATAGGAAAACCTAACACAGAACACACCACTCACAAGTAACAGAGAAACACAGAAGAAGAAAGACTAGAATATCGTGTTATTCACAAAGAATTCAATAGGCAACAATGTCAACAGAGGCTTAACCCTCTTCCACAGGTCTCAACCTGTTAACTTATCAACTCCCAAAAGTGTCTTAATGAACAAAACAACTTCTATTTATACAATTATTACCCCAATCCACTTAACTGTATGACAGTTAAGTGTATGCTCCTCCAACTAACTCATCTAACTAACTCTCTTATTCCTTCTCTCATATACAATCCACCCCTGCTTATCTGTAGGTCTATCAATACCCGCCTCCTGAAGATCAACCTTGTCCCCAAGGTTAAAGTCGGGAAATTGTTCCCTCATAGTAACCTCGTCTTCCCATGTAGCCCCATCCGGACCTCCTATTTGCCACTCTATTAGTAATTGTGGTACCACCACTTCTCCTTGTTGTCTCTGTCGTTGTCCCAACACCTCTCTGCTCCCTATTCGCCCTTTCAATTTCAACGTTTTGGGAGTAGTCAAACCCCCGGCTGACAATGCCGATAGCTCCATTCCGACGAGCTCCACGGTTGGTTCCTTTTCGCCCTCTTCTTCCTCCTCCTCATCCACCATGATCAACATGCGAAGTCCTCTTTCCGGGCACCGATGGCCGGGACTAAATGGCCCTCCGCGCTGAAAGCATTTGCCCTCCTCTCTTCGTTTCAAGTATTCCGCATACGGAAGATTGCGCGGACCCCGATCTCTTCCTTCTCCGTTGGTTTTGGCGCCACCTCCTCCTTGGGTCGTCTCCCTCCTCACCGATCCGACACCCTCAATGGGTCCCCCCTTATTCGATCTTTCTCGCGGTGGATCAACTCGCATAACTGCTCCCACCGGAAGTCCCCATGCATTCTGAGTTCTCACACCCGATCCTCCTCCCATCTTCAACGGGCTACACAATTTCTCCACGTCCCTCGCTACCCGCATCGCAGTCATTAAGTCTGGAGGATCATGCGGTCTCACATGGTCGCTCACCTCTTCCCTGAGCCCCGCCATGAAGTAGCCCAATATTTGTTCCTCTGGAATCTGAGTCGTCTGACCCACTAGCACCTCAAAGTCCCTCACATATTCTTCCACCGGTCCCGTCTGTCTGATCGTCGATAACTTCTCATAGACCGTTCCTCTAATGCCTCCGCCAAATCGGATCCCCAACGTCCTCTTCAACCCTTCCCAAGAATAATTCTTGGTCTTCTCTTGCCAAAATCGGAACCAACTTCCAGCGTACCCTTCCATACTGATAAACACCAGTTGCATCTTCTCTTCCTCTTCTACTTTCTGGACCTCGAAAACAACAGCATTATTCTTGTATTCCTTGAGTATTTCAGTAAAACAACAGCATTATAAATACACACACATATTACCTTCCATGAACTTACATTTCTCTAGGTCGTGTAAGTTCTCTTACAGCCTGCAAGTGCTTTATTGCAAGCTTAACATTCAAGCTTAATTGTGAGCATATCTACAATTTAAAATTTTACTTAGCCAGTTTAGTGCAGGAACATTGCAGATAAGCTTACTTCAACAAAGCAAGAGGATAAAGGTACCCTGATTATTCTAATTTTCTTTCACCAGAATGTGTTTAATTCTCACTGTGTTAACCTTTTGCTGTGCAGGGTCCTGAGTTTTCCACCATCATCAATTCAGTCACATCCAAGAAATAATTATTAATCTTTTCAGCACCTCCAGAGAGCTTCTGAAAAATAAACAATTTTGTAATTTAATGTAACAACTAAAGAAAGAGGAAACCAACCAAGTACTAGGTTAATGGATAAACCAAGATCATTCATACACAAGTGAAAAAATGGTTATTTTTGAAAATTGATGAAGTTCAAGAAGCAACTATCCAATAACAATTGCTGCTACCCATCCCAAACTATTCCTTTTGTTCCTTGTGTGGGTGTTTCTTCCTGCACCCTATTAAATTTCTTCCTGCACCCCATCAAACCTGATTTTGCATTTGGAAACATTCTAGCCAATATCTGATTTTTTTTTTTTTCCGAAGACACCCATCTCAACCCATACAAAGGTCATCACCATCTCCAACCCCACACGAAAGTCCCAAAGTCGGATTCTGTCATGCACTGTGGCAAACTCAGTCTCTTTTATCTTATGGAAGAACCTTAGTAAAAATAAGTACAAATCATAATATACAAATAGAATTAGGTATAAATTCATCTCTAACAAATCCAAGTCTATCTAGTCTACCAGCTGCTTGATAAACTCACTCTCTAGGACTCTTCACAATCAACTCATTATTCATACACAATGCTATTGTTATTCCATTTTGTATCATTCTTATAACAAATCAATTGGTAAACTCTCTCTTTAGGACTCCTCACAATCAATTCATCATTCATATTTTGGATTATCCTTATTGCAAATGATATTTATTGTCATGATTTATTGAATATTAACATTTCTTATATTTTTTCACCTTAATTCTCTTCTTCTTTAATAATGTGATGTGGTTGTTTTCTTTATCTTGCTTATTTATTTCATGTTAAGAGATAAGAAATTTTGCGATTCGATATCCTTACTTACTTTAGTAGTAATTACAACGTACCTTTAGTAGTGGATGACACCACGTCGGATCAGGTACACAGTATTTATCCGCAATCCAATCCGAAAATGAAAGTTCCATCCATAATTAATCCGCTATTCGTGCGAATATTTATTTAAAAAAAATCTGTGGATATTTTAAAACTGTGGATATTTTAAAACTTGCGCATACCAATAGATATCCGTGAATATTAAAAAATATATTATTATATTTTTAAAATAAAATTACAAAAAAAAATATAAAATTTTGATATAAATGAAATAAAATATAAACTACAATTTAATTTTAATTAAATTTAATCTAAAAAAAACTATAAATTAATTTTATTTTAAATTAAATATAATTAAATAAAATATAAATTAATTTATTGTTTTTATTTTTTGTGTGTAACGGGTATCCGTGGGTCGGATAGTATATACATGCACCCGACTCGTTTATAAGCGAATATTAAAATATCCACTACTTGCAACCTGTTAGTAATTAATAGGTTTAATCTCATCAGAAGTCTCTATTTTTGTTCGAAATCCTAAATAGGTCCTTTTTCTTTTTGGCGTATCAATTAAGTCCCTTTTATTATAAATTTGATTCAATTAGAGCTTTGTCCTTAAATTCACCAAACGACCATTTAATATTTGGTAAAGTGGCATGCTGAGTTGAATGAGTAATGACACGTGACATTATAATTGAGTTTTCTTTTAAAAAAATTTTATGGAGAGAGGTGATATCTGTTTGAGGGAAGGACTGTAACACCCCAAATTTTTGGAGATATCACAGTGGAATATTTTTCAAAACCTTTCTATTAAACATTTATGAAGATAAATGTCTTATTCGATTAAAAATGCGGAAGCTAAACATAACCGTTCATATTGTTTAGAAATCTCAAAATATCACTTTTACATTAAAATGTCAAACCGGAAAAACTTTTAAATAATAGAAAGTAAATAAAAGATCCCCAAACATAACATCCCAACTCTCGTCAGCTATTGATCTGATCCAATATTATCTGCAACCCATCTACTCCCATACAAGTACGATCATCGTAGGTGGAAACCACAACCACAACCACAACTTTCAGGGTGAGCAACCAGAAATATCATCAAATCAATCAATATAACATTTATAAGTTAGTTGTTAAATCTTTATCATAATTCTACTATATCCAACAATCAACAATACTCAATAAGACTACAATAACTATCATCACACTCCTATACCATTATTTTAACTAGAATTTGTACCATTCCCATTAGCTCTATCTCACTTGTCGAACAAAAACAACCCGTGCCTATACCAAATTCTCTTATAACCCATTTTCCCATTTTCTATACTTCCACAGATATTCTATTTTACCGAAATAGAACAATTCGAGTGGTCCTCCACCGCAGCTTCAGACCTATCTCCCCTACTCCAGAATGTCCTTCATGACATTGAACTCAATATGAGTCGGAACCCTACAGGCGAGACATCCCTCCCTTTCTACCCTCTCGCAAGAGGAAAGGTTAGCACTCGAATTTTCAGTCTCTTCTACCGCCCCTCAAGGACGAAGAGATCCACTTTTCTACCCTCCCGCAAGAGGAAAAGTGTCAACCTAGCATAAGGAAGTATAGAAAAAAGATACATATTCCATGATGATAATGACACCATTATCACAAATGTGAAAGATAACCCATCCATAAGAGATCAACTCAGTACTTTCCACACCCCTACCTTGTACAACACTCACCAAGTACATGACACCATCATATACCTTTTCCTAGTAGTCCCCACATGGCCCACTACTTGGTATTTTATTTCAACTACATACTTCACACAATCCATGTTTAAAATAATATGTTCTCGTAATAGCAATCAATGCAGCAAAGCCAATCCATCATAACTCTTTCACTTTATACTCATGCAAGCACACCATGCCATACATAATAAATCATGTAACATTCCATTCTTACACGTGGTCCTATTCAACAAAGCACACACAAAAGAAACTTACAGTTCCTCTTTAGTGGCCATGCATACATGAACAAATAAAACTCTGCACTTTTTCTTTCCAATAAGAACCAAACACAAAGATGATTCCCTTTTTACAGAAATTGCCTATCATTTAGTGATCACACGAAGCACATATATATCATCCTACTCACACACAAAGTTATACACCATACTGCATTTTTTCCCATTATCACAATAATACCAACATGAATAACCTACATAAACCCATATATCACAACCCATATAGACTTTATAAATCTTCACCAATCCACATTACAAAAATAATTTACGAAACAAATAAAACATGCACACACCACCTTGCAAGTATAACCAACGTGTGGTACAACCCATAAATATCAAACTTTAATTACATGCATCACACTCAATCAACCATCAAAAGTTAACTCTTTTTTTAAATTACTCTAACCAATACAGCCATGCCGCATGATACATATAATCTCTAATCCATCTTTAAAACAATAAATCAAGACCCAATATACATATATGATAACTTCTTGGTTACTCCCCTTACCTGGTCTCGTATGATTTTTGTTTCCAAGATCACCAAGAAAGCTTCACAACGTCTCCAATGGTCCTCCCATTTTTGATGCCCCGTTCTCGACTTTATTTTCTCCTAGAAAACATCTTTTCTCACCCTTATCTTTCTAATTTTCGTTTTTTTCTTTTAGGTTAGCAAAATGACAACCCCTTTTCACTCTTCTCCTTTTTATCCTCTTATATTCTATCTCTATCATTTTAATATTAATAAAATCTCTCAGTTTATATCTAAAACCACTAAGATTTCCTCTCTTATTCTCTCTTAACAACTTTTTAAAATATCACCAACCACCAAATCTTTTTAAAATCTACAATATATAATAATGATTTTCTCTAATAATAATATTTCTTTTAATCTTTAAACCCACCAAGATTAAATATCTCCTATTTTCATTTAACTAATTTTTTTAAAATAACAACTATATCTTCTAAAATATTTCCATAATATTATTTTATTAAATATTTAGATTATTTAATTTGCATACTTTTCCTTTCTACATCCTCTCTTAATTAATTTCTACACCAATTAAATAAAGGTAAAAAACCTTTTTTCCCCAAAAATAAAAAAATAAATAAATAACATAACAATCATGTTTAAAAAAAAATATAAACTCAAGAACACAAATCTCCAAACAAAAATTCAAAGTTTCAAAAATACATTATTTTTAAAACTCCTATTTTTCAGGATGTTACAAGGACAAAAGTGGAAAAATGAAAAATTTTAAGGTATGTTCTCTCCCATCCCCAAAACCTTTCTTTCCTGAAAACTGAGTTAGGAATCTATGTTCTATCTCTGTTACTGAGTTAGGAGGTGAGATCAACATCACCATCCACAGTGTGTGCAACTCCCTTGGCATTTACGCCGCGGTGATCGTCGCCCGAATTGCCGTCTTCACCGCTCACATTCACCACCCGCTCCTCTATGATTGTGCTCCCTGCAACATTAACATCATAAATCAAAATTCAAATTAGAGGAAACAGTCACACACGCAAAATTTCGTAGAAACAAACGGATCCAATGCAGATCAAATCGCAATGGCGGAATCGGATTGGCTTACGGAGATGCAGAGCCGAAGCAGGCGTGAGCGAACAGATCAAAAGTGCAAATTAGAAAATCAAAGACAATGAGTAATGTAACGGAACAAAACTAGCGCTTTCTGTGTGAATAGGAACAGATGCATATGCAGATGCATATACATAGCCGACACAAAAGCCAATAAAAAGAAAATAGTGAATAGAATATTTGAGAGAAAGGTATTGTGAGTCTTCCACTTGGTTTTTAAATGATTTAGTTCATGGATTTGTCTCTACACACCAAATCTGAATTTATTTTGGATTTTAGATTACATGCATCTTTTCTATTATCAAATCAAAACAAATTATGATATGATTCCCATATTCCTTTTTCTTCCATTTTTACCCCTCTCAACATATGCTCCATTTTTTACCTTTGTCATTCGCGTCGCATTTCCTATTTTTTATTGCAAATTGGGGTAATGCTTTGCTTAGCTGGGCAATGAAGTGATGGTGTACCTGTAGCTTCAGTCCTTGCATTAAATACTCCTTGCATTAAATACTTGCAGCTTTTTGAGGGTGAAAGTGAGATCTTTCAAGCGCACATCCATTTAGTAAAGAGGAGAGGAGACCGGTGCTCATAACTCTGATCGGTTATTAAGGACGATGTCGGCGGTGGTGTCGTCGGCGACACTCTTGGCCGGTGAAAGGAAGGCATGACGGAGGGTAGGGACTGCTGTGTTGGAAGTTGAAGGAAGATACGTTTCTCTCTTTTAGGATTTTAGGGTTCTGAAGAAGAAAATAGGTTTGCCCTTTTTGCCCTTGAAGAGATCTGATTTAACCTTTGCTCAATCCACTTTTTAATACAAAAATTAATTCAAAATGTCACGTCAGATTAATGAATAGTCTAATCATACCACGTAAACAAAACTTAAACGACCGTTTATTAAATTTAACGGCAGACCCCTAATTGCTTCAATTTTACACAAAAAAGGACCTAACCATACCACGTAGACCAAACTTAAACGACCTTTTATTAAATTTAACGGTAGACCCCTAATTGCTTCAATTTTACAAAAAAAGGGAGTCAATTGATACGCCAAAAAGAAAAGGGATCTATATAATATTTCGGACTAAAATAGGAACTTCTGGTGAGATTAAACCTAATAAATATTCATATATATCAATTATTTGTTGCGGATTTTATCTACGGATACAAATATTTTACCATCCCTGAGAACGAAAATTTATTATTGTAAGTGAAAATTTTAAGAAAACATAACAATTTTGTTATTCAATACAATTTTAATAAAAAAAGCATATCATGTTACATTAACGACTAGGGCTGGGCAAAAATAACTGATCTGTATTGTACTGCAGTTAACTATACTATATTATACTAAAAAAAACTTATCCACTTCTACTAATAGTTCAGTTAACTGTTTTATGATTCAGTTTTTAAAAACTGAACTTATAACAGTTTCAGTTCAGTTAACTGTTAGAACTGTTTTATTTTTTTTCTTTTCTCTTGTTCTCGTACAACTGTTTTGTCTTGCCAAGAAAAAATTATTTAATAATAAAATATTAATAAAAGAAATTATTTACATAAAAAAATTAATAATTAATTTTTTAAGACATTTTTTTTATCATAAATTTTTATATTTTTTATCAATAAATATTTGACATATATAAAAATAATTTATATTTTTATATTTTTTAAGTTACATAAAACGTATATATATATATATATATATATATATATATATATATATATATATTTATATATTTATATATTTATATATTTATATATTGTGTTATTTTATTTTTATATTTTTTATTAATAAAATAAATAAATAAAAATAAAATAATTTTTATACACAAATATAAATGAACTAGAAAATTATAATATCAAATAATTAAAAAATTAATTTGTAAAATATTTATGAATAAAATAAAATAAATATTAAAATAAATTTTTACCGTTTATATATATATATATATATATATATATATATATATATATATATATATATATATATATATATATATATTAATAGTTGAGTACACTTTACAGTTTAGTTAATAACTCAGCAGTTAGTGTAGTTTACAGTTTAGTTAATAGTTCAGTTAGTGCAGTTTACAATTCAGTTAATAGTTCAGTTCAGTTCGTACTGCAGTTTAGTACAGTTCAGTTCAGTTTGTCTGAACTGTTTTATAGTTCAGTTTGTCTAAACTGTTTTACATTTCAGTTCAGTTTTTAGCAATGCAGTACAGTTCAGTTCGATTTGTCCACCCCTATTAACGACAATATCAATAAAAGAAAACCTACACGGTTTTTAATACGAAACAAGTAAATAAGATAATAAAGTGATTTAAGAGTTCTATTAATATAAGATACTCAATTAAAAATATATAAAAAATTTAAGTGCTTATTCTAAAATAAATAAAAAAAATCAAAATAGCAAATTTTATTATAGATTTAAAACTTAATTAATCATTTCTTAAATGAATCTCATATAAGTCAAGAAATTATACGAAAACAATTAAATGAACAATAATAATCAAGATAATTACCTTGCGTTAAAAATATTTGTGATCACACATGCATGTAAGATAATCCAACTAACACGCAAAATATCAAATAAGAGAAGGATTACAAAATATGACATCATATAGCTTACAAAAACAAAAGTAAAATACTTCACTGTTATATTCATGGAACACGTTGAAACTGGTAAAAGAGACGGAATAAGCATAATCATGGAACATGTTGAAACTAGAAAAGTAGACAGATTAACCATAGTGAGCACTCGTGAGCAAAATTAATGAAAATTTATTAATAAGTTAAACATAAAAAATAAAAAATAATTAATTATTTATAATATCCTAAACTAAATAAGTGATTATTTATAATATTTAATTTTTTATTCTAATATAAGTTAAAATAAAATTTTCACGAGATTGACAAATGGTAAAGAAAAGGAGGTGGGTATATCAGAAAACTGATAAAAAAAGTTTTTATGACTTTTACCCTGTATAAAATATTTTAATTCAAGTCAACATAAACTATGTCTTCACTTTACATTTCTCTTCTTATTTTAGAGGAACTTTGTTTTTTCTTGGTTTTCCGCGTTGTCAGTTTCATAAGACTCAACTTTCTACTTCACGAAATATGAGGCACAAAGAAACTAATTGATAGCTTTCTGGTCTGAGGTTGTATTTTGTTGGTCGCAAATCCTATCAAAGTCTCTTTTTGTTTGCTTCCGTACACTTTGTTCTTCTCTTTTTCAACATTCCTCAATTTTGCTTCCTAAATGTAAATTCAACTCTCATATTTAATAATGTACAAGAAAATAAAAAACGTATTATGTTGAACTTTTAGATTAAAAATAGTGTAATAATCTATTATATAAAGATGTTATCGGTACTTAATCTTTTCATATTCATCAATCAAGAAACAGAAATTTATGGGACGGTAGTCCATGTTAGTCTGTCACAATCGATTATACTGATTTTTTTTACACTAATTTTGCACTGATTTTAAGTCAGATTTCACTTTTAGGTCCACCATTTATTATTTTTCTTCTTCCTTCATATTTCGTTCGTTTTCTAAGGGTGTAATTATGTCCAAGTTATTCCTGGTCACATGCATCTTTACACTCCATCAGATTCAGAAAAAATAAAATAAAATAACAGCGTGACAAAAGATCAAACTAAATCACATAAATCTGTTTAATTATCAGCCAATGAATGAATTTTCAATTTTCATTCTATGGCATAGAATATTTTGTTCTCTCAAGCCAGCGTTTCCTAGGCCGGTGTTCTACGCCATAGAATGAATGGAAAGAATCCGATATACATTCAGACCAAAAAAATAAAATAAAATAAAATAAAGTATGTTCAATTACCGCTGAATAATAGTTCTCTGTGACGCTAATTTATAGCAAAACAGACTACAACTTCAGTAATTGCAGTTCACCAAAGAAGAAGAGAAGACGATAACGTTTTTTGGTTGAAGAAACGAAAACGTGGACTCTCCTTGATCTTCCTCTGTGGCCGGAATATTCAAGTCCAAATTCAATGGTTTCTTAGGTCCATGGTATTCTTGGCTACCACCACCATCAGCACTGGTGGACGTTGTTGAAGAAACATTGACAATATTTCTGTGGCGCCTCATGTGACCTCCCAAGGCTTGCCCAGATGAGAATTCAGCATAACAGGTCGAACAGCGGTGAACTCTGGTGGCGATGGTAAAATTATTAACCCTAGTTGGTGGTTTCAAGGAGAGAGTGGTGGTTGTGGTGAGATCATTGTCTCTAAAGGAAGTAGCAGTAAGTGCTTCTACATCAGTGGTGTAGTGCTTGGGCTTCTTGTGGCTGGTTCTGTGTCCTCCAAGTGACTGGAAGGAAGGGAAGCATTTGTTGCAAGTCTTGCACCGGAAGACTCGAGGGTTTGTTGACCTTCTGTGGTTGATGTTTTGATCTGGTGCCACGTGGTGTGTGCCTTGAGCTAGGAGAATGAGACAATTGACCATGTCTTGTTCTTCTTCTATTGATTCAAATGGGATGGTGGTGGTTGAGGTTGTGGCACTATCAATGGAGGTTGAAGTAGGGTTGGCAAAGGTAGGAGGGGAGGGTGCCCTTTGACGCTTGTTGTGTTTGGGTTTGATGATGATCATCTGATCCTTGGAAAGCAGTTGTAGTTTATGTTGTGTGTGCATGTTGTAATGTTGTGGTGTGTGAAGAATGGAATAGAGAGTGATGTTAATATATGTTGGGGGTTGAGGAAGAGAAAAAGACAGATGATCCCGTGAATTGAAACGGTAGAAAAGCGCGTTTTCTAAGAATATTAATGTATGAAAAGGGTGTGAAGTATGAGGAGGTGAGGCAAGGCAAGGCAAGGCAAGGCAAGGGGTGAGATTCGGTTACCTTTGAAGCAAACCCATTACTTTTTCTCAAAGATTCCTTTCTGGAGGATTGGTTTGCAAGCCTGGAACCACACACATTTCCAACTTTCACCGCGCTTTTCTTTATTTCCTTTTCTTCTTCTCATTCTTAACATCTCCAACTAATTATTAATTATTTAACCAAATCCTTATGACTTGTGATGCGAGATTATCATGTACTATTAATTATTATTTTATCTTGTTGCAGCCACGACGACTTGATGATTATTAGCAGCTACATGCACCTGCTGAGAAGGCTATTCATTCATGTTCAGTTGACCAACCACTTCTTTTCTACATTTGTCATTACTCCACTCGACACTAATATCCAACAATCACGCCGCATATATGCATCACCATTATTATGTCATTCATATTTCTTACTCTTTCCCCAATCATTTAGCTGCTGCTATCCAATCCATCAATTAAGACACAACATCGCCAGTTACTTCTTTCACGCTAAAATTTGAACATATTCTGTGAAGTGCCGCTTTCACATCCTTAAAGTATTTATCTCACAAATAGTCAACTACCTTTTTTCTTCCTCTAGTTATAAATTAATTTCAACCCGGAATTTAATCACTAACACTTTTATTAAACATACCAATTATATAGTACTTCCACTTTGTCACTTGATAGGTTAAGGTTAAATGTCTGAGCTAGTCAGTATTAAAATATTTATCTAAAAATGTGGTTCGATTATTTAAATCGGATTATCTAGAAATAATAGTTCTTTATTGGTTTTTTACTTGTTGAAAAAATTTGTCACTTCAATTAATTCCCCGAATTATTAGAGTGAGACATGATGAATGTACATATCTAAGAAAATATATAACATATAATCGAACTTCTATATTAAATAGGAGAACTATACATATACTTATCTGTAACTGGGAGTTGAAGGTATGAAATGGGTAAGGCAGAATATTAATTTTGTTGAGAAAGGAAAGGATAATAATGAAGAAAATGAAAAGAAAAAGGTAGTGGACTGTGGTGGAGTATACGTGCATGGACGGTGTGGGTATGAGTAGAGTAATGAATGGGTGGTATAAGGTATAGAGTATATGGATATAAGAGGGTAAGAGAGATTCTTAGCGTAAGGAATTCTAACTGAATGGAGGGTTTGTCAGGGGCACCTACGACCAACGTCAGCATCACCTAGAGCCTTAAAGCAAAGCATCTTTTTAATCAAACATATTCAAATCTTCTCTCATCTAATTGGGATTATGTGCTTATACAAAATTTCTATTTAGTAGGATTTCTATTTACTGTTTCTCACACTTACAATATATACCATCTAATAAAAAAAATAGGATTAAATATATTTTTAGTCCCTATACTTTTGGGCGATTTTGGTTTTAGTCCCTCTTTCAAACTATGGTACAATTTAGTCCTTCAACGTTTTAGTCCTTTTTACCAAATTTTTTTAACTTTATTTTTTGTTTCAAGCGCATTTCTCAGTTAACATTGAAGCAAAAATGTGTCAAACAGTGTAAACAATCCAAATGCTATAATGAAACGTACTTGAAACAAAAAATAAAGTTAAAAAAATTTGTTAAAAAGGACTAAAACCAAAGTTTTCTAAAGTTGAAGGACTAAGTTGTACCATAGTTTGAAAAAGGGACTAAAACCAAAATCGCCCCAAAGTATAGGGACTAAAAACATATTTAACCCAAATAATTATGTTAGAAGTTTCTCGTGTATTATAAATAGAATTAATTTATAGTAGATAAATAAGTATAAGTTTCATTTTATAAATCAAATTTATAAAATTTAATTAAGTTTAAAATTATTTTTTTAACATTGTATCATAATCATAGAGTCTATCCTAACAAAATTTGTTGATAATTAAATTTATTGTTTTAAATTATTATCAAATCATCTACTATTATTTAATTTCATATTTAAAATAATATTTTAGATTTTTTTTTTATTAATTAGAGATAAAATTAAATTATAATATATATATATATATTAATTATAACATGTTTTTAGGTGAATACATATAACAAAATACCTTTCAAACTCATTTGATTATGAAATTGAATTAATTTAAATTTTACTAACCTATAATACTGTATTAAAAAATGAATTTAAATTTAACTTCACAAAACTTACATATATAACATAAAAATTACTTTTATTTGTGTATTATACTTATACTATCCATAGTCTATATTATTAAATATGTATTCACATAAAAACATGTTAATTAATGCAATGTCTGCTTGTGAGCAACAGTAACTCGTTACCTTCTCGTATCTTAGAAAATATATGAATGATTAGATGATAATTTTGTTTAGTTTGTTTTTTTTTTATAAAGGGGACATTGTCTGACAATCTTGGCAGAGCTTAGACAAGACAGAAGGCGAGTTTGATGGAGAGAGTACCATCTAGTTCGTATATATAAAAACATGTATATCCACACCACTGTGTGATATTCTGTGATATTCCTCTTCACATGCAGATTATAGCCGGTGTAATTCAGAACTTATTGGTTAAGAATATAATAAATAAGGTTTTTTTATTTTTAAATATATATTATGTAAAGGGTAGACTTGCAATGTATTAAAAGTTATATGTTTTATTCGATTGATTACGTTATGTGTCCATAAATAATTATATATAAGATAAACATATAACAAAACGAGTTTAGGAAGAGATTTGACTATATTTTCTATATGAGAATAGTTCATGTTTAAAATACATATACTTTATATATTTTTTTATTGAGGGAATATATATATAATATTAAATTTAAAAAAAAAAAAAAATATATATATATATATATATATATATAATTTAATTCATTTTTATATTTTTGTCTTCTAATGAAAATAATTTATCTCTTTCTTATTGTTTATCGTTCACAGAACTATAACTTTGTATAATTTCTTAAAGGCACATTTTTTCTTACTTTTTTATACTTTGAGTTTTTATTTGTATTTTTTATCTTGTTCAAAAAATAAACACTTCAAATATATTATTACAAGATTACCTGTTAACATGTTAATTCAAAATATATTATAAAAATATATTAATTCAAAATAATACTTTATAAATGTTATTTTTATTTCAAAAAAAATCACTACTTAAAAAATTGATTTTATCCGCCACAGACTAATTTTTATTGTTTTTAATGTTAGTTTTAAAGGTCATTATTGTTACTTTCGTCAAATAATGGGTAAGCACTAGAATTTTGTTTTAAAGAGTAGTAGTGTTGAAAAATAGGTTGGTTTCTTTCTTCACCATGAGGAGGTGAATTGGTGTTGTTTGAAAAATAAGTTATTTTTGCAATCTTGTAATCAAAGTCTAAAGTTTTTTAAATTTTCTTGAAATGCAAGCAATCAGAATATGTATGCAATGGAAAATACGTAATTGTTCGCATAAAAAGTAAAGTCGACTGTAATGTAAAAGATAAGGGATAGAGAAATGCAAACACAAGTTTTTATACTGGTTCGGCCAACAATGCCTACATCCAGTGTCCTTCCAACCCAGGAAGCAAATGCACTATAATGGTTGCGGTTTTTACAACAAGGAATTTATAGAAGACCTCCACGTCAAAAATATAAATCTTCTCTCTAACCAAAAGCCAAAATATAGGCAATAAACCAGCAAGACTTGTAGCAAGAATCCCCTCTTCTGCAATCTACCAACACCACTTTGAACAATCCTCAAAGTGCACTATCCCCTACAATCAACATGTAAAAAACCAGCAGTCTTCACGGATGCCAAGCCGCACAATCAATTCCAGCAGTCTTCACAGGATGTCAAGCCTTCACGATCAATTACAAAACACCTTCTTGTGCAGATATTGATAAGATAATGAATGCACAATATAATCTCCTCTTTGAATCTCTTTCAAGAATGATCACCACCATCTTCTTGGAGAATTCTTGGAGCTAAGATAAATTTGAAACAAAATTGAAATTTTCAGTTCATCAAAAGTCTTGTGTTAAGTCTATTTATAGATTTCTGTTAGTCAGATGATTTCTCAGTCGAATACGCTACTAATTCAGTCGACTGAATTATGACAGTGATAACAGAGCAGTCAACACAACAACTTTCAGTCAACTAAAAACAAACCACATTTAATACAATTGACTAAGTCACCAATGCTCAACTAAGTTTCAAAAATATAGCCGTTAGAGTGCAAGAGCATAACAAAATTCCAAATCAGACAACAGATACAATTGAATGTGTAGCACACATATTCGACTATCAACATGTAAAACATTTTGAAATTCTTTTCTTCTCAAAATAACACATAGCACTGATTCTCAAAGTTTGCACAAAGGTTTTAGCATAGTTGAATCCATTAGTAATGTAGTCGACTGTACTATCACTTTGTCGCACAAGAATAAGTTCATAAAAATGCTCGTGATTTTCAGCTTCAAAACATGTGCAGTAAAACATATGAAATGATGCATAGCACATAGCACATAAAGCATGTAAACACGTTCCAGATATATATCAATCAATCAACATAGGAACATGTAACACAATACATAAAGATGTTTAACAAATATCATGGTTAATCAGCATAAGAACATGTAATGCAACAACAACATGTGCTTGTTATTAAGCAATGTCTCATCATCAAAAACCAAATTGATATAGAAATTGTGTTGTGATAACGGTTGAAAAACCATTATTTTCATATGCTAATTTGGACTAAATTATGCCCTTTATTGCTTAGAATGGGCTTGAAATCAAACAAAACTCAATAAATGAGTCAGTCGAGACCCAAAAGTTGTTTTTAGCGATTTTATGCTTGTTTTGCAGCAAAATTGACAGAAGTGAAGATTGGGAATAAAGATGAAGGTCATAGACTCAAGAAAAGCGAGAAAATCAAAGAAAAGAAGAGTTTAGGCACCACCCGGCGGTAGACCCCTGGCGCCGGGCGGTGAAACGGGAGGAGAAGACACCGGTATTGGGCACCGAGCGGCAGACCCCTGCCGCCAGGCGGTTTTGCGGCACGAGGAAACTGCCGGGCGGTGGTGCGATTCAAGGTCCACCGCCGGGCGGCAAAGTGTGACGCCGGGCGGCAAAGTGTGACGCCGGGCGGTGGTCAGCTGGGCTTGGGCCTATTTTTCTGCTGCACTTCTCACCTAGAAATAGCCCTGTTACGAATTCAAATTCATTCTTTTGACAAAGGAGGGCGGCCATACCTATTTTACACTCTTTGGAGAGGATCTCTTGGATGCTTAGGCTCTTTTTCATCTTTTCTAGGGTTTGCTTTCCATATCTTCCATTATTTTCATCTTGGTTCACCATGACTATGGTGAACTAAACCCTTTTTGTTGTTGGGAGAACAATGTAATCTTTTGATACTCTCGTTTATTCAAACTCTTGTTTGAATTATATGTTTTTCATATGCATTTATTATCAATTGTTGGATTCTCATACTGTGCTTAATGCCTTTATCGTTTAACTCATTCGGTAATTGATCTTTGACTTTATTGATACGGGGACGTACAGTAATGGCACAAACTAGTGAGATTTTCCTTGGTTAAGCAATACCACCTAGGGATAGGGGAGTAGGATGACCAATTGTATTTGCTTCTGTTTGTAATGCGTTGCTAGTTGCTAGGGGAGGCTAGGGATAACAAGCCGGTAATTAGTAATAGGCCCTTTTCGCCGAGGGATTGGGTTAAGGGGAGGCCAAGAAAGTTTGCATGCAATTCGATAATAAAGCCATTTAAACAAGAGGAGTAAATAAAAGAGAGAGGATTAAATGAAATTGTAAACCCCCAACAACTCCATTCATCCATTGCTTAAATCTCGTCAATTGAATCACACATTGCATTTTTATTTTCTGTCATTGCATCCACCACAACTATTGATTTTTTTCCGCAAGTCTTACGATTTTGATTCACGCAAACGATAAGGCCTTTCGAGTCTCATGGGAAGAACGATAATGGGTTTTACCATTTTTATTACTTGATTTGTTGTTGGAGCCTATTTCTGGCGCTCGGGCGCCCCAGAAAAGGGCGTTGGGCGCGAATTTTTGCTGACTTGGCACCCTAGACCTATAAAAGGCTCACATTCTTCGAGGGTGGTATCTTCTTGGCGGTTGAAGCTCAGAAACACAATTTTGGACCTCTTGGAGCTGGTTTTGGACTGTGGGAACTCTCCTTTCTTCCTCCTTGGGTCTCCATCTACTCCATTTTCTTCCATTGTAAGCTTAAGCTCTCCATGACTATGGAGAGTTAAGTTCTTTTTGTTGGGGAATGATGTAAACTTTACAACCCACTTGTAAATGCACTTGGTTTAAATGAAAATATGCTTCTTTCATTACTTGCTAGTGTTTATTTCTTTGCTTAAAACTTGTTATGACTTGATCAACCATAGCATGATGTTAGGGTTTACTTAATATTGGGAAATGTTGTGTGAACCTTGAAATGGACTAAACACCTAAAGGAAATAGTGTCTAGGGATAGAGCTAGGACTTTTGGTTGTCTTAAACTCCTTTTCTTAATGCAGGTGAACTTGTTAGGTTGTCAAGGGATTGGGATTTAACAAGTGAATCCAGGCTTTCTCACCAAGGGATTGGGTTTAAGTAACTTAGTAAGTTGACAAGAGCAAGTTAATGAAGAAGAGTGGTTTAGTGCATTTGCATAGAGGTGTAATAGTTGAAATCATTCTCCAACATATCCATTCCATATTTTCATCATTCATTTCATTTTCAAGTGTTTTGGCCCCAAGAAGTTCAAACCTTTACTTATGCATTGCTTTTATTTTCATTGCACTAAATTCACTTAAAAGGGGATTATTCTTTAGTCTAAGTAAGTTAGATAATTATATGATTGTAAAGTGTTATCTGAGTCTCTTGGGAAACGATATCTGGTCTTACCGGTTTATTACTTTAAACGATTTGGTACGCTTGCCAAAGTGTTAACAAGTTTTTGGCACCGCTGCCGAGGACTCGGTGTAATTACTTTACTTTTGTGTGATTTCTAACCCATTTAGGCTTTATTCGTATATTATTTCTATTGTGAATAATTTTTTGTTTTCATTATTTGTGGGCTAACTTGGTGCTCTAGTACTATTGGCTCTAGTGTATGCAGGGCACAATCCGTACTAGGAGCACACCATCCTCTGAACCTCTCCTCTTAGATCCTGAAGTTGAAAAGACTGCCTGAAGAAACAACAGTAGAAGAAGAAGAGAGAATCGGGCATCTAGAGAAACTTCTCCCGCTCCTGTGATTCCTTAATAACCCATCTTACATGTAGCTGAGCAGGAAGTAGAACAAATGGCTGACAATAGGAATGTTGACGGCGATGGGCAAAATAGACGCACTTTGGAGGATTACAATACTTTTTAAGGGCCGCTTCATTTTAATAGCATTGCTCGGTCACGGGTCAATGCTAATAACATGGAGGTGAAGTCTGCCCTCGTCCACATGGTGCAGAATAATCAGTTTCACGGCCTATCGCATGAGAGTCCATTTGATTACATAACCACTTTTCTTGATATATGCAATACGGTGAAGCTCCAGGATGTTCCTGATGAATTCATTAGGCTTAGCCTATTTTCATTCTCTCTTGGAGGAAATGCCAAGGATTGACACAAATCATTCCCTGAAAACAACCTCTCTAGCTGGGATGATGTAGTAGCTAAATTTTGCAACAAATACTTCCCTCAGTCGAAAGTTAACAAAGGGAAGCAAGAGATATCATATTTCCAGCAAGATTTTAGTGAGACGCTGAGTCAAGCTTGGGAAAGATTCAAAGGGCTATTAAGGAAGACACCCACTCATGGGTTTGATGAGCCCACAGTCTTGAACATGTTCTTGGGAGGATTGAGATCCCAAACTAAGTTGATGTTGGATGTCTCAGCTGGAGGAAACATCCGTTGGAAGACCCCAGAGGAAGCCTGTGAGCTCATTGAGAACATGGCTGCAAATGACAGTGAATTGCAAAATGAGAGGGGGCAACAAAAATGTTTCTCACACCTACAATCTCAGGATGCCATCTTGGCCCAAAATAAAATCATGATCCAACAACTTGAAATCCTCATGAATAAAGTCTCTTAGTTGCAAGAGCACCAAAATGTGTCACACGCCCAACATCAAGGGTGTGAGTTATGTGGTGGAGAACATGCAAGTGGTCAGTGTGTTAAACAGGCCAATACCCAAGAGGATGTGAACTATATGGGTAATCAAAACCGGAAAAGCAACTACAATCAAGGGTGGAGATCGCATCCAAGTATGGGCCAAGGACAAGCTGGGCCATCAAATAGACCACCACAACAACAATATCATCCTCACCCCTCTATATTAGATAAAACTTCTAAGTTGAAGGATACTCTTCAACAATTCATGCAAGTCTCCATTTCCGACCACAAGAGTACAGAGGCCTCCATTAGGAACTTGGAAATTCAAATGGGCCAACTGGCCAAGAAGCTTGAAGAGAAATCTGATAAGAGTTTTGGGGCTAACACTCAGGCCAACCCAAAGGAAGAGTGCAAGGTTATTACCACTAGAAGTGGTAAGGTGTTAGTTGAGAGGGAGAGAGAGGAAAAAGACAAGAGAGTTGAAGAGATAGAAAAAGAGAGTGGAGAGAAGAATAATGTGAAAAAGAGTGAGGAGAGAAAAGTAGAGGAAGAGAACGAAAAAGAAGAGAGTGCAAGTGGAGAGAAAAAGAAAGAGGGAGTTGAGAAAAAGAAAGAAATGGAGAAACCTCTTCCTTACCCTAAAGTCTTCTCAAGAAATGAGAAAGAGAAGCAATCCGGGCGCTTCATGGATATCTTCAAGAAATTGGAGATTACTATGCCCTTGACCGAAGCACTGCAACAAATTCCCTCTTATGCAAAACACATGAAACAGTTCCTCAAGAACAAGAAGAAGTATTTAGAGGAAGGAACAATTGAAGTACAAGGGAATTGCAGTGCTATTATGCAGAGTAATCTACCCTCAAAATTCAAGGATCCGGGGAGTTTCACCATCCCTTGCACCATTGGGAATTATGAGATAGGGAAAGCACTTGTTGACTTAGGGGCTAGCATCAATCTGATGCCCCTATCTATGCTTCAGAAGATTGGTGGTCTGGAAGTCAAGTCTAAAAGAATGATCTTGCAAATGGCAGATAGATCTATCAGGCATCCCTATGGTGTGGTAGAAGACGTGGTGGTTGAAATTGATAAACTCCATTTCCCAGTGGACTTTGTAGTTATGGAAATGGGGGAAGATGCTGAAATACCATTCATGTTGATAAGAGAACTGTACAATTGAGAAACCAAGATGATGAGGTCACTTTCAATGTCTTCGACGCTGGGCAGCAAAATCAAGAAGAAAAGACTAATCCTAAAGCTAAGAATGAAGTTCTATCAGTAATTAGTCTAATAGGGCAAGCTGCCAAAGTGGTCAACAAGAGGGTTAATTGTTTCTCTCTAAAAGTGAAGGATGAGGATGGTGACAAAGAAGAAAAACTTGTTCATCAACACTCCATTGTGGAAAGTGGTGAACCCAAACCTGACAAACCAGTGAAGCTCAAGAACAAGTTATGGGTTATCAAGGCGCTAAAGGAAAATGGGGTACTTGAAATAGAGGCTCCATATTCAAGGAGAGTCAAGTTGGTGACAAGAAAATTTTTGAGATTATGTTGGTGTCATGAAAGGAAGAAACCCACCAACATCAAAAATCAAACTTGAGCATAATGGTGTCAAGCTAATGATGTTAAACAAGCGCTTGCTGGGAGGCAACCCAGTGTTCTAACCTTTTCTTATGTGTGACTTTGTTATTTGAGTGTGTTTTGATTTTAGAATGTGTTTTAATAGGTTTTAGTTTGATTTCATGACTTTTGAGTGTTTGAGTTTGGATGGTAGTTAGTAGGATGTGATTAGTTGCTTTGTTGTTATTGTTGAGTTTTGTTGTGAAAGAGTATGTCTTGGAGTATTTTTGCTTGTTTTGATGTGTTCTAGAGTGATTTAGGATGCAATGATGTGTTTTGAATTAGTTAGGTATGTGTGTTGTGGAAAAGTATGGTCTTGACATGTTTTAGTTATATGCATTGCCTATTGCATTCATGTTCTAGATTGATGCAATTAATTGCTTTCAAGGGTGGATTCTTGGTGTTTTTGATTAGGAGAAACATGAACATTTAGTTTGAGTATGTTTGAATGCATGATAAGTGTCCAAAATCCAAGATTTAGAAGCCAAAACGTTGCAAAAGTGCAAACTGCCAAACCACCGCTTGGGCGGCACCTGGGCGCCATTACCAACAGAGGCCCATTTCTTCGTTTTTCTGATACGCTGCTTGAGCGGCACAGTCTTGCCGCCTGAGCGCCAGCGACATGGCCTGATTTCACATTTTTAAACTGTTTGGGTCACGTGGATTTTTAAAAGCCCTAACCTCCTTCACTCTCGCTTTCTTCGTTCACCCCCTCCCTGTCACATCCCCTGCCACCTTCAACCATTCTCATTTTTCCTCTCTAACATGCCAAACTCTCCACTTTCCACACCAAATTCATACATTCACTCACCCTTCCTCCCTTTTCACCCTCTTCTCCCCTTTCACTCTAACATCAACTCTTGGTGTCGTGGCTACACACTGTTGGACAGAACCTAATCACTCTCACTCTTCACTTTGGACATTGTCACCCACTCAAGTGTGTTTGCAAGTAGGTTCTCTATTGTTCATTTTCACACACTGTTGTCGTTGTTGTGCATCATTTCGTAGGTAGCAATCTGATTTTCTCATAGGCATGAATTGTTTTGGGTTATACTTTGTTTCAGTTTGATTTATCTTGTGTTTTGAGCCCTTGAATCATGAATTTTTGTTGGCCCCAGGGGGCAGAATCTCGCAGTCACAAACCAGGGTAATAACCCCGTCTGCCCAGCGCAGCTCGAGCTGCACGACCCTGCAGCCCAAGCGTTGGCGCTGTAGGGATGTTCCCTTTTTGTTTGCTGCATTTTGATTTTGTTTGAGTAGGGTTTGTGGCTAGCTTTTTGGTGCTTCATGTTCATTGTTAAGCCACTTGATTTTACCCACTGGTTGTGTGCTACATTATTTTTGTTACTAAGAAGCTCTCTGTCAAGCACCAGGGCTTAAAGAGCCCACTGTCCAGCGCCGCTTGAGCGGCACGAACCTACAGCCCAAGCGCTAGCGCTGCAGGTCATTTTTTTTTCCTTATTCCTGCATTGCAATTTGGTTTGTTATGAGTAGGGCTTGCTTTTAGCCCTCTTTTCTAAATGATTTTCACATATCTTTGAATGCATTCTAATGATTATGTGTTGAATTGTAATTTAAAGTTGCTTCCAAAACACTAACCATGAAGAATTATCCTTGAACTACCTTGAATCTTGCAGGATGGCATCTAACTTTGGGTCTAAATGCCTCCACCACTTCCCCCACTTCCAGCACGCCGACGCGCCCCACCACCTGCTGAGCCCCCATCTGACCTGCTCCCTTATCTGACATCCATTAATAGGGGTCAGCTTGCCACTTCTCAGATGCTTCGTGAGCTTACCTTTGCTATGCCTGAGCTTAACATGATGTCTGCTGCTGAGTTTGATGAGTATGTTGCTTGGCCTGGAGACCAGTCTCATTCTACTAGGGGAGGTGGAGCAGCAGCTGATGATGATACTGATGAAGAGGCTGAAGAAGAAGGGGATGATGATTCTGAAGAGAGCGAGGATAGCATTTCATGAGTTAGAGCTGGAGGCTTCTCTACTTTTTAACAGGACCTTTCATTTTGCTTTCTTTTGTTTTGCAGTTAAACTTTTAAACTTGGTTTTGAAATTTAGTTCTTATTTTAGGATTGAATGAACATTTTGCGTTTCAATTTGGATGTTTTGGTTAAGTTATCTGGCTTGATAGAATGTTGATCCATGATGCTTGCTTGAATTTGAACGATGCTTGAGATTGTGCAGTTAAGTTCAACTTGTGGTTGCTTTCTTCATGAAAAGTCTGAGATTGTCGTTTGTTTAACTGCGATCAATATTTATGGTAGTTGCTTGAGAATGTTTGTGGAACCTTGAGTTAACCCTGTGAGATGTTATGCCTTAAATTTTTCTTATGAATGTTATCATGTTAGATCACAGTTGACTTTGCCTGAGTGTCTCTGAATTGAATCAATTGCTTGCTTGGTACACATGATCAATGCCATTTTTGTCTTCTACCTCATTTGCATGATTGAGCCAAATAAGCCAATACAAACCCCTTGAACCTTAATGAAAGATGACTTCCCTCTTTGAACCTTAAGCCTAATGAAAATTCCCTGATTTCCTTACCTTGAGCTGAATAGAGTAATCATGTTTGTTGCAGGAGATTGGTTTAAAGATTGGGGGAGTTTGTGTTGTAAGGTTGTATTGAGAAAAATATAAAATAGAAAAATGAGGAAAAAGAAGAAAGAAAAAGATAAAGAAAAGAAAATTGATTGAAAGAAAGTTGGGCTATAAGTTCGAAAGTGGTTGTAATTTAAGTGAAGCAAAAGGAGAAACTTATGTGCATGATTTGAATTGTTTAAGCTCTTAGCTCAAGGTGCTTTGTTGTTAAGAAAAACCTTGTTTCCTTCTTAGCCCAGCCTTGATAAAATCCAATGAAAAGTCCTTGTGATGTTGACTTGCGTGTGATTGTGTTTAATTTGGGTGAAACAAATGACAAAGTTGATTTGTGTGACATTGTGATAATAGAGTGATAGACACACACCCTTATACACTTGTGCATTAGAGTGAAACACTATCATGGGTGAGGATTGGTTCTACATAATTCATTATAGAATTTTGCCATGACTGTTGATCTCTTATAAAATGTGGCATTTGATTGATTGAATATATTGTGAGCACCACATTGGAAGGCTAATTTGTACACATTTCTGGTCATTTCAAGTTAAGCAAGTGTTGTGGACTCTTTTATGTCTATGAAAATATTTTTTGTGTTACAGCGAGATACCTTTTGCTTGAGGACAAGCAAGGTTCTAAGTTTGGGGGAGTTGATAAGGACATATTTTACCATGATTTCAGTAATGAATTAAGAGAAAATATCAACTTTTCCTTTACCCTTTACCTTGTAAATCCTAGTTTTCTCTTAGTTTATTAAGTGATTGCACTTTAAACTTTAATGAATAGTTTGATCATTAATCCCTGCTTTTATAGGCTTAACGTAGTTGGAAGAAGTCTGTGCATCAAATGAAGGCACTGGAACCCAAAGAAAGCAAGAACTAACAGTCAAAAAGGTGAATTCTGGGATGCTGTCGTTGGGCTACCGCTCGAGCGGTGACGATGTTGTTCCGGCCAAAATTCTAGCGCCCGGGCGCCCTTTGATTCGTTGTTGGAGCCTATTTTTGGCACCCGGGCGCCCCAGAAAAGGGCGCTGGGCGCGCCTTTTTGCTGACTTGGCACCCTAGACCTATAAAAGGCTCACATTCTTCGAGGGTGGTATCTTCTTGGCGGCTGAAGCTCAGAAACACGATTTTGGACCTCTTGGAGCTGGTTTTGGATTGTGGGAACTCTCCTTTCTTCCTCCTTGGGTCTCCATCTACTCCATTTTCTTCCATTGTAAGCTCAAGCTCTCCATGAATATGGAGAGCTAAGTTCTTTTTGTTGGGGAATGATGTAAACTTTACAACCCACTTGTAAATGCACTTGGTTTAAATGAAAATACGCTTCTTTCATTACTTGCTAGTGTTTATTTCTTTGCTTAAAGCTTGTTATGACTTGATCAACCATAGCATGATGTTAGGGTTTGCTTAATATTGGAAAATGTTGTGTGAACCTTGAAATGGACTAAACACCTAAAGGAAATAGTGTCTAGGGATAGAGCTAGAACTTTTGGTTGTCTTAAACTCCTTGTCTTAATGCGGGTGAACCTAATTTGCCAAGGGATTGGGATTTAACAAGTGAATCTAGGTTTCTCACCAAGGGATTGTGATTAAGTAACTTAGTAAGTTGACAAGAGCAAGTTAATGAATAAGAGTGGTTTAGTGCATTTGCATAGAGGTGTAATAGTTGAAATCATTCTCCAATATATCCATTCCATATTTTCATCATTCATTTCATTTTCAAGTGTTTTGGCCCCAAGAAGTTCAAACCTTTACTTATGCATTACTTTTATTTTCATTGCACTAAATTCACTTAAAAGGGGATTATTCTTTAGTATAAGTAAGTTAGATAATTATACGATTGTAAAGTGTTAACCAAGCCTCTTGGGAAACGATATCCGGTCTTACCGGTTTATTACTTTAAACGATTTGGTACGCTTGCCAAAGTGTTAACAAGTAGTAAAAGAAATATAACACAGTTATCACAGTTACTCTGCATGTAACACAACAATAACAACAAAAAAGTATCAAGCAGATTATGCATGAGATAGAATAACAATTCTCCCCCTTTCATATAGCATCATAAGATCATAAATTCTCTCCCCCTTTGTGCATTAGCAGAAAAGGTATGCTCTAGATATTTTGTGGAATAATCAAACAAATAGAGATGCATCAAAAAATATATTCAAATTTTCAAATGCAATGATGATCTTTATATCACATTTAATCACATGTAAATGTTAACTCCTCCTGAAATGCAGGCATGTGAACAAAAATGTGTAAAGAGTGATACTCCCCCTGTCATTATGCATAAAGTAATAAAATCAAACGAGATGCACAATGCAGCATATCACAGATTGAACAAACAATTTAGCACATAGTTGTATCAAAGACATGATAGCAAACAGTTTAGATATGCAATGATACAATCTTCAACAATCTCACAATATTATCTCAATTAAGATATTTGCAACAAATTATAGCAGAGATAACAGCAACTATATCAAAATAAGCAATCAATAAATGAATAACCAAATTCTAGATTTGGAATTTATAACCCTGTTAAAAACAGTCAATTGCATAAATTCTTCAGTTGACTACATTGCTTTCCAAAGCTGTTGAATTCCTCTTGAAATTTCCAAAGCAATGTTGTTCTTGCAAAACTTTTCAAAGATCCTCTTCAGATCAAGCATTTCAGTTAAGCAAGAAATATTGTCATAAACAACAGAAGTCAATATGTACAGTTTTATAACAGTTCAAGCATAATTGACTTCAAATATAATGCAGTCGAATCATTCACTCAAATCAAGCATTATCAATCAAATTAAAAGCACTGAATTGATTCAAACTACTAATTTCATTTCCTTGAAAAGAAGATATTACAATGGTAGGACACAAAACAAGGAAAGCAAAAAGACAACAAAAGATGGCATTACTAAGCCAAACAAAATAAAAAAAAAATACTACTCCTAGAGATACAACTTTAATAGACACAACATTGCTACATGTACTGTCAGATTTCAACTGATAGGCCTTAGTCCGTCTCAAAAGATTCAGTAGAGTATTCTTCTGGTGTACTACTTTCATCTTGTGGTTGAGATATCTCATGAACATCCAGGTTATCACTTATAGTCTTTAACTGATCAGCCACAAATATTTCAAACTTTGTCATAGGAGAAAACTTGGTTTCATCTTCAAAGAACCATCCTATGGAAGTCTTTTTCATTCTCATTTCTTCCAGGGTACCATTGTTTATTTCATTTGAGTAATCACAGCAACAAGATTTTTCATCACTTACTTTAACACCCTGCACTAAGAGAATTATGCTAATGAGTGTCGCATATGGTAGATAAGATGATTTCTTGAGTGCTGCTAGCCTCATGTGATCTTTGATAACTTCTATCCAGTTAGCAGGGATTTTATTAATGATAGCATGCATCAGACATATGTCTTCAGTGGTCAGAAAATTATGACCAATTCTCCCAGGTAGTATGATCCACGAGAGAGTATGATCAATGATCCTTTCTTCCATCTTTAAACCATCGTGAAGAAACTTTCCTTGTTGAGATGCATCCTCAGGAAATCTCCTCCAGTTTGAGTATAAATCTCTTTTCTTTAAATGTGCGTTTAATTTTGAGTTGGGCAAATGCGAGAGTGCTCCTTTTGCTTCAAGTCCAGTGAACAACATCCAAATGAAATCGTATATTTCAACATTTACTCCTTTTTACCCTTTATAATGTCGTCTTCAAATATAAGATTGTGGTAGAATACTTCCACCAAGTCAGGATAACAAGCACCCTTCATGTGGACGAGACTTGTTAAATGTTGGACCTCCAATAAGTCTGGAAAATTAAATCCTTCTTTTCTAAATTTTCTAAACTTAATATAGTAAGGACGAGCCACAGTTTTTGATGGATTCATCAAAAATTTATTTCTTGAAACATATCACTAATCCATCCAAAAGGATTAGGATTTCTTGATACACTGATAACGGTCTAAAAACCGTTATTTTCATGCTTGAATTTGATATCAAAACACACCCTTTGTAGCTTAAAATGAGCTTAGAATCAAGTAAAACTCTTAAGTTGTGTCACATGAGTGTCAAAAGCTGTTTTTAGAGATATTATGCTTGTTTTGCATTGTTTTGCAGGGTTTTTGATGAGAATTGAAGATGAAAGTGAAGTAGAAAGGTCATGGACTCAAGAATAAAGGAGAAAAAGGAAGAAAAGAAGAGTCTATGGACCGCTCAAGCGTCAAATTCCAACACTGAGCATCCTAATTCGAGGTGGAGCTACTATCTGGCGCCCAGGCGGCGACGCTGAGCGTCAGAACGACAAGAGGCAAACCGCTAAGCGGTTTAATTTGGCGCCTGGGCAGTGGCGCGGCTTGAGGCAAACCGCTGAGCGGCAAACTTTGGCGCCTGGGCGGTTGTCTATTTTTATATTTTGGATTTTGAGATCTTTTTGTTATCTTTTTGGCTTATATATAGCCCTAGTGCAAATCCAAATGTATTCTTTTGGTAGAGCGAAACGTCCACAGCAGCTCTACACACCTTGGAGGAGATTTCTTGGATGCTTAGGCTCCACTTTATCAAATCTAGGGTTTGCTTTTCCATTCTTTCATTATATTTCATCTAGATTCACCATGATTATGGTGAACTAAACCCTAGGTTGTTGGGGAACAATGTAATCTTTTGAAACTCTCATATATCCAAATTCTTATTTATTTTATATGCTTGCATATGCTTGATTTATCAATTGTTGGGTTCTTTACTTGTATTTAATGCTTTTACCGTTTAACTCATTCAGTAGATGTTGTTTGTCTTTATTGATACGGGGACGTACAGTAATGTCATGAACTGGGAAGAATTCCTTGATTATGCTAATACCGCCTAGGGATAGGGGTAGGACGATCAATTGTATTTTGCTTCCGTTTATCATGCATTATTAATTACTAGGGGAGGCTAGGGATAACAAGCAGGTAATTAGTAATAGGCTCTTTTCACCAAGGGATTGGGTTAAGGGTAGACCAAGAAAGTTTGCATGGCAATATGATAAATAAGTAAAGTAAATAAGAAGAGTAGATATATGAGGGTGGATAAGATGAAATTGTAAACCCCAACAACTCCATTCATCCATATTTTCTTTAAGCCAATTGAATCATTGCATTTGCATGTTTACTTTTGTTTTGCATTTAACCACTCAAATAATTTCTTTTCTCAAGTCTTAAGCGATTAGTTTACACGAAAGATTAGGCCTTAAGAGTGCTTTGGGAAGAACGATGTTGGGTTTACCAATTATATTACTTGATACGATCTGGTACACTTGTCAGGGTCTTAACATACAACAACTTCCTTGCTCTTACCCTTGTTTGAACTTTGGTCAGAGGAGGCCATTGAGAGATCACAGTTGAAGGACACACCTTCTTGGTCTAAGGAATATCAGAGAAATTGCTTGTAGAGTAGCAGACACAGTGATAGGTTTAGATGGCTAACCATGTAAGCATCAAAAACATTGCATAAAACCCCAAATTCAAATTCTAACGTTCTAAAAATCAGAAGCTTAAAACACTTGCAGACCATAGTCGAATGTATTAATAAAGCAGTCGACTACAACACGTAAAAAAATAGAGTTTTACACACAATCAATCAATCAATCAAACAGACAATGTATTCATGTAATCACACAACAACCAACCAATCAATATAAGCATAATGCAGTAGATTGATACAAATTTACCATTTGTAGATTCTCAAGACAATGATTTTAATCCAGATTGATCCATCCTTGAGATCATACTGCATCTGCTTTGTATCCTGCAAAACAGATTAAGATTTGGTTGTTGGTACCCATTTAACTTTGGGTCCATGATTGTCATTCTTGTTACTTGTTCCTTTGGTTTCCAAACATATAATTTTTAAGGAACAACATTTCTGTAATAGCAATTTCTAACAGTATGACCAACACAATTACAATAGAAACATGCATTCTTAGCATGTTTGCTTAGATCAATAAATCTCTTAGTATTGGTTCTGCTAGATTGAGCTTTGTAACCTTTTTCCTTGTCTGTAAATAGCTCTGCCAGATGATTTTAGTACAACATCTAAATTGTCTCTTCCTTGAGTAAACTAAGCTAGCGTGCTAGTTAAGTAATCTATCTTTTCAATATGAGTAGGACAATTTTCACAAACTTTTTCTACTGTAACAGTTTCAATCTTAACATTTTTAGCAGATAACAAAGCTTCGTTTAACTCTTTTTCTAATCTTTCATTTTCAGCAACAAGGTTATTAATTCTATACTCATAGTCTCTTCTTTTAGAGCTTAGTCGATTTACCTTGTATTGCAGTCGCGTTGCTTTAGAATGCAGTTCTTTGAATGCATCTTGTAGCAGATCATATTTGATTTCCATTGGTTCATTTGAAATGTCTGCATCACTGTCATAGTCGTCCCATGTTACTCTAGTCATATAGCACAAATTTGATTCCTCATCTTGATCAACATCTTCATCACTTGAGCTTTTAGAATTTGTATTCTCCCAAGCAATGTATGCTCCTTTTCTTTTCAGATTTTTGCCTTTAGGGAATCTTTTCTTTCCTTTCTGCTTTGGCTGTAATTCAGGACAATCAGGCTTGATGTGTCCTTCCTTTCCACACTCGTAACACTGGACAACATTTTTGCTGAACTTATTCTAAGACATCCCACATTTCCTTTGCGGATTTGCATTGAGATATCCTGAAAAATTCATCAACAGTTAGTGCAGAGGCAATAATATTTCTACTTTTAATATCATATTAAGCTTTTCTAATTTCATTAGCAGTCCACTCAGTAAAAGGTTTCAAAACAGTTTCTTGATCAATAGTTTTTGTAGGCACAAAAGGTCTATTTAAAGTAGCATCCAAGATTCCTTTGTCTGGCGATTCAAGAAAGATTTGCATTCTAATTTTCCAAAATGGATAATTTTCACCAGCAAACAGAGGTGGTCTGTTTGTTGAAGCACCTTCACCAAAAGTTTGAAAACAGGAAGTCATCCCTAGGTGTATAGTCGAATCAAAGAAAAACATAGTCAACTAGTTTTTCAAATATCTTATGAAAACCAGCTCTGATACCAATTGTTGGAAAACGGGTTGGCTTCTTTCTTCACCAAGAGGAGGGGTGAATTAGTGTTGTTTGAAAAACAAGTTCTTTTTGCAATCTTGTAATCAAAGTCTAAAGCTTTTTAAACTTTCTTGAAATGCAAGCAATCAGAATATCTATGCAACGGAAAATACGTAGTTGACTACGTAAAAAGTAAAGTCGACTGCAATGTAAAAGATAAAGGATAGAGAAATGCAAACACAGGTTTTTATACTGGTTCAGCCAACAATGCCTAAATCCAGTGTCCTTCCAACCCAAAAGCAAATGCACTATAATGGTTGCAGTTTTTAAAACAAGGAATTTATAGAAGACTTCCACGTCAAAAATATAAATCTCCTCTCTAACCCAAAACCAAAATATAGGCAATAAATCAGCAAGACTTGCAACAAGAATCCCCTCTTCTGCAATCTGCCAACACCACTTTGAACAATCCTCAAAGTGCACTATCCCCTGCAATCAATAGGTCAAAAACCAGTAGTCTTCACGGATGCCAAGCCGCACAATCAATTCTAGCAGTCTTCACATGATGACAAGCCTTCACAATCAATGACAGAACACCTTCTTGTGCAGATATTGATCAGACAATGAATGTGCAGTACAATCTCCTCTTTGAATCTCTTTCAAGAAAGATCATCACCGTCTTCTTGGAGAATTCTTGGAGCTAAGAGAAATCTGAAACAGAATTGAAATTTTTAGTTCATCAAAAGTCTTCTAAACAGACTCGTGTTAAGTTTATTTATAGATTTCTGTTAGTCAGATGATTTCTCAGTCGAATACACTACTAATTCAGTCGACTGGATTATGACAATTATAACAGATCAATCAACATAGCAGCTTTCAGTCAACTAAAAACAAACCACATTTAATACATTTGACTAAGTCACCAATGTTCAACTAGCTTTTAAAAATATAGCCGTTAGAGTGTAAGAGCAAAACAAAATTTCAAATCAGACAACAAATACAGTCGAATGTGTAGCACACATATTCGATTATCAACATGTAAAACATTTTGAAATTATTTTCTTCTCAAAATAACACATAGGACTGATTCTCAAAGTCTGTACAAAGGTTTTAGCATAGTAGAATCCATTAGTAATGTAGTCGACTGTACTATCACTTTGTCGCACAAGAATAAGTTCATAAAAGTACTCGTGATTTTCAGCTTTAAAACATGTGCAGTAAAACATATGAAATGATGCATAGCACATAACACATAAAGCATGTAAACACGTTCCAAATATATATCAATCAATCAACATAGGAACATGTAACGTAATACATAAACATGTTCAACAGATATCACAATTAATCAGCATAAGAACATGTAATGCAGCAACAACATGTGCTTGTTATTAAGCAATGTGTTGCCATCATAAAAAATCATATTGATATAGAAAGTGTGGTGTCAACAATCTTAACAGATAGTACATTATTTTAATATTAATTTTTTTAATATAAAAAAAATTTCTTATAATTGAGTTTAATAATATAAAAACTAATTACTTTTTTAGAAAATATTTTTCTAGGTTTCTTTCTATTCTTTTTAAGTTTTTCTATTTATTTTTTTCACTCATTTATTTGATGATTAGAAACGGACTTTGTGATCAAAGCATTGAGTCCTACAAAAGTAGTACTATCGTAAATTTGGTTTTTGAAATCATTCAATATGCTTTAGTTTTAAGCTTAATAGCTTACTTGGTCCCTCTGTTAAGTGTTTTTTTTTTCAGTTTAGTATCCGGTTTTTAAAGTGCATATATTGAGTCCTGAAGTTGTCAAAATTGTATGAATCAAACTTGTTTATATGATATAAAGGACAATCTAACTTGTTTATATGATATAAAGTTATTTTTAATGTGTCATGCAATTCTCATGATAATATATTCAAAACTTTATTTCACACTGAGATCTGTACATAAGATATTAATTTTTTTTTTCAAAAGGAGAGAGAAAAAAAAGTATTTAATAAACATATAGAAAAGAGAAAAAAACTTGGGCATGGTAGGAAAAGTAGAGGAGAGAGAAGAAAAAGGGCAGATTTCTTCGCCACGTCAGTTGGAAGTTGTTAACAAACTGGCAAGTGTACCAGATTGTTTCAAGTAATATAATTGGTAAACCCAATATCGTTCTTCCCAAAGGACTCGCAGGCCTTATCGTTCATGCAAATTGAAATCGTAAGACTTGTAAAGAAAAATTAATTGGTTTGGATGCAAGATACAACAAGTAAACATGCAAATGCGATTGATTCAATTGACGAGAAAAAAACTATGGATAAATGGAGTTGTTAGGGTTTACAATTTCATCTTATCCACTCTCTCTCATCTACTCCTCTTATTTGATTCGCTTTGTTATCTAATTATCATGCAAACTTTCTTAGTCTACCCTTAACCCGATCCCTCGGCGAAAAGAGCCTATTACTAATTACTGGCTTGCTATCCCTAGCCTCCCCTAGTAATTAATAATGCATTATAAACGGAAGTGAAAACAATTGATCGTCCTACCCCCCTATCCCTAGGTGGTATTGCTTAATCAAGGAATTTCCCACCAGTTCATAACAGTACCGTACGTTCCCGTATCAATAAAGACAAACAACAATTATCGAATGAGTTAAACGATAAAAGCATTAAGCGCAGGTGAGAAACCCAACAATTGATAATCAAAGCATACGACAAGTATATGAATAAATAAGAGTTTCAATAAAAGAGAGTTTCAAAAGATTACATTGTTCCCCAACAACAAAAGGGTTTAGTTCACCATTGTCATGGTGAAACTAGATGAAAAATAATGGCAGAATGGAAAAACAAACCCTAGATTGGATAAAAAGAAGCCTAAGCATCCAAGAGATCTTCTCAAAGGAGTGAAAACTAGGTCTGGCCGCCCCTTTCTGTCAAAAGTATACATCTGAAGTCGCACTAGGGCTATTTATAGCTGAGGAACGTCACAAAATTTAGGCCCAAGCCCAGCAGACGACCGTCCGGCGTCACATTTTGGCGCCCGGCGGTTTCCCCATAATCGTGCCACCGCCCGACAGTTTGCCTCTAATCGCAAAACCGCCTGGCTGCACCGTTTGGGCGCCAGACAGTGGCTTCTCCTCGCATTTAAGCCGCCCAGCGTTAGATTTTGGCGATGGGCGGTTCCTAGACTCTTACTTTCTTCATGTTTCTTTATCTTTCTTAAGTCTAAGACCTTCCATCTTCAATCCCATTCTTCATTTTCATCAAAAATGCTACAAAACAATGCAAAACAAGCATAATATCTCTAAAAACAGCTTTTGACTCTCAACTGACTCAACTTACGTGTTTTGCTTGATTCTAAGCTCATTCTAAGCCTTAAAGGGTGTATTTTGATCTCAAATGAAACATGAAAATAATTGTTTTTCAATAGTTATCAGAAGTTAACTATATTTTTGTCAATTTAATAGAAGGGACTTGATTCATACAATTTTCATAACTTTGGGACTCAATGTATACACTTTTCAAATCGGATACTAAACTGAAAAAAGCCACGTAATATAAGGACCAAGTAAGCTATTAAGCCTTAGTTTATAACAAATGAAGCATATAGAAATGTGCTAACATTTTTGCAATTTTTACGAATTTTTAGGCATCAGTTGTTAGAGAACCAAAACCTATACAAACTTTATGTTTCGATCGATTGCAAAGGAACTAAAACCTAATAGTTCACAAATTTCAAAATTCTCACTAAGCACAAATCTTTAGGCTTCAGTTATTTTTAAAATTGAAATATATTAGCATTTAGGCTTTAGTTTTTCTAATAACTGAAGCTTAAAAGTCTGTCTAAAGTTAACTTTTGTGAAAGTTGCAGAGGTGTCAACTTCACTTTTGTAGTTTTCTCCTTCATTCATCCACTATGAACCCATTGCACACCCTCTACAACCACCGATAGCCCTTCATTTCACGAAATCCTCTAGTGAAACCCACTGTATTTTCGTGAGCGTCATAGCCTCCATGGTATCTTCCTTCACCTTCGTCTATGCTCTGTCATGACGTCAAAGAGGTTCATACTGTCCACCGCCATCATTGAAGGAGTTCAAGAGGACCTCCATTTCCATCGTTGAACCCCACTTGTTGAGAACCTCTATTGTCACTACCACTTGATGTCACTAGTGAGTGGTTTTTTGGTTTTTCTTTTCTTTTCATGTTTTTGGTTTTTGAGTGAGTTCTACATGTTCCGCATACATTGGAAAGCCTAAGTAGTTTTTTATTGACACTGGTCCATTTGTATCACCATACTCATTTAGATCGGGTGCATAATGTGATATCCATAGGAACTGAGAGCCAAAATCTTGTGGAGCCATGAGTAATTTAGTTTAGGGAGGCCATGGAGGAACAAAACCACTGGTGAGTGTTTTTTTTATTGTTTTTATTTGTTAATGGTTTTATGCTTTGGTTCTTGTAGAACTTAGGCCGAATAGTGAATTTTATGGTTTGGTTCATAACCGAGGCCAAAAAGCACATTTTTTTTACCTCACTCGAATATGCTTCAGTTGTTGAACCGAGGTACAATATACAAAATAATCGGTGTCAAAACCTTTCCCTACACTAGTGTAGTCTATCAAAATCTCAAATAGAGTTAGTTGGTCTTTTACCTTTTGTCTTTGCGTTTATGGTCTTCTTTCTACACGTGATCATCGATTGGTCGCATGTAGTGTTTTTATGTTCTTTTTGAATTTGTGTTGATCAATGATCATAAAGGTATGATCTGATCATTTTTGTGTTGTTCCCATGTTTAGAAAGAGTATCCTGTGAGAGTGGTGGTCAATCTATGGTCTAAGAGTTTTATATATAGTTTCTTCAATCAGGTTAAGAAGTTAATTCTAGCTTATGTATGTTTAGTTCATTTTGATTTCTGATTATTGTTAACGGGATGACAAGTGTACCATATCATTTCAAGTAATAAAAATGGTAAAACCCATTATCATTCTTTCCATGAGACTCGAAAGGCCTTATCGTTCGTATGAATCAAAATCGTAAGACTTGTGAAAGAAAAATTAATTGTTGTGGTGAATGCAAAAGACAGAAAATAAACATGCAATGAGTAATTCAGTTGACGAGAAAAGAGTATGAATAAATGGAGTTGTTGGGGGTTTACAATTTCATCTAATCCTCTCTCTCTTATTTACTCCTCTTGTTTAAATTGCTTTATCATCTAATTGTTATGCAAACTTTCTTGGCCTCCCCTTAACCCGATCCCTCGGTGAAAAGAGCCTATTACTAATTACCGGCTTGCTATCCCTAGCCTCCCCTAGCAACTAGCAATGCATTACAAACAGAAGCAAATACAATTGGTCATCCTACCCCTTATCCCTAGGTGGTATTGCTTAACCAAGGAAATTCTCACCAGTTCGTGACATTACTGTACGTCCCCGTATCAATAAAGGCAAATAGTAGTTATGAATGAGTTAAACGATAAAAGCTTTAAGCACAGCATGAGAATCGAACAATTGATAATAAACGCATATGAAAATCATATAATTTAAAGAAGAGTTTCAATAAAAGAGAGTATCAAAAGATTACATTGTTCCCCCAACAACAAAAGGGTTTAGTTCACCATTGTCATGGTGAACCAAGATGAAAATAATGGAAGATATGGAAAGCAAACCCTAGAAAAGATGAAAAGGAGCCTAAGCATCCAAGAGATCCTCTCCAGAGAGTGAAAAGTAGGTCTGACCGCCCTTCTCTGTCAAAAGAATGAGAATGAAATCGCACTAGGGCTATTTATAGCTGAAGAGCGCAACAGAAAACAGGCCCGAGCCCAACAGGCAACTACACGACGTCACACTTATGCCGCCCGACGGTTAGCCTCTTATCGCGCTACCACCCGGCGTCAGGGGTCCACCGCCCGGCGGTTTGCCTCTTATCGCAAAACCGCCAGGCGTCGCTGCCTTGGTGCCAACTCCTCGTATTTGGCCGCCCAGCGGTGCAATTCTGCCGCTGGGCGGTTTCTAGACTCTTCTTTTCTTGATTTTCTTCCTCTATCTTGAGTCTAAGGCCTTTATCTTCACCTTCATTCTTCACTTCCATCAAAATTGCTGCAAAACAATGCAAAACAAGCATAATATCACTAAAAATAGCTTTTGACTCTCGACTGACTCATTTATTGAGTTTTGTTTGATTTCAAGCTCATTCTAAGCAGTAAAGGGAGTAATTTGGTCTAAAATAGCACATGAAAATAACGGTTTTTCAACCGTTATCACAACCCCAAACTTTGAAATTTGCTTGTCCTCAAGCAAAACAAAACAAAACTATAGATAAAACAAAACTTGGCTCTCTACACTTTCATCCAATGATTCAACATTCCTAAAGTACATGATGAGAACTACTCAATTTCAGATCTTCAGTGATGATCAAATCAAGATGCATGCTTTCAATTCAGTTATGGCACACATTGCTTAACAGATGTTACATATTATGAATGATCAATCCACTAAGCAAAGATGCAATCATGAAACTTAGAATTTCTCACCAAGAAAGTGTTTCACTCAATCACTCAAGTGTTTAGGGTGACACTCCAACTCTAAATCATTCACAAGTCACATGAAATAAAATTGCCTTTCATCTCAAACAATCAAAATCATCACATGCAAATGCCATCAAAAGGATTTTTCCAAGGCTTGTAATGAGGTTGGGCTATCAAGAAAAATTGGTTTTTCTGGATCACAAAATCAAGAGAGCTCATTCATCATTCAAGGTTCAAGTTTAACTCTCTTTTGCAACCAATCTCATTTGTCCCCAACTTCTTCCCTTTTTCTTTTATTTTTACATTGAGCTCATCTTTCATGATTTTTTCTCTTTCTCATGTATTTTTCTTTTTCAACACTTGAGCTCAATGCCTTTCTTTTTGCCATTCAAACTTTCCCCATAACCCCAAACTTGAACCTTGAATATACTTACAGTTATTAACCCAATTCAAAGTAAATAATTTCAGCACAAGGGTTTTCATTCTGTTTAGGCCAAGTTTCAAAAAGGGTACAAAACTTTTAAGCACGATTGGGTAAAATTTTGGCTAAATAAGGGCTTCCAAAAATGGCCTTGATCATATGACATGTACATGCAATTCAATCAATCATCAAGATTTAGGAAATATCATGCATGCTTTCCTGTGAATAATTTCATACAACAATTAAAACTCTGAAGCTCAATACCTCACACAAGATGCTTTCTCACACACGTTCATGAATCCTGCTTAGCAACATAATCACAATCATAAAGCACTATACATCTGTTCATATAGTTAGTGAACCATTCACTTGGATATCAGCACACACACATTCTCAGTCATCAACCACATTCAATCATCATTGAATAACTCGTCATGCATTTTATAAAACGAAACCACCATCAGAATCAGTGTACAAGCCAAGCACAGACACAAAAATAAAATGTTCCTATACTAAAAATCAAAAGTACAAAGGAAAAAGAAAGATAAAACCTGGGTTGCCTCCCAATAGCGCTTGTTTAACATCATGAGCCTGACCCGGTAAAGCTCAAACACCCATCAGTAGGTGTTAATATTCTCCTTATCACCAACTTTAAAAGCTTTGTCTGCTTTAATAGTCTTGACAACCCATAACCTATTCTTGAATTTCACTTGGTGTGCCAGGTTTGGGTTTGTCATTTTTCACATCAGGGTGTTGGTGAACCAATTCTCCTTCCTTATCCTCCTCCTGATGATCTTGTGCTCATAGTACAAATTTTATCCTGCACATACTAAAGAACATTGCACTAAAGCACATAATTAGCCCAAAAATAAAACAGTAAAACTATTATTTTATTTTTAATTTTTTTTAATAAAAATAGAAAAATAAAAACAAAAATATAAAAACAGAAAAATAAAAATTGAAAAATAAAAACAGAAAAATAAAAGCAGAAAACTAAAAACAGAAAAAAAAATCACCCCTCAGTAGGTGTTAATTCTCTTTGCTTGATATTCTTTTCTTTTTCCTCTTCCAACTTAATTTCTTCAAAAAATTGAGAACACCAAACACCTGTTTCCATATATCAATCATAGCAACTTTAATCTCCAATTTCTTGAAGATCTCCATAAAGCACTTCTTTCCCTTCCTACAATTTTTCTTTTTACGAGGAAGAGGTTTTTCATGTGATCTTTTCTTCTTTCCTCTCTTCCTCTTTTTCTCAACCTTCTCCTTCTTCCACTTTCTTTTTTCTTTCTTTCTTATTTTCTTATTTTTTCTTTTTTCTTTTTTTCTCAACCACTGCTTTTTCTTTCTACTCATCTTTCTCTCCCTCACTCAACCTTTCTGCTTCATCTTCCTCTACTTTCTCCTCTTCTATCTTTTCAACTTCTTTCTCCACCTTCCTTCTCCTTATCAACAACCTCATCAATTTGTGTCTCCAAATTCCTGAAGGTAACTTCAAATCTCTTGGACTCACACCACTCTATAAAATTATAAAATTATAAAATTATAAAATTATAAAATTATAAAATCATAAAACCATAAAATCATAAAATCATAAAATTATAAAATTATAAAATTATAAAATTATAAAATTATAAAAATATAAAATTATAAAATTATAAAATTATAAAATTATAAAATTATAAAATTATAAAATTATAAAATTATAAAATTATAAAATTATAAAATTATAAAATTATAAAATTATAAAATTATAAAATTATAACATTATAAAATCATAAAATTATAAAATTATAAAATTATAAATATATAAAATTATAAAATTACAAAATTATTAAATTATAAAATTATAAATTTATATAAAATTATAAAATTATTAAATTATAAAATTATTAAATTATAAAAATATAAAATTATAAAATTACGAAATTATAAAATTATATAAAATTATAAAATTATAAAATGATAAGGATATAAAAATAAATAATTATAAAATTATAAAATTGTAAATTACAAACTTATAAAATCATAAAATGATAAAATTATAAAATTATAAGATTATGAAATTATAAAATTATAAAATTATAAAATTATAAAATTATAAATTATAAAATTACAAAATTATAAAATTATAAAATTATAAAATTATAAAATTATAAAATTATAAAATTATAAAATTATAAAATTATAAAATTATAAAATTATAAAATTATAAAATTATAAAATTATAAAATTATAAAATTATAAAATTATAAAATTATAAAATTATAAAATTATAAAATTATAAAATTATAAAATTATAAAATTATAAAATTATAAAATTATAAAATCATAAAATTATAAAATTATTAAATTATAAAATTATAAAATTATAATTATAAAATTATAAAATTATAAAATTATAAAATTATAAAATTTTAAAATTATAAAATTATAAAATTATAAAACTGTAACCTTATAAAATTATAAGGTTATATAATTAAATAATTATAAAATTATAAAATTATAAAATTATAAAATTATAAAATTATAAAATTATAAAATTATAAAAATATAAAAATATAAAATTATAAAATTATAAAATTATAAAATTATAAAATTATAAAATTATAAAATTATAAAATTATAAAATTATAAAATTATAAAATTATAAAATTATAAAATTATAAAATTATAAAATTATAAAATTATAAAATTATAAAATTATAAAATTATAAAATTATAAAATTATAAAATAATAAAATTGTATAATTATAAAATTATAAAATTATAAAATTATAAAGTTATATAATTAAATAATTATAAAACTATAGAATTATAAAATTATGAAATTAAGAAATTATAAATTTATAAAATTAAAAAATTATAAGATTCAAAAATGATTAAATTATAACATTATAAATTAATAAAATTATAAAACTATAAAATTATAAAATTATAAAATTCTAAAGTTATAAAATATAAAATTATAAAATTATAAAATTATAAAAGTATAAAATTATAAAATTGTAAAATTATAAAATTATAAAATTATAAAATTATAAAATTATAAAATTATAAAATTATAAAATTATAAAATTATAAAATTATAAAATTATAAAATTATAAAATTATAAAATTATAAAATTATAAAATTATAAAATTATAAAATTATAAAATTATAAAATTATAAAATTATAAAATTATAAAATTATAAAATTATAAAATTATAAAAATATAAAATTATAAAATTATAAAATTATAAAATTATAAAATTATAAAATTATAAAATTATAAAATTATAAAATTATAAAATTATAAAATTATAAAATTATAAAATTATAAAATTATAAAATTATAAAATTATAAAATAATAAAATTATAAAATTATAAAATTATAAAATTATAAAATTATAAGGTTATAAATTATAAACTTATAAAACCGTAAAATTATAAAATTATAAAATTATGAAATTATAAATTTATAAAATTATAAAATTATAAAATTATTAAATCATAAAATCATAAAATTATAAAATTATAAAATTATAAAATTATAAAATTATAAAATTATAAAATTATAAAATTATAAAATTATAAAATTATAAAATTATAAAATTATAAAATTATAAAATTATAAAATTATAAAATTATAAAATTATAAAATTATAAAATTATAATATTATAAAATCATAAAATTATAAAATTATAAAATTATAAATATATAAAATTATAAAATTATAAAATTACAAAATTATTAAATTATAAAATTATAAATTTATATAAAATTATAAAATTATAAAATTATAAAATTATTAAATTATAAAAATATAAAATTATAAAATTACGAAATTATAAAATTATATAAAATTATAACATTATAAAATGATAAGGTTATAAAAATAAATAATTATAAAATTTTAAAATTGTAAATTACAAAATTATAAAATCATAAAATGATAAAATTATAAAATTATAAGATTATGAAATTATGAAATTATAAAATTATAAAATTATAAAATTATAAAATTATAAATTATAAAATTATAAAGTTATAAAATTATAAAATTATAAAATTATAAAATTATAAAATTATAAAATTATA